>CM068367.1:403247916-404447916 GCA_034769895.1 Magicicada septendecula
TTTTAAAAATAAGAAATTGTATAATCTGGGTGTAACAAAATTGTTCTTACTCTCTCTTCTAACTAAGATTAAACAACTTCCTTAATCTCTACCAAATCACACACACTTGATTTCTGTTTCTTTGGGTAAACTTCAAATCCGATTGATTTGAACATTAGTAAATATAATTCATAAGTGACGATCGCAAAAAGGTACTTTGACATTAGCAAATACCCGCAGGACGTTGCAGAATGGCGCTCAACGTTAAAGGACTGTAATTAGAAAAGAATTTTGAGATATTTAACAAAATAATATAACAAAAAACCTAATTATCGTCGGCAGTTATGAGAAAACAAAAAATGCATAATACCAGAGGCAGATCGAAGAAGAGGGCAGAAGAAAAGGAGAAGGAAGAAGGTGGACAGGAACGAGAGATAGAAATATTTACAGACAGTGAAATGGAACAACCGATGGGTGATAAAGAAGAAACTGAAGCAATTATGAACACGGAAAAGGAAATAGTTCAAGAGGATGCCCAAGGGGACCAACCAGACAAAGCGGAAGCCAGGAGAGAACCAAATTGGCAAGACATGATGAGATTTATAGCCGAGAAATTTGATAAAATAGATGAAAATTTTAAGAAACAGGAGGAAAACTCGAAGCAAACCAATGAGGAAAATAAGGAGAATTTTAGGAAACAGGAGGAACAAAACAGACAAACCAATGAGAAAATAGATAGCATTTAGGAAAGTTTAGTCAAACAACTAAACGAAAAAATAGAGACCATTCATGGAAATATCAGACAAACCATGAATGAACAATACCATGAATTGAAAGAAACTGTTGAAGGACCAAGAGAAGAGATGAATGCAAAATTTGAAGAGAATAATGAAAATTTAAAACAAATTGAGGGTAAGATGGAGAATTTCAATAAGGAGTTGAGGGAAAATCTTGAGAGTAAAATTGAACTGGTCAGTAATACGCTTAGCCAAAGAGTAGATGAATATAAGGAAGAGGCAGAGAAGAAATTAATAGAAACCAATCAAAGATTAGATAAAACTGAAGAGAAGATGGAACAAATCAAAACAGGAATAGATGCCCGAATGGACCGGGAGGAACAAAGTAATCAAGTTCGTATAATGGCCATACGCCAAGAAAACAATGACCAGTTAGATAGTATAAAAAGCAGTCTAAACTGTAAATTCACAGATTTTCATGAAACGGTAGAGAGTGTAAAGAATCAGTTCCATAGCCAAGCAGAGAAATTAGATAATTTGCAACAAATACAAACAAACTTACAAGGGGATGTAGATAGAATAAGTTCTAGATCTACATGCAACAATCATCATGTTACCCAAGATAGTAGGGAAAGTGTAAACTTTCGGGATTATCGCAGAAACCCACTCGAATTTTTAGGGAGAGAAGACGAAATTTTGAATAGGTCAAAGGAGAACCGATGGAACATGATCAAAGGTATATTAGACGAATCTTTCAAAAACATTAACGATAATTGGTGGACTGTAATCAGGAACGAGGTGTGTGATTATGGGAGTTTCAAAACAATGTTCAAACTTAAGTACTGGTCGGAGTCAGTGCAAAACATTATTAGAGACGATATCTGTCATGGTAGGTATGACCGCAATATAGGACAAACACCTACTGCTTATTTTTTGGGGAAGGTGTGTGTGGCAAAATATTAAGACCCAAAGATCCCTGAAGAGTGTTTGGTGACCAAGATTGCGTATCACTTCGAGGAAAAGATTATAAGCGCACGATTAAGTGGACAAATAAAAACTATTGGAGGCATGGAAACGCTACTAGAGAATTATGAACAAGAATCTTATTACAGGAGGAGTAGATGGAGGTCAGGGAATACCGTGGAGCGGAAAAATGAACCACCTAGAGATAATCGACCTAGAGTAAATTATGTACGTGCCAATAACAATTATTTTAACAACAGGTATCGAGGAAGATGGCAAAATTATAACAATCAAAATTACAGAAATGATTCTTATCAGAGAGAAGAAGGTCCACAAAGAAGTAGGAGTGAAGAACAACCTAGATTCAGAAATAGTGATGAAGAAAGAAGACCAGTAAACAATATTCAACATAATGAAAATGTTGAACCAAATAATAATAATAATGATGGAAATCGGGGAAACGGGTACCAGCAGTGAGAAGATGTGACTGCCCGTCACTGCTAGAAACAACCGGGCACAGAATTTACCACAGACCTAATCATAATAATAAATTAAACAGATCAATAACAATTATCAGAAATCATTTTTTAAAAAATATACAGGTGGAGTTAATGAAAGAAAGAGCAATTAAAGAGTCATCACCAAACAATGATATAGTCTGTATACAAATAAAATTAAATGGAGTGTTAGCAGAGGCCATGATTGATACAGGAGCAAATATTTCAATTATTGATCAATTAGAACTGGACCGGATTACTGAACTAACTACTGAGAGAATACCTACTTTACCAATTAATAATTTAACAATTATTGGCGCCACCGGGAAGCAAAATAAAACAATCAGAAAACAAGTGTCTTTGAATGTTACTACTAGTGGAATAGGAATACCTATGGGATTTTTAGTAGCTAAAGGGCTACCTTTTAGGGTGTTAATAGGGTGTGATATGCTACGGCGACACACTGCAATTATAAATCTGGCCAGGGGTATAGTAACCTTGAGCACAGAAGAAGGTGAGTTAGCGGCTGAGATAATTAGTAGCCAAAGTGCCCCTCAGTGTCCGAGCTCATTTTTTATTAGGGAGGATAATAGATTAACCCTAGGTAAAAATACAGAAGTAACAGAATCAAAGATTTGGCAAGAGAAGATAGAAGAGATAATCGAGTTTCAAAATAGGCAGGCCCAGGAAATGGTTAATGTAGAACAAAAACAACAGCTTATAAAAATTTATAATAAATATAAATCAGTATTCTCAGAGTCACCAGGAAAAGCAAAAAACTTCCTGTGTGAACTAAAGTTCAAAGAAAATGTAAATTTTAATAAACGGTCATACCCCATTGCTCAAGCTTTGAAAGAGGCAGCAAGAAAAGAAATTCAAAGAATGATATTGGAAAATATAATTGAAAGAAGTAGTTCTCCATATACTAGCCCATTGGTAGCTATACCGAAGAAAGATGGTCAAGTAAGACTATGCCTTGATGCTCGGGAGTTGAATAAAATGCTCATTAACGATCGCACGTCTCCAGGTGAGATTGAAGAAATAATGAAAAAATTCTATGGATGTAAGTACATGAGTACTTGGGATGCAGTCTGTGGATATTGGCAAATAGAGTTGCACCCTAACAGCAGACAATATGTTGCTTTCATATTCGAAGAACGAAATTATCATTTTAAACGTTTGCCTTTCGGATTGGTAAATTCTGTGGCCATGTTCATCCAATGCATGGATCAAATTTTGGGTAAGGAAGTTTTAGATTTTACTACAATATATGTTGATGACATATTAATTACGTCTTGTACATGGGAGGAACATTGTAATAGAGTGGAAACAGTGTTAAATAAACTGTTACAATATAATATAACTTTGAAACTGGATAAATCTAAATTTATCACACATGAATTACCATTTTTAGGATGCTACTGGAATTAAACCATCTCCTGAGAAGGTAAAGGCTATCCAAGATTTTCATAAACCAAAAAACTTAAAACAACTACAATCCTTTCTGGGGATCTGCAACTATTATAGGAAATTTCAACAGAATTATTCAGAAGTAACAGCCAAATTCCAATATTTACTTCCGAAGAAAAACAAGTGGAAATGGGAAGAAAGTGAAGATAATAATTTTAAGATAATAAAAAATAAATTTCTGGACAGCATCATGTTACACCACCCAAATTTTAATAAACGTTTTTTCATAAATTGTGATGCTAGCAACATTAGCCTTGGAAGAGAGCTATATTAGGAAGATGAGGAAGGAAATCATGGGGTCATCAGTTTTGCAAGCAGAGTACTGAGTAGTTGTGAGAGGAATTATACAGTAACTGAAAAAGAACTGCTGAGTGTTGTGTTCTCATGTATAAAATTTCAAACATTTATATTGGGATACCCAGTAACCATAAGTACCGATCATAGATCAATTTCATTTTAAAAAAATTGTAAACTTAACCACGGCAGACTTACCAGATGGGTATTAATACTTCAAGAGTATAATTTAGACTGGGAATATATCCCGGGTAAGAAGAATGTAATAGCAGACCGATTGTCACGGATTAACCTAGAAAAAGGAACTTGTGAAATAGAACCAGAGAGTGTTGGAAAGATATATTACATTATCAAAATGAAAAAGGAGTTACAAGATATAATTAATAAAATAAAAACAGATCAGCAAATGGACACTAAATTAACAAAAATTAAGGACCGGATATTACAAAGTGATCCTATAATAACGAAATTTTTCTGTGTTTATGAAGAAATCCTTTTTATCCGTCCAACCATTAAGGATCATGTGTGGAAAATGTATGTGCCAGAAGCAACAGAAGTAGCCCTAATAAAGGACTACCATGAAAGATATGGTCACATGGGACCACTCAAAGTTATTAACGCTTTATCTGAACACTGTTATGTAAAAGCCATAAATAAGAGGGTAAGATTAATAGTAAAAAACTGCAACATATGCCAGCTAGTAAAAATAAATAACGAGAAGAGAACAGGAGCCATGATTACAATAAAATCTAACAGTAAACTTGAAAAGACATTCTTAGATATATGTGGACCTTTTCCCAGAAGTGGAGGGAGACATAAATTTAAATATATAATTATTATATTTGATCATTATACCAAATATACAAAACTCTACGCTATCAGTAGAGCCACTACGAAGAAAATTTTAGAAGTAATCATTCAAAATACTTACCTGAGGTGGGAAAACCGGAAACCATAATAACTGATCATGGAACGCAATTTTGAGGTAAAAGGTGGAAAGAAGAATTGAGGAAATGGCAAATAAGGACATACAAAACATCAGTATACCACCCTAGTAGTAATCCTGCCGAACGCGTATTAAGGGAAGTTGGTAGAATTCTACGTACATACTGTAACCAAGAACATAAAAAATGGAGCCAGTACATTGAACCAGCAGAGACTTTCCTTAATTGGTCATACCATGACACTATTGGAACCAGCCCTTATCAGGTAATGTTTGATAAACCACCACCAAGAGAAATCACATCGTTAATAAATTTTCCTCCAGGAGAGAGAGTGGAGTTCAATAAAGTCGAAATGCACAACAGATTGTTGCATAAAGTGGAACTTCAACAAAAAAGGGATCAAGATAAAAGGAAAAGGTTAGATACATACCAAATGGGAGATAAGGTATTAATAAAAAAATAGACAACTACCCAGTTCTATAGAGGGTATTGCGAGGAAGTTACTTTTACTTTATACTGGACCTTACATCATAACCCAGCTGAAGGGGAATAATACATATGAAATCAAAGCAATTCACAATAACCGAATAAAAGGAGTATACAACCAGTGTGAAATGAAACGATATCACGAAGAATAAAACCAGATATGAAAATTGAAGCAATCAACAATTTATTTTGTAAACAAGTAAAACGAAAATAAATTTGTTCTAGTGGGGGGGGGCTTTATGTAACGTTACATAACCCAGTCCCAAAAATGATAACTTAATTATCCTACCATAAAGGTCAGAAATGGGTATAATATACCTAGCTCTAAATTACTTTATATCACCAAACATTATAAACTATATTTAATTGATATAAAGTGTAACAAGTGAGTTATAGTGTACCCAGTGAGTAAATAAGTGACTCTGAAGGGAGCATCTTACAGACTTGTGCTGTAGATGTAGAAACAATTGATTATAATAGTAGACTGTGTTGCTACTAACCAGTTATGTATTTTGTTTAATTATTGTATGATTTGTATTGTGTACGCAACTAAAATTTAGTACCTAGGTTTAATTTTATATTTAATAGAATAATTATGTTGGAATATAAGATAACCCAGGGTTAAAAATAAAAGAGTTAAATATAAGATGATAATAAAAAATAAAATAATACTGTATGAGGAAAATGGCAGAAGAAAATAGTGCAGTGTAAGGATACTATAAGAAATTAATAAATAATATATAAATTCAATTAAAGGAAATAATAATATTAAAGACCTATATCTAAGGTTATAAGAAAATAAACGGAAAAACCTTAAATAAATCAAATTGGATAATAAACCAAAGTTAAAAAGAATTATTTTCTATAAATAAGAAATAAATTTATAATAATTAAAACTGCCTATATACTCAAAAGTAAATAGAGGCACCAATAAAAAATGATATAAAAATGATTGGTTACTATGAGTAACGATATAACAACATATTAATTAATTGTTAAAAACGATTGGAAACCGTTCGGTTGAGAAAAGTGATGTCACAAAAATTGTATTAAAACCATTTTAAAACTTTTGGAAACGGTGCAAAAATGGAATAAAAATTAACTCACAGTATCCACCTTATGTTCAAACTCCTTCAGATATCAAATATAACGTGCTTTACCCGATAAAAAAGTGAAATAACCAATTCCAAGATCTGGCCTAGCTGAACCGCACTTCGAGTTTTTTGCGAGATTGTATCTTACGGACCTTCAACGAAATTACAAAACAACTAGAACTACAACACTAGAAACAGCTCCATTCAAGTAAAAACTTCGAGGAAAGAGGTAATATAAACGTTATTAATCCTTATTAACAAAGAAAACCTCATATCAAATTGTGGTGCAGTTACAATATTTTGTAAATGATTCCATGTGTATAATAAAGAAATAATCTGCACTCTTGCGGACAAATCCGGAACTACATACTATGAAATAAACCAAAAATTCGAAATTTATTAATTTTTATCTTGTAAAGCGTAGTATATAATTATTCATTTCTGACCGTCTCATAACACAAAGAACTTACCCTTAACCCTGGGGAAATCAATAAAAATGAATTATATGTTGTTTAATGTCTAATCAAGGATAAAATTATAAAATCATAAAAATATATTTTATGATAATTCAAATGTTTACCTAACTAAATCAATCCAATGTATTATTGACTGGAAAAGATCAATTATAATATTTGTATACTGGAAGAAGAGGAAATCAGTGTATTATACAAATAAATACTCTGAATATTTTATGTTAAATAATCAATCGTGTATTCTTTATTGTAGAGGGTAGTTGTTGTAGATTTTCAGTAGCCAAGAAGAGGACTATCCACCGGGGAGTATTACCGAACCGAGGCGTTTGGTTAACCTAACATTTTGAGGTTGATGTCAAAATCAGCTGATCTTATGAACAGCGAATTTTAAAAATAAGAAATTGTATAATCTGGGTGTAACAAAATTGTTCTTACTCTCTCTTCTAACTAAGATTAAACAACTTCCTTAATCTCTACCAAATCACACACACTCGATTTCTGTTTCTTTGGGTAAACTTAAAATCCGATTGATTTGAACATTAGTAAATATAATTCATAAGTGACGATCGCAAAAAGGTACTTTGACATTAGCTAATACCCGCGGGACGTTACAATATTTAGAGATCTTGTATTTAAGATAGTAATGAACATGTGTACGCACCCAGTACTTTGCTAAAGGCAATCCAGTATTTATAAGGGGAGATATATCGGTTGAGGATTTGGTTTGGTATAAGGCTAATTATTGATTTTTTTGTTGAAATGTTACAAGGTTAGGTGATACTGTGGTGAGTGCCTGTCTGATTTTACGGTGTTGGGATCTCGGACCAAGAAGTCCAGTAATGTCATTCAGGTACAGCCATAGTTGGCGAACTAGGGGGGGGTAGATTACCCATGATTTATTAAGGAATTAAGGGTGGTTGTTGGCGCTATATCCTCGCTGGTCCTTTTAGGTTTTAGCAATGAGAGTTTTTCTGTTTCGGCAGAGAACCTCTCATTGGGGGGGGTATTGTAACGGTACAGACTGTTAAGGGGCTATAATATAAAGTTTTCCAGTTTTGGTTTAACCAGAGTATAATAATGGGACATCGACTATAGCTCCGAGTAAGGTACAAAATGGTACAGGAATGTAAGAGTTATCAGCAAGGGTGCGCATTCACGCATACACGTGCACATGTTGGCCAGCGTTCCCACGGAAATGTCACGCCTCAAATAATTCCTTCGCACCCGGTACTATATGACGTAGACTCCTCGAGAGGTGCTCGTCCAATGAAAACGCAAGTTGCCACGGGCAGAATGTTTTGGCCATCTTGGAAAAAGTCGAATTCGATGGCTGTCGTCATATAACTTTCAAACCGGCCAACATACAACAAAATTATTAAAAATGTGTTTAAACCAGGTGATAACAGTAGTGAACGAAAGTGAGATCGCAAACAACCACCAGTAATCCAAATTTTAATCAGTGCGAACGTTTTTGGACTCCAACAAGTGACTAAAAAATATAATCAGTGCAAAACGTGGGTCTGCAGGGACGCTGACAGAGAAGTACCAGTAAAATATAAACTAACAAAATATGACCATTTGAAATAAAAACCCAAAATCAAAATTAAAAAAGGGGTTAAAAGATGTGAGTGTGTGTGTGAGCAAAATACTGGGTTGTCTTAATAGATAAATGTAGTATAAGTTAAGCTGTTTTTCTTTCAACATGTGTTTCTAGTTTATATAAATTTATTTAAATAACGTATTCCATACGTCAGTGGACAATGTCCCTATAGAGACCATTACAGTAATATGAAAATTAAAGATATATATAAATATGTAGAGTAAAGAGTGGAGGAAATTTTATGTAAACATGAATATAACATGAATATCTTAATACAGTAAAATAAAATAATATTTTATTTCAACTTACTATATGTGTGTTAGAATAATCATTTCAACCACCTAACTTCATTTTCTGTGCTGGTAAATTCGCTATACGAAAAAGGGTTTCCACAACTAGATGATCTGGCCGAATAAGTAAACAAATTCAAGGTAAGTGGGAGTTTGTTGTTATTTAATATATTGATAAAATTGTAAAAGTTACACAACTGATTCACCAGTTACATTAGGGGAGCTTCAGAGGTTAGATTTAAACTGCCATAATCTAACCTCTTACTGCGGTGCTGTACTTTAAACCTCAGCTTTGAAGCTGCCATAACTGGTGAAACAATTGTTAGGAAAATAAAAGTATCTGTAGAATTAAAAACTAAGTGTTTATTTCTTAAATTTCAATATTCTTAAAATGTCCTACCAAGTGCCAAGCCACTATTGAATCAGTGTAAATTTAAACAGTCTGTTCCCTCACCTGGAATTAATAAGTGTTAGACATTTTATTGCTAGTGTAAGCCAGTTGTCTGTCATTGTTTCTATCTCTGACCGTAACTGAAGCCAAAGGTCTCGTTTTCCAGGACCTAATAAACCTGAAAAGTCAAAATAAACCTTAACTTCAACATACACTAACATAATTTAATATCATCATTAACATTATTTTAATTATACAGTATATACAACTCACACAACAATAAATTTCCTGACCTTCATTTGCAGAATAATTTATTACCTTCTGAAGTCCTTTTGCGTCATATATAAACATTTAATATACTTACTGTGACATGCATTACTGATTGACAGGTGTTATTAATTTTAATATTAATAATATAATGAGATTTAGTCTAGGACAGTGATATGTAAACACATAAGTCTTATGGTTTTTATATTTACCTAAGGTCTCTTCAGCAAATAATATATACTTTATGTATCCTGTCTAATATATATAAAATAGTACATAATGTTATACATAATACAATAAAATTAAGTAAAATAACCTGGGTTCACACATTACAATTTACAATTTTGTGCAGTACAAAAATGTCTTATAACTTTACTGAGGTTATTATAGAACAAAAATCCTTGGACGTTGATACTCAAATGTGACAAGGGGAATGTTTTTAATCTATATGTACTGAGTGCTGCAAATAGTTTAGCCAAAGAAGTCGAAAAGTACAAATTAGATCTAGCCGCATTGCATAAAGTTTGTTGGGAGGATATGGGCACTATGGAGATTGATAACTCAACTATTTTCTACAGAAAACATAACAGGGGATGACAATATGAACTGTGATGCACCAACAGAGGAAAGGTTGCTCCTGATTGAGGATACGTTCTTTGCAGAACTGGATGCTATAGTGGACAGCCTCCAAACAGAAATTACAGAGCACTTCTGGGAGATTGAATGCCAAAGTAGGAAAGGAGCAGGTGTTTTACCTGACTGCATGCAGGCATAGTTTGCTTGAGGAAAGTAACAATAATGGTGTGAGGTTCATTAGCTTCACCACATTGAAAGGCATGTTTATCAATAGCAATAACTTGCAACATAAAGGCATTCATAAAGGAACCTGGATACCTTCAAATGGAAAAGCAGTTAATCAGACTAACCACATCATTGAAACCAGAGCCAAGAGCGGGGTAATGAATGTGAAGACCATATAGGGCACTTAGTGTTGTAATGATTATTTTTTGTTAAGAGCCAATTTTCTTGTTCACATACAATTACATGAATAATTTACAAGTAAAATCAGACACAGGCTCAAGAAATTAATATAGTACTATATGAGGAATGTAAGATGAAATAAAAAAAGTAAAATCCAACTGCAACTTGGCAGCCAGTTTGAAGCACTTGGCGAACAGTCTATGGATGATGACCTGGAGAGAAACGGAGAAATCTGTGATGTGGTTTCAAATACAGCAAGTGAGGTAATCAAAGTATGGACTGTGGGTAAGAAGATTTGGTTCAGGGATGAATGCATAAAGGTGTTGGAACAGAGATAAGAAGCCAAGAACAAATGGCTGCAGGGAGCAGACTTTGTACAGGGCAAGTCTCTTAGTTCAAGGAGGTCTAGACAGTAGCATAGGGGACTCTAAGAAAGATTCAGAAAAAAATTATTAAGGACATCACTGTAGAGCTGGAGGAGGACTTATTTATTAACAAGTCCATAGAATGCCATAGAAGTCCAAGTTTAAAAGTTAATTCCTTTAGAAAAGGTTCCAGACTCAACACAAGTCCATTAAGGACACTAAATACGGGATCCTAACTGTAATGTAAATTTATAAATATTTAACATGTAATTATAATGTATAATGTATATGTAACATGTAATGTAATAACAATATGTAATTTATATAAACATAAAACATATGATTTAGTAATACCTGAATAAATACAAATCTATACAAATCATTATACAATTTTTAAAACATTATACATGGGAAATACTCATATAATAAAATACCTACCAAACTTGCAGCTAACATGTAGCCTTTACCCCATTACTACCAGTTAACCAAAAGTATCAAGCACAACCGATCAACAACCAACCATAACAACACCATATGATAGGTGAAGATGCTGACAATGGGTATACATATTAGTGTCAAAAACATGTGTCAGTAAGTTGAATACATCTTGTTGTTAATCATAAATAACATTAATAACAATTATTATTACTATGACAAATGCGTGCGCATGTGTGTGTGTGAGAGAGAGAAATAGTGTTATTAATAAATGTATAGTAAGATGTTTTTCGATTATATAGTTTGAGACATGTTTTGAACATAATGTAACATGCACATCATCAGCCACGATGACTTGCTGCCTGATAAACTACTTGTGTTTTGCCTGAACATTGCTACTGATTATAGGTGAATAATTTTGTTTTGTATGTATGTACGTATTGTATCAACAATATCAGAAAACTGTACTGAGAAACAAATGTTGTCATGAACAATCAAGTATACGATTTACCTCCAACTGAATTCCGGTAATTATTATAAATATCTTTAACTTTCCGATATCTGAAAGCAAGTTTTCTCATCCAGTCAACGCCACCCCTAACTCCACCTCCTATACACATTGCTCCGCTACCAAGAGGACCTGTATTTCCACTAGCTCCAGCTGTAAAACCATCTGTTGCAAAGTTATAACCTGTCAAATCCTGGCCATTGTCATCTGAACTTACATCATCTATATGTACTTGATCACAGTCCTACAAAAAAGAAAAACTGTTTTCTAAAGTATTGTTGCTATACTCCAGGCCACCTTTTGAGCAGACTAAAGCGGAAGTGAGGGAGTAGGCCAGGGGAAGGTGCGGGTGAAAGGGGCAGCGCCTACAGTGTTGTCAGATGGTAGGAGAGGGGCATGGGGCGCACGCCTGTCAGCACGAGTTATGGCAATGCTGTCGCCAAGGTGGAGCTGCCGCACTTACTCTGTGAATATCTTGACCACGTGGGTTACAGTTTGAGGTTAATAGATCACATGAAATTGTGGTTAATACATCAATAATTTAATTCAGTACATTGATTTAAAGATGTAACCGTTAAATGGCGGTATGGGACTCCACTAACACGAATACGTTAATGCATTAATTCTTTTAAATGTGCTTAAGCTACAATCGGTGAGCACGTTGACAGCTGTGCTGTATTGTAGTGCTAGAGCACAACTTTGAATCGCGCGCTGGTTCATTTGGCAACCAAGGCGAGTGTGACGAGACGACGACATCACTTCTGCTTTAGTCTGTTCAAAAGGTGGCCCGGAGTATAATTACTGTTTTTAACTAATAAATCATACATCTAATAAACACTACTAAATGCAACTAATAAATTATAAATTAGAAGTAGATAGTCCCTTAATTGACAGCTGCCATGCCTGAGGATAAAGTCAGCAATGTGTTGTACTAAATATAAGCATGATTCTCTCTCTCTTTTACACACTCATGCCAATTAGTAACACATCCCCATACTGAGTGTCTATTAGTTTACATATGTGTGTGTGTGTTTGTTGAAACATTATATATTTGCATATACACAGTTTTAAAAAGTGGAAACATAAAGAAACAGGTGAGAACAGACAATTCAGGACCTGTTTTTTAACTCCTGTTTGAACAATTATGTCCCTGCATTACCGAGGGGTGACAAGGTGTGTGTGGGTACACGACTATTTTGGTTGTGTGTTCTGCCTGCACATACCTGATTTATTCAGACAGGATACATGTCTCTGTGTACATATGTATTTTCTTTGTGTGAGTGAACTCTGGTTAAGACAGGAATAAATACTATCAATTAAATATGTTTTATTTAATAATATTCGCACACTCAAAAATGTATGTAGCAAATCAAACAGTGCCATTAGAGAAGGACAAGAGATGCACATGTGGATGCAATATGAGTGGAAATTAGGAGAGAATAACTGAAGTACATAAACACAAATTAATTATTCTAGTAATTAATAAATGATAGCTAATTAATTTATGTGTACATAACGAGTGAAAAATTATGTTTATTATGCAACTACTGGTCTGCAAATCAACACTCTTATTAGTATAAAAACAGATGAAAAAGTGATTTGTATAAAATAGACTCTATGCAGGCCAGAACAAAAGACTGGTCTGTTCAAGATTTCATATATTATTAAATAACTTTAATTATATTATACGTTCAGAAGCAGCATAAAAAGTCAAGAAGATTTGTGGTGCATAGGGCAGTCCTAGCTGTTTTTATTAAAAACATGCATGATTAAGATAGTTCGATCAATGACTAATCTGTATCTGCAATGTACTATGCATGACTGAATCTCAGTTATCACTAACATTACAACTGCAATCACACACAAATAAAATAAATTATCTTTTAGAATAATTCTGTGGCTTCTCCAAAAATGTTTACCTCAACATCATTGAAGAAAAAATGTGTATCTGCTAAATTAAATATCATTTCTTCCATTCGAAAACCAAGTTGTATTACAGTCTGAGTATCCTGTAAAAAAAGAGGACAGTTTTTATAACACAGCAAAATAATCTGTGATGGTTAAAAAATAGTTTTAGATAAAATAATAGTTTTAAAAATCATGAGAATATGTTTAAAGAAAACACTATACCTTAGAGTATCTAGAAGCAAAGGAACCTGTGAGCAAAGAATGAAATATAATAATTGTTTCATCCAAGTCCCACACAAATACACGTTCTAAGCTATTTTCTGGAAGGGGAGCTGGAGGACTTGAGGATGGATTACCCATAACCCGTCTCCCTCTTCCTCTGCCAATCCGACCTGAAGAATAAATTAATATATTTTTATAAGAAGTTTCATATAAGTAACTTCATACTGTTGACATATAAGTATTACAATACCTATCATTTTATACACAACTCAATAAAAAATATATTAACTTTCAGTACCTATATTCAGAAATATACTTTTAAACAACCATAAACAAAAGAAAACATTCAAATTTATTTTTATAAAAAAATTATAGGTTGCTGAATTTCTTTTACAATTTTTTTTAAATTTTCCTAAACAATAAAAATTAAAAACACAATATGCAGGAGAAATATTTAAATCTAAGTTTAATGCTTTGATGTTATAAAAGCACCACTGTAAACATTATAACAGCAAATTAACATCATAATGGTTAATATATGAATAATCATTGCCTCTGGGAATGTTTCTCAGTGGGATCCCCTTTAATTTCATTACCATTATGACTCTACTGACCCAGCCATAGGCCAGGGAGTGACTCCAACCTAGCACAGAGTCCTAGGTTATGTGCAGACTGAAGTGCCTGTACTGAAGTCACTACTCTTGAATCAGGTTGTAATTGAATTGATGAGCTGAAAAAGAACACTATTCCAAAACTTAGTGAGGTCATTATGCTACATTCTGCATATTCCTACAAAGTTCAGCATGTACAGCAAAATGCCTTTTATTCCATACCTAGTATGTCTACCACAATTTTTTTCAACTCACTGATTCAGCTGAAGACTGCAGGTACACAGAAATTAATATCAAGTAGTTAGTTAATGTAATGTTAAGACAGATCTCTTATAAAGTTAAATGTATATATAAGGTAAACAAGAAAGAAGATAGGTCCTTGTTACACTGTGGACCCCTGTGTATTTTCCAGTCTATCCACTGTCCAGTATGTATGATATATTTGGCCATTATTTCAGCATAATTAAAAAAAATGTCAAGTGAATTACATAAAAATGTATATTAGAGAACTTAAAACTCTCTCTCTCTCTCTCTCTCTCTCTCTCTCTCTCTCTCTCTCTCTCTCTCTCTCTCTCTCTCTCTCTCTCTCTCTCTCACACACACACACACACACACACACACACACACACACACACACACACACACACACACACACATACACACACACACATACACACACACACACACACACAACTACTACTACTATGACAAAGGAACAAAATAATTCAGAACTACATAGCATATACACGTACATGACCATTTATGCCTGTGTATATTAGATGTGACATAGCTAACCGGGTGTGATACTGCAACCACATTCTGTTTTGTTTAACAATTAATATATTGGTACTAGACTTCTAAGGTAATTAATTAAGAGGCAGATTATAATCAACTAGGTGGTAGACAACAATCATATTAATGAACACACATAATACTGCTGTCAGGATAACCATCATCTTTAGGAAATTGTGGAAGAAGGGTGTCCTAAAGAAGGAAGTCCTTGTGAAAAGGTGCCCTGTAGCAAGGAAACTGACAGGAATGTAGAAACCAGTAAAAAATGGTTCCCATATAGGAGAGTAAATACAGATGGGTCATTGTGATGAGGCTGGAGTCCTAGGTAGGTATGTGTGGCAGTTTCAGAGCAAGAAAAATAAAGGTAGGCTGAAGGAGAATAACAGTTGGATAAAAGCACTAAAAAACAATATTTTCTTCATTTTTGTGCACTTACTGTTTGTGTCTGTACTGCTACTTCTACGATTGGCTGTATCAACTTTTACTGGTGACTCTGGTTCAGAAGGAACTGGTGATTCTGTAATAAAAAAAAAAAATTCAAGGGAACACATAATACAAACAATGGTACAAAAAAATAATTAGAGTACAGTCTTTAGATGTGAGGCTGAAATAGTTTATTGATAAAACAATAATACTATTATAAAACTGTCACAGGCCATCTTATAAAACAAGACAGTTTGTTTTAATCTTTCATATTCCTAAATTCTCTGCCTTCACAGGTCATTAATTTTTACTGGTAAGTCTATTTGCAGATTACTATGGACTGAATAAATTATCACACACACACACACACACACACACACACACACACACACACACACACACACACACACACACACACACTACAACTTTGTGTAGAATGGTACTGATTTATGTCTAATATGTTATACAATGTAGTAACACTAATAACTGCAAATTCACTATATTTACCTAATTTGAGATAGAAAAGATTTTTACTGGTACTAAAATTTATGTATATGGAATAACTCCTTTACATTGAATTATATACACTGCATGTACACACACACACACACACACACACACACACACACACACACACACACACACACACACACGTCAAGTTCATTTTTATATTTAAACAAGTTTTATAAACATTCGGTTCTACAGACATAGTAGTGCTTTTAGTTGGAGGTTGGTACCCTCCTCAACTTATATATCTCTCAACTTTTGCTCACAATTGTGATTATTTAAAATAAAAATGGCCCCTTCCTTGTCAACCTTGCTTATCATGGTATCTTCACTTAATCATAGCTGTTTTAAAGCACTCAGTTTTACTTGTTTTAAGCAAGTAATTTTTGAGACCTTTGTCATACTGTTCATATTTCATTTCAGCATGTTGTACACTTTTGTTAAGAATATACTACTGTTTTGTTGAGAAACTTTCTGCCTGTTGTTGAGAGTATGTTGCTCATTCACTTGAAAACCAAGTTGCACAAGGTAAGTCAGTTTGCAAATTTATACAAAGTAACTTCAAAAGTTCTTGGAATTGTACCTTCTGTTTAAAGTAATAATCATGTCAGGGAAATTATTGTTTCAAAATTTGGTAGCGACATCATAATATGGCCAGTCCCCATATTCTTGTTTTCTCTCTAACAATAGCACAGCTGTGTGTTTCTGCAACATGCATGTGACACTGTCACAGTTAAAAATGTCTGTCACAAAACTGTGTAGACCAATCAAATTTTATGTTTTGCTTCAAAAATCACAGATAGAAAAACAGTTGCTTGAAAATGTATAAATGTTAAATCAGCAATGTAAAAAAATACAAATGTAAGAGTGGTACAAGTAATTCTATGAGTTTTGTGTCAATACTGATAACGAAGTTTGTAATGGGCATCTGTCTACCACACAAAATGATGAAATCCAAGTAGCACCAGAAGTTGGATTATCAGTAGGAAGTTCTTCATAAAGATTTGAAAATGTTTTGGGTTTGTCAATATGCTAAAAATGTCATCTAGAGATTAGAAAAAACATGAATGATACAGCAGGACACCTTATCAGTATGGCTGATCAAGAGAAACATTTTCTGAACAATATAATGACAGGAGACAGGAGATGAGTGAGGCATATTTTTTGTCAGTCTCTGGAATAGAAATCAAATGATTACTGTGAACACAGAAATTTTGTTTGAAACACCAAAGGAATATATATGAGTTTTTTTTATTCACAGGATATTGTTTACCAAGAATTCATTCTGCAAGACCAAACAGTAAACAAGGAATTGTATGTCAGTGTCTAACACTAAATGGAGACATTAAAATTGACAAAATTATTATTCTTTATGTCACTTAACGTCTCAACAGAATTATTTAGTAGCAGACTGTATATTTAGTATTAACTGAATGCCTGTACCCTGCATATGTATACTAGGCCCTAATATATTCTTGTTTATTATTACATAAAGTAATTCTCATCTCAGAGCCACAAGCCACCAATGAGAATCACACAGTTTCTGATAATGTTTTGATTGTATAGTTTACTTGTTTTTTAAACAGTCAATATCCTACATAGTACAAACTTAGTAAAATATGATCTTTTGTAAAATATGTTTGTGTTGTATAGAAAGTGCAGCACTACTGTGGATCAGATTTCAATTCTAGTAATCTAAAAACAACCTTGTTGCATATTCCTGACATGCTGTGAAATGAAAGGCATGTCATTTATATTTGGTATAGTCAAGCATAACAAAAGAGTACAGTAGTACTTTGCACACTGATTCTGTTCTCTTTTTATGATCTCTTGCTTCACATGATTTCTCTATTAACTTTTTTGAATGCTTTTAAAAAGAGATGTTTAAGAGAAAACTGTTATCTTCTGGATGGTTTGTAGATGAGCATAACAGAAGTTAAGATTTTCCATGGAAGGCTCAAATTGGAAGGTGAATTTAACTGAGCTCAAACTGGTTACAGATTTTTCTGATTTTGGATATCCTCTACAAGTTTTGAGTTCTTGACTGTCTGTGGGTAAGCATTCCACTATAGCCATATCCCTTTCCAGAAAAGTATATAAGGGGAGGGTGAACGACCTTCAGCTCCTTCCCCAAAATTTTGAACTCATGAAATTTTGAACAGACAAAATAACTGAGGTATAAATATGTATTTGAAAGATGATGGTTAAATTAGACATATTATGAGTTAACAATATAAAGATTATTGTCCTCAATTTTTTTCTGTTACTTATGGACCATGAAAAATTTCAGTACCCCCACAAAAAAAGAAAATTCTATACATATTTTCTTATCTTTATGTTCACTTTTAAATTCTAGAAAGGATGGATGAGGCCTATCTGTCTTTAAAATTTGAAGCATATCCTCATACAGATCATTCACAAAATTATAAGTAATTTTCCCCACAATTCACAATAACCACTACTTTGCTAACTACCAAAACGATACACAACACACTGCCTATTAAATCTCACACAGTTGCAGGCACTGAGGCTCATCTCATACTCTTCACACAGTGAAGCCTTATCTACTATACAATATTATTGTTCCCACCAAGTCACTGAACATTGTCCTAGCCACCAACACATGAAACTTAATGAGGTAAGGCTTTGCTAGTAGTCTGTGAAGCCTGAGTAAAACAAGTTGTGGCGACACAGGCACCATATGCAAAGTAACATTCTCCTTAGAAAATGAAGAATTTTTTGCAAACTCCTAAGAATTTTTTCTACTTTAATCTTTGGGCTCTGCACCTAGCTTAGCTGTCCTAGACTACATGCCCCTCATGTGTACGCATGGACACACACACACACACACACACACGTGCACATGAACATAGTTACATATATGAAGAAAACCAAACACTCACATCTAAATACTAAGGCTCAAGATAATTTTCTTTACCAAGAATTTTCTATACCAAGATAACTTCTCTTTGGTGTACATTCCAGTATGTTACCTTTTCTGAATTATGTATTGTTAACTGATACTAAACAATGCATTTCTTCCCCCCTCCCAAATAGATGCAAATGGGAATTACCATTCCCTGAATTAATATATTTCAAATTGCTACAACAACCTCATTTGAATTAAAACATCATTTGAAAGAATTCATTGCAATATAAAAAGTAAATACTTATCTGTATGATTACAAAGCCAAATTTAAGAACGTTCTAACTTACTTAAAAGTTTTCTTTCAATGGTAAACTCAAAAGTTTCTCTGGTAAAATTCACAAAATTATAAAATCTTATGCAACACAAAAATTGTATACTACCGGTGATCTAGTGAAATTTCATTTGTTCCCTTCAAAAATGAATATAATTTTTAAAATTTGTTTACTGTCAGTACTACACTAGACTACCACATAGTCTACACTACCAATCTGTGGTGCGATGCTATGTTACTAACTCTAAGTGATCAGAGGAAGAAATTTTGTAGTATTCAACGTTCTGCTACTTTTTCAGCAGTAGAGTACAAACCAACTGCTTTGGACTAGGGAACTGTTAACGCTACTGAATTATTTGGGGAGGAAAAGTGATTACAGTTTAGCCACCACTTACTTTGCTTTCTTTTCTTCTCTTCCATTATTGCCAGTAGTATTTTGCACGGCTTACTCATTTTTCTCTATAAGAAAAAAATGAACAAGAAGAAAAAGGAAATTAGAAACAGAAGAAAAAAAAGAAACTATTTTTAAACAAAACAAAACAAAACCGCACTATGAAGACTGGATAAATGTGACAATGTTACATGAAGATTGTTATCTGACAATGTCTCTTAGGAATACGACAGTTGAGAAACACGAATCGATAATCCTGGATTGCTAAAAGAAATCTGATGACTAGGAAAGAAACATTGTTGTACCATATAAAAAGGTTACAAACATTGAACAGCCTCCAACAATTATAGAACAAAATGCCTACCACCTGGTACCTTTTCAGATATAGTCAAGACTTTAGAAAATAGATTAAAATGGCAAACAGAAATTAAACCACATGATGACCAGGCAGCATACACTCTAGGAAGACAAATCCAAGACCATGTAAATACTATGAGGGAGGCTCAAATAAGTGCACTAAAAGTTTGAAATTTTGCTGAACTGTCCTGTAAGTTGGCAACTTTCATGCATATTTATGGTTTCAAAAGTAGCCATACTATTCAGAATCCATTACAAATTATAAGATTTTGGACATTAGCCATCATAAGTCAAAATTAAGAAAACACAATGTTTCGGCCTCTATAGAATCAGAGGTCGAACAAAAAATTAATACAAAGATAAATCTATCACTAACAAGTAGATATTGTAAAAACTCCAAAATTTAGTTATACAAATATAGTGCTAAAATAATAATAATAATAAAACAGTACTCACCATTCCAGCAAAGAAGGATTCCTGCAGTGCTTTTACGTTGCAACTACATGCAACCACAGGAGGAATCCTTCTTTGCTGTAATGGTGAGTAGTGTTTTATTATTATTATTATTATTATTATTACTATTATTTTTGTATTAATTTTTTGTTCGCCTGAAGATGACCTCTGATTATATAGAGATCAAAACGTTGTGTTTTCTTAATTTTAACTTACGATGGCTAATGTCCGAAATCTTATCACTTGTAATGAGTATACTGTGCCATCGATTAATAATAATTTTAAGAATCATATTCATAATCCATCACAACTGCGTAAAGATATAGGCTCCATTTGCAACATGTACCAAACAGCATTCTCTTATTCAGCTTTTGTATAGTAGTGAAGCACTGAAACCAGTCAAATTTCATTGAAAAATGAAACTTCAGTACAATGATGAATGTCTGTCACTACAGTATATGTATATATGAACTAGAACATTATTCAATGGCAACACTTCTGTTAACAGTTCTTCTTAACCAGATCAAGCACACTGAGTGACCACATGCCAATACAGCATTTAAAATACGATAATATATATAATACTGAATGACAAAGCTACAAGTAAAAATGGATCATGTAGTGGGTGGTGGCACACCAGCTCACTCCTCCAGATTTGAAGGGATGACATGTTGATGCATGCCAAGAATGTTTTTCAGCACTCTGAAACAGAAGATTCAGAATGTTTTTCAGCACTATTTACTTCCTATAAATCTGAAGCTGAAATGTGAGTGCACTACCAACATCTAGAAAACAAGAAAGTGAACAAGGAATAGCACTACAAATTTTCAACAAATTTAACACTCCACACACAATGATCTGAAAGGAAGGATATGCCGAGTTCTTTCAGGTGCCTGAAGGTTAATAATGGAGCCCAAGGGGAAAACTTTTATCAACTTAACATATACTAATTTTAAATACTAATATTAAATCTGATTTTTCAACTGATTTGACTTACACAAAGAAAGTGAACAAGCCTAAAATGTATGCTATGTAATATATCTATAAAAACTGTTAAGGTAACACGTGAGTACAGTCACCATTAACTGAGTTGGTACAGATAAAAGTTCACTGATAATGTCAATATTTAATTTTCTCAAAATCCATTATCTGAGCTAGTAGAGTACAACAGGTGTTTATATGAGGATCAATAAATTATAAACGCGACTTTGAAATTGGTACAAGATACTTTAATGGTCATTAACTCTGGCAACAGTGAGTAATTGGTAGTAGTGCCTAGACATGCGCAGCACCGCAGCACCATGTGCTTGTTTCTAAAGTTGTTTAATTTTATTGTTGTCACAATGAGTGAACAGGAGGTGTACATGTCTCTTGCACAGAATGAATTATCAAGTTTTTAGTGCACAGGTGTTAAACCAGCTGAAACCTTACACAAATTGCATACACAATTCAGCAATGGCTCAAGTGTACAATTCTTTTGAAGCCTCAAGTGTACAAATGGCATAAAATTTTCTCCGAACATTTGAAAGAAGTTTCTAACCTCTATCAGGCACATCGTCCCAGAAGCAGCATTATGCCACAGAACATTTAGCAAGTTGAAGACCCTGCTCACGATGACTGACAAATTAGTGCAGTAACTTTGGTAAGTTATGGAAGTGCAGACAATCAATAAAAAAAAACAATTAAAGTTATACAAAATCTCTTCAAGTGGGTGCCAAAAGTTCTGAATGCAAAACACAAGGCTGTAAGAGATTAAATTTCTCAGTGGCTTTTTGAATCGCTTTGTAGCAGAGGGAGACCTATTTTTTATGACTATTCTCACATGTGATGAATCATGCTATACCACTATACTTCTGAAACCAAGGGGTTGAGTATGGGCGTGCAAAAGTTGAAACAACTCCAGTGAAAGTGAAAACACATTTGTCTGCTGGCAAGGGTCTCACAACTGTCTTTTGGGATCCTAAAGGTGTTGTGTACATCAATTTGTTTACTTGAACAAAGAGCAATGAATGCTGCATACTACTCTAAATTCTTTGGCAAGGTTAAAGAGGCCTGTCAATCCAAAAGGCGTTAGATTCTGTTCTGCAGTATCTTGCTTCTTCACAATAATGCCCTGCCCCACACTGCTGCTGCTATGCAAGTAAAAGTGGAGGAACTTGACTGGACAGCTTTGGATCATCCCTCTACAGACCAGACTTATCACCGTGTGATTTTCATTTGTTTGGAACCTTCAAAAAAGACTTTGGTGGAAAAAAGTGTCCAGAAATGAAAGAATTTGTGCTAAATTAGCTATAAACATGTCCTTCTTTTTATAAAGAAGGAATTAAAAAAACTGACACCACAGTGAAAACGTGTAGATAACAGGGGAAGCTACATAGAAAAATAGTGTTGTATTTATTTTCGCATATGTAAATCCAACGTGAAGCATGGGCAATGCGTCTTGCAGCATGTACACCCTGGGATACGGCGACTGCTGGATACAACTAATGCAGCTAGAAGGCTGAGACAAACTAAACCACTTGATCTGATGGATATTAGTTAAATGGGGAGATTATAGCCAATGGGTTATATCTCTTGATTAGTGTCTTAAATTATGAAATGTAAATTACTAGATAGGTAGTACTCAGTTGTAATAAAAAAATAAAATAAAAAAATATGTAAATCTAATAAAAGTCTCATTTCCATTTGATCAACTCTCATAGATGCTGTATTAGTGTCTTAGTAATAGGCAACTTTCAGTTACATCATGAAAACATGGAGGTTAAGAATATTAAATTTTATTATAGTTATAGTAAGATAACACAATATGTGACAGCAGGTTCCTTCCCATTACTCACAGTTTAAGAAACACTATTTTAACATGGGGATCATTAAGTATTATTATTGCTTAGTGATAAGGTGAAAGTTAATGAATGTAATGAAAAAAAAACAAGCTTACTATGCGTGAAATTATGTCACGATTCAAGTGTACAAAGACTCAAAGTTGTAAGGCATTAAAACATAAATACAAAATTAAGATTAAGTGGTAACAATGGTAATAGTAAAATGAAGAAACGGACACTATGAATTCAATGACAGAGTGTGGGAACAGATTGTGAATGCATGTTCCTAAACCTTGCCCATTTCTAGACCATTGCTACAAATCACAGCTCTTGTCATTAGCAAAGAACTGTCCGGAATGAAGTGTGCAGGAAATCAAAAGAGGTCAGTGAAGGTTTAGTGATGGTAGTGAAAACTGTGTAACTTAATACTGTGCCGGCGTTTGCACGAGCCGGCGTTCGGTGAAATATCATACTGGTTTTCGTCTGCGGATAAATGTCGCGGCACCATAAATTAACGCAATTTCGCAGGCTGTGCTGTGACGATGACGCGATCTGGTGGGCCGAATTTGGGTTGCGTTTCTGTGCACGTTGCAAGATTCAGTCACTGCATCGCTCTCGTTACGAATACACCTCGCTTCCTCCCTCGGTTCAGCAGAGAATTTTCGTGTGATTTTCTTTGATGGCAGGCTAAGCGCTTGAGACTTCCCGGTAAGTGACTTATAGAATTGTATACAAATATAGAATTATACTTGTATAATATATATAGAAGTAAAGAAATATTTAAATTCAAAATGTATTCAACCAGACGCAAACGTTAGAATGCTCGTGGTTCGATCAGATGTGTGTGTGTGTGTATTCAGAAATTTAATCGATGTTATAGTATTTAGATACCGCCGGTAATTCTTTTAATCATTGTTCATTCAGCCTAATATAAAGCTGTAACTAAATTAAGTACGTTAGAGAGAATTGTATCTTGTCGGTTATGCATGAACACGCACTGGTGACCGGAAGTGTGAACTTTCTTTTAATTAAATCAGTTAAAGGTAAATTTTATGACCGCCCTAGATGAAGTACTGTAATTCTGTCAACTGTATGTAGCTGAGAGGGCTTTTAGTGTGTTCATTAATTGCAAAAATTGCGATAATTATATCGCCACGTGGCGAGGTGGCTCAGAACATGCATCGTTATGTCGCCACTGGTGAAATCCGGTGTGAGTGCCTCATTACTATGCACGTATTATTATTATTATTATGAGTTCATGATTATCTTGGAGTTATAAATAATTCATATGCAAATTTAAAAACGTTTTATGCATTATCTGGAGTTAGTTGGGAGCTCCAGTTCTGATGTTTAAAATACTTGACTAGGGTGCAAGTTTTAGTGGACAGTATTTTAATCTTTTTGAATCCTTAGGGTTCTCGCCCTAGAAAGGAGATCTGGCCACAGCTGGTGTACTGCCGCCTTCACCAGCCATGAACCACCTGAAACTTTGTCTGTACCGAGGAGGGAGCTAGCTACCAGTAACGATGTAATACAACCACTTCAGATAAGGTGATATGAACACTTTTATTATTTTTTTGCCTGGCCCGCAGAACATCAGTGTGACGAATTTGTGCTAGAACAATTTGCTTATCCAGCTAGATAGTTAAATCAAGGGTGTGTCACCAAGACATTTACTATGAACCTTATTCACACTTATAACGTACTATCACTGTAATTGTGAGCTGCACTGTGGGAGCGTGCCAGAGCTTTTTTTATAGAGTTTGAAAGCAAATGTTGTAAGGGTAATTGTTCTTTAAAATTAAGTATAAGTCATGAGTTTCTTGATTCTGAACCGGCTGGTTCAGATGTCTTCTGAGTGTTATTGGGGTTTCATATTTAATTATTTTCCTGTATTTAAGGGCTGGGGGTTTTGGTTTTTCATGCCGTTTCCGTGTTAATTTCTAAATAGGTTTTCTGGGCACATGTTGGTGCCGTTTCATGCAGGTTTGAAACTGGACTCACCTGGTTAGGTCAGGCCTGTTCTGGCACACTCCTACAGCTGCTAGTATACAACATGTTGTTATTTTAATTTTATATATGCACAGATGGCTGATATTAAAATTTATTTTTTTTTAAGGCATATATTATTAATATTTTGAGATTATAAAATCATACAGGCGGTACTGGTTATTGTAACTTAGGTTCTGGTTTTGCTTGCTAGACTTGTCTGTTTAATTTTGCTTCTTATCAAACTATTATGATTAAAGAGTGAATTCTTTCTAAACATTTAACCTTTTTAGGACAAATGTCCTGTGCATTATATGAATCCACTAGTTTTACATTTCGCCTGTCATTATAGCACGTTTAACTTATCATGATATTTCATCACAAATTAAATATTATATATTATTATATTGTTAACAAGTTTAAGTATTATTGTTCTATTATCATTACTTATTACAAAGTGGTCTTAAGAAGTGTTACTGTTCTCAGTACGTCTGCTGACATTATAAAAATGTAAAAGGGGTTGCTGTTATGATCGATTTAGATTTGCTTTAAAATTTTACACTCTTATAAAATTAAAGATTTTACAATTTTATAAAATTTATACAGGCTGTGCTAGCACATCAAGTTATAATTGTAGTTTTTGTTATTATGGCAAGTCCAGATATTCTCTACCTTCATGTATGTATTTGATAAAATATGCAGGCGGTGCGCCAGGCTTTATAATTGTAATTTGTCTGTGATTATGTGATGTATAGGTATATGTGTGTTATATTATGTGTTTAAATGATGTGTTAAAATAATGAACCAGATTGATATATATATATATGTGGGTGAATTATTTGAAGGACTGTTAATTACTGTTATAATTGAAATTGATTTATTGAAATTGATTATTGATATATTGAGATTTATTTATTTATCGAGACTATATTTATAATTGCACTTACAGGGGATATTGAAATTTCTATGGGTTACGATGTATTAAACAAATAATGGGAATTGTAATTAATATATATAGAGATGTAACATGGATAATGGAAATTAAGAAAGTTAATAAAAGGTTGTTATTGCTGTTTACCGACCGAGTTTTAATTGCAAGTCCCGTCTGGACCCAGTGCATTTTTTGCTTCTCTAGGCCTTCCACCTAGTTTTAAATAACTAATGGTCCCGCTTTCAAAAAAAAAAAAAAAAAAAAAGGTAGCAGAGCGTGGTTGATTCTAGGGTCGAACCCTTGGGTCCTTGGGGCTTGCAAACTCGGAAAACATTTGGGGCAAAATGAAATTTCAAAAATCAAAGAAATTAACACATGGGCCGATGTATAATTGTTAGGTTGTTTAACTTGTGAGTCTGATCGCACCACGGGGCAGGTATTAGGAGTTAGAAAATTTTGAGATGTTGAACTGCCGGGGGTCTTAAGCGTTGCCTGGGGGGGGGAGAATATTAGTAATTCGAGGTCGAATTATGGCGTGTGGTATTAGCGGGATGCGGTATGGCCCGATCGGAAGTCGGTACCGTCACCGACTTAATTCATGTATGGAGAGGCTTCAGAATTTGATGCCGATTTATGGTTGCTAGCTATGTGTTGGTGAGACGTGTATGTCGTGATTGGTCTTAGGTGTTGTGTATGTTAGGTACGTGTTGGTTGTTGCTTGTTCTCTTCAGTGGTGTTGACGAAGTTGGTTCAGAAGTAGGCCAGGTCTCCGCAGCGCTAGAGAACCCAGGGGTCGCTCGAAGGAAGGAACAGTACTCGGGTTTTTCGGTTTGTAAGTCATGTTTATGTTAGGTGTTTCGTGGGAATTTATGTTTTGTTGTTGTGTATTGTGAATTGTGCAATTCTGGCGGCGGTATGCTATCAGAAGTTGCCCCACCCCATTTCAGGAGTTCTCCAGAAATTTCCGGTGGTGAATGGAGTTGATGAGGACCAGCTGCTGGTTTTCTTGGACCTGGTGCTGCAGTTGGCAGGTTTCCCGGGGGTGTCCGATGGGGAGGTCTTGTCCCTTATATACCCGTATTGCCGGGGTCCGTTGGCTGAGCTGGTCACCAACACTCTGCGTCGGGGTGGCAGTGTTGACGCTTTCCATGGGGAGGTGTTGAACTTCTTCCTACCCCTTCGACGACGTGCCCAGCTTAAGTTTGAGTTATTCTATCGCCTACAGGCCAACGGAGAGGCGTTAGGGGACTTCGTGCACGATATACGGAAGGCTGCCCGGGTGTTAAGGTTGGGGTTGCCTGAGACAGAAGTTATACAAGCAATTCCGGAAGGACTGAATCCCTAAGAGAGATCTCGTTTGATATTCGCAGACCGTCCACGTTGTTTCGCGGATCTGGACCGGTTGTGTGTGGTTTCTAGTACTGTCCAGGCTGGGGACGAGTCCCGGGGAAGAGCTGCTACAGATGTCCAATACTCCAGTGGTTTGTTAGGAAGAGGTAAAAAGGACAAACATGGTGGTTGGAGGAGAACACAAGAGACTGTCAGAAAAACTGAATATTCCGGAAGTAATGGAGGCTACAAGGGGGTGGCAAGTGGAAAGACGGTAACAACAGCTACAGCACCGAAAACAAATAAGTATGAAAGTAACAGGGGAAGCAGAAGTTATATTAGTAAACCAACATCGGCAAGTAGGGAGCCTGTAGCAAGGTGTCGGAGAAAAAGGAAACTTTAAAGGTTCCAGAGGAATTACAAGTGCCTAAGAGAGTAGTGGATGAAGAAGGTGAAGCGGAAGAAGAAAAGCGGAATAACTTCTGTGGATCGATACAAGACAGCAAGAACACGTCTGTTAACACTGAATTGCAGGACTCAGAGAGGACATCATGGTTGAACCCAGATGCCGCAGAATTTGTTCCGGTATCTCCATCTTGGTTCGTGAGGGATCCAGATCCTGTAACATCATCATCGCCTACGCCGGTATACCGGTATATGAGAAGTCACTTGATGGTGTAGCTTTACCATCGCCAGTAGAAATTAATTTAGTCATTGCACATGAATCTGGACAGCTGGATTCCAGGGTGGAAAATGTTGAGGACGTTGTAGTTGCTGAGAGTGGTGAAGGAGAGGAATCGAAGGAAGAGTCAGAAGAGCGGTCTGCAGATGCTGCGCAGGGGAGTATAGTTGTAAGTGTTAGAGAGACTGAAGAGTCTGAGTTTGTGGATGGACACAGGGATGTCCAGGCTGCAAGTGTTTCTGAGGTTGCGGGTGGACAAGGGGATGTCCATGCTGCAAGTGTGGTAGAAGTAGATGAGGTAGAAGTTGAGGAGGAATTTGGCGGCAGCATCGTGGAGTGTGTGAGTGAGAATGATGTAGTGTGTGAAGATGTGCAGATGCCTTCTGTAAGTAGGGTTGAGGATTCCGAGGAACGGAAAGAAGTTTCATGCGGACCAGGTGAGCAACTAGAGGATGAAGATGTGCAGTGTTCGGATGGTGGTAGTGGATGTGATGGCAATGATGTTGATGATGAACGTGTTGAGGAAAAGGAGATTGGAGAGGAGGTTAGTGAAGAAGTTTGTGAAGTGGCTGGTGACGAGTGTGATGAAGAAATTGGTGAGGAGCTGGGCGAAGATGCTGTTGAAGATGGATCAGACAAGCAACTGGAAGATGATGAGGAGGTGCAGTGTCATGAGGTTGATTTGGATTATGGGGATGAAAAAGGGGAAATTGTAGAAGAGGAGGAAGAGAAGGAAGGATTGGAAGAAAGACAAGTAGAGGAGTTAGATGATGAGCATAATCCAAATCGGGGTGAAAGTAGTGAAGTAAGTTGCCTTGATTCATATTCCGAAGAAACCAGTCAGTACAGCTCAACGCGAGATAGTTTCTCAGAGAGTGGTGTCCGAAAGGAACGAGTACCTAAAGTCCATCACAGAAAGGTGAGAAGAAGTGGGTGATGGGTAGCGAGTAGATGTTCCCCACAGTCCCAGTGGTGTTCGTCTACTTCAGGGTTGCGCCCCTGCCCACGCGAGCCTTGGTTTTCTCCAGTCATTCTCCTTTTCGGAGGGAACCATGTCCTTACCCTTAGTCCTCGCTCTTGACCTTCAAGGATCCTTGCCCCGTTTCATCTTCCCGATTTTCCTACCCCTCCCGCAAAAAAAAAAAAAAGTTCAATACTGACAAGATTGGATTACTTTACTGTCAATGTTTCTTGTGCTTTGTGGAGAAAAGTGACTGTGGACAAAATGTCTAAAAAGAGACTTACCATTTTCTTCTGTACATAAAAATAGAAAAATAGGAAAACATGGGAGGAGAAATTAAAAAAACCTGTAGAGTTGATAAGTCTGCTAAACCAAGATATTTTAAACACTTAGACATTAGTTTCCTGTTGCATTTGTAAGAAAAATTGAATGACCAGTTCAATTACAGAAGGCTGACTGAAATGTTAAATGGAAAGATGGAGAAATTAAACCAAAAAGCAATTCTCTTTTGTATTGCTATATACTATTCAAACACCACATTTTCAAATATGAAGCTGATTTGATTTCCTTCAAATTTAACCAGTGTTGTATAGCCAATGGATCAGATTGTAATTTAGGCATTCAAATCATACTATAGTATCTACTATTTCAATCCTTTATTCCATCAGCTGGATTGGTTTGTCAATGAAACAGATAAAGGATGTCACAAGCGTTGATTTATAAAAGCTAGTTTGTGGAAGGTGACAATATCATTATGCTAAAGAAAGCACATGAGAACGCAGAGGGAATACCTACATTAGCTAAACAGTAAAACCTTCTTTACAATTCCAAATCAGCACAATTATATCTCAATGATTAGCACAATCAATAATGGATATTTTGAGAATATTTAATAATGAGAGGAATGAAATACAAACAAAAATAACAGGAAGACAAATTAACCTAAAATACATACATATGGGCAGGACCTTCAACATTTTAATGACATCATGTGATTTGCTGTTGATTCAATTTCACCCATACCTCTGGAACTACAGTGCAAGAGATTGCATATCGAATGGCTTAACAGCAAAGAAATGAAAACAAGTTTCTCCTTTAGATATGTGGAAAAAGAACTCATGACTTAAAGTGTAGTTTGTATGAGCAGTTGTTTGTGTTTTCAGTGTTTCAAAGTAAATGCAGTGATTATAGTACATGCAGTATTAAAGTATTATAGTATATACAGTATTTGATAATAAATTATATATAATAAAGTCAATAAACTACAACAAATTATACGTTTAAACTGTACAAAACAACCAACAACCAGAGTCAAAATTAAGTATAAGTGATTGTATAATAATTATATTATGGCAAATGTACATGTAATAGTATTTAAACAAAGTAGAGTATATTTATGATGTAGAATCTGATTAATGTCTGTTTATATAATGTGGGAACATGTCCAACTGGGAATACAATTCAGTCCCTTGCAATTCTGCATTGAAGTTTTATTTTGTTTAGACTATTTAAAGGGGAATGGAATGGAATGGTCTTTAAAATCCAACAATGAGATGATGCATGAATGGCTTTCACCCAAAAGACTCATCTGGAATGAAATATGCATGCACTTTCCTAAGTGTTGGAACACTTGTATCACACAAAATGGAGACCATACACAAAAATATACATTCCGTCTTTTAAAAATTATTTACATTTTGAAAAGCTTAAGCCTTTTCTAATCTCACGAGTTTAAAGGAAAATTAGAGAATAAACTTATGAGATGAAAAATATTTATGGTTTTTATTAGACTTCCTCCCATGCACAAAAGCATTAACAAGACAGGATTATATAAAAATACTGAACAGTATATAGCATACCCCAATCTGTGAAATGATATTTAATAGTATATATCTCACGTATATATGGGAGGCATTAGTGTAATCTGAATTAATGTGAAATTAAAAACAAGTCAAAATTATTAAGCAGAGTAATCTAACATAGGACAGCATGTTGCTATGTATCAGTATTTTCTGGATATCAAAATATCTTCACATGAATTCTGAATAACTTTTTATGAAATAGGGAATTCATATTTGCTTATCTGGTGAACAATCCTGTTAGAAGGCTGATTAAAACATGAGTAACTGCAAAATTGTAAGCAGAGTAACATATTTCACTTTTTAGCAGATTTAATTGAATTTAATTAATTTAATTTAACACACACATCTGCAGCATTAACTCAAGAAGTTTTCTTTTTAACTATTTCACTGTAAGTGAATCAGTTGCATTATCTTTCACCTCTTCTAAAACAACCAGTGGCGAAGTGTCAGGGGAGACAAGGTAGACAGTGTCTCTCCATCTCCCCAAATAATTTATTCATAAAATAATTAATTTTTATTTATGTATTAAGTTGCATAAGTTACTCAGAAAGGTATAAAACTAATGTAAGAAGTTAAATACCATGCGACATGACGCAAGTGTGAGCTATGGAACCTTGCTGTGCGATGTAATTTTACGTGGAGTATCAGGGTAGACGTTACTTGAAATGTCTTTTTAACAAGGCTGGAGGTGAGAAGGGCTTCGGTTAATGACAACGGGAAGGGACCTGCATGCGCAGCATAAAAATGCGTCCCGTACATCACATCAGAAGACACGTCTTCCCTGCAGTAAATAGCACAGAATTCTCGCCTGGCCGCCTGTGTTTGTTTCAATGTGCTCGCGTAGTGAATATTCGTTTTTGTTGAGTTTATAAATTATTTAAAATTTTTTATATAGTTGTATAGACTAAGAAGTGTGTAATCATTTACGCATTAATTATTCAATAATACATATTGTTAAGTGTCGTCATTTAAGTGCTTTAAGCTTACGGTTTAATTGGTTTAAAGGAGCAAAATGAATACAGTTAGTACCAGTTCTATGGCAGAAGTATTTGATATACACTCTGACAACTTTGATTTATTAGAATTTTTGTTAAAATACGAAATTAATTTAGAGCAAAAAGTATTGTTAACGTCAAAAATATCTCGGGCATCTTTAGACTTGTCACAGAAGGATGGAAAAGTTATCAGAAAATTTGGTATAGTAAATACATATGGCTCTCATGTTGTAAGCGAAACAAAACTCTGTACTTCTATTACTGTCTGATGTTTAATGGAGAGGAACCATGGAGCAAAGTTGGAGTAGGCGCTATAAAACATTTTGAAGTTAAAGCCGTTAACATGCTAGTACCAAAACTAATATGACAAATTACGAGATGTTTCACATGCTAGGATGTAACAGAATTGAAACTGTTTATCCGAAACATGTAGAATTCAAGCAATACAGCACAATGAAAATGTGGCACGAAATCGAAGGATAGTAGGCCGTTTGGTAGATGTTGTTTGTTATTTAGGGAGACAAGAGTTAGTTTTTAGTAGGAATAAGGAAAATGAGCAATCTCTCAATAAGGGCAATTATTTTGAAACTTTAAATTTACTGGCAACGGGAGAGTCTTTCATGAAAGAACATATACAAAGTGATTCAAAATTGCACAGCAATCTCTCGGGAGCTGATTCTATAACTAAAAATAAGAAAAAAATGAGACATGGCGTGTAGATCTCCTTACAAAAAAATATGAACCGTTTGTGTAATGCCTGCAGTAAACCGGATTTGTCACCATTACAAAATGTGAATAAAATTTATGTTTTTCTGGCAATATTTTCTAATTAAGATTCATAAATGACACCAATAACAAAACGATAGTTTTTTTTTGATATTTAGGCTAAATTATATAACGAAATGCGTGTGTTTCAGACAGTCACTTAGCTATTATCTGATAGAGGTAACATTAACTCTATTTACCATAGTTTTACTGGTTCATTAAGAACGTCAATAATCTTTGTAAGAGGTTGTTTTTGGCTAGTATTTTTATGTCTTCCCAAATTATTTTGTCACGCTTCGCCACTGAAAACAACACTGTCTAAATATTTATTGATTATCACATGAGACACTTCAGTTCCTATATTACATTAGCATTACTTTCATATCATGATGAGAAAGTCCAAAGACAGTATTTGAAATAGAAAATGTTTTACTTTACATATTACCTCTTCTGTTGTGCTTTCTTAACTTTTTTACTTGCATCAATGATATTATTAAACAATTGGGGGGTGATAGAGATTCTTCCAGACAAACTACAATGCTTCTTTAGTGGCCCCATACAACAGCTATGTTGAATATCACATGTTTTATACTGTAGAAATTTGGTAGCCTAATTTACTCTTTGCAGTTTACAATGTGGGGAAGGGAAATTTATCTGTAACAGCACTTCACTTGTGAATCCTTGTGTTCAATCCCTTGCATAACAGTCAGAAAATTGTTAAAATGATAAACAATTCAGGTATGTTTTTCTCTGTAAGTAAATATAAAGGGCAGTTTTCTTCCTGACTTTTTCTTATACTAATCTATACACAGAATGCCAAAGCTGAAGCAGAGCTGCTGATTTACAATACTATTCCCAGAAACTTACTTTTCCATGCTCATTTTGTACTAGTAACTTCCATTTTTTTCTATGTACTGAGGTCCTGTATATTCTCACAGGGTCTATATCACTATATTATTATGATATTCTTCTGTTATTCTTCTCTGTCATAGTATTTGTTATTTCCAAATTGTGGGATTTTTGTCTGCCCCCTACTGTGTGTGTAAGTTTAAATTACTTTAAATAGACCACAAGACACAAAAATTACCCACATCAATTGTAAATTATCCATAAATCTTGTCAAACTTTGTAATTAGCATCAGAAAATATCACAATGTGGTCTAAAGTCGTTAAAATTTAATGTTCACATAAAGTTTATCAACAGTTATAGTTATGGCCATCTGAAGGGTGGTAGGATTGGTGGTCACACTGGCGGATGTCCTTATCTATCTATTAATTAATTTGTTTATTAATTTATTTATTAAGCTAGTAAAATTAACAATTTTATTTCTAAAATCAACAATTTCAACTCTTTGAGAAACAGCAAGTATGTTTCTTCTGTTTGTTATTTAACTAGTCAATCAAGATGTACAAAATAATATAAAATTCAATGAACACTAAATAGAAATGGAAATTAAAAATAGATTAATCAAATGATTTGAAAGTTTTAAGACACAATTATTTATAACCCATCATCATAATAGGCCTCTAAATGAATACAAAATATCTGGAATGCTGGTGGAGGTGGAGGGAGATTTGTAGGGGGGGAACAATGATAAGTCTTCACCTGATGCCAAAATGTTTTGGGGTGGGCCTGGTTATAGCAAACAGATCCTGTGTATACAAATTAAGATTTAACAATTATTAAACACAATAACAAAGCAAAAGAACTTTCAGGAATAGATGTTAACCATAAAATTATTGTTAACTATAATACCCCCATACCACAACATAGACAATGTAGGATTGTTTTGTTATTCTAATTTATTTAAACTAATTTAACATACTTGAATTATATGTCAACAGAGTAAGAGTGAGTTTTAGACAGGCCACAACAATTATGTACATAACCACAAAGTTTATACACATTTTGTACCTGGCATAGATGTAGGGAGCTGGTATGCTGTCGTTGATCCTGTACTGCTACTGATGTATGGTGAATATCCATGTGATGCTGCATAATAACTGGCAACAGCTGCTGCTTGATGGCCACTGTACGAATTGCTGTAGCCACTGTAATCCTGATCAAGTCAAATGGATGTGTTAATTACTGATCCTACATTTAACAATGTATTTAAATAATATTACCTAAAGTTAGAATTATATTTAGTTTAATACTGAATGATAAAAACAGGGTTACATAATAGAATCCTAAGAGAATATTATTATTCAGATTAATAAGTTTTATTACTTATATTGGTTATTACATTGTTTTATTACTTATTCCCCTGATTAAAATAATTTATATTGTAACAAGACCCTTTGTATGGCTGTAATCTGTCTGAGTCCCACTGTTTGGGCTAGCCACTTGGTCACCAGACCGCTGTATGCCGGTCGTTACAAAAGAATAAAAATAAAATGGAAAATTCAATAACAACAGAATTTTCAAATAATAAAATAATTTTGTTTATGTTTATAGAGGTATGTATAAGAGATAAATCTGTTTTTTTTTAAAGGTTCTGGTAAAATTTTAATAACAGGTAGGTATTTATTGACCGTCGAGCACTTCTTGAAGATTTGCACCAAGTCTGGAGTTAAATGGATTAACTCCAGGTAATAATCGATTGGTGACTTTTCTGACTGGTCCAATATCTTGTTCAAAATAGAATATATTCTTCTCACTTAAGTCCTTCAGCCTTATAAATACCCTTAAATTACCTGTGAAATAAGTACAGATACAAAATAATGGAAATATAAAGATTTATTGACAATTTTAAATAAATGATCGATATTTTATCGATGTAGAGCAATTATCGACTCTGTCTCGGGAATTATCGATTGTGTCATACAGAACAAAATTTTATGTTATATTATATTAAAGACAGGTTCTTTGAGCGATTAGAATTAATAGTCAGAGAAGGGTGACGAGAAAGTATAACATTAACAATTAACACAAATACAATAATTATTATTCAATAAAATTTAAATAATTCTAATATGTAATGTGTATGATCGTTGCCGTACCATACGCAGACGATGACGTCACTGCCGGATAAAGAAGGCCGGCTCTGTAGAATTAAAAGATGGCCGCTACTAGTTCTGGCGTAGTTAATGTGAACTCGGCATGTCCCAAAATCACGACAAAATTACCTTCGTCAAGGTCTAAAATATCCCCGCACTGGTGTAATATGTCTGTTAATCTATTTGGTGTATTCTGGTGAAGTGTTCTGTGTAAACTTGCGTTAGTTAGTTTATTTTCTATGTGTTCAACTTCTACGGTTAAGTTCTCGAGTTATTGGTTAGGATTTGCAGAATAAATCAGTTGAAATATAGTATTTTACTTGTTTCTATCACTCGTATTATGTAGTTAAGTATTTGTTTTCACTATTGTCGTGAATGTATGAACAGCTTTAGCTTTAAAAAGTGTCTAAACCGTTTAACTCTCGTTCACTGATTTCAATGGCTAAACGCTAGTACCATCTTTCTCGATTTTTTAAAGAAACGTTCTTTTACACAACTGTCCAGCTTGATATTCAACAAAAGACTAATTAACTTGGTCATAAATCTTGCCCAGTTAATCCTTGAAAAAGTATTGTTAACATTTTTCGACTTCCCATACATATGATAAAATATTACATTATGTATGGAATTTATCTATTTTATTACTCACTTTTATGAATTATTAACCTTATTATTGGTTTAATCATCTCATTCCCTTTAAATTGATGTATTATAGTCCATATCTGTAGGTATTTTGTGGAAATTAACAAATTTCTTTACTTTATGGAAATATAGGCTCAAAATTGGATTTCCGTCTTTATACAAAATCCCCTCCATTTAAATATTATTAATACTATTATAATAAATTTTAATTAGTCATATTCCTCTTCCTTTCCTTAAATACATATAAATTACACCTTTGAACTGGTTTTTTGTGTTAATCTGTAAATTTGACATTGCTCTTTAAAATTAATTAATTTATATATTTTGACAATTTACAAAATGTTAAGGTATATTTCCTTATTATCATTTTAATTCATAGGATCATTCCTAGTAGTGGTTAATTGTGTTATCTTATATAAATCTTGGTAGTTTACAGGATTTATAAGTGAGTTATACTATTTTATATTGGTTCTCTGATTTCACCAAATGGCCTAGATTTTAGAATTTTATATTTCTTTCTTTCTCAAATAATTTAAACTTAATTCCTCCTCTGACTTTACATAATTACAATTATATGGAAATAACATGATTTATAACTTATTGTGTTGTGTAGTAGTTAATTAACACTACATATTTAAAATAAATAATTATGAACATGGTTTAGCAATCTGCACAATTGAACATATTGCAGATATGGTTTGAACATATATCTTTTAACTATTTTTGAGCTAACATAGCATACCTATTAGAACATTATTACTGGTATGTAGGTTATTATTTATCAAACATAATTCTTTTTAAAACACATAACATAAATCTTATTTTCTAATAAGCCTTACAAATACATTTATTTAACACATTGATTTTAGGACTGTGAAATAACAGTCTATTTAAACATGTTACACTTATTCATACTATATTAGTACCAGTCCTTTCTGGTTTAAACCATTATTATTGTGATCCCCTACATAAGTAAACATTAACTCCCATACTCTATTTATTATCATTTTTTACAAATGTCTTGTAAATAAAGATTTACATTAAAATAATAAAATACTGGAAACCTTCCATTTTATTATTTTATTATGCTGTTTATTATTAGATTTTAAAGTTGTGATATAGCATACTACTAAGTTATAGTATCACCAACTTTAAGTTTATTGCATTTTTTTTAAAAAAAAAACAACACTTACTCAAATTCACTTTCACTGTTGGTTCTGATATTTTGAGTCTTATTATCTCAGACCAGACCTTTAGTAATCATGGACCGTTAAGACTAGTTTATTTTCTTTATTACACAATAGCTTCAGCCGGTGCACTTCTTATAACGCTATACAGCACTTTAGTTTTCTCAATAATTACATTTTATAAGATTTTGGGTATGTTATACTTTCTTTTGCATAGTTTTTGTGGGTTTGGGATTGATAGTAGTTTATATAATAATAGGTTTTACTACGGTGTTTCTTTCATACTATTTCTTCCTCTTCTCCTGTCTTCCTTCTTGTCCTTCTTCGTATCTTCCTTCTGGTATTCATTCTTGTCCCTCTTCTAGTCTTCATTCTTGTCCCTCGTCTAGTCTTCACTCTTCTGTTCTCCCTTCCTCATTCTTGGGTAAACCAAGGTACTTGGTGTTATCACGACTGAGGTTTAGTTTGGAGTATTTAAATTATTCACTGAACTGACTTTATTCTTCTATACAGGTTTCAGGGTATTGTTTTCTTCCTGTTCACAAACTTTATTCTTCCCTCTTCTTGGTTTTGGGATATTTTGGTATTCACCACTCTTTAATTGAGTCTCTTTTTTCTTGATATGGCCTTATATAACTGGTTTACTGCTCTGAGCTTCCTGGGTAACTTACTGATATTATACTATGAGTTGATGAGTTGCTTCAATACTTTCTTTGGTTTTTAAAACAGTGGTTTTTATATATAATGTAGTGAGGACTTTTATTTTATTGTGGTTCATTCCTCTGATTTATTTAAATGTCATTCAATATTATTATAACATTTGTTGGTGTAATTAAACTTTATGATTTCACATGACTTAAAATGTAGTGGATTTTCTGTCACGCTACAGAATGCCCTTCTCCAGAAGTAATTTTTTCAGACTATACTTGCTTTGTCTGAAACAATTGCTTATGATAATTATTCAAGGTTTGTTATTATTTTGGACTTCCTTCCATTTTAAAATTTTCTTATTTATATTTGAGTTTATATCATTCTCACTTGATCTTCCTTGATAGTAATAGTCTTCTGAGTTTCATATTTATTATTTCATTTTTATATTTCTTCTTAGTATTTTCTCCTTGGGATATTTTCTCCCTATCGTTCCCTACTTTGTGAGCTGGTTCAGTTCAGAGAGGCACTGTACGCTACTTTCCTCTGCTGTCCAATACTTCACACATATTTGAGTACAGAGGCAAATCATCTCTGCTCAAAAAACATATTAATCCTGCTGGAATTATCATCAGACAGATTAAAAAAAATTATTCAGAATAGTACACATTTGTTACTATTTAAAAAATATCTTTGGGATACTTCACTTATTACTTATTATACTTCTCAGAGATTTTAATATTTTACATCTCAGTTGTTCATCTGACTTATTATCTGGATGTTTCTTTCATTTGATATTATGGTAGGAAGCTCTTCTATTATTACATTTTTCAACTTTTATTATCATATAAATCTTTTGGTTATAAATTCTTTATTACCTTCTGGTTTTTTCATTATAATCTGCATTATTTATAGTAGCATATCTTTATGACATTTTTAGACTGTTTCATCGTTCTTAAAATTTCCACTTGTTCTATTTTCTAGAATTTTTTATAACTGTCATTATCATAATTGTCATTTAATTCATAAATCATTTTATATTAATTCGTTTAATTACATAAATTTTTGACATTATTTTCACATTATTCCGGTCATTGCTATTATACTTGCAAATGATGTTTTTTTTTGTTAATTTCATTATGAGGTCATATTTTCTCCTCATACCACTTCAAAGTTTCATTCTCTCATAATTCCAAAGAAGTTTTTGTACTTTATTGTATTCAATCACTCAAATCGTATTAAAGAAATTTTCTTTTTTATTTCCTTCAACACCATTTTACGGAAAGGTTTTTACTCTTCATATTGAACTTAGACATGATTATACTGTCTAGAATTATTTGTTTTAATTCTAAATCTGTTTCCTCTTATTCATCCCATTATGATCCTTTGTTACCATGGTAATTATCTTCTATGCTTACCATAAATATGGTAGGAAATCTCATCAGTTTATTTCACCATATTGTTTTATTTATAATTGGTTGGTAAGTTGTACTTATACTTGGCTTGGGAAACTTGATTTATTCATAATTCAAAATTCACTCTTCTTATGTTATTCTATAAAGTTTTCTCAAATAATTTGTATGTAAGGTGGGCTTACATGTGTTTTGGCTGGTTTTATTTCTCTAAACTCTCTTGGTATTATTGTCAAAATGTTTCTCTTCAAATAAATATTTAGTAATCTGTCCTTACTTGTTTTTGACCTTAGATGGTTTTATTTCTAAATTCTCTCCTTCTTTATTACTATATTATAGCCATAAAGTTTTTCTTCAAATATTTGTTATGTAAAGTGGGCTTACATTTGTTTTATAGAATTTGGTTGGTTTACATTCAAAATTCTGTTTTATATATCTTCTTCCAAAATGTTCCTTCTCAAACAAATTGTATGTAATTGGCTTACATTATGTTTTTAGAATTTAGGGGTTTTTAACATTCGAAATTCTTCTTCTATCATTGCCATAAAATTTTCCTTCAAATATATTTTTTATTTTATGTAAGATGGGCTTACCTTTGTTTTTAGTATTTAGTTATTTATTTTAACTTCTTCTTATGCATATCTTCTTTTCAAATAATTTCCTTCAAATAATCTTTATGTAAGATTGGCTTACATGTATTTTAGAATTTTGGGGTTTTAATTCTAATTCTTCTGTATTCTTGCCATAAAATTTTCTAATAATTGTAGATAATATGTGCTTATATTTCTTTTTAGAATTTGGCTGTTTATTTCAAAATTCTTCTTGTTATTCTTCCTTCAAAATATGTTTCTCTTCAAATAAATTGTATGTAATTGGCTTACATTATGTTTAGAATTTTGAGGTTTTAAATTCTATCTTATATATCTTCTAGCCATAAAATTTTCTAATAATTGTAGATAATATGTGCTTATATTTCTTTTTAGAATTTGGAGGTTTTTAATCATAAAATTTCTTCATGGATGCCTGGTTAAAGACACCCTTGACTTTACTTGAACTTATTTCTTTGATTTCGTAGGTGTTGTTGTTATTGTCTTTTGAGACGATATAGGGACCAGTATACAGGAGCAATAACTTTTTTGTTATCCCCTCTAAGGAACTGGGTAATTCCCTATTCTTCAACAACACCTTCTCTCCAACGGTATAATGAATAACCTTACCCATGCATTTATTGTATTTGTTCCGCCGTTTCTCCTGATCTTCGGCCACCTTATTACAAAATTGAATTTTATCAAATCTATATTTATGTTCTCTGGGGAACTCCAAGATATCTGCAATCTCTCTAGGGGGTTGTCTCTCGTACATTGCGGAGTATGGGGTTATTCCTATGGCAGGATGGTAGGCCAGGTTGAGGAATTCTTCAGTAGCCTCCAAATATTCTTGCCACCTTCTCTGCTGATCATGGCAATATGTTCTTAATAGGCGCCCCACCTCTCGCAAGACTCTTTCGGCCGGGTTACTGCTTGGGTGGTATACGGATGTCTTGTATGTGTGAACCCCCATGGACAGCAGTGTATCCCGCCATCTCCTCCCCTTGAATTGCATTCCGTGGTCGGTTATGATCGATACCGGTTTTCCGACGGTTGGGAAGTACTGGTCGATCAGGATATTAAGAACTTTCTTCGTAGTCGCCCGATTTGCTGGGTATAGCTTTACGAACTTAGTGTAATGGTCCATAATGATGACGATATATCTGTATCGGTGGCGGCCTCCACTGCGGGGAAATGGCCCGCAGATATCCAGGAATACCTTCTCAAGTTTAGACTGCGATGTTATTGGAATCATCTGCCCTTCTCTTTTCTCGTTATTAGTTTTTACGAGTTGGCAAATGCGACAGTTTCTAATATACCTCCGTACCTTCCGATTGATGTCCTTTATATAGCAGTTTTCTTCCAGGGCCTTTACCACCTTTAAAGCGCCCATATGCCCATATCGAACATGATAACTGATCACTATCTCTTTCTCGATATGGGTCGGAATTATTACCTTCCATTCCTCCTTAATTAATGATGGTTTGGAAAACAGGATTCCCCTATGTATAGTGTAATATCGGGAGATGGTCTCATCTCCTGCTTCCAATCTTGAGATAATAGTAATTAATTTCGGGTCAGCTTGTTGGTGTGTGCTTAGTTGTTCTAGAACTGATTGTAGACCGGCGCTGTTGCTGAGAATATGGTACACCTTCAGAATACTCTCCTTCTCCCCCTCGAACGTCTGCTTGTCAATGTCAACTCTAGACAATACGTCCGCGACGACATTCTTCCTTCCGGGGATATACTCCCACTTAAGGTCGTATTCTTGCAGCAATAGTATCCACCGCGTTAATCTTCCATGGCTCAGCTTACATCTCTTAAGGAACGAGATAGATTTATGGTCTGTCCGGACGGTGACGGGATAACCAAGAATATATGTACGGAACCTTCCGCACGCGAACACGACACTCAATAACTCCTTTTCTGTCACATGATAGTTTTTCTCACTCTGGTTCAGAGCTCTGCTGGCAAAACAGATTACAAGATGCTCGCCCTCCTCATCCTCTTGATATAAAGTAGTGCCAAGGCTGATGTCACTGGCATCGCAATTAAGAAAGAAAGGCTTGTTAAAATCTGGATGACGGAGTATAACGTGTTTAAGGAATTTTTGTTTTATGAGAGTCAATATGTTTTGTTGTTCATTACCCCAGATCCATTTATTTTTAGATGACAGTTGCGGCTGGAATCTGGCAGTCAGTTCGGAGTACTTTTCCTGGAACTTGCGGTAGTAGTTACAGAGTCCCAGGAACGACTGTAACTGCCTTCGATTCTTTGGTGTAGGAAAGTTCTGAATTGCTTCGACTTTTTCAGCCGACGGTGAGATTCCCTTATCATTTAATATGAAGCCCAAGAATTGTATCTCTTTAGCAATAAAATGAGACTTTGCTAACTTCAGAGTAATATTGTTTGCTGCTAGCTTCTGTAAGACGTGTTCCACACGGTAGCAGTGTTCCTCCCAAGTTTCTGATGACACTAGCAAGTCATCGACGTATACGGTGGTGAATTTTAGTGCTTCTTGGCCAAGTATCTGATCCATGCAGTGCACAAAGACTGCGACTGAGTTTACCAGTCCGAAGGGCAACCTCTTAAACTGGTAGTTCCGCCCTTCGAATATAAAGGCCAGATACTGGCGACTCTGTGGATGTAATTCCACCTGCCAGTATCCGCACACCGTATCCCAGGTAGTGAAGTATTTGGTACCGTGGAACCGTTTTAAGATCTCCTCAATCTCACTGGGCGAAGTCCTGTCATTTATGATCATCTTATTTATTTCGCGCGCATCTAAACATAAACGGACTTGTCCGTTTTTCTTAGGAATAGCCACGATAGGACTTGTGTAAGGGGAATGGCTACTCTCTATAATGTCACGGTTAATCATTTGCTCTATTTCAGCTCTTACTGCCTGCTTTCGTGATTGCGCAATGGGGTAAGACTTCCGGTTAAAGTCTACAGTGTCTCGGAATTGTAGAGTACACTGGAAATTCTTCACTTTGCCGGGCTCATCAGAAAAGACTGATTTATATTTATTGTATATGTCTATTAATTTGTTCGCTTGGTTCGTTGTTAAACCTTCGCCAGTTATTCCGCTCCGGAAATCCCTGATCTCCTGGATTTTTTGCGACCATAAATCTTCATTGGAGGTGTCGTCTATTTTCTGTTCAATTATGGATGTTGGTTGGATGTAATTAATTTTTCGGATTTGCTGATGGATACTATCGGGAACGACTTGGTCACTACCCACCAAGTTCGCCGTCCAAGTATGTCCGTTAGAAAACAGTGATAATGTTTCAGTTCTTAGATCAATGATGGCGGAATTTCTCCTAAGCACATCACACCCGACCAGTATATTAAATGGCAGACCGCTCGCCACCAAGAATTCCATGTCAATCGCTATACCACAGCTCATCACACTGGCGGAGACTTGTCTACGTATAGTTTTGTTCTGTCGGCCGGTTGCTCCCAACAAAACAATATTATTCAACGGCAATGTTGGTAAAGTTCTCCCGCACTCTTGCTGTATCCTCTCCAGTTCCGTCGTACTTATTATTGATACGTTTGACCCAGTATCGATCATTAACTTGGCTGGGATGCCTTCTACCTTGGCGTCAACATGTATAATTTCATTATTGAAGTTATTGGTGGGACTCCTGTTATCCTCTTCCAATAACTCCTGTCTGATGTCCTTCAGGTAGTTGCACCCGATGATTGTAATACGATTGTAATTATTCTCGAAATTCCACTCATTCTCATTATCATACCCAGTAGTCAGAAGCAGTAATGGGTTCTGTCGATTTCTTACTGCCTGTGCCTGTTTAAAGGCTCGGCATCATTGTTTCTTTGAGCCATATTATTCGATGCCTCATTCGGGATGCTTAGAGTGGTTACTTGCCGATCTGTTCTATGGTCTTCCGGTCGTTCATGGTGCGACCTCTGTTCAGTGTTGTCCAAACTATTACTCCTACGCGCCGGATAGTACCTCGGTTGGTCCCGTTCTAGGCTCCTCCGCCTTTCTTCGTATCTTCGGTAACTGCTTCGTCGATTGTGGTTGAATCCTCACTGTCTTCCTTCTGCGGCTTGTATGAAGTTCACTCTAGGGCGAGGATACCTATTATTATTAAAATTACTATTATTGGGACCCGCACGATTAGCATTATTAGGGTAAGGACGATTACCATAATTGGGGCTTCTCTGACTATTTACGTTATCAGGGTAGGGATTGCGGTTACCCTGATAACCATTAGAGGGTCGATTCGGGTTTTGCTGGTTTGGACCCGTATTATTATTGTCATTGTAATTGGTATTATTTACATTATTTACATTATTTCCATTATTATAATTGTTATTTCGCGGGTATGCCCGACCTCCTTGGTACCCAGTATTTACGTGGTTCGCACCCTGGTTATTATTCTGGTACGTCCTTGGTTCGGGCCCATCACTTCTCCTACGACTCTGCCTGTAGTAATCTTCGTTTTCATAATTCTCTAGGAGTTCTGTCATTGCCTGGATGGTTTTTATCTGGCTGCCCCTCCTAGCACGAATCACCTCCTCATCATAATGGTAAGACAGCTTGTTTATTAGGCATTCCTCCGGTATGGCTGGTTCTAAGTGCTTGGCCATACACACTTTGCCGAGGAAATAAGCTGTCATTGAGCTGCCGACTTGTGGTTTGTAGCGGCCGTGGCATATATTATCTCTTATGAGATTTTGCGTGGTCTCTGACCAGTACTTGGCTTTGAACAGGCTCTTGAATTGTTCGTAATTGTCGATGTCGCTCCGGTTGGCCATCCACCAATGGTCATTCACCTCCCGAAACGACTCGTCAAGGATCTCTCTGTTCTGGACCCATCTGTTCCCTCGGTGTTTCTCGAGGTACTCCTCTATTCGTGCCAAGAACTCCATAGGCTTCCGTTTGTATTGCCGGAAATTGAGCCATTCTCTGTTCTTTGACATGGGGAAACTGTGATATCCCGATGGTCTGTTTCTTATTAACTCTATCTCCTCCTGGCTCTGACGTACCTGTCCGGTTATGTTCACCATAGCGGCTTCCACGCCGTCGCATCTTTCTGTTACTTGGGTCCTCACTTTATTTACTTCCTCCAGGGCAAATTTCTTGGTCTCCTCCAATTTAGTTTTCTGTTGTTCTTGGACCTGAGTAATCTCCTTTGTTATTACTTCCCGGACTTCCAGCACTTCGTTTTCTGTTTGACGACATCTTTCGTCTACTTCTCGGATCTGCTGGTTAACAACCACAACTTCCTGTTCTAACTTCTTTACAATGGACTTCTTCGTCTCAGTTATCTTTTTATTTATCTCCTCTTTGGCTAACTCAATCCTCTCGTCTAACTTATTCATGTTCTCTTGGTTAACTTCCCTTAGTTCTTCTCTCAGCAGTTGATTGTCCTCTCTCAATTCTTCCAATCTTTCCCCCATCGTCTCTTCCATTTTCCTGTTATTTTCCCTTAATTCTTCCTTTAATTGTTGGTTGTCACTCTCTATCTTCTTACTGGTTTCTTCCATCTTCTCTTCCAAATTCTTATTATTTTCTTCCATTTTCCTTTCCATCTTCTTACTGGTTTCTTCAATCCTCTTATTAGTATTTTCTATTTTACGGCCCAATTCTTCCTTTGTGGACCGGTTGTCTTCCCTCAAATCTTCCTTTGTGGAATCCATTTTGTTATTCAAGTCTTCACTCAATTTTTTACTATTTTCTTCCATACCCTTGTTAGTGGAATCCATTTTCTTCTCCATTCCATTTGCTTATTAGTGGATTCTATATTTTTATTGACTCCTTCCAATTTAGACTCCATGTTCTGACTCATTTGTGCAAGCATTTCCATTATTCTCTCTTCCATCGTTTTAATTTTCTCCTTCTCCTTCTCGGGGGCATTGACTTCCACTGTCTGCGTTGGTACTTCGGGTTGTTCCTCTGGTGGTGTGGGTTGTTTTGATTCCACCTGGGTTAGTAACACTTCCAGATCCTCCACGGGTGTTGCCTCCTTATCCCCCATGTCAAACTCTTTTTCGGCCTCTGCCACCCTCTTTTTCGATGTAGCTCGTCTCTGCATCTTTCTCTGTCTCTATTTATTAATCGCTGCCAAGCTTAGATTATTAAGCCCTCTAAGTTGGACGCCACTTTGTAACAATACGAGACGTCTGCCTCGTTCAAGCCCCGCGATGGAAGCCACTTTGTAAGACGACCCTTGTTAGTGGCTGTATTCTGATCTGTCCCACTGTTTGGGCTAGCCACTTGGTCACCAGACCGCTGTATGCCGGTCGTTACAAAAGAATAAAAATAAAATGGAAAATTCAATAACAATAGAATTTTCAAATAATAAAATAATTTTGTTTATGTTTATAGAGGTATGTATAAGAGATAAATCTGTTTTTTTTAAAAGGTTCTGGTAAAATTTTAATAACAGGTAGGTATTTATTGACCGTCGAGCACTTCTTGAAGATTTGCACCAAGTCTGGAGTTAAATGGATTAACTCCAGGTAATAATCGATTGGTGACTTTTCTGACTGGTCCAATATCTTGTTCAAAATAGAATATATTCTTCGCACTTAAGTCCTTCAGCCTTATAAATACCCTTAAATTACCCTGTGAAATAAGTACAGATACAAAATAATGGAAATATAAAGATTTATTGACAATTTTAAATAAATGATCGATATTTTATCGATGTAGAGCAATTATCGACTCTGTCTCGGGAATTATCGATTGTGTCATACAGAACAAAATTTTATGTTATATTATATTAAAGACAGGTTCTTTGAGCGATTAGAATTAATAGTCAGAGAAGGGTGACGAGAAAGTATAACATTAACAATTAACACAAATACAATAATTATTATTCAATAAAATTTAAATAATTCTAATATGTAATGTGTATGATCGTTGCCGTACCATACGCAGACGATGACGTCACTGCCGGATAAAGAAGGCCGGCTCTGTAGAATTAAAAGATGGCCGCTACTAGTTCTGGCGTAGTTAATGTGAACTCGGCATGTCCCAAAATCACGACAAAATTACCTTCGTCAAGGTCTAAAATATCCCCGCACTGGTGTAATATGTCTGTTAATCTATTTGGTGTATTCTGGTGAAGTGTTCTGTGTAAACTTGCGTTAGTTAGTTTATTTTCTATGTGTTCAACTTCTACGGTTAAGTTCTCGAGTTATTGGTTAGGATTTGCAGAATAAATCAGTTGAAATATAGTGTTTTACTTGTTTCTATCACTCGTATTATGTAGTTAAGTATTTGTTTTCACTATTGTCGTGAATGTATGAACAGCTTTAGCTTTAAAAAGTGTCTAAACCGTTTAACTCTCGTTCACTGATTTCAATGGCTAAACGCTAGTACCATCTTTCTCGATTTTTTAAAGAAACGTTCTTTTACACAACTGTCCAGCTTGATATTCAACAAAAGACTAATTAACTTGGTCATAAATCTTGCCCAGTTAATCCTTGAAAAAGTATTGTTAACATTTTTCGACTTCCCATACATATGATAAAATATTACATTATGTATGGAATTTATCTATTTTATTACTCACTTTTATGAATTATTAACCTTATTATTGGTTTAATCATCTCATTCCCTTTAAATTGATGTATTATAGTCCATATCTGTAGGTATTTTGTGGAAATTAACAAATTTCTTTACTTTATGGAAATATAGGCTCAAAATTGGATTTCCGTCTTTATACAAAATCCCCTCCATTTAAATATTATTAATACTATTATAATAAATTTTAATTAGTCATATTCCTCTTCCTTTCCTTAAATACATATAAATTACACCTTTGAACTGGTTTTTTGTGTTAATCTGTAAATTTGACATTGCTCTTTAAAATTAATTAATTTATATATTTTGACAATTTACAAAATGTTAAGGTATATTTCCTTATTATCATTTTAATTCATAGGATCATTCCTAGTAGTGGTTAATTGTGTTATCTTATATAAATCTTGGTAGTTTACAGGATTTATAAGTGAGTTATACTATTTTATATTGGTTCTCTGATTTCACCAAATGGCCTAGATTTTAGAATTTTATATTTCTTTCTTTCTCAAATAATTTAAACTTAATTCCTCCTCTGACTTTACATAATTACAATTATATGGAAATAACATGATTTATAACTTATTGTGTTGTGTAGTAGTTAATTAACACTACATATTTAAAATAAATAATTATGAACATGGTTTAGCAATCTGCACAATTGAACATATTGCAGATATGGTTTGAACATATATCTTTTAACTATTTTTGAGCTAACATAGCATACCTATTAGAACATTATTACTGGTATGTAGGTTATTATTTATCAAACATAATTCTTTTTAAAACACATAACATAAATCTTATTTTCTAATAAGCCTTACAAATACATTTATTTAACACATTGATTTTAGGACTGTGAAATAACAGTCTATTTAAACATGTTACACTTATTCATACTATATTAGTACCAGTCCTTTCTGGTTTAAACCATTATTATTGTGATCCCCTACATAAGTAAACATTAACTCCCATACTCTATTTATTATCATTTTTTACAAATGTCTTGTAAATAAAGATTTACATTAAAATAATAAAATACTGGAAACCTTCCATTTTATTATTTTATTATGCTGTTTATTATTAGATTTTAAAGTTGTGATATAGCATACTACTAAGTTATAGTATCACCAACTTTAAGTTTATTGCATTTTTTTTAAAAAAAAAACAACACTTACTCAAATTCACTTTCACTGTTGGTTCTGATATTTTGAGTCTTATTATCTCAGACCAGACCTTTAGTAATCATGGACCGTTAAGACTAGTTTATTTTCTTTATTACACAATAGCTTCAGCCGGTGCACTTCTTATAACGCTATACAGCACTTTAGTTTTCTCAATAATTACATTTTATAAGATTTTGGGTATGTTATACTTTCTTTTGCATAGTTTTTGTGGGTTTGGGATTGATAGTAGTTTATATAATAATAGGTTTTACTACGGTGTTTCTTTCATACTATTTCTTCCTCTTCTCCTGTCTTCCTTCTTGTCCTTCTTCGTATCTTCCTTCTGGTATTCATTCTTGTCCCTCTTCTAGTCTTCATTCTTGTCCCTCGTCTAGTCTTCACTCTTCTGTTCTCCCTTCCTCATTCTTGGGTAAACCAAGGTACTTGGTGTTATCACGACTGAGGTTTAGTTTGGAGTATTTAAATTATTCACTGAACTGACTTTATTCTTCTATACAGGTTTCAGGGTATTGTTTTCTTCCTGTTCACAAACTTTATTCTTCCCTCTTCTTGGTTTTGGGATATTTTGGTATTCACCACTCTTTAATTGAGTCTCTTTTTTCTTGATATGGCCTTATATAACTGGTTTACTGCTCTGAGCTTCCTGGGTAACTTACTGATATTATACTATGAGTTGATGAGTTGCTTCAATACTTTCTTTGGTTTTTAAAACAGTGGTTTTTATATATAATGTAGTGAGGACTTTTATTTTATTGTGGTTCATTCCTCTGATTTATTTAAATGTCATTCAATATTATTATAACATTTGTTGGTGTAATTAAACTTTATGATTTCACATGACTTAAAATGTAGTGGATTTTCTGTCACGCTACAATATTAATCAGGGGAAAATTCAGAAACATATATGAAGTAGTTTCTACTTTAGAATTTCTCCTTTCAAACACAAGCAGCGTTTTCTTTAAAACAGTTAGCATTTTTTACAACTTTTGAACTGCATTCTCTTAAATGCTTGAATGCTCTCTTGAATCGTAACTCTTTAAATCTTTAAAAATTAAACAATAATTTTTATTCAATACAATTTTGGAAAATGTTTTTGAAATAGTTGGAGGAGAAATTTCCACGCTTCTCTCCTGTATGGATCCATTACAGTATTAATTTAAAATTACTTAAAAACACTATCAACATTTACTACTACTTAACAATAGTTTAGTTTGATAATTGTTATTAAGTTTGAGAATTATCTTATGCAGTAAGATGCTGTGGTATTTATGTTGTTAAATTCTGACTTCTGTGTGTGCATGTGTGTGTGTTTTTTTTAAACGTAGTCTATTATAGGGTGACAAGCAAATCCAAGTTAAGTATACTTCCTAAGTTAAGAAAGCCTAATCTTTATATATAAAAATTCAGCCTGCGTATGTTTGTGCTCGCAAAACTCGAAAAGTAGTCGGTCGATTGACTTGAAATTTTGACACAACGTTGCATTCGAATATGCGCGTGTTTTTATAGTAAAATGAAATTTTGACACAACGTTGCATTCAAATACGCGCATGTTTTCCAAAATCGAATTCATTTCTATCGTTTCTTTCCAGTTGATCGTCGTCTGTGTTTTCGCGGGCCATAGTACGCGTTTTACGAGTTGAAGAAGAAGAGAAAAGTTGTTGTTTTCGTTCACATTGATGTGCATAATCAATCGTTGGAAGTGATTTGATTATCTGGGAAATGATTTAATTATCTGTTTTCGAAAATCAAAATGTGAGTTACTTTGATTTTGATTGTTGCATTCAATTCAATTCATTTCTTTCGTTTTTTCCAGTTGATTGTCGTCTGTGTTTTCGCCAGCCATAGTACGTGTTGAATCGAGAAGAAGAAGAGCAGCACCATCGTCTCAACAACGCCAAGAACAATTAGATCAACAGCTAAGACGTATACAGTTGCAATATCTGAATGATCGAGCTTCATATACCTAAGTCATAATAAAAGAGTCTTAGTCATAGTACAGCAGCCTTTAGTCTTAAGTCATAGTAACACATTCATTAATCATCTGTAATGCCTCGCCCACGTTCGAACATAGGCCGCCGTTCTCGACACGCAATCACAGAACGTCAAAGGATATCAAACCGCACTGATCAAGAACATTTAGACGATAATGAACGTGTTAGAGTCAGAACTTCTCAAAGGCGAGCAGAAGAATCGGCAGATCAGCGGGAAGAAAGACTTGAAGTCTTACGAGTTGAATCGAGAAGAAGAAGAGCAGCACAATCGTCTCAACAATGCCAAGAACAATTAGATCAACAGCGAAGACGTATGCAGTTGCAATATCTGAATGATCGAGCTTCATATCACCGAATTGCTTTTTCATACGAACTGGATATTCAATACAATACCTCATGTAAATTTGTTCAAATCGGAAAAATGGACAAAGTTTGTCCGCACTGCACAGCAATGAAATTTAAAGGAGAAACCCCGGGAATGTGCTGCGCGAGCGGAAAAGTGAAGCTACCTGAACTTGAGCAGCCAAAAGAACCACTGAAAAGTTTGTTAAATGGAATTACTGATGATTCAAAACATTTCCTCAAAAACATCAGAAATTACAATTCCTGTTTTCAGATGACTTCATTCGGCGCTAACGTTATAGCGGAGCATTTTATGCCGACATTTAAAATTCATTGACATTCATTGAGGATCTTTGTCTTGCAATGTGCGGCAAGTTGTTGGCACAATTGGGAATGACAGCACCAAATCGGTCCATCAATGCAACATTCGACAGAGAACTGCTCAGAGAGCAATCATACAACAGAAATGACTTACAGCTGTTCGTCCAAGAAAATACACCGAAACTCCTTCCAGAACAAAAGATAGCATTTGATACCATCATACAAGCTGTGGCCAACCAATCCGGTGGATTATACTTTTTGGACGCTCCAGGTGGAACTGGAAAAACGTTCTTAATTTCCTTGATCCTGGCTAAAATCCGTTCAAACGGCCATATTGCATTAGCTCTTGCTTCTTCAGGCATTGCTGCCACGTTGATGGAAGGAGGGAGAACAGCGCATTCAGCTCTTAAACTGTCACTAAACATGCACTTCACAGAAAACCCAACATGTAACATTTCAAAAACATCAACTGGAATGGGAAAGGTTCTTCAGGCGTGCAAAATCATTGTATGGGATGAGTGTACAATGGCTCACAAGAAGTCATTGGAAGCATTAGACCGTACATTGAAAGACTTGCGAAATAATCAGGTTCCATTTGGTGGAGCATTGGTATTACTATCCGGTGACTTCAGGCAAACGCTTCCAGTTATACCTCGCTCAACACCAGCTGATGAATTGCATGCCTGCTTGAAATATTCAACTTTTTGGAGCACAGTCAAAAAATGCATTTATCAACAAATATGAGAGTTCAGCTTCAAACAGATCCAACAGCTGACATATTTTCAAGACAGTTACTCAAGGTCGGTAACGGCACTGTACCTACAAATCCAGAAACAGGAAAAATCACCTTCCCATCTAATTTCTGCAACATCGTGAATTCAAAAGAAGAATTAGTAGACAAGGTTTTCCAAAGCATCGAAACAAATTATCGAAATCACGCACGGTTGAGCGGAAGAGCCATTCTAGCTGCTAAAAATGTCGACATACACGATATGAACAACATCATTCTAAACAGAATCGCAGGTGAAACAGTGACATACAAATCCATTGACTCCATGATGAACCACAGTGAAGTAGTGAATTTTCCAATGGAATTTCTTAATTCTCTCAATATTCGCGGATTACCGTCACACATTCTGAATTTGAAAATTGGAGTGCCAATTATATTACACCGAAACATCAATCAGCCAAAGTTATGCAATAGCACACGATTAGTAGTTAAATAATTGATGAACAATCTAATTGAAGCAACAATTCTGATTGGACCTCATAAAGGTGAAGATGTACTACTTCCACGAATACCACTCATTCCGACCGACATGGCGTTCGAGTTCCAACAATAAACAATATTTATTGCAAGGGCAATAAATGCTGCAAGGGCAATCTTTGCAAGTGTGCGGTTTGAATTTAGAAAACGATTGCTTCTCTCATGGGCAATTATACGTCGCATACTCCAGAGTCGGTAAACCGTCTGATCTTTATATTTATGCAGAAAACGGACAAACAAAAAATGTAGTCAATCCACTAGCTTTACAATAAAAAATGATTTTCTGTGAAAAACATCTTTTTTCTTCCTTTCCTTTCATTCCACAGCATAGCCACAGCAACGCAAGGTGTGATATTATATTCAAATACAAATACAAATAAATAAAATTATTTATTATTACACTTACCTTAAAAAATCTTCTCTCAGGGTTACGTCACACGAACGTCTAGATGCAAGAGTGATTTAAGGTTATTTCAATAACTGACGCAACTTGCATTTTGTGAAGAGAAGTAATTAGAACTTTATTTTATTCTTTAAACTTTTTAAACTTCATATCAGACTATTTCTTGCCTCTTATCTCAAACGATTATTTCTTCAAAATTTAAAAATAAAAAATATATGCATAACACTTTTTTCTGAGATTTACGACATGATTAAGTTACCTTTACAATTACAATATTATACTGAAACATCTTACCTTAATTATAACAGACAGCCCAGCCTGCTCTCACTCAACATTCACACTATATTATAACAAACACAAACCCCTTTTATTTATTTTACATGTTGAATACTTTACATAGCACCCTCGCCGACATCGTGGTGTTTTCCGACCTCGTGGTTCCGCACTTACTAGTTCACTATATGGATCCGAAATAATTTGTTAATTTATTCTTGCTGCGACACGGGTCTCACTACTACCCTTTTTGAAAAACTGTTATTGTTTCCGCATTTTTGGGAAAACTGCTCACGCTTTCACTGTATATTGAATTTTATAGATGAGCCCCGTTGGGCGACTACCTGGCCAGGTATGCGTCGGTGAGAGAACTGGGAAGAGCGTTCACCAAGACTCTTACACTTTCAATCCTTCGACAAGGCGGAAAGCAATGCCTTGTGTACCACAGTCCTTGTTGCTGTTCAGCCAACACATGGGTTTTTCGTGTTTTAGACGTGGATGATATTTAGTGTTCACTGGTCGACGTCACAAATGTGGGCAGGACTTAAACTTATATCCGCCAGCTCGGACCACGTGCGACCAAAACCTTCGTCTCCAAGCCATATTTTTTTTTGCTTCTTGGCATGGGTCTGCGCTCCGCCGATGTTAGTGCGTTTGGGCGCAGGTGTCACACAGCATCAAAGTTCCAGGAATTGTATCACCGTCAACAACACGACATTCCTTTGCATTGTTTCATCACCGCTTCTTTGTTCGAACTACGTTTTATTTAACACGTGGCTGACCCCACAGATGAAGTGAATTGTGAAATTTAATAAAATGAAACCCAAGGTTAATAAAAAGCCCCCCCTTTTGCCCCGTTACAATACCCCCCCAATGAGAGGTCATCTGACGAAACAGAAGAAATCTCATTGTTAAACCCCTAAGAGGATCGGTGAGGATATGGTGCCAACAAACCCCCTTTTGTACATATACATCATGGGTAAACAACCCCCCTGGCTCGGCAACTATGGCCGCATCTGAACGAGATTACTGGACTTCTCTATACGAGATCCCAACACCATAAAATCGAACAGACACGCACCACAGCGCACCTAACCTTCTAACATGCTACCCCTAACTCCAAACCCCTGGTCTTATATCATGCCAGATCCTCAACCGATATGTTTCCCCTTATTATGCACACTGGGCTGCCTTTAGCAGTTACTGGGCTCGTACACACACTTATTACTACATCCTAGCAAAAAATTTATTCTTACATCCAAAAATTTTATTTAAGTTGAAATCAATCTGCTCTATCTCCATTACTTTATTCAAAATAAAAAAAAATAAAATTCTTTTATCTGAATTGATTAATTCTCTTCGTTACTATTAATAATTAGGAAAACAAATAAATTGAACATTTAATTAAAACATAAACTTCCTTATCCTAACATTTGATTATACATATATCCTAAACAATATAATTCAATAACACTATTAATACACACAAACAATAATATAATCAAAATTCAAAACATCAGGTAGATGGCAGGCACAGAATTTTTTTTTCCCCCCAAAAAATTTTAATTTATTAAAATATCCTTTTCTCAATATCCAAAAAATTTTTAAATTATTTAAATCAATCAGGAAACAAAAATTGGCATCGCTACATTGCCAAGACTGGTCTAGTATATAACATCACCAGGGTTACGGGTGACATCAGCTGATCAAACTGGGTCAAGGTCCACAACCTTGACCTACATAGGTTGTACATAGGCTACATCAGAAAATACATTAACCATCTTTTTTAAAAATTCTATCTCCAAACACAACAACCTACTAAAATATGACATTTAAAATTGACGTAGTATTATTATAATTCACAATAAAATTGACATTTAAATTACTCAAAATTACACATTTTACAACTTTACTTTATTCTCAAATTCTATTAAAATTGTCACTTGTTTAAATTAAAATTCTATATTTTTGCTATGACTCTCTTTCTTTAACATTCTCAATCTCCATTAGTTTGGGTGATCTGATTATTCATAATAACTTGATTGTATCAACTTCGCATATATTGTAATATAATAAATAGGTTCTGACTTGTTTTAAATAAAATTTAATTACGTTTAAAAGATTCTTTTGAAATAAATCAAAGTTTGAAATAGTTGTTTCTAATTGAAGGTTACTAACGTGGTAAAGTAATTTACAATGTAACATTCGAGGTTACTCACAGTGTGTTTACAATGGTGTAATTATACTTGTTTGAAACGAATCCCCTTATATGAAACAAATAAAATAGTTGAGTTGATAATAATTAAATGCTAAATTTGCTTAATTTGAAAATACAATAGTTGGTTGCTTGATATAGATGAACGTCTGGTTGATATTGGCTGTAAAACTTCTCCTCCAGGTGGCTGATAGTCTTAGTACGTTACGTCTCGTAATGTCTGGACAATATAAATAACTAAATATACTTTCACGTACCTGGTCGTGTTTTCTAGAAGTTCACTAAGCTGTCAACTCAGTTTACAAACACCAACTCACTTTAGTAGCAAGGTTAGATTGCCTTGTTTGCTAGTTAGTGGGCGCCACACGGATTTATTTAGGGAAAATCCCGTGTAAAACCCACAAATAGAATTACTGAATGATTAAAAAATTTAAAATAATGGTGTATCACCTTTATGGCAATGCTATTCCAAAATATTAAAACACAACGGAAGGTTGTTCGAGTTTTCTTAATAAAATATTTAATTATCATATAGAAATAAATCAAATCGAGTGATGCTGTTAATAATGGGTTTTATTTACACCCTTATAGAGAATTCAAAAACAAACATAATGAAAACATACAAGTTGTACAATTATAAATCAGTTATTATATGCCTTATACGGCTTGCTCAGAACATGAATTATAAATCTGGTTAAGTCCAGATGTTATTTATTTTTAACATTAAAATTATGAAAATCTCAGATGTGAATTCTTTGAGACACGAAAAAGAAAATTATGCCTACACAATATCTAATGATTTGCTGATAAAATATTGGTCGATAATGTTTTGAGGTTACTTTCATTAAGTAAACAAATAAAAAAATGACCTGTTGAGAGGTCGCGCGTTCGTCAACGCTTGCTTTTTGATTTACAAAATTTATCATGTGAGAACACTTACAACTAACATACAGCTTAATTCATAATAACAAATTCATATAATAAATTGAGACGTGGTGTAATCTTGAAATGTTTCTGTGTTTTGCGTCAGTACAGAGCAGTGTAGAAAAATTGTACAGGTTATGGCGCTCTGATAAAAATGAATAATGATTGCACTGTTACCTTTTGGTTTTAATTATTTAATTAAAACTCATTAACCATTTCGGTAATCGGATTATAATGATTACCGGGTTTTGCACAACACACGCACCAGAACAGAATATTGCGATCCTCTTCTGACTAAATGGATCGTGAATGATGATAATTAATTATTTTCTGTTCATTATTTCCCGCACAAAATTGAAATAATACTGCACATAATCACTGTTGTTTTCTGTAGATTAACTTGAAGTAGTTGTTTCTTGGTGTTGAACTGTTTATTTCGATGTATTATGTAGATGACGCTAATAGTTATTAAAAGTGTAGAGATAACGGACACACGTCTGTGCTGTATGAAGTTTGGTAAGAGTCTGTCGAAAAATTCGTTGCTTCCTCTTATATACCCTCCTTGTCGATCGGTCTTAGGTAAAAATATTAATTACAAACTAATTTTCTGATTGGTTCTTGCAGGTGTGAAGAGTATGACGTATTATTATTTTGGCCGTTGATAACGGTTTTTTAACTGTCAAACGCTGATGTGACAGATAGCTTTCATTGTTGTTGTTATTCATAAACCAATTTCTGATGCATATTTTGCAAATGATGCTAACATCTTTCCCGCACTTAATACAGTTGCGATTGGGTCGATATCGCCATCAAATTAAAGATCATTTTTTCTTCTTTAATTTGATATCACTCGATACCAAGTTAACTTCACTTTGACCGACATTGTTACAAAATCAATGTTCGGGTACACCATTTTCACTGTCGTCTGCTTTTTCTGAATCGCCGATTTTACACTTTGGTTAATATTGTTTGTGTTCACATATCATTTTATTATTCAAACGTTTATGTGGGAACACCATTAACTCTGTACTGACATTTTTACTGAACATTTTGAGTACACCTAAACTATATACACTGTACTGAACGATCCTAATTACTATGACATTTCGTTTTATGCTAACTCGTTCTATTCTACTATTTAACAATTGAATTATGATTAAATTTATCATTTTAATAATGTTTTTTGTTACGTCAGAGCATAACAATTGTTGTGTGTATTTTAATTTACACTTATGTTAACTCCTAATAATTAATTCACTGACTAATGCTTGGTCTAGACGTTGTTAAGACATATCGCTCATATTGGAATTTTGCCTTAACAACACTTATTGGTTCTCAATTCGGTAATTTGTTGAGGTACCTTACTTGTATAAAATTCCCTCTTATAAATGGTTTTTCTTTCTCACAAGTATATTTGATATTGAAATACATCTTTGTTCTCACTATGTAGCCATTGCTAATTTTAGTTTTTGGCATTCATAATTTACTAGTCATGGTCAAATTTATTATCAGTAAAATGCTAATTCTGATTTCACAGTATTCAGATGCTTATTGATTCATTTCTTATTTACATATAATATTTGGTTTACATTAACTACTGACTTGATTGACAGCTGAATGTAAATTTACTCTGTCCATCAGTTTGTGTTAGTCTTTGTCTGGTTGTAGTGTCAAACAGTATTTGGGTTTACTGCTTCATGTGGTACTTCTGCTTCATTCTTCTTTCTTGGTTTCTCCTTTCTTGGTTATTCTTAATACTATATTCCCTAATTACATTGTTGGTTTGTCCTTACAAAATCTGATAACATACATTTAGGTTAGGTAACATTTTGTTATGTTACAATATATATTGTAACGTAACGACTCTTTACAAAGGTTTCCGCCTCTCCAAGAGTGTATTGCAATTACGGGTTTAGTTAATTCAGCCCCACTGTTGTAAGCGCCAATTTTGTAACGTAGCGGTTATTTAGCGAAACGTCCTTCTTATTCAAGCCCCAATGTTGGGTTCGCCAATTTGTAACGTAACCACTTTTTTTTTGAGTGTGTGACGTCAGTCTTTTTTACAGTCTCGGATCGGTCAGAACACCTCTTAGCAGTCGCCACTTATGAATTATAAAGACTGAGGTTTAAATAAAGTTGGTGGTAATGTTACCCAAACAAGGTAGAAATCGAGTGTGTGTGATTTGGGTCAAGTAGGAAAGTTGTTTAGCCTTCTTTTGAAGAGAGAGCAAGTACCGTTTGTTTACCCTCGGATTAGACGATTTCTAAAATTTTTTCAAATATTTGCCGTGAACCGAATCAGCTGATTTTGACATTAGTCTCCAAATATAGGTTAACCAAACGACACTGTTGCTGAATACGATCTGGTGGATCTTCCTCTTCTTATTTTTTCTGAAATCTACTACAACTACCCACTACAATAAAGGAAACACATTTTATTATTCAATATCATTTCTCGATAATATTTATTTATGATATTATTGGTTTTTCTCTTCCGCCAAAATACAAATATTACAATCGATATTTTCATTAACTAGTACATGATATCGACTTCATTGAGTAAACATGGAATTGTCATAAAATCTGGTTTTGACCAATTTTACAATTTTATCTTTTATTTAAACATCAATCAACATATAATTCTTTTATTTATTTCCCCAGGGTTAAGGGTAAGTTCTTTTTGTTATGAGATGGTCAGAAATGGATAATTATACTACGCTTTACAAATATAGAAAAACTTCGAAAATTTGTTTATTCTCTTAGTACGTAGTTCCGGATTTGTCCGTAAGAGAGCAGATTGTTTTTTATTAAAACATGTGATTACACTTTGAAAGTTTTTGTACTGAACGACAATTTGATTTGAGGGATTCTTTGTTAAATATTAAAAGAAATGTTTATATTACCTCTCTTCTCGACGTTCTTACTTGTGTGAAGCTGTTTCTCAGGTGGTGTTCTTAGTTGTTTGGTAATTTCATGACCGTCTGTCAGATACTATCTCGTCAAAAAAACTCGAAACGCGGCTAGGCTAGGCCTTGTCTTCCAAATGGTTATTCACTTTTATTATGGAGTATAGCAATTTACCTTTGATAATTAAGGTAGTGGTACATACTGTTTATACTGTTATTTAAATTTTGTAACAATTTTGTGCTGTTCAAAAGATTTCTAAAGGATTTTTTAATACAATTTTTATCTCATCATTTTGTCAACCGGACGGTTTTCAATCTCAAATTCGATTAAACAATACTTGTTATTTCGTTACTCTTAGTAACCCATAATTTTTATATCCTTTTTTATTGGTGCTGCTATTTACTTTTTAGTATATAGGCGGTTCGTAATTATTATAAATTTATTTTTGATTTACAGAAAAATAATTCTTTTTAATTTTGGTTTCTTTCCCAATTTGATTTACATAATAGTTTTCTGTTTATTTTCTTATAACTTTAGATATAAGTCTTTAATATTATTATTAACTTTAAATGAATTTATATATTACTTATTAATCTCTTATAGTATTCTTACACTGCACTATTTTCTTCTGCCATTTCCCTCATACAGTATTATTTTAATTTTTATTATCATCTGATATTTAAATCTTTTATTTTTTTAAAACCCTGGGTTATCTTATATAATAACACAATTATTTTATAAAATATAAAATTAACATAGGTACTAAATTTTGTTGCCTACACAATATAAATCCTACAATAACTAAACAAAATACATAATTAGTTGGTAGCATCATAGTCTACTATTATAGTCTATAATTCTCACATCTACAGCACAATTCTGTAAGAAGTTCCCTTCACCTTCACTTATTACCTCATTGGGTACACTATACCTCACTTGTCACTGTATATCACTTCAATATTGTTTATAATGTTTAGTGATACAACTTAATTTTTAGCTAGTTATAGTTTACCCATTTCTGACCTTTATGGTAGTACAAGAGTTATCAGTTATTGGGACTGGGTTATGTACCGTTACATAAAGCCCCCCCCCCCCACTAGAACAAATTTATTTTGGTTTTACTCGTTTACTAAAATAAATTGTTGATTGTTTCAATTCGCCTAATATTCTTGGCTTTTTCCTTCGTAATATTGTTTCATTTCCGACTGGTTGTACACTCCTTTTATTCTGTTATTGTTAATTGTTTTAATTTCATAGGTATTATTCCCCTTCACCTGGGTTATGAGGTAAGGTCCAGTATAAAGTAACAGTAGCTTCCGAGCAATACCCTCTATAGAACTGGGTAGTTGTCTATTTTTGATTAATACCTTATCTCCCATCTGGTATGTATCCAATCTTTTCTTTTTTACTTGATCCCTTTTTTGTTGAAGTTCCACTTTATGCAACACTCTGTTGTGCATTTCCACTTTGTCGAACTTTACTCTCTCTCCTGGAGGAAAATTTATCAACGAGGTAATTTCTCTTGGTGGTGGTCTATCAAACATTACCTGATAAGGGCTAGTTCCGATAGTGTCATGGTATGACCAATTAAGGAAAGTCTCTGCTGGTTCGATGTACTGGCTCCAGTTTTTATGTTCTTGGTGACAGTATGTACGTAGAATTCGGCCAACTTCCCTTAATACCCGTTCAGCAGGATTACTACTAGGGTGGTACACTGATGTTTTGTAGGTCCTTATTTGCCATTTTCTCAATTCTTCTTTCCACTTTTTACCCCGAAATTGCGTTCCATGATCCGTTATAATTGTTTCCGGTTTTCCCACCTCAGGTAAGTATTTTTGAATGATTACTTCTAAAATTTTCTTCGTTGTGGCTCTACTGATAGCGTAGAGTTTTGTATATTTAGTATAATGATCAAATATAATGATTATATATTTATATTTATGTCTCCCTCCACTTCTGGGAAAAGGTCCACATATATCCAAGAATGTCCTTTCAAGTTTACTGTTAGATTTTATTGTAATCATTGCGCCCGTTCTCTTCTCATTATTTACTTTTACTAGCTGGCATATGTTACAGTTTTTTACTATTACCCTTACTCTCTTATTTATAGCTTTCATGTAACAGTGTTCAGATAGAGCTTTAATAACTTTGAGTGATCCCATGTGACCATATCTTTCATGATAATCCTTAATCAGGGCTACTTCTGTTGCTTCTGGCACATACATCTTCCATACATGATCCTTAATGGTAGGACGAATAAAAAGGATTTCTTCATAAACACAGAAAAATTTCATTATTATAGGGTCATTTTGTAATATTCGTTCCTTAATTTTTGTTAATTTAGTGTCCCTTTGCTGATCAATTTTTATTTTATTAATTATATCTTGCAACTCCTTTTTCATCTTAATAATGTAATATATTTTTCCAATACTTTCTGGTTCTATTTCACAAGTTCCTTTTTCTAGATTAATCCGTGATAATCGGTCTGCTATTACATTCTTCTTACCCGGAATATATTCCCAGTCTAAATTATACTCTTGAAGTATTAATACCCATCTGGTGAGTCTGCCGTGGTTAAGTTTACAATTTTTTAAAAACGAAATTCATCTATGATCGGTTCTGATGGTTACTGGGTATCCCAATATAAATGTTCGAAATTTTATACATGAGAACACAACACTCAGCAGTTCCTTTTCAGTTACTGTATAATTCCTCTCACAACTACTCAGTACTCTGCTTGCAAAACTGATGACCCCATGATTTCCTTCCTCATCTTCCTGATATAGCTCACTTCCAAGGCTAATGTTACTAGCATCACAATTTATGAAAAAACGTTTATTAAAATTTGGGTGATGTAACATGATGCTGTCAAGAAATTTATTTTTTACTATCTGAAAATTATTATCTTCATTTTCCTCCCATTTCCACTTGTTTTTCTTTGAAAGTAAACATTGGAATTTGGCTGTTACTTCTGAATAATTCTGTTGAAATTTCCTATAATAGTTGCATATCCCCAGAAAGGATTGTAATTGTTTTAAGTTTTTTGGTTTAGGAAAATCTTGGATAGCCTTTACCTTTTCAGGAGATGGTTTAATTCCAGTAGCAGATAAAATGAACCCTAAAAATGGTAGTTCATGTGTGATAAATTTAGATTTATCCAGTTTTAAAGTTATATTATGTTGCAATAGTTTATTTAATACTGTTTCCACTCGGTTACAATGCTCCTCCCAAGTACAAGACGTAATTAATATGTCATCCACATATATGGTAGTAAAATCTAAAACTTCCTTACCTAAAATTTGGTCCATGCATTGGATGAACACGGCCACGGAATTTACCAATCCGAAAGGCAAACGCTTAAAATGATAATTTTGTCCTTCGAATATGAAAGCAACATATTGTCTGCTGTTAGGGTGCAACTCTATTTGCCAATATCCACAGACTGCATCCCAAGTACTCATGTACTTGCATCCATAGAATTTTTTCATTATTTCTTCAATCTCACCTGGAGACGTGCGATCGTTAATGAGCATTTTATTCAACTCCCGAGCATCAAGACATAGTCTTACTTGACCATCTTTCTTCGGTATAGCTACCAATGGGCTGGTATACGGAGAACTACTTCTTTCAATTATGTCTTCCAATATCATTCTTTGAATTTCTTTCCTTGCTGCCTCTTTCAAAGCTTGAGCAAAAGGGTATGACCGTTTATTAAAATTTACATTTTCCTTGAACTTTAGTTCACACAAGAAGTTTCTTGCTTTTCCTGCTGACTTTGAGAATACTGATTTATATTTATCATAAATTTTTATAAGCTGTTGTTTTTGTTTTACATTAATTATTTCCGGTGCCTGCCTATTCTGAAACTCAATTATCTCTTCTATCTTCTCTTGCCAAATCTTTGATTCTGTTACTTCTGTGTTTTTACCTAGGGTTAATCTATTATCCTCCCTAATAAAAAATGAGCTCGGACACTGAGGGGCACTTTGGCTACCAATTATCTCAGCCGTTAACTCACCATTTTCTGTGCTCAAGGTTACTATACCCCTGGCCAGATTTATAATTGCAGTGTGTCGCCGTAGCATATCACACCCTATTAACACCCTAAACGGTAGCCCTTAACTACTAAAAATCCCATAGGTATTCCTATTCCACTAGTGGTAACATTCAAAGACACTTGTTTCCTGATTGTTTTATTTTGTTTCCCGGTGGCACCAACAATTGTTAAATTATTAATTGGTAAAGTAGGTATTCTCTCAGTAGTTAGCTCAGTAATACGGTCTAGTTCTAATTGATCAATAATTGAAATATTTGCTCCTGTATCAATCATGGCCTCTGCTGACACTCCATTTAATTTTATTTGTATATAGACTATGTTATTGTTTGGCGATGACTCTTTAATTGCTCTTTCTTCCATTAACTCTGACTGTATAATTTTTTTAAAATTATTTCTGATAATGGTTATTGGTTTGTTTAATTTATTATTATAATTGGGTTTGTGGTAAATTCTGTGCCCTGTTGTTTCTAGCAGTGACGGGCAGTCACATCTTCTCACTGCTGGTACCCGTTTCCCCTATTTCCATCATTATTATTGTTTGATTCAACATTTTCATTATGTTGAATATTGCTTATTGGTCTCCTTTCTTCATCACTATCTCTTAATCTAGGTTGCTCTTCACTCCTACTCCTTTGTGGACCATCTTCTCGGTGATAAGAATCATGTCTGTAATTTCGACTGTTATAATTTGGCCATCTTCCTCGATACCTGTTATTAAAATAATTGTTATTAGCATGCACATAATTTACTCTAGGTCGATTATCTCTTGGTGGTTCATTCTTCCGCTCCTCGGTATTCCCTGACCTCCATCTACTCCTCCTATAATAAGATTCTTGCTCATAATTTTCTAGTAGCGTTTCCATGCCTCCAATAGTTTTTATTTGTCCACTTAATCGGGCACTGATGATCTTCTCTTCGAAATGATACGCAATTTTGGTCACTAGACACTCTTCAGGGATCTTTGGGTCTAAATACTTTGCTATACACACCTTCCCCAAAAAGTAAGCAGTAGGTGTTTGTCCCATTGTACGGTCATACCTACCATGACAGATATCATCCCTAATAATGTTTTGTACTGACTCCGACCAGTACTTAAGTTTGAACATTGTTTTGAAACCCCCATAATCACACACCTCGTTCCTGATTACCGTCCACCAATTATCATTGATGTTTTTGAAAGATTCGTCTAATATACCTTTGTTCATATTCCATCGATTCTCCTTTGATCTGTTCAAAATTTCGTCTACTCTCCCTAAAAATTCGAGTGGGTTTCTGCGATAATCCCGAAAGTTTACACTTTCCTTACTATCTTGGATAACATGATGACTGTTGCATGCAGATCTAGAACTTATTCTATCTACATCACCTTGTAAATTGGTTTGTATTTGTTGCAAATTATCTAATTTCTCTGCTTGGCTATTACACTGATTTTTTACATTCTCTACTGTTTTATGAAAATCCGAAAATTTACAGTTTAGACTGCCTTTGATACTATCTAACTGGTCATTGTTTTCTTGGCGTATGGCCATTACACGAACTTGATTATTTTGTTCCTCCTTTTCCATTCGGGCATCGATTCCTGTTTTAATTAGTTCCATCTTTTCTTCTGTTTTATCCAACCTTTGATTGGTTTCTATTAATTTCTTCTCTGCCTCTTCCTTATATTCATCTACTCTTTGGCTAAGTGTATTACTGACCAGTTCAATTTTACTCTCAAGATTTTCTCTTAATTCCTTACTGAAATTCTCCATCTTACCCTCAATTTGTTTTAAATTCTCATTATTCTCTTCAAATTTATCCTTCATCTCTTCTCTTTGTCCTTCAACAGTTTCTTTCAATTCATGGTATTGTTCATTCATGGTTTGTTTGATATTTCCATGAATGGTCTCTATTTTTTTCATTTAGTTGTTTGACTAAACTTTCCTGAATACTATCTATTTTCTCATTGGTCTGTCTATTTTGTTCCTCCTGTTTCTTAAAATTTTCATCTATTTTGTCAAATTTTTCTTTCAAGGTTTCATTTTGTTTCCTTGAGTTTTCCTTATTTTCCTCCTTGGTTTGCTTTAAAGATTCCTCCTGTTTTCTAAATTGTTCAGCCATAAATTTCATCATGTCTTGCCAATTAGGTTCTTCTCTGGCTACCGCTTTGTCTGGTTGGTCCCCTTGGGCATCCTCTTCAACTATTTCCTTTTCCGTGTTCATAATTGCTTCAGTTTCTTCTTTATCACCCATTGGTTGTTCCATTTCATCGTCCGTAACTATTCCTATCTATCGTTCCTGTCCACCTTCTTCCTTCTCCTTTTCTTCTGCCCTCTTCTTCGATCTGCCTCTGGTATTATGCATTTCTTGTTTTCTCATAACTGCCGACGATAATTAGGTTTTTTCGTATATTAATTTATTAAATATATCAAAATTCTGTTCTAATTACAGCCCTTTTACATTGAGCGCCATTTTGTAACGTAACGACTCTTTATCAAAGGTTTCCGCCTCTCCAAGAGTGTATTGCAATTACGGGTTTAGTTAATTCAGCCCCACTGTTGTAAGCGCCAATTTTGTAACATAGCGGTTATTTAGCGAAACGTCCTCATTCAAGCCCCAATGTTGGGTTCGCCAATTTGTAACGTAACCGCTTTTTTTGTGTGTGTGTGAGACGTCAGTCTTTTTTACAGTCTCGGATCGGTCAGAACACCTCTTAGCAGTTGCCACTTATGAATTATAAAGACTGAGGTTTAAATAAAGTTGGTGGTAATGTTACCCAAACAAGGCAGAAATCGAGTGTGTGTGATCTGGGTCAAGTAGGAAAGTTGTTTAGCCTTCTTTTGAAGAGAGAGCAAGTACCGTTTGTTTACCCTCGGATTAGACGATTTCTAAAATTTTTTCAAATATTTGCCGTGAACCGAATCAGCTGATTTTGACATTAGTCTCCAAATATTGGTTAACCAAACGACACTGTTGCTGAATACGATCTGGTGGATCTTCCTCTTCTTATTTTTTCTGAAATCTACTACAACTACCCACTACAATAAAGGAAACACATTTTATTATTCAATATCATTTCTCGATAATATTTATTTATGATATTATTGGTTTTTCTCTTCCGCCAAAATACAAATATTACAATCGATATTTTCATTAACTAGTACATGATATCGACTTCATTGAGTAAACATGGAATTGTCATAAAATCTGGTTTTGACCAATTTTACAATTTTATCTTTTATTTAAACATCAATCAACATATAATTCTTTTATTTATTTCCCCAGGGTTAAGGGTAAGTTCTTTTTGTTATGAGATGGTCAGAAATGGATAATTATACTACGCTTTACAAATATAGAAAAACTTCGAAAATTTGTTTATTCTCTTAGTACGTAGTTCCGGATTTGTCCGTAAGAGAGCAGATTGTTTTTTATTAAAACATGTGATTACACTTTGAAAGTTTTTGTACTGAACGACAATTTGATTTGAGGGATTCTTTGTTAAATATTAAAAGAAATGTTTATATTACCTCTCTTCTCGACGTTCTTACTTGTGTGAAGCTGTTTCTCAGGTGGTGTTCTTAGTTGTTTGGTAATTTCATGACCGTCTGTCAGATACTATCTCGTCAAAAAAACTCGAAACGCGGCTAGGCTAGGCCTTGTCTTCCAAATGGTTATTCACTTTTATTATGGAGTATAGCAATTTACCTTTGATAATTAAGGTAGTGGTACATACTGTTTATACTGTTATTTAAATTTTGTAACAATTTTGTGCTGTTCAAAATATTTCTAAAGGATTTTTTAATACAATTTTTATCTCATCATTTTGTCAACCGGACGGTTTTCAATCTCAAATTCGATTAAACAATACTTGTTATTTCGTTACTCTTAGTAACCCATAATTTTTATATCCTTTTTTATTGGTGCTGCTATTTACTTTTTAGTATATAGGCGGTTTGTAATTATTATAAATTTATTTTTGATTTACAGAAAAATAATTCTTTTTAATTTTGGTTTCTTTCCCAATTTGATTTACATAATAGTTTTCTGTTTATTTTCTTATAACTTTAGATATAAGTCTTTAATATTATTATTAACTTTAAATGAATTTATATATTACTTATTAATCTCTTATAGTATTCTTACACTGCACTATTTTCTTCTGCCATTTCCCTCATACAGTATTATTTTAATTTTTATTATCATCTGATATTTAAATCTTTTATTTTTTAAAAACCCTGGGTTATCTTATATAATAACACAATTATTTTATAAAATATAAAATTAACGTAGGTACTAAATTTTGTTGCCTACACAATATAAATCCTACAATAACTAAACAAAATACATAATTAGTTGGTAGCATCATAGTCTACTATTATAGTCTATAATTCTCACATCTACAGCACAATTCTGTAAGAAGTTCCCTTCACCTTCACTTATTACCTCATTGGGTACACTATAACTCACTTGTCACTGTATATCACTTCAATATTGTTTATAATGTTTAGTGATACAACTTAATTTTTAGCTAGTTATAGTTTACCCATTTCTGACCTTTATGGTAGTACAAGAGTTATCAGTTATTGGGACTGGGTTATGTACCGTTACATAAAGCCCCCCCCCCACCACTAGAACAAATTTATTTTGGTTTTACTCGTTTACTAAAATAAATTGTTGATTGTTTATATTCGCCCAATATTCTTGGCTTTTTCCTTCGTAATATTGTTTCATTTCCGACTGGTTGTACACTCCTTTTATTCTGTTATTGTTAATTGTTTTAATTTCATAGGTATTATTCCCCTTCACCTGGGTTATGAGGTAAGGTCCAGTATAAAGTAACAGTAGCTTCCGAGCAATACCCTCTATAGAACTGGGTAGTTGTCTATTTTTGATTAATACCTTATCTCCCATCTGGTATGTATCCAATCTTTTCTTTTTTACTTGATCCCTTTTTTGTTGAAGTTCCACTTTATGCAACACTCTGTTGTGCATTTCCACTTTGTCGAACTTTACTCTCTCTCCTGGAGGAAAATTTATCAACGAGGTAATTTCTCTTGGTGGTGGTCTATCAAACATTACCTGATAAGGGCTAGTTCCGATAGTGTCATGGTATGACCAATTAAGGAAAGTCTCTGCTGGTTCGATGTACTGGCTCCAGTTTTTATGTTCTTGGTGACAGTATGTACGTAGAATTCGGCCAACTTCCCTTAATACCCGTTCAGCAGGATTACTACTAGGGTGGTACACTGATGTTTTGTAGGTCCTTATTTGCCATTTTCTCAATTCTTCTTTCCACTTTTTACCCCGAAATTGCGTTCCATGATCCGTTATAATTGTTTCCGGTTTTCCCACCTCAGGTAAGTATTTTTGAATGATTACTTCTAAAATTTTCTTCGTTGTGGCTCTACTGATAGCGTAGAGTTTTGTATATTTAGTATAATGATCAAATATAATGATTATATATTAATATTTATGTCTCCCTCCACTTCTGGGAAAAGGTCCACATATATCCAAGAATGTCCTTTCAAGTTTACTGTTAGATTTTATTGTAATCATTGCGCCCGTTCTCTTCTCATTATTTACTTTTACTAGCTGGCATATGTTACAGTTTTTTACTATTACCCTTACTCTCTTATTTATAGCTTTCATGTAACAGTGTTCAGATAGAGCTTTAATAACTTTGAGTGATCCCATGTGACCATATCTTTCATGATAATCCTTAATCAGGGCTACTTCTGTTGCTTCTGGCACATACATCTTCCATACATGATCCTTAATGGTAGGACGAATAAAAAGGATTTCTTCATAAACACAGAAAAATTTCATTATTATAGGGTCATTTTGTAATATTCGTTCCTTAATTTTTGTTAATTTAGTGTCCCTTTGCTGATCAATTTTTATTTTATTAATTATATCTTGTAACTCCTTTTTCATCTTAATAATGTAATATATTTTTCCAATACTTTCTGGTTCTATTTCACAAGTTCCTTTTTCTAGATTAATCCGTGATAATCGGTCTGCTATTACATTCTTCTTACCCGGAATATATTCCCAGTCTAAATTATACTCTTGAAGTATTAATACCCATCTGGTGAGTCTGCCGTGGTTAAGTTTACAATTTTTTAAAAACGAAATTCATCTATGATCGGTTCTGATGGTTACTGGGTATCCCAATATAAATGTTCGAAATTTTATACATGAGAACACAACACTCAGCAGTTCCTTTTCAGTTACTGTATAATTCCTCTCACAACTACTCAGTACTGTGCTTGCAAAACTGATGACCCCATGATTTCCTTCCTCATCTTCCTGATATAGCTCACTTCCAAGGCTAATGTTACTAGCATCACAATTTATGAAAAAACGTTTATTAAAATTTGGGTGATGTAACATGATGCTGTCAAGAAATTTATTTTTTACTATCTGAAAATTATTATCTTCATTTTCCTCCCATTTCCACTTGTTTTTCTTTGAAAGTAAACATTGGAATTTGGCTGTTACTTCTGAATAATTCTGTTGAAATTTCCTATAATAGTTGCATATCCCCAGAAAGGATTGTAATTGTTTTAAGTTTTTTGGTTTAGGAAAATCTTGGATAGCCTTTACCTTTTCAGGAGATGGTTTAATTCCAGTAGCAGATAAAATGAACCCTAAAAATGGTAGTTCATGTGTGATAAATTTAGATTTATCCAGTTTTAAAGTTATATTATGTTGCAATAGTTTATTTAATACTGTTTCCACTCGGTTACAATGCTCCTCCCAAGTGCAAGACGTAATTAATATGTCATCCACATATATGGTAGTAAAATCTAAAACTTCCTTACCTAAAATTTGGTCCATGCATTGGATGAACACGGCCACAGAATTTACCAATCCGAAAGGCAAACGCTTAAAATGATAATTTCGTCCTTCGAATATGAAAGCAACATATTGTCTGCTGTTAGGGTGCAACTCTATTTGCCAATATCCACAGACTGCATCCCAAGTACTCATGTACTTGCATCCATAGAATTTTTTCATTATTTCTTCAATCTCACCTGGAGACGTGCGATCGTTAATGAGCATTTTATTCAACTCCCGAGCATCAAGACATAGTCTTACTTGACCATCATTCTTCGGTATAGCTACCAATGGGCTGGTATACGGAGAACTACTTCTTTCAATTATGTCTTCCAATATCATTCTTTGAATTTCTTTCCTTGCTGCCTCTTTCAAAGCTTGAGCAATAGGGTATGACCGTTTATTAAAATTTACATTTTCCTTGAATTTTAGTTCACACAAGAAGTTTTTTGCTTTTCCTGCTGACTCTGAGAATACTGATTTATATTTATCATAAATTTTTATAAGCTGTTGTTTTTGTTTTACATTAATTATTTCCGGTGCCTGCCTATTCTGAAACTCAATTATTTCTTCTATCTTCTCTTGCCAAATCTTTGATTCTGTTACTTCTGTGTTTTTACCTAGGGTTAATCTATTATCCTCCCTAATAAAAAATGAGCTCGGACACTGAGGGGCACTTTGGCTACCAATTATCTCAGCCGTTAACTCACCATTTTCTGTGCTCAAGGTTACTATACCCCTGGCCAGATTTATAATTGCAGTGTGTCGCCGTAGCATATCACACCCTATTAACACTCTAAACGGTAGCCCTTTTGCTACTAAAAATCCCATAGGTATTCCTATTCCACTAGTGGTAACATTCAAAGACACTTGTTTCCTGATTGTTTTATTTTGTTTCCCGGTGGCACCAACAATTGTTAAATTATTAATTGGTAAAGTAGGTATTCTCTCAGTAGTTAGCTCAGTAATACGGTCTAGTTCTAATTGATCAATAATTGAAATATTTGCTCCTGTATCAATCATGGCCTCTGCTGACACTCCATTTAATTTTATTTGTATATAGACTATGTCATTGTTTGGCGATGACTTTTTAATTGCTCTTTCTTCCATTAACTCTGACTGTATACTTTTTTTTAAATTATTTCTGATAATGGTTATTGGTTTGTTTAATTTATTATTATAATTGGGTTTGTGGTAAATTCTGTGCCCTGTTGTTTCTAGCATTGACGGGCAGTCACATCTTCTCACTGCTGGTACCCGTTTCCCCTATTTCCATCATTATTATTGTTTGATTCAACATTTTCATTATGTTGAATATTGCTTATTAGTCTCCTTTCTTCATCACTATCTCTGAATCTAGGTTGCTCTTCACTCCTACTCCTTTGTGGACCTTCTTCTCGGTGATAAGAATCATGTCTGTAATTTCGACTGTTATAATTTGAACATCTTCCTCGATACCTGTTATTAAAATAATTGTTATTAGCATGCACATAATTTACTCTAGGTCGATTATCTCTTGGTGGTTCATTCTTCCGCTCCTCGGTATTCCCTGACCTCCATCTACTCCTCCTATAATAAGATTCTTGCTCATAATTTTCTAGTAGCGTTTCCATGCCTCCAATAGTTTTTATTTGTCCACTTAATCGGGCACTGATGATCTTCTCTTCGAAATTATACGCAATTTTGGTCACTAGACACTCTTCAGGGATCTTTGGGCCTAAATACTTTGCTATACACACCTTCCCCAAAAAGTAAGCAGTAGGTGTTTGTCCCATTGTACGGTCATACCTACCATGACAGATATCGTCCCTAATAATGTTTTGTACTGACTCCGACCAGTACTTAAGTTTGAACATTGTTTTGAAACCCCCATAATCACACACCTCGTTCCTGATTACCGTCCACCAATTATCATTGATGTTTTTGAAAGATTCGTCTAATATATCTTTGATCATATTCCATCGATTCTCCTTTGATCTGTTCAAAATTTCGTCTACTCTCCCTAAAAATTCGAGTGGGTTTCTGCGATAATCCCGAAAGTTTACACTTTCCTTACTATCTTGGATAACATGATGACTGTTGCATGCAGATCTAGAACTTATTCTATCTACATCACCTTGTAAATTGGTTTGTATTTGTTGCAAATTATCTAATTTCTCTGCTTGGCTATTACACTGATTTTTTACATTCTCTACTGTTTTATGAAAATCCGAAAATTTACAGTTTAGACTGCCTTTGATACTATCTAACTGGTCATTGTTTTCTTGGCGTATGGCCATTACACGAACTTGATTATTTTGTTCCTCCTTTTCCATTCGGGCATCGATTCCTGTTTTAGTTAGTTCCATCTTTTCTTCTGTTTTATCCAACCTTTGATTGGTTTCTATTAATTTCTTCTCTGCCTCTTCCTTATATTCATCTACTCTTTGGCTAAGTGTATTACTGACCAGTTCAATTTTACTCTCAAGATTTTCTCTTAATTCCTTACTGAAATTCTCCATCTTACCCTCAATTTGTTTTAAATTCTCATTATTCTCTTCAAATTTATCCTTCATCTCTTCTCTTTGTCCTTCAACAGTTTCTTTCAATTCATGGTATTGTTCATTCATGGTTTGTTTGATATTTCCATGAATGGTCTCTATTTTTTTCATTTAGTTGTTTGACTAAACTTTTACTGAATACTATCTATTTTCTCATTGGTCTGTCTATTTTGTTCCTCCTGTTTCTTAAAATTTTCATCTATTTTGTCAAAAATTTTTCTTTCAAGGTTTCATTTTGTTTCCTTGAGTTTTCCTTATTTTCCTCCTTGGTTTGCTTTAAAGATTCCTCCTGTTTTCTAAATTGTTCAGCCATAAATTTCATCATGTCTTGCCAATTAGGTTCTTCTCTGGCTACCGCTTTGTCTGGTTGGTCCCCTTGGGCATCCTCTTCAACTATTTCCTTTTCCGTGTTCATAATTGCTTCAGTTTCTTCTTTATTACCCATTGGTTGTTCCATTTCATCGTCGGTAACTATTCCTATCTCTCGTTCCTGTCCACCTTCTTCCTTCTCCTTTTCTTCTGCCCTCTTCTTCGATCTGCCTCTGGTATTATGCATTTCTTGTTTTCTCATAACTGCCGACGATAATTAGGTTTTTTCGTATATTAATTTATTAAATATATCAAAATTCTTTTCTAATTACAGCCCTTTTTAAAAAGCCCTTTTTTAATTACAGCCCTATAATTAAAAATACGTATGGTGATATGACACTGACAGTTATGTGACTAGCAGCTGATAGAAAAATGTGTCAGACATATCTGTTATTTATATCTAGTTACAAGTAATATGCTATCACACAGAAAAGGAGTGATAAAGGAACAACTACCAGATAATATTAGAAAGTACTTAATGAAGTGTCATATCTGGAAATTATGTTAACTACTCACAGAGTTATATAATGAATTGTACATGAAAAACTTCACTCATTTGAACACGGATAATTCGAGTTCATAGATAATTTGAACTTTTACTATGGTCTCTTGAATATCCAATATAGAACCACACCAAAACATCATTGTAATATGAGGTCAAAGTTTTGTTCAGACTATGAAAAATTGTTGTACTACAAGGGTCATTTCATAAATAATGTACATAATTTTTTTATTTGCTTATATGTTTATTTTCTGACAACATCTCTTTACAATCCTTCAATATAGTCTCCCTGCTTCTCAATTACCATGTTCCAACATGTAGAAAGCTTTGCAATTCCATCTAATACGCCATCTTTGTTCATCTGACGAATGGCTTGGGTAACAGCGGCAGAAAGCTCTTCAAGAGATGAATAACTATGTCCTCGCATGGGTTGTTTCAACTTTGGGAATAAGTCAAAGTCTGGAGAACTCATGTCAGGACTGTAGGGTGGATGAGGTAACACTTCCCAACCATATTCATGCAGCTTTTTAGCTATGGTACTGGCGACGTGCGGGCGAGTGTTGTCATGGAGAATGAGTGGCCCAGCTTTGAGCAACTGAGGTTGGGTTTTGTGCATTTTTCTGTTCAGTTTTTGAATAAAATCATGATAATACAGTCCTGTGACACTTCAACCACATGGAACTCTGTCTGTCATAATGATTCCATGATGATCGTAAGCGAAGATCATCATTTGTTTCACCTTGGATTGAGCTCGACGAAACCTTTTTGGACGTGGGGAGGATTGACCCCTCCACTCGTTTGTGTGATTTCAACTCCGGTTCAAAGTCTCTAACCCACGTTTCATCAATAGCGATGATTCGATGCAGGAAAGCTTGACCTTCAACGTAAAATCTTTGTTTCAGCAAGGTCGCAATGTCCAGGTGACATTGCTTCTGTTCAGCACTCAAGTAGTGAGGGACCCATCGTGCAGAAATTTTTCTCTTGTTCAAATTTTGTGTCAGAATTCGGAATACGGACATTGTTGAAATTCCTGTGGCTTCAGAAATGTCCTCACACGTCACACGACGATCTTCTTCAAGAGCATCTGCCACAAGTTTCACACTTCTTTCATCTGTTGCTGTTTTCGGCCTTCCTAGTCTTGCGTCATCGTTTATGCTTACATGACCTTCAAGAAAACGATTTTCCCAGCGAGAAACTGTACTACGGTCCACTGTTAACGCACCGCACACTTCACTTAAAGAATTGTGAATTTCGGTTGGGTTTTTGCCACGTAAAGTTCGATCTTAATGTATGATCTTTGATCCTCAACAGTCACAGTAACCGAGACCGGTGCAGGCTCCATTTCTAAATCGCGTTATTAAAAAACAATACACGGTATTGATGAAACAAAAGCACGTGCTTCTTCCTCAAGCCTTGAACTACAATTGACGTAACAATCACTATCGACGCGTCCTTCACTAAGCAGTGTTGCCAACCTGTGCATTATGTATGAAATATCCCTCGTATACACTAGTATACAATATTTAACATTAAGAGACACTAAGAGCACATAATATTAGGAGCACACAGATAAATATGCATAGTCATTTATCTTTATGGACAGATGCTTATGTAAAATTCATGGAATTGGCTCGGCCAGTATTACACAATTTTATGCCCAGCTTGTGTAACCTAATGGTCACCTTTCGTCACTGACCATTGATCCCTGTCATGTCAGTCAGACACTGTCCCCGTTGCTTTTTAATTCATCTGCCTCCATTAATAGAAGCATTAAATCGTTTTGAGCTTCTACAGGGTGAGTTGTGTCCTTAGTGAAAGATATACACTTTACATATACTACTTTATATAGTACTGTATTGGTATATAAAGACTAATTTGTTTCCTTGACTTATTGTGAAGTTCTATTGTGTTACATTTATCATGTTCTCCTTTCAAAAGAAGCACATACCAAATACAAATCATTGACATTTGCAAAAATGTTGCTTTTATTTGGAAAGTGGAAAAAGGACAAAAAAGAAACCTGAAATTGCTAAGGAATTCAAGAGAGACGATTATGAATACTGTGTGAAATGTCAGCAATAAAGATAGGAAAAGAGTGGGAAGACCAGAAAATCCTGACATGGATGAACATGTAGTAAAGTGATTTAAGCATGTAAAGGACAAAAAATTCCATCAAATGGACCCATCAACAGAATCAAAGGTATACGCAATTCACAACTGTCTAAAGAAAAATTATTTTAAGACCACAATTTGTTGGTTTGATCATTTTAAAGAAAGGATGGGCACTCCCTTCAGAACTGTTTGTGGGAACGGTGGCTCTGTTGCTGCTAAGGCTGCAGATTCATGGAAACATAATTAGTTGCAAATAATTTCTGACAGAGATGCTAAAGGAATTTTTGAAGTTAACAAGACAGGCTTATTTTTTAAATGCAATTCCAACAAAACACTTGCTTTTAAGGAGATAGTTATAGTGATATTTAAAGAAATTTGGAAATATGGTTTTTGAAAGTAAACAAACAATTTTAGGATCAAAACAAAAGAATTACCGGTATCTCGTTTATTAACAACTGTATATTGCACCACACTGTTCCAGCAATGGAATATATAAAGGTTCTGTTCTCCCCCTCCCACCAAAAAAATTTCATTTTAGTAGGTCAATCTGTGGACCAAGATTAATAAAAAAAAAAAATTACCACAGACAGTACAACACATTCTGTCAGGTGCTTAATTAGATAAGCATACAAAAACAAGACTAATAACTTTTAAGTTGTCTGCATATGCAACAGTTCTTGGGACCAATTTACACAAAAAATGATCACTAATTTCATAAATATGTTTCTGCACATTGAAAGTGAAGAAGAGACTGAAGCTACTAGGTAAGTCATACCTGCTTACCTGCAGTGGATGATGAGGAAGATGCTGAATGTGATGGAGGAGTTTGTTAAGATTTTGTAAACACAGATGAAGGCTTGGCAGTGTGCAGCAAAGATATGGATTTGAAGATCATGGCTGATGGTTATGAAGAAGAGAAAACCACAATTCACTGATTAAGATGGGAACCAGCCAGAACTTCAGAGATACTGATTCTAACAGCTTCATAAGTATAAAATTATACTCAAGACTTGAGATGGTTGTTGAAGACCAGTATAAAATAAGTGACACTAATTTTTAAGTACTTAATAAAGTTAAAGAATTTAACTCTAAACTATCAGAATATTAACTCTAAAACGCAATAAAAGATTGTTAGCAATTTTTAGAAAACTCTTAAATATTATTTACTAATCATAATATGTATGTATAAGGAATATTTTTAATGAAATAATGTATTGTTTTAATAAATTTTGGTTTTTGATTTCATTTTTCTGCTCTTATTTTTGGATTTAATTCCCAACTTCAAATATATGGATAATTCGAATTTTTTTTACTGGTCCCTTCAACTTCGAGTTAGCCTAGATTTACTGTACACGCACGAATAGTGTTATGTAACATATTTATACGAACAATGTTAAATCTTAACTCTTGAGGACAGCATGTGAAAACAATCAGGATACAAAACTTGTAATATTGTAGTCCACAAGTATGAAAATTGTTGGAATATGAAGAAACAATAAGACAATACACTGAAGTGAAACAAGCACAAACGTAAAACATTATTTTCTTATTCTTGTATACTGTCTTCATTTTTTAAAGATAATTAAAGATTATCTTTTATACAAATAAATGCTGGAAACAATTTAAAATGTTGTACCTGCTGAGATGTGTATGGTTGAGCATTGTATCCTGCTGTGTATGCAGCATATGCAGCAGTATTTCCTTGAGGATGACTTCCATATGAACTATATGCATTTAAATATCCATTAGGGCCACTTCCATTTGTAACATTGGGTGTTACTGACTTATTACACTGATTTAATGTTCTACCATCTGAAAACACATATGCTTCTTTGACATACATATAATATTATGTTCTTCCACATCCCTTAACACAAGCTATAAAGGCATGCAATGGTATTAACATTTTTTTACCTAAAGAAATAAAAAACATAAATATAAAAAAATAAAAAAAGAAACAAAATAGAAGAACAACTTAAGAAGTTTGTTTTACCAATGTTCATTGTGAGCTCCACTAGTGGCTCTGCATACATGTAACCAGTAATCAATTTAATTGCAAATGCAACAAATAATATCAAAGACATTATGGAGCCTACTTCTTTTCTGTTCTCTGTTCACTGAATGCTATGCACTAGTGTACATCTTTTACTTCACAAACACCCAAAAATAAAACTTTATAGGTGTTAAGTCTAGAAACTGTGGAGGCCATGGTTCCATTCACCTCTCCCAGCAGAGAAATGTGTCATCAGCTAGGTCCCTAATTGTCTGTAAAATGTCCAGGAGGACCATCTTGTTGGAAGATCACATTGTTATCAGTGATTTCTAATAAAGCAAACAGTCTTATCATGTTAAGAAAGTTGTCGGATATTACTGTATGTTCCATAAAGAAAATTGACCAGCCATATGATCTTTAGCCAGACAAACCACATTTAAAATTTAAGGTTATCACATTCTCCCAGTAAAGACATAAATTCAATCATGCAGCGAGTGAAGTGAGATGGTACCATAACCTGGTACATCATACCAGAAATGGTTTCAAATGCTGTGTACCATATCGGGTGTGGTTTCAAATGTTGTTTACATATTACATTCTGAAAATACCTAGAGAATCGACAAATTGTGAAATCATCTTTCCTACCATCTCATAAGACTTACAAATGACTTAAAGATTAATGTTTTAATTAATTAATCTGTCAGTATAAAAGGTCAATATGCTTTTGAACTACAATACATCAACAACAAATATAATTTTGCTGGTTGACTTACCATGCAACTTAGTTTATGTTTTTCGGTAGAGAAGTATTTTGTGTCAGTTATAGTAAAATTACACAATTTTGAAGACAAAAATAGCTATATGAATTTTTTATTATGGTTTTGTCACTCCACTGTTGTAACTTATAATAACTATTTCATACTTTTTTGAATAACTGTAACAGACCGCATTGGCAGGGTGCTGAATCGGTGGTGTGTGAGGACCATCTACAAGCCAACCAGGAAGATACAACAGTTCCTGAGATTGGTGAAGGAAGCAACGGATCCGCTCTCATTGGGAGCTAATTACAATGTGCCTTGCTTGTGCAGCAATGTGTACTTTGGCAGCACAAAGCACAGTGTATGCACACAGCGACTGCTGTCGCTTGAGGCAGCCAGAGAAGTCTGCAGTGACCAAGCATGCACTCTCCAACGCTGATCATTGCGTTCTCTTTGAGGACCCAGCTCCACATGGAGTCCATGGAAATCTTCACACATGGTTCCACTGCTATGAATCGAAGGGGAGAAAGCCTCCTATTAAAATGGGATTTGGCATGCTCTGCTCCCAAGCCAATCAGATAGCACTTGATGCTGATCGGTTGATGATGCTTTCCAGCTTAGATGGTGCTGGCACAAAAGTTTATATAAGTGGACCTTCTCAGGCAAAATGTAGTCTCTACCTCATCTCTAGGGTGAATTGGTGGACACTGTGCCAATCTTAGACATCGGATGGTGGGGCCGAAATGCTGTTTAACAGCAACAACTGTGGCCCACAGCCTAACACCCCATCTAGCAATAACAATTTCAACAATGTTTAAAAAGAGAGTTTTTAAAATATCAACACAACTTACCCACTTTATGTTATTTTATTTATAGAAACACATTTAACAATAAGGGCATATTAACAAATAATAATAAAATGTGCATGTCTCATACATTAGTGGTAAGAAATGTTTTCCTATAGGAAGTAAAACAATAACCACAAGACATATAACTAAACTTACTTTGAGCAGTACAGTGAACAGATACGATGAGAAATTAAGTTTTGGAGAGAGAAGTTGATGGGAGACTTTTGTCAGGAGAAGGGACAAGTTGATATGATATATTTTGAGGTTCCAAAGCTCAGTTAACACACTAGTGCAGGGAATAGTAGATGAAAAACATTGTAGAGGCTTACATGAGCCACATTATTGCTGATGAAGATTGTGGGACATTCTTCACATTACTGCTGACGTGAAGAAACTTGGCAGGATAGGAATGACTGGAGGATCACATCAAACAATCAGTTGGAAGACTGACGATAGAAGAGACTGTTATATGGGAGTAGCGGCCCTTGCTTAGGTGCACGGTTGCACAACCCCCCATTAAGTTCCGAATTGTATTTTAAATTATAGAATTATGAATAAAACAATAACTAATAAAAGTGTTTTCAAGCTAAATCATCGTAATTAATCATTTGCCAAATGAAAAGCACAGAGCAATTACTAAAAACCATACACACTCTTGCTGCGGTGAATGCACCAACTATGACGCGCTTTACATATGGGGAAATACAATGGAGTAGTGCTGTGGCTGGCTAGATTCGGGTGTTCCTATTATATACAATATAGGCTCGCTTGTGTGATTAGGGACTGCAAACCCCGCTTGTACGTCATGGCGCCACCAGTCTTTTTGTTGGTAAATAACACGTGGTACGCCAGGTTGGAATTTGTAAGCTTATGTTATGTTGACTGAGTTAGTGTCCGTCAAATTTTTTGTGAAGTTCATTGTTAGTGTCAGTCCAATTCATCATTAAATGTAAATAATAGTACATGTAAAGGATTAAGGTGTCATACTGTAAGATATTTATTATATTTAACTGGTAGGATGCAACTAATTCTGTCATAAACTTAATGAAAACGCTGTTCAGTTTACGTCCTATTGAGGAAAAAATTGAAATTAAGAGAGTAGGTAGACCTACACCAGACCTTTCAAATTTTAATCAAAGTGTAAAATCAGGTAACAGAATATTTAATCGTAAATTTAGAAAAGATTTATACAATAAATATTTGTGGTTATGGGGATGTGACACTAAAATTTAATTATTTTGCTTTCCTGGTGTATTGTTTGGAGGGGAGGAGACTTGGTATTTTCTATTCAGAGAATAAAACAATTTAATACCATCCAACCCAACTGCAACCTCCAAATTTGTCAACCACCAGCCACCACTGTTATATGGTAACAAAAATTAAATAATGATATTATAAGAAAGTGCACGCATGAGAGAGAGAGAGAGAAAGAGAGAGAGAGAGAGAGAGAGAGAGAGAGAGAGAGAGAGAGAGAGAGAGAGAGAGAGAGAGAGAGAGAGAGATGCATCTAAGAAGTAAACAGCTGTCTCACGAGACAGAAACTTCAAGGCACAGTGTATTCTAATTTATACTTTTAAATTGAGAAAACTATTACTGTATACTATAGTGTAATCAATGTTTACTACCTATTAACAAAGCGAGTAAATAAATAAATAAATCCTTATTGTCAATCATCAGAAATGACTAGAATATTGGATTCTTCATTATGGTAATTAAATAACACAACAAAGTTTAATACAATTTTTCAGATTTAGTTTAAACTTATTTCCTACAAAATATGCCTTTTTATTTTCATTTTAGTACTGCACAACAACATTGAGTTTTGTACATAACTGTGGGATGTTCACCTCTTTTTACACCTCAGACCAGTCAATGTATTTTTACTTCCATATTCCTTAAGGAATGGAAGTATGGTGATGGCAAAAAAAATCGTGTTCGAGATTATTGCAGATTCTGATTCTACTACACTCAAAACATGAAAAAAAGTCGTTTTCCGAAAAGTGTCTGTGTGTGTGTCTGTCTGTGTGTCTATGTGTGTGTCTGTGTGTCTGTGTGTCTGTAGATTTTTTTCTATGGAAAACGATAACTGCCGCAAATTCAAACAGAATCAAATAATTTTTTGCATACAGCCCTGATTTGCAGAGTACTCGCGACCTATTGTTTTTGGTGAAGATCGGTTGAGGGAAAGGGGTAGTTTACCTGCAACGGTTTTTTTTTAGCAAGGGTAATTTTGTTTGTTTGGCAAACGATAACAGCCGCAAATTCAAACAGAATCAAATAATGTTTCGCATACAGCCCTGAATTGTAGAGTTCTCAAGATCTGTTGATTTTGGTGAAGATCGGTTAAGGGAAAGGGGTAGTTTACCTGTAACGTTTTATGTTTTAACAAGGGTATTTCCTATGGCAAACGATAACAGCCGCAAATTCAAACAGAATCAAAAGATTATTTGCATACAGCCCTAAATTGTAGAGTTCTCAAGACCTATTGTTTTTGGTGAAAATCGGTTGAGGGAAAGGGGTAGTTTACCTGCAACGTTTTTTTAACAAGGGTATTTTTTTCTATGGCAAACGATAACTGCCGCAAATTCAAACAGAATCAAATAACTTTTTGCATACAACTCTGATTTGTAGAGTACTCACGACCTATTGTTTTTGGTGAAGATCGGTTGAGGGAAAGGGGTAGTTTACCTGCAACGGTTTTTTTTTATCAAGGGAAATTTTTTTTTTTGCCAAACGATAACAGCCGCAAATTCAAACAGAATCAAATAATGTTTCGCATACAGCCCTGAATTGTAGAGTTCTCAAGATCTGTTGATTTTGGTGAAGATCGGTTAAGGGAAAGGGGTAGTTTACCTGTAACGTTTTATGTTTTAACAAGGGTATTTCCTATGGCAAACGATAACAGCCGTAAATTCAAACAGAATCAAAAGATTATTTGCATACAGCCCTAAATTGTAGAGTTCTCAAGACCTATTGTTTTTGGTGAAGATCGGTTAAGGGAAAGGGGTAGTTTACCTACAACGTTTTTTTAACAAGGTTATTTTCTATGGCAAACGATAACAGCCGCAAATTCAAACATAATCAAATAATTTTCTCCATACAGCCCTGGTTTGTAGAGTACTCAAGACCCTTTGTTTTTGGTGAAGATCGGTTGAGGGGAAGGGGTAGTTTACCTGCAACGTTTGTTATAAAGCGTATTTTCTATGGCAAACGATAACTGCCGCAAATTCAAACAGAATCAAATAATTTTTTGCATACATAAGTGAATTGTAGAGGACTCAAGGCCATTAGATTTTGGTGAAGATCGGTTAAGGGGAAGGGGTAGTTTACCTGCAACCTTTTACGTTTTAACAAGAGTAAAGTACTTGAAAATTCATTCAAACTTTTTCAAACAATGGTAATTGTTAAAAATAAAATAATTTTGTTGCCAGGCAATAAAATTATTTTATTTTTTCATTTTAATGTAAATTATGTATATATTAGAAAATATATCGTGCTTGTTTGATAGTATAGTGCATGAAATAGCATTCATTATAGATCTATACTTTTTTAATGGGAATTCCCACTTGTACAAGTTATTGTTGTCTAACATTTCAAAATTGTCATCTGTTTCTATCAAAATGTCTGTTTATGCAGGGGCGAACCTGGGGGGGGGGGGTGATATCCGGGATAATATCCCCCCAAAATCCCGAAAATGTTGGAGCAAAAATTTTAAACTGGTTGCGTTTTTTTTTTTTTTTAATGTTTTAATGTAATTAATTGAAAAAGACTGACAATCATTATAGGTCTATTTTTTAACATTATTTTTAAAATTATTTACGTGCTGTAAAATTTACACCCACAACCCTGTTGGACACATTTATATCCACAGCAATTACATACATGCTGGTAACCCTGGTAAAGATAGGCTATTATTAGGCTTGCAAGACAATCCGGAAGCCTATCTGCCTATGTTTTTAATTTGTTTTAATGAAATTAGTGAATTACAGCTATTATTCGCCCATTAGTTTTAATGTTTGGTATGATTTTCATTATAACCTGAGAAAAACCAATACCCTACTCTAAGAAAACGATATGTGACCCCCCCCCCCGAAATGAAATCCTAGGTTCACCGATGTGTTTATGTAACTCACTGATTCCTCTGAGTGAGAAGTTTTATAAATGCTCTAACAGTATGAAAGTTTTTGGCAGTCTAATGATATTAACAATCTGGCAGTTAAAAACAAGCTGATGATTAAAAGGGTGAAGGATAATTGAGAATTTATTACAATCTAATTACTTTATGATTCTAATTGTGACATATTGCACTAAACTTTATTAATCACACAGAGTTCACTTGGTTAACATTATAAGGTTACTATAAGTTAAACTGTCATTTAGTTTAAGATGAATTAGTAATAAGATTAGTAAACGTCTTAAACTTACTATTTGTTGTGGGATAAGACGTTGAATACCCTGAAGAATTATAAAAACTGGAGTTCATATAAGAGGAATTCTGGTTTGTGTACGCCTGCTGCATGCTGTAAAACATCACACATAATATTACTGTTCATCATAATGTTACTTAGAATTTACTTATTACTGCACTTAAAATAACAAGTAAGTTTTCAGAGTTAATATAAGGCCTCAATACAAAGGTACAAAAGCACTAATACTGAGTCCACAAAAAATTTAGTTTTAAATTAACCAAATGTACCAGCAGGCTCAATAAGCTGGTAAATAGAGTATTTCTATTTAATAACAACACACACAAACACATTACAAACAAAATATAGTATTATAGAATTGTACACAGTATGTGATATTACATATAAAATACATTTGTACATTATGTAAAAAATATTATATATAGTTGTCTTGATTATTCATCTCTTCTTTCACAGCACTAACACTTATCTAAAAATGAACTTTTTCTTGTGAAAACTTACTTTTTTCGTTGGACGCGTTTCGGCGTACGTATCCGCTTTCTTCAGCAGCTGAAGAAGGCGGATACGTACGCCGAAACGCGTCCAACGAAAAAAGTAAGTTTTCACAAGAAAAAGTTCATTTTTTAGATAAGTATTATATATAGTTATAATGGACTTTACACACACACACACACGCGCGCACACACACATTTCCAGAACACACAAGCAGAACAGCTGGACAATAAGAACAGCTATAAAGAGTGAGAGAGGGATGAGGGAGGAGAGAGACAGAGAGTATGATACCCTTAGTCAAGACAGCTTTCTAGGGGAAAGCAAGCTGTAAAGTTAAAGAATTTGATCTGGAGCCACCCAGCTCTGAGGTTGTGTGATGAGTCAATTTCCCATCGTAAAATAGAAAGCAGTGTACCTGCATGTAAATACAGTGAACAATTATAATGTACAGAATTTGCAAATATCACTACCAATTTTTAACATGGAATCCAATTGTCATGTGGCAACACCACATTATGCCAACAGTATAACAGAATGCTATTATATGGTCACTGAGAGAAACATTCATGGGGAGAATGCGTCTATTTAGGACGAACCACACAGCATCCTATTTTTTCTAGGCAAATTCCAAATTTTTATGATGCCTCTATTAGCAGTCATTATCAATAATAACAAAACAACCGAATAGGTAGTTAATTAGAGAAGGTGATGGAGAATTAGATGCTACAAAGATGGAGGAATCAGAAAAGATACATTTTAAGTTACTAGAAATTAATTAAGATTTAGTTTATGTTAAGAAACAGTTTTTATAAATACACTTAAAACATTTAGTACCAAAATTATAATTCTGTATATGAGCCCAAATGCCCTCCCCTCAGACATCTGCCAGGGATTTCACTCCAGATCAAATACTGTCTACTTCACCACACTGTACTAAGTAACCAAATCACCCCTCCATCTGGCTAAGGGCCATGGATGCATCTCCTTACATCTATCTATTAGTCTCCCATCAAGCAATCTCATGATCACCTGCCATCTTCTTGTCCAGCTACGTATCCTGACCAGCTGCATTGTTCTATTTTGGTTGTAAATCTACTTAATTATTTTCACGGTTCTCTTTCTTATCTTTCATACATTGTCCTCTACTGTCTGCAGTTGCACCACTATAATGTCATTGCCCATGACTGTTCTCTTTAGACATTACAGGAAATAAGTTTTCCTTTGTCTAAGTTTTCCGTAGTACAAGAAATGCTTGTACTACTCACACAGTTAAAATTTGTTCATGATCGTCTTGGCTGATTCTTTCTAATGCAGCATCAATGCCTCTAATGGCAACTACAATATATGTGTGTGTGTGTGGGTGTGTGTGTGGGTGTGTGTGTGGGTGTGTGTGTAGTATGCTATTCAATTTGTCTGCATTCCTCAGTATATCTGATGACATGTCACTAAAAGTATGGAAGACTTGCTACAAGCAGGAACCAACTGTATCTAATTAGAAGAGTGGAGTTGATTTTTCAACCATATTATGAAACCTGAAGAAGAATACTGAGACAGAGATGCTGTTCCAGACGATGCAACAGACAGTATGAACATCAGCCTTGGAGGTGCAGAAAGTAATATGATGAAGCCAGTCGAGAAGAATCTGATGATAAAAGTGATTCTGAACCAGAAGAGAGAAACTGGCAATACTATTGGAAAACATACCGTATTTTGTAAGTGACTCAAATGTCAATAACAGTAATTCTAGTTTTCTGTCTGTGTGCTACAAAACAGGTTAATGTTAACACTTATTTGTTTTAATACAAATTTATTAATCCCTTGCTGTAATTATCTGTAATATCTCTTCACATAAAATGTGAGCACATAAGGAAGAAACACAAAAGCATATACCATTGTAACACAGCCTAGCAAGTGAAAAGAGGAACCTCTTTCACTGCAATGATAAAAGAGCACAGTGTTGGGAAATCCAAGTAATTAAAGAAGTTCCACCCCTTTAAATTATCTTATCTTTTATTTTATTTATGTCAGTACTTATAAATATTACTTGTATAACTTCAAGGTGTCAAGATAACATAGTCATATATATTTGACTATGATTTTATTACAGTCAATTAACAGAGTAAATAAAACTTACAAAATAATATGAGGATGACAGACACTCCCCATGCTATCTGCAGGGAATAGCACAAGCCAAGAAAGAATCTCTTTTAAAAATATATTAGAGCAGTTTATAAAATAGATTATGACTTCAACTGAGGATGACAATACACTTAGAATACGTTATTCTTCATCTGATCTCTTCTGTCACTGTTCTTTTGTTTTATCACTAATTTCTCTTTGTGCTCCAAGAAATAATAATGAAAGTAGTAATTAAAGAAAATATTAATCACAAGTGTTACTGTGTTTAACAGTACAGTCAGTAAACTAATGTTTGCTGGTTTGCTAGCAGTTTGTGGGGAAGAGGGCTAAATCACTCTTTTCCATGTGTAATCTCTCATCATACAAGTACTGTACTCTAATGGTCATAATACACAACTATTAAGTTTAATAATTATTAATTTCCCTTATGTACAACATGACTATAAACATTTCTATATACTTTACCTGGCATAATATTGTTGTGCTGTAGAATATTGGTACTGTGTATCTTTTGATGCATCAGTATATGAACCTATAGAATCACCAGCAACAGAATACAGTGGATCTGACTGGCTCAGGCTTTCTCCGGGGCTACAGACTTCACTCTTTACTCCTAAAACTACAGTGACACTTATGCAAAATTACCGCACACATAAGTTAGACAGTATGTTACACAATATGTTATATAAAATAAAAACAAATATCTCAAAATAACTGAACTCACATTTTTTGTAACTTTTTAAAGGAGTATTCAACAATAAAGCAAAAATTTTGTATTTTGCCATACACACTGAAAATTACCTAACTTCAATAACAGTCAGTCTGTTTAAGACCAATTTATCTTAAAAAATTGTAAATTTTATTAATAAGTACCACTGAAGATTTATCCACTACATCAAACAGTTGCTGATACATGTTTTTAAGACGTTACTTCATGTTCAGATTACCCTAACTGCTACCAGTTGAGGTAACTGTAAAATAAGATAGCTTCCTGAATGCACAAATCAGCAACCATTTAATGTTCCAGTTAAACAGTTCATAATTAACAACACTGTCTTTCACAACAAATCAAATGAAAATTGTTCACAAGCAATAAAATGTCCCCTAAAATTTAACACAATTGTATTACAATTATACCGTCCGATTATAAAACACCACTCTTAAATATCGCTACTATAACTCTCGAACCGCACAGTCAATAATTCGCACTAATACTGAACTGAGCGTCCCTGAGTAATTGTATTTATAGCCGCCGAAAGTATAGACGATTCCACATACTATGTATTACCTTTAAACTACGACGTAATTGCTTGCGGCCGTGACACAGTGAGAGCGGCCGCGTGAATTCTCGCACCGTCTGGAAAATGCGTCGACAAGCACGTATGACACACACGTTACACCGAGATTCTTCTGGCACATTCGACAAACACGTAGATTGTTCTGTGATGTCATAACACTGCCCCCTCCTTAAGCCTGTTCACCCCGAACTGGCAAACCATCTCTGAAGTAATACTCGATCAGGTGACCTAGGTGGACGTCCTTGCGAAAGATAATTCTCCGGTTCTTCGAATTCAGTTTCGTGTGTTCCAAACATCACGTTCCCAGGAATGCGAGTCTTCTGCTCAACCACTATTTTTTCTGGAATCACTCCCGTTGCATCATGTACTGATGATCTAAACACCACTGGCTGATCCAAGTTTGTTTGGTTCTCGTCAACAACCTCTGGCGTAACCTCATCTTCAGCCACTTTGCCCTCGGGCGCTTTTATCAGCTCAGGAACAAGCAAGAGTTTTGTCTCGACACCCATAGTTAGCTTTCCAATCACTTCTTTTATCGTTACACTTATTTGTATTTCCTCTGCTAGTTCTTCCTCCATTTCCGCTTGCAATAGGGAGGGTTTCTCTTGAACAGACTTGTTGACTTTTTCTTCGACTAATGCCACTCGCTTAATCGAATGGTTGGTAGACCCTGTCAATTTAACCATGCAAAGCTTTATCTTCTCTTGGCCAACCTTCACGACATTTTCTCTTAACTCCACAACAAATCCGTAGGCATTCATAATGTCTGTGCCAAGAATCACTTCATCGACAATGTCTGCAACGAGCATTTGGTGGCTAAACTCGAGAAGACCCAGGCGTACACGTACGTATACCTTTCCTAGCACCTTGACGGGGCTTCCAGTCACAGTCTGTATTCTACAAGAGCTAATTAGAGGCTGGTGGTTGCTGATTAAGTCAGGGCACACAATGGACACTGTTGCGCCCGTGTCAACTGTAAATTATGTTGGTTTACCTTCCGCAAATCCATTAACAATCAAGTTTCCACTGGTCTTATGTAGCGTGGAAACTGTGTGCTGTTCTGGGGCTTTACTTCTCCAATTGGTGCGATCACTCTCTTCTCACGGTATCTTCTCCCAACAGTCTACCTGTAGATGACCACATTTGTAACATATCGGTCTTCTGTCTTTTTCAAATCGTTGTGACTCTCTCGAACTTTTGAACTGTTTGTCCGACAACATTATTTTTCTGCACCCATCGTAACGGCAATGTGATACAGGGATCTTCTGACTGCAACATGATGGCACAAACCCATTAATGTAGCGGGACGCTGACTTGGCAGCTCCAAACTCTAAGGCGTGAACAAGAGTTTCTGAGCTATCTCGGTGTCTTGCCATTCGTAACACTTGCTGAAGTTCACAATCTCCGATGCCATCAATAAATGTCTGCACTGCAAACCTTATTTGGAAGTCTTCTGGTGCTTCAGGATAGGCCAATCTAATCAATCTGTCGACACTTGCTTCAAACTCTTGAAGACTCTCCCCGGAACGGTGTCGTCTTGTTCTCAACTGAGCGTAGTACACCTCTCGCAAATGTTTATCACCATAGCGTAATTCTAGAGCTTTCATCAACTCGGCATAGATGTTCTGGCTGTCAGGTGGGACTTTCTGTAGTAATTCTTCCGCTGGTCCTTTTAATGCGAGAACGAGTGAGACTGCCTTGTCTTTCTCTGTCCAATTATTTGCGCATGCAGCAGCTTCAAATTGGCGGAGGTACATTGCCCAGTGACTGCTTCCGTGAAAGTTTGGAGCTTTGACATGAACTGTCCCTACTGCAGGCAAAGTGACTTTCTCTATTAACTTATTTTCTGCGTCTTTTTCTGTCTTTATCATTGGTACAGTCTGTTCACAAAGTTGTTTTGGTTGTAACTTCAGGCAGTGCTCGACTTCATTTTTTAATCTGCTCTTTTATATTTGTAATTGAGTCTTCTGTTTTTGTTGACATAGCTTTTTCCACACTCGTGTCTGCTTGTCTACTTCAGCTATTTTATTAGACATCAATTCTTCAACACTCGAGACAGATTTTTCTATTTCAGCTATTTTTAATGTCATTGATTCTTGTACCTCTGATATTTTAGTAACTTGTTTATTAAGCTCACCTCGTAGAAGACCCAATTCTGCGGTACTGTGTTCTTGTAACTGTTTCTGCATAGCTTCAAAGAGAGCTTCCGTTTTATCTTTTTGTCTTTCTTCTGTTTCTAGCATTAGTCCTTTCTGACATTCCTCAGCCTCTTCTCTTTCCTGCCTGCATTTTTCATCCTGTCGTTTTTCTGCTTCTTCTCTTTCTTGTCTTCGTTCTTCTTTTTGTCATCTTTCTGCTTCTTCCTGTGTCTGCCGCAGCAGCGTTTGGAAAGCTTCCATCATCTGACTGGCATCCATTGTTTACCGATTAGTACGAATTACCTCGTCTTGTACAAAGTGTCCACTGTTTCCACTGTTAACCGTTCTATCCCACTTCTGACACCACTGTTACGACGGTCTACTCGATCGTCGTAGGTACAGTGGAAACAAAATCAAGTACAAGACACCAATTAAGTCACTAATCACACCTTTAATTTTTACAGTAAACAGTTCGTAATTAACAACACTGTCTTTTACAACAAATCAAATGAAAATTGTTCACACGCAATAAAATGTCCCCTAAAATTAAACACAATTGTATTACAATTATACCGTCTGATTATAAAACACCACTCTTAACTAATAACCACTTGAAAACGTGCACAGTAATATCACTATGATAACTCTCAAACCGCACGGTCAATAATTCGCACTAATACTGAACTGAGTGTCCCTGAGTAATTGTATTTATAGCTGCCGAAAGTCTAGACAATTCCACATACTACATATTACCTTTAAACTATGACATAATTGCTCGTGGCCGTGACACAGTGAAAGTGGCTGCGTGAATTCTCGCACCGTCTAGAAAATGCGTCAACAAGCACGTACGCCACACGCGTTACATCGAGATTCTTGTGGCACATTCGACAATCATGTAGATTGTTCTGTGATGTCGTAACACTATTAAAAATTATGACCCTATTTAGAATATTTAGAAGGAAACATAATAATTAATCCATCTTTTTGAACCAGATCACAATATTTGCATTTCATTATCAGAGACACTGCATGGTATAAGAAATATTTTTATTTAACTGTGTAGTTTATGTGCCTGTCCATGATGCGCATACACATTCACATATGTGCATCTGTGAGTTCCATAAACTTACTACTTATTATACATTACTCAAAAAGGACTGTGTGTTTTCTTTACTATAATACAAAAAATCTGTACTGTTCAACTATAATATTTTTATTTATTTTATTATTACTGTTATTAGCATTTCAATGGCAGATATATATGCCACGATATTGAACTATGTAATGACTGTTAGCACTATTGTTTGCCAGGTTGTTAGGCCATGGACTACTGCTTGTATGGAGGACAGATGTTTCAGCCTCACCATCGTAGGCCATTTTCAGTGTCAGAAACAATCGGCTTGGTGTCTGCCAATTCCCCCAGTGCTGAGGCAGAGACATATTATTATTCATAGTGCCTACCTCAGCACTGGAGTTACACCATGGCCTAACAATCCGGGAAATAAGAGTTCCAACAGTGTTTATACTGGCTGTGAAAGCCTAAGGAATTCTATAGAAAGGTAAATTATAAAAAAATACATTTCAGTTCATGGTGTGTTCAATATTTACTGGGATTGATATTGAACTATAATAACTGATTATTTAAATGAGGCCAGTTAACAATAACATATTATTTTGATGTGTATATTAAATCTAGACACTTATAGTTTCTCTGTTGAGAGTATTTCTAACATTTCTCTAGGGTCTGTGTTTTAAATAAAAGCCAACATACACTGAAAAACTTTAAAACTACTAACACTCTAAAACTGTATATTCCTTTTTACTTCAGACCCTGAATTACAACTCTTTAAACAATTCATGATATTTGCCAATTTCACTTTCTGAATTTTGTAATTTTTTTGTCTTTACGTTCACATCCATCTAATATCTAAAGTTCAGATCCAAAAGAGATTTTTAGCAACAATGTCAAATAGCCTACAGTACTGTGCGAATTAATGTGAACACCTCATAATTATCACAATTTTACTTTTTTTTCACAGTTGGCAACTCTTTTATGTCAAAGTAGCGGCCATTTTGTTTTACTGTTCTGACAGTCAGTGAGTAATGAGACATAGCAAGCTACAGACGCATTGCATTTTGTTTTTTTTTTAGAATTATTGTGTTTTTGCTGAAGTAAGCTGAACTAAGGCTTTATTTGCTTTTTATTTTTGAAGATGGATATTACTCCCAAAAAGCGCACTAAAATTGTTACTTTGAGTGAACACACATCAATGACTCACAGAGATATTGCCAAGGAGTGTGGTGTGAGTTTAGGAGCTGTCAACAAGATTTTGAAGCAAAAAAGGGACACTGGGTGAACAGAAAAGGGAAATGTGGAAGGAAAAGAAAGACAACAACAAGGGATGAAGCTTTTTTAATAAGGGAAAGTAAATTAAACCCTAGGAAAACCAGCCAAGAACTTCAGCAAGATTTAGCACACGCTGGAGTTATTGTTCATGACTCCACCGTACGAAAACGACTTATAGAAGGAGGAAGAAAAACAGTCATACCTCAAAAAAACAGTTATTGACTGCTGCCATGATGACAAAACGATATGATTGGGCAAAAAAATATGTGAGCTGGACTGTTGAAGATTGGAGGAAAGTGTTGTTCTCAGATGAGAGCCATTTTTTGGTACAAGGACAGCGATCTCGTTTCGTTAGAAAAAGTGACAACGAAAAACTTACGACAGCTCATATTGATCAAACAGTTAAACATCCGTTAAAGAAGATGTTCTGGGACTGCTTTTCTTATAAAGGTTCCAGATGCCTTGTGCCGATTGAAGGCATGATGAACTCGCAAAAATACAGAGACTTGCTAGAACACAGATTGGAAGCTGAACTAAGAAATGTTGATGCCAACGGTCAAGCAGTTTTTCAACAAGATTCGGCTCCATGTCACGTGTCCAAGATCATGATGAAATATTTCAAGGACAAAAAGATATCATGCCTAGAATGGCCAGGAAACTCACCGGACCTTAATCCGATTGAAAATCTGTGGGCTATTGTAAAAGCTAGACTTCGTAAAATAGATTGCACAACAAAAACAAAACTGATTGAGGCTGTAATCCACACATGGTTTCGAGACCAGCAAAATATCAGAAAACTGTAAAAAAACTTGTTGATTCTATGCCAAAACGTGTTGAAGAAGTTATAAAAGCCAAGGGAGGACATATTTCCTATTAAAACAATTTAAATTGTTTTAATTTTCTTTTCTCTTTTTTCTTCGTCTATAACTAATAAATGTTGTTTTTTTCAAATTATCACTTGTGTTCACATTAATTCACACAATACTGTATATAACATATGTACTAACCACTGGGAATTAGCAAAACAGAGTATAAAGTACAACTAACAAATTCCATGAGGTCCCAATTTTCTATTCAAGGAACACAAAAGAAATAAAAAAACAAAAAACAATTCATCACACAACACATTTGCCTAGTTACAGACCTTTCAAAAAAATGAAATTTAAAACAAATTGTAGTGGTTTGTGAACACACGTTTTAGGGAGAACTGTGGCACACATCCAGAACTAATGAAATTTAATTCCATCTTAGAAAAAAAGAGAGAAAGACAGAAGACAATTAAAAATAACAGAAGATGTTTTCAAAAATAAACATCACCAGTTAATCAACAATAATGACTGAAAGCAAAGTAATATTTAAAGCATGTGGCCAGGTGTACACAGATGTATGGTGTTGTGTTTCCCTCACTACAAAGAAAACACATTCTGTTTTTACACAATTCCTCTTGTTTTATTATTGAATTATTTACTCTTCTAGAAAAGACTAAACAACAGACCCACTTTATAAAACATCCGAATTCAGAATTTTGCATGTATATTGTCAGCTGCATTCATGTAGACAAATGGTTTCTTAACTCCTTTGAAGACATAATTTTAAAAATACTATAAAACTGTAATAAAATAATACTAAAATCAGCGTTATAAATATAATACTAACACATTTATTACTAATAACAGCACATGGGATTTTAAAATGAATTACTATTAATCTGATATATTTTTTAGTTTCATATAGTCAACTATAGTTATACATATTATAGTAATTTTATTATATATTCTGTAGTTGCTGAATTCTGTTGTTAAGAGTGTACTACTGCATTGTGTAATGAGATTTTATTCACCATATAAATCTGCTCAGACATACAATTAAATCAACTGTTCATAGTGACTTAAATCATCATGGATGTTCAAAATAACAAATTAATTTTGATAACTAGTTTGGCAAACTGACAACAAAAATAGAAGCATATTTTTACAGCAAAACAAAATATTCATATGTGCATGTATTATAAACATGTGTTCTCTTATTTCCTACAATGCTTGGGATGGAAGGAATATTGTGTTAAAAAAGTCAGGTTTGTTATGTATTTTGAGGCACATATGAACAGAAAATATGGTAGGCAGCATCTTTGTATTGTAAGTTTCTTTAAGGCCACACTGTAATAGATGGCAGAATTTACTTATAAACAGTGGATATTTACCAAACTATTTACATGCTATTAGCAATAGTTTTATTGCAATGACTTTTACTATAGTATCTTAAGAAACACAAAAACCTATATATTCTGCAATGTGTACCTGACTCATACCGCCCTGCAATATGTAGCTGACTAAGTGAAAGTAAATCCATAAAAACAACATATATAAAAAGCAACAAGGAATTAAAACACATATAGGTCATAAAATGTTAATTTCTTAAGAATACAGGGACAAATTTTAGAAATACACATTATATATCCATTTCTTTATAAGAACAGAATTTTGTCATGTCTCAAAAACAACAAAATAAGAGGTGGCAGCTGTTCATAGCATGAGGTGTCAAAATACTGATTAACATTACTTTTAGATAGCAGCTTCACAGTTCATTTTAAATTTATGCTGAAGTCTTTTCCCCCATTCATAAAAACCAATATAATTGACCATGCAAAGGCAAAGAAATGTATCTTCTAATAATTTTGGAAGAATAATTCTTGAGCTGAGATACATAAGTAATTTTCCAAGACCAACACAGTAGACCTTTTATATTTACACTTTGGATTGTCAGTTAGTAGACAGTAATGCAATAATTTGAAAAGCCTACTACTTTAAACAATTCTCAAAAGCATTCACAGAAGCTACAAAATGTTGGTTTTGAAAAAAAAAATAGTTTCTATCACCAAGAATGTCAAGCTATTTAGCTGATGCATTAGCCTATGTTATTTACTCTATATTATTTAGAGTATGCAAAATGGGAGAGTAAACAAAAGTCTTGCGTCTACCGTAACATAAACCTGGTTCTGTTTTATTTTTAACATAGAACATGAATTGTATTCATTTTTTGCAATAATTGTGTTAATACTTAAGAGTTATGAAAAGTCAAACCACTTTAAACAGTTCTTGGGAAAAAAATGCAGAAAATACCTTTACTGTACTTTACCTTGAAAAATGCTTAAAGTTTTGTTGTGCCTTAAAAAGTAAAAAGAGTAAAAGAAAAATTATGAAAACACCAAGTACTCTAACATTGTTTTTAGTAAAATAACAATTCAAAAGCAGACAATCATTATTACTATTTTTATTTTTACGAACTCAATAGATACTAAAATTCCCTAACTATTATTGTATTTTTAGATAAGTTACAACCACAATCTTAAATGACAAGTGTAACATGACATAAAATAGCACAAAACTCACTAATATAATTAATGGAAGAAAAGATGAAAACTGAAGGAAAATAAAGGGTTATAACATGAAGAATGATAGCACAACACTACTAACTAAAAAATGACTAAGACAATGACAAGGACTAAACCCAATAGATTGGATAAGGTGAGACAAAAAACAAGGATGCAACCCACAATATGACTACAATTATGAGAGCCCAAATAGTAACTAAAATAATGTATAAAATAAAGGTACAAAATCAGATAGGGCAATAGATAATATGTAATCTATATGAAATACAAATGTAAACTAAATGTAATATGTTATTTAAAGAAAAGATAAAAGAAAGATAAATGTAAAACCCAAGATATGAATAAAAAATACCCTGTTAAATAATAAGCTAGCAAAAGTAAATAAAATAAAATAAACCTTAGCAATAATAATTATGAGTACAGAGGTGACAAGTGAAAAAGTGATAATAAAGAAAAACCAGTGTATAGGACCCAGTGATAGTTATTTTAAACACATAAACACTATTTCAAGTAAGTGAAGTATGGGTAACTATAGAATAAGAACTATTAATAACAGACTATATAAATAATATAGCAACCCAGTTAGATTAATTTGTTAGCATAGTAAGTAGGATATAAGATATATGGTATTATTATTTGAGGAACGTTATAAAGTTATATGAATAAAAAACACTTAGAAAATAAAATAAAAAGTGATATGTTAGAGTGAAAATAGAGGGGAGTTAGACACTATATCCTATTAAATGAGTTTGTATGTGAATAATAGTATATAGTTTAATGTTCAAGATTGTTATAAGAGTTCTTTGATAGTAAATAACCAAAGTAGTATTAAATGGCAAATCATGTTACAACAAAACCATTAATAGGTAAAAAATTTAGATACAGGCATGGACCTATAAGGAAGAATTAAATAATTATATAATATGTGTGATGATTAAAGGCAATCAAATGTTATGAATTAAGTTAGTTTGTTTCATTAGTAAGGTTTAGTAACCTAATAAATTAAAATAAATAACTATAAAATATTGTAAAGAGAATAGGGTAGAGGTATTATGAAATCTAGGCATTAGGCTTAGCATTGATGAGCAGAATTTTGTGAATTTTAAGATAAAACAATAGCCAAGAATAAAATAAAGTGTATAATCTGTTTAGGTATCAAAGTAAAAGTGTAAGGTACAAAACTGGCTAGGTAATGATTAGTTTAAATGTAATTAACTAAAGAAATACCAAATTGAAAAAATTAGAAATCTGTTATAAATTGACCAAATGTAACCATGAGTGGTATCAAATTAATCTGTAAGCAAAAAGCAAAACAATGGTGTTATTGTTTTTTAATATTACAAATAGCATAAGGAAGTTATAATACTTTAAAAGATTTTGATAAATTTTGAACAGAAAAACGTTAGTTAATATAACAATGGTATAAGTTATTAGCCAATGAGAATTAGAGTTTCACAGAGAGTTGCCATGACAACAAAAGTTTGTTACATAGTGAACCGTTGAAAATTTAGGATTCCATTATTGAAAGTTGAGTAGGATGGATGCATGAAGCCCACGAAGATATAAAAAGTAAAGAAATCAATCTATTTTGTCTAAACATTGATTAAGAAGACCCAATTAATAACTATAATACAACTAATGATGAGATTTACACCAATCCAAAACAAGAATTAAGAAATATTCTGTAAAAAATTTGCTGAAGAAGACCCAGTTCAGAATTAACAACTTACCGAAGGAAGATTAGAAGAACACCTAATTGAACCTTGGAATCAACATTAGCCAGCAGAACTGAGGGAATCTGAACATTATAACTGGACAATTAAGACAAATTGAACCTGGAACTCACGGAACCATACCAGAAGGGACAAGCAGAAGTATTCCAGAGAAGTGGTACCCAAGATAAGCCGAAATGAAGGAGTGTTAAGTATATTTTAAATGCTTCACCGAAAATAAAACACTAGACAATCCACATTAATTGAACACATTTTTTCACTTCACCAATCACTTTAATAACTTTTTGGAACTTAATTTTATTTAATAAACACCTCTAATAGAATAAATATATCACTGCAATTTGAATTTATATGAATCTGTTTCAAAAACGTGAACTTGCTAAGCATAAATAACCTAACAAAACACTAGTTCCCATAGCGGTAACTTACTATCAATACTTAAGTATATCACGTGTTCTATAATAGTTATAAGGTATATTGTAAGATTTTGTATTTTTATTAGTCTGTAAAACAACATTTTCTGTAGTCCAAAGAACTTTCCCCTGAGATATAAAACAAACGAAGAAACCTAACGCCATTACAGAGCGTTTACATGCTGACTAAGTGAGCAGACAGCCAACTGCGGAAAAAGTAAACATACCGGCGCAAGATTAAATATTATATTTTGCAGAAATTGTAATTGACCATTATATGCCGAACTGTTAATAAATTCTCGTACCCATTCTAAGCTGTATGTTTGATTTCATTCAAAGTACTAATACAAAAGTTTGAGTAAATAAAAATATAGAATACATAATAGTTGACGAAGTCGATTTGCTAAGCAGTGTTGGTCAACCAGGCGGCGAGGCAGCAAATTCAAATTGAATGGCGAGCTGGCGAGCAGATGTTCGACTTTCGTAAGTATTTTAAAAACCGGTAACGAAGGAACGTTACACAAGTAACGTTACACAAGTAATAAGTTTACGGAAGTTTCCATACATAATTTATCCAAACACAATCCATCCCATAAACCAAAAGACAGAGTAGTAACAACATATCAATTTATTCTTTTTGTAAACTTGAATTAACATGTACAATTTAAGCTTTAATTTAAGAGAAAGTATTTCGCAGATTTAACAAATTATCTTTCTCTTTGGTCACTTAGTCTGAACAAATCCTGTACTTCCTTATATATAATATAATAATATTAATATAAATATATTAATATTGAAATATAAATATTAATATTGAAACAATTACAAAATTTTTTTAGATATTTTGTAAGTTGCCATCTTCATGTACCATCTTTGTAGAGACCCATGTATCTATGACTGAATATCACATTGTATTATTTATAATTTGTATATTATCAGATATCTTTGTATAGTGACATGGCTGTGTCACAGGCTGACAGAAGCAGTGTTCAACAAGGACAGTGGATGGAATATCAATGAAAATTATGTACATTTTATAATTTGTTTTACCAATACTAACTTAAGTGAGAAGTGAAATATAGAGGTTTCAAAATCACAAGGAATTTTTTTAGTACTGACATTCATATACACATTTTATATATATTGCAACGATACGTTTAGCATAAGTCTCAGTATCAACCCCTGACTGAGGTATGATAACATACGAACGCACGTATGAGTTATGTACAAGATGTAAATAATGAAAATAATGTAATAATTAAGCGTTAGGTATAAGACATAAATAAAAGAAACAAACGTATTTAATAAGGAAATAATTGTAAGTGAACATGCATATGGAATTGCAAGCTTTGTTGGTTTTAAACGCAGCGAAGGGAGAAGAAACACGCCCCGACTGGCAGTGGTGACGTCATAGCGACAGGCAACCGAAAATTTTACACAGTTTTTTAAGTGCTGAACAAAAACCAGAAGTCACACAAATCAGAGACATATGTAGAAAAAAAGCTGGCGCCAGGCGCTACAATTAGATACTAAGAGGTATTTGATCGTGGGAACCGTTCAGCTACTGTGTGAAATTTTGCCATAACTTCCATAGTTTACACACCTTAATGTTCATAATTTGCATAGGTTAAGTTTATTAATATACCTAACGATTTGTCAAATAATATTTATAAAAGAGTGTGCGCTTCATAGAAAGACGTGTAGGTTGTAATTAGTTAATAAATCGATGCGCTGACTTGTTCAACTCTGTCCGAACAGTTTCAACAGGATTTGAATGCCGGCAGGAGTATAAAACCCCAGCGAGCGACACACGCTTTCTCAGATCATTAACAGACAGTACGTGAAATTCACGCATCTCGCAACCGCGAATTTTACAAAGTTGAAGTAATGTTTTAAACCGTATTACGTAAACTTGAAGTGCGATGGAACCGGCAGTACGTCGGTGAAAGTAATTAGTGATATACACGATTTATTTAAAAGACATTAATACTGTAAACTACGAGGAGTCGAAACGTCATCAATGAACTTCAAGAAGTCCATGTAGAACTTCGAGACATCCACGAGGGAAAAGACGAGGAGAGGAGAGGAACCAGAGCAATATACTAGAGGACGCAGGGACAACCACTCGCAGCTACATCCAGCCGTACATCATCACGACCAGAGGCCCACGTCAGAACTCAGCATCCATTAGATGGAGAGAGTAATTCCAAAAGACACAGAGACAGAGAAGGTGATACCGGAAGAGGATCCAAAACTCGAGAGTCCAGATGACGGTAACAACACAGTTAAATGGTTGCAGAAATATGCAGGTGAAGTCAGACATTTATTTAATCTTATAAATGACCCTGAGGTCTATCAAAAGAAGACTCTAGATTCCATATACAAGTTTACATCAACTTTATTATATTTTTATTTTGCATCATGAATAATTAATAAAAGTTCAGAGAATAATAATTGATAACAAAGAACATAAAACTTATTAATCTCATAAATAAATGGTAATTATAGAAACCATATGTTATTATATTTTTATAATTTTATTATATAATTAAAATCAAGTAACTGTAACATAAAATCAAGTATGAAAGTTACTTTAATTGTAGATTTTTAATTAATTGAGACATTATGAGTATTGTTAATTAAAGTAATAGAAGGTCTCTATTAGAATTTTTATAAATGTTTAATTATTTAATTTTTTAATTCAGTGGTACATAATAAAAACCACACTTGCTAAGACAATATTAATATTCAATTTCATACGTGTTAATCACACACTGTAAGAATATATGTGTTATGTATTATATGTCTGTGTAAATATTCCAGGTCATATATGTCTTATTTTTGTGTATAATGTGTCTTAGAATATAAGAGATAAGATTTTGCCACGTTATAATTATACGATATTCATATAAGTGAATATAAGGGTCAATATTAGTTAACCCACACACTAATTAATAACATGAGAATTTGCATTTTTTAATTAATAAACAAAATGAATATAATTTTATTAACAAAGTCGTACTAATTTCACAACCAGTACTAAATCCTCTGTACTCTTTGTTTGTAACGATATTCACGTGCTTATCCACCCTCAATTAACTACCAAAGCCTGCAACCTAGCTGGGAAACATCAAGGTAAATACTGCAGAAGAAGAGTATACCTTCGAGACGTGGGTAAGTGCGCACAAATGAGTAATAGCATATGTGCAAAAGTAAGTGTTTAAGAGTATTGTTCTAATATATATATATATATATATATATATATTGTAACACCACAAAATGTTACACCAAAGTGATAAAAGTGAATCATTTATAATGAATGTAGCAAAGAAGAGAAGGACCAGCAAAGAAGAAAGAAGAGGAAGGATCCCAATAAGCAGTGATGAATACACTGCATGACACTACAACAAACACAATGACTGACTTTAACTAATGGACATGCAAAGTTCACAATAAGCTGTCAAACGAGCCAGTCAATGACATTAATGTAGAGTTATGTAAAAGTAAAACTAACTAAATAATGACTGAAATAATGTAATATCAATAACAGCATTTTGGCTGAAAGTAAAAGAACCATGACCAATAAATAACAAAGCCTATGACTAGAATAGCTATGACCACAATGTATATTAAAACTAGCTTTAATAGCCCAGATGTAATATTAGTGGGTAAAAATAGTTATAAAAGGAAATCTTATAGGGGTGAGCAACTTCCGTATTAGACAAAACGTAATTAGTAACAATTATTAAGGAATAAACATAGTGCTGAGAATGTGTCTAGCCCATGCCTAAACAAATGTTTGTCAGTAAATTAATAGGGAAACAGGACTCCTAGTGAACATTAAATTTACTGAACGATAAATATAATTAAACGAGAGGTGAAATACCACCACTCAATTATTAATGTATAATTTTAAATTGAGTAGGCCAGACAATTTGTATTTAGAGAATAAGGATTTTTTATAATAGCGTATTACCATAATTATGTTAAGAATTAATATTGTACAGTTATAAATAGCTTTTAATTATAATCATAGATGTATTAGTGTTCAAATAATGACGTTCTAAAGAAAACACAGTGTAAATAACTAAATGTAAAAAGATAGGAAATGATCGCATTATGCATTGCTAGCAGACGACAGTGAGAAACCATGTTTCAAAACATTATTTGTAAACATTGTCAAAGAAAACGAGGTTAAAACCAGTGTTAAGCCATATCAAATTAAAGCCCAGAAACTAAACTTTAATTTGATGGTAATAACCTCGAGATTGGAATTATAGTAAGTGCATAGTGCGTGTTAGCATCATTTGTTATTAAAATTAAGAAATTGTCAAAGTAATACGGATAACAACGAAAGTTGAGTACAACGCTCGCTCCGGTGGCCGTTAGAAAAAACAATACGTCATTGTAACGGTTATCAGAGCCAATCAAAAAAGAGTTTATTAAACGACTTTTCTCTCTAAGCGCGATGCAGCGAAGGGGTATATAACCAGCAACGCACAGAAATTCGTTAGATTCGTCACCTCAACTCGAGCGATACAGTCGCCGCTCGCCAGCGTAATACTTTTTTATGACTTAATATAGTATAACAACAGTAAATATTTCAAAATTCTTCAAAACAGTCAACAGTACAGCGATTAACCATACGGAAAGTGCTTCGACAGTAATAAGTGAATATTTTTAATTAGTGCGTGTGTTCGGAACGAGCGAGAGTATTTTAATCAGTAATTTAAATAGCCCAGTTTTATTAAGAAGAGGGCAGATTCCTCGTTCCAAGTGCGTATAAAGTGTAATTAACCAGTGATCATTATAATCCGATCACTGAAGTGTTTTTAAATTTTAATCTATACGATTAAAAAGAAATAAGGTAACACAGTGACCATTTATATTGTTTATCTGTTTGCACTGATCATAATTTTCAACAACATTGTACTGACGCAAGGACAACAAAACTTTCAATAACATACACAGAATCAATTTATTTAGAGGATTAATTAATCCACTGTAAGATACTTGTGTTAGAATTAAGCATCATAATATTTGTTAGTATATAAGTAAGCGCAACGATCGCTAACCTTAAAAATAATTACGAGTTTTTTAAAAAAAAAGAGACCAAATTACGAATTATCATTATATTAACGTCTGTCAAGGCATTTAATAGTATTCTATTTGTATTTCAAAGAACCTACCCGTGAGGTACAGTATATATTAAAAGTAAAATTTGTTAATAGTTATAAGAGTTTTATTGTTCTAAACTGAGCTAGGCCGTATTGTAGATGGGCAACTTAACATCAAGATTATGTTAACGTAATAATTGTATTTTTATTTGTTTTGTTTTAAAGGGTAAAATAAACCCACAATTTTATTCAGTATAAACTTTGGTTACATTTATTTCATTTAGCTAAGTAATACTCAATATAGAGTACAGTGAGATAACTTTGAGCAGAGACATTACCATACTATATTTGAATTGTTGTAAATGCCTCAAGCATTTAAACGAAGCATAAAGTGAACCTATACAAATTTAAAATTTATCAAATTTGTTTTTTCATGGGAACTTTTCCTAAAGTAAACCCATGTGGCCCCCATATTGCATACAAGGAGTAGTATAACCTTGTTTACAAGGTGTAAGCTGGTCATAAGAGCATCTTGACAGTTTATTTTGGGTAAGTGAACGTCAGAACTTCCAGTACTACTATCAGGTACGTGAAAGTGTTTTTATTATAAATTATTTTTCCAGACGATACTTGACGGTACGTACACTGACGACATTTAACCAAGAAGAGGAGTTCCACTGCAAGATCGACGCTACGGTTACATTCATTCACCGACCAGCGATTATTATATTATCCATTAAAATTATCACACTTTAGCTACATAAACAATATTTACCGTTTATCACCAAAGAGAATTACTGCATATAAAGTAAAGAGGGTTCATATTAACATTTTAAATTGTAACACGAGAATCCATTACACTACAATCGATATTTAAATTAAATTATAAATAATTATTAAAAAGAGGGGGATTTCGTTACATACAAATTGACACATACAACGTGTGGCAAAAAATTAACACCCCTATATTCGTTTAACTACAATATATATATATATTACATTTAATATTTATAAATAAATTTACCTCAAGATATACCTATTTTTTTCCTTATTAGGAACATGTTTCGGGTTGTGCCCATCCTTACGGTTTTTGTGTCTGGTGAAGTACATATGTGTTGGTTGACTATTATTATTGTGGCTTCCTGTTGGCTTCTGATACTTCAGATTGGTTTTATTGTGTGTGATTGTGGCGTATGTGTTAGTTTTTGACGTGAACACGTCTTTAAATTTGTTTCCATAGTGGGAGGCAATTCAGAAAACTGATGATAACAAAATCGGGGGATACAGTTTGGTGTTGCAGCTACATATCTATCATCTACATCCAAAATTTAATTACACCACTCGATAGCTAAAGGATCAAAGAATTCGTTACGTTGAGTGAGGTCTGTGACGCAAAGCGCGCGGTGGAGGGGGAAGCGCCGCCATTTTGAGGTCGTTTCGCTGCGTCACATAATGTCCGTTTAGTATAAATTTTGACTCGGAGAAGCTAGGACGTTCGTTTGAGTTTCAATCGTCAGCTCTCGTCAAGATCTATCGATTGCATATATAAAACATTAGTGTGAAATAGTTATAGTGAATATATATGGTGTTAAAGTAAAAAATTAAAATAAATAATGCAATGTCGGCCTATACTCGTCAAAAAGCCAAATCAAAATATAGAGATTGTATATGGTTGGAAAGGGCTTCTCAAGAGCAATCCAGTGATACCCGTAAAACACCATATGACAGAGTGAAGCGGTGCCGGGAACGTAAAAGAATGAAGGCGTCCGAGCGGATCAACGATGGCACCAGTACATCTGCAGTTGGGGCACCCGAGCCTATGCAAGTGGATGATATAATCGCTTCTATATCAACGCCGGACTGTATAGACATCGATTGTGTGCGATCGCCGATTATGAAGACACATTGGGCAGCAGCTAGTGCACGTTTCACTACTACGTTTGTCAACAATCCATTCGGACATAAGTGTGATGTGTGTGACCGTCTATGGTTTCTGCGCTCATTGAAGCCACCAAAGGAAAAACACTTACCACTGCTTAGTAATACTTTCCCAGAAGAGGCAGTGGCTGACTTTAAACTGTGCGGTACGTGTAGGAAATCACTGGACTTGGACAAAGTGCCCACACTGTCACGTTCGAACGGATTTGTGTATCCACCTAAGCAACATGGGTTGCCCGCATTAGATCCGATCAGTGCATGTCTAGTATCACCGCGTCTGCCATTCATGCAGATACGTCGGTTGCGTTACGACGGCAGCTACGGCATCATCGGACAAGTCATTAATGTACCCATCGATGTGACACAATGGTGCAACAGCTACCGCGTCAATTGGACGATGATCAGGCATTCAATGTCAACATCAAGAAGAACATGATACATAAATCTACGTATCTGAGCGGCGTGGTCAAAAAGTCAGTGGTAAAAGCTTGGTTACTATTCTTACTTGGTCAACCATTGTATAAGCATTACAAGATCACAGTAAACTGGGATTCGTTTAATGCTAACATAGTAACCAGTTGTGTGGCAGCCAACGCCGCCGGTGACGATCCGATTGAGTATCTACAGTGCGACAGCAGTGCACCGGAGTCGGAGGTTCTACTTGCAAGGCAGCACACTATGCTGTGGAATGAGGAAAATTGTCTTGACATTGCTCCGGGCCAGCATTCAACACCGCTGAACATTATTTACGACGTGTATGCCGAAGAACTATCGTTCCCTGCGATATACTACGGTACTGGCAGGCAGTTCAACTTGGATGTGCGCATTACCCCGTTCATGATCGCAACAAGCGAGATACGAAGAAGCGATCGCCGTGGTGTCACACCCGAGCACATTTTGTACATGGCCATGAAAATTATGCAGCTGCGTGTCGTCGAAGGAATATACAGTATGTTCCGATGCATACGACAGACTGGTAATATCACTCGCAAAATGCTGGAAGGTCGTACGTTCCTCGATGAGTGTGTTTCTCTCAGTGTATACATATAATACGCTCAAAGAAAATATTACCCGTTACGTACACGTATTCACGTAAAACACACGGCCGTGTCCACGACACAGCCACACCCCGTATTTTTTTGTGTATTTTCGATGTTGAGTGCTTTGAATATTGTGTCATGTTTTGTATTGATTTGTATTTGTTCAGGTATTAGTTTGTTTTGTGCACCATAATGAACATTTGGGAAAATTTACAAATATACAAACATAAAACACAAAACATAATAATACCTGAACAAATACAAATCAATACAAAACATGACACAATATTCAAAGCACTCAACATCGAAAATACACAAAAAACTAACACATACACCACAATCACACACAATAAAACCAATTTGAAGTACCAGAAGCCAACAGGAAGCCACAATAATAATAGTCAACCAACACATATGTACTTCACCAGACACAAAAAATGGAAGGCTGAGGATGGGCACAAGATGGTACCCGAAACATGTCCCTAATAAGGAAAGAAAAAGGTATATCTTGAGGTAAATTTATTTATAAATATTAAATGTATTATATACATCAAGAAACGGACTGTAGCAGAAAGTGATTGAAAAAAAAAAATATATATATATATATAACGGATCTTTACAGCTGTCGCCGTTTCTCCGTCCCCAACTTCCATTATAAACCTATCGTAGCATGTAAGTTCTTCTAAATTTCTTGCAACCATTGCTTCCCCTACGTCATCTCCCCAACTCCTCCATGGACGTCCTCTTTTCCTCCTCACTGGTGGTATCCATTGTATCCATTCCAGTATTTTGCGGGGCCATCTGTCATCTTCCAATCTCTTCACATGCCCAAACCAAGTCAATTGTCTCCTTTCTATTTCATCTATTATTGTCCTGTCAATATTCATCTCGGCTCTAATAGTCTCATTTCTAACCCTATCTAATTTTGATCTTCTACAACTCCTCCTGAAGAAGTCCATTTCCGCTGCCATCAGTTTTTTCTTATTTACGTTTGAAACGTTCCAAACTTCTGCTCCATAAAGGATTACACTTTGCACCATGCTATTATATATATGTTTCTTTGTATTTCAGGTTATACTTCTTTCCCATAGAAGCGAATTCAGTGTTCTTATAGTGGTTCGCCCCTTGTTAACATGTTCTTGAATTTCATCTTTGCTGCTTCCCTGTTTGTTGAAAATAACGCCTAAGTATTTACTTTTTTCAACACCTCTTATCCTGTCCACATCCAATTTTAAGTCCTTAACTTCTTCACTGCCCACTATCAGGTACTCACATTTTGCCATGTTCATCATCAAACCAGCTGCGTCATATTCCTCTTTTAACTTTCTGACCATACACTCGAGGTCTTCGTCATCCTCCGCTACCACAATCTGGTCATCGGTAAAATATAGAGTGAACAGATTGGCATCTCCTACTCTCAGCCCCATGCTTTTACACTTCTTTGTCCATCTTACTAGAGATCTGTCTAAGTATATTTTAAAGAGGGTGGGGGACAAGCAGCATCCTTGTCTTACGCCTTTTGTAGTTTCGAATGGGAGAGTGAGTTTGTTTCCCAATTTGACCCTGGTGATATTTTGTTGATAGTATCTTCTGGTGGCTGCAATCAAATTTGCATTTATGTTCAAATGCTCCATCTCCTTCCATAACTGTGAGATTGGGACGCTATCATATGCCTTTTCTAAATCTATTAAAGCTATATGCGTTTCTCTATTATGATTGATTGTAACTGCTATTCTGATTGTAAAGATGTTGTCTACCGTGGATCGCCTCGCTCTAAAACCTGATTGTTCTTCGGGCTGCTTGGTCTTGATGTCTTCTTCAATTAAGTTTTTCAAAATCCTTGAATATATTCTCCCGATGGTCAGGATCACAGCAATTCCTCTGTAATTTCTAGAGTCCAACTTTGAACCCTTCTTATGGACTGGTGAGATATACTATGTTCGCCACTCCACTGGCACTTCTTCTCCATTTAGGCATCTTTCGAATAATTTTCTGAGCATTTCAAACAGCTTGGGGGGCCCATATCTAACAAATTCTGGGTTTATTCCTCCCGGACCTGGGGATTTCCTCAATTTTGTAGCTTTTATTGCCTCTTGAACTTCTTCAATACTTAGTGCAATTTATCCAGATACTTTTATTTTACACATTTTATATAAGTTTAATAAATTGTTATTTAAAACAGGGAACAACAATTTAAATACCATGCCAATTAATACTCTATTAAGTCCATGATTAACTTTAAACATTAAAACATAAAAACAAGCATGCAGAATAATAATATAAACATACACCTACTTAAGACACTCTATATGTACACATTTTGACAATTTTAACATCATGAGTAAATGCTCAAAAGGTCTAAATAAATAAAATCTGTCTACTTACCATTTACATCAGAATTAAGATTAACTCCTGACCAAGACGATGTGTACTGTTGGAGATTTGATCCATTTGAATCAACTAAACCACCTGCAGAAAACTTAATAGAATAAACAACATGTAAATGAAATGAATAATATTAAAGTTAACAGTTCTTTTATTTTATAAATCATATTTATTTCACTGTGCACAAAAAAACATATTCTTACTTAGCGCATCTGAACAAAACTCTAGGGTTAATAACATACTTTCTGAAGAATTCAGAGATATCTGTTAACACAATTTCAATTATATATTATGTCTATTATAAGGATTCATTACTTGCGTCATTTGAGGGAATATCTTGTCCAGTGTTGGGCGAACTACAGGTTGACTCTGATTGACCACTTCCTGGGCTAGAAACCTCACCACCTAATTGCGTACCTTCCCCACTTGCAGGCTCAGCAGTTCTGAAAAAAAAACATACATAGGAATGTTGGTTAAATACAATTTATTATGCACACACACACACACACACACACACACACACACACACACACACACACACACACACACACACACACACACACACACACACAACAATCTCATCATTTGTGAGTATTAAATATTTATTATTATATTATTTTAAAATATTGGTCTATGTTGGCATATAAACACGTTATTATGACTATAATAGTATATGAATATTATAGTGTGTATTAGGATAGTACATAGTATTATAGTATGAATTTGAATATACGTTATTATTATGAACATAATTTTATTATTTATCATTTAATTATTCTTCTTCTTTCTTTGAGTTTGGCTGACTGTGGATCACATGAAATGACTTCTTCATGATTTTCCTTCTTTTTTCACTTTTCTGCCGTTTTAGTATTCTTTCATCCTTTCACTATGTTACCTTTTCCTTTCTTCCATAGTTTTTATTTGTCTTTTCTCTTTTTCCTGAAATCTAACATGCTATTTTTAGCAACATGTTATTACTGTGCTGTAGTTTAAGATGTCCCTGTTCAAAATATTGTCTTTTGGAAGCTTCATTTCTGTGACATCCTTTTTACTAATGTGAACCAACAGATTCGTGTTGTTCTTAATCACCTTAATGTAATATGTCTAGTGACATTGTTTTTGTTGATACGATATGGTTCGGGAACAAGTTCCCGACATTCACAGGCTCCTAAAAACAAGGTCATAAAATTCTTATCCTCTCATGAGTGTAAAAAACTAAACATCACTATATCGTTTAAAACAATTAATAACTTAAAGAGTATATTGAAATCCAGGACTGAAGAAGCAACCGAAAATTGCTCAGGTGTGTACAGGTTGCAATGCAATGAGTGTGATAAGTTCTACATTTGACAAACTGGTAGAAAATTCATACATAGATAGAAAGGCGCCAGTCAGGCAATTTTCAAAGAAATTAAGCCGTGTTACTCCTTTCCGTTTCTTATCTCCCATTTTCCAGCACTTATCAACACAAAAAACCAAAACAATCACAACAGTAACGAATTAAGAAAGAGACAAGCCATGTGTACTTTAACGGATTACATAGACGACCGAGTAACCGACCGCACTTGTATCAGTAATCATTAACAAATAATAGTTCCAAACGACCGTCTTTTAAGATTCGTGAACAAAGGCATCGACATCTTGGCTTCCAAAACAAGTCTGGTTTGTGTAAAAGGCAGTGGCGGCTGGTAATGTTTTTGACTGGGGGGGGGGGCAAAATTTAGTTGTACCCATATATTATGTAAAAAAAAAAACAGTAGAAACTAAATTATTGCTATTATCATCAAATAATTGTAAAATTGAATCTTTTGCTTCACTACTAAAATTATTGTTAATATCAAAAACCTACCTTGCAAACTACCAATATTTAAACAGTGTTTGAAACTAAAATTATTTATAACCCCGTTTTATAATTTTTTGTGTAATATCTAAATTCGGTTTTGGTGGCCCTAATTTTTTTAGTTCTATTTTCTTTTCGTAAGTAAGTGAATTTGAAATAATCAAACGTTTAATATTACTTACCGAATTCATAGCCATTTTAATCGTTTCTAACAAATACGCACAGAACACACAGGCTCAGGCCTACACAGAATAAGTTACACGTTTATGTAGGCCTACGCAAGGTTCGACAAAAACACTATCGTACACAGAATACACTGCCTAATAAAGAATAAATTATTAGAACATTACGTTTACACAAAAAGTACAACAAGAACACAATCAAAACTATATAAAACACAAGAGAAAATATATGCACTTTAAACAGCAACAGAGAAGTTTTGAACAACGCTCCGTTTCTCTATGAATTTAGCTGCGAAACAGAAAGCGGGCACAGCCCCACCTGTAATGGCGGATGCTCATTTAAATGCATAGACATGTGTACACGTCTCTTGCCCCGCTCCCCGAAAGACCGGCCTATGCAGGGAGGACGACAGCGAAACCGTCCCGGCTGCGGGGCCATGCCGAAAACATCGGGTGATCGCTATTAGTCGCCCCAAAAATATCTTTCAATAAGGATACTACACATTATCACATTATAGTTATATTATTGACAAGTTTAATTTGCAAATTTAGTGGGAGGACTGCGCCCTTTTGCCCTCCCTGTACGAGCCGCTACTGGTAAAAGGCACGCATTGTATTCCAGTTAATTAGGTCTCTAGCGTTTGTTTTTTTCGAACAGAAATATTATTTTGACGTATATCATTCAAATCTGTCAAACATTCCCCTTACAAGTTTCTTCGAAAGAAATAAGAATAAAAAATGTATGGCAACTAGTCGTCTGATAACAGTACAGACGTTGATAAATAGTGCTTACTGTGCTCGCAAGCATAGAAATTGTCTCCTGTTTGACTATTTGTTAGTTTTTATTTAGGATAACAACTGGAAATAAAATTTTATAATGCTCGCCCCCCCCCCTTGCCACTCCCAAATTACGCCTATGCTCACAGGTATATGGGACCTACAGTTTAATGCCGGATCTGAACGGCATAGTTGGGGAGGGTTTATACTAGGCAGGATACCTCTATTTAAAACTATAGAAGACAAAAATCTCAGCAAATTTGTTGCAGTGAAAAAAGTTGGTGCACTGTGTGGAATGAGTGAAACAACTATTTTAACGTCAGTGAATAAATCTTGTGTCAGGCAAGGAAATTGAAGTATGATGAATTTTACATACCTAATTTGAGACAAAAATTCAACAGTTTTACAGAGATAATTTACCTCCAACTCTGAAAACCTTAGTTGAAGTTATGAATAACGAAGAAAATCTGCCAGAAATTTCAAGAAGCAATTTCATAATAACAGTTTGTTATTTGAACGAGATGACATCATCAGGTGGTGACATGACTGCTTGAGAAAAGTAAGAAGAAAAGAAATGAAGAAAGTACGGAAAAAAAAAACAGAAAGAAAATCATCTACAATGATGAGTCATGTTGGGTAATGATGGATAAATGTTGGGTAAACCAAATTTGGAAAGACATAAATAATAAGGTGTTTCCCAAGCCTTCATGGAAGGACTAATGATAGGACTAAAAGTTCGCTTTCCTGTGGAAGTTGATTATCTGCAGGATGAAGTTGAAGCCCTCATCATTCGACTCACATCATCTTCATCTTCCGAATCTCCGTCATCTCAAGCTTCGAAAACGATGGTCGACCCATCAACATCAGGGATGCAGAGATTCATGAAAGCAGTGAAGCCTCTGGACACCACTGACAGTGAATAATGTACGTTGAAATACAAAAACGTCCTTCTGTATGTTGTATTCAGGCCTATATGGCAAATGTTAAGGACATACAGGTTTTATTGCATGTTTTACATGTTGCATACGGTTTTGCATGTTATTAAAGTTAATTTAATGAGAATTATTTGTATTTTTATTTAATTTAGCACCTACATGATTATAGTAGCTGATATAATTTACAAATTTACCTTCATGCTCTTATATTAAAAGTCACTACACGAACCTGTCTTGCAAATGTACAGCATAAGGGATAACATCTACTTCCATTAAATTCATTCATACTTAGATTTTCTAGAGAACTCTCTTTCAAATTGACTTCTTTGTGAGTCGATAAACTGATTTTGAAATATTGTTCCCATAGAAATCCAGCGTTCCAGAACATGAAATATGTTGAGAAAAAGTGCCTGTTGGTTCGAAAAGTGTTTGACGACAAATCTTTTGTTTACATCTTAATGTCATATCTGGCTGGTTGTCCACTGTCCTGGACAAAACTCTCACTTCCCTTTGTATAAGGTAACTTACATTAACGAATTATACTTTGTTCACTCATTTTCTCTGTCGCAAATTGTAAATATAACAATGTTTTCACGACAAAAAGAAGGTGACGTGGTTATCCACGACAACTGCTTCTTTATTGACAAGGCTTTCACATGGGCTAGGTACAGCTATATTCTTACCCAAAACACTTGACTAAAAACGTAAGTTGTACAACTCGCCAGTCTGTGTGTGTTGGAACATACCATTAAACGAGGTTAATATCAAACAAAACAATGCCTAACGCAAATTTTTATAATTGCCAAAAATGTCTCTTTTATTCCTAAAACCGTCTATATATAATTTTACTATAACAAAATATTAATTAATTTGTGCCTTACATATTGTTGTTTATTTAATAGTACAGTAATGTGTGCATTGCGATAGTATGTGTACTAAAGCTTTTAATTTGGTTTTAAATCGGGTTTTTTAACATTACTTTTATATTTCATACTTCACATTATATTACTTGTGTGTGTGTGTGTGTGTGTGTGTGTGTGTGTGTGTGTGTGCGTGCGTGCGTGCGTGCGTGCGTGCGTGTGTTACTTTTAACTTCATGTATTTTAATTTTTTTTAAGAATTCAATGTTTTGCACGTTTAAAATCCAGGATTATTTTACATAATTACGTTGTCCATTGTACAAATGTTTCGTCCTTGATCTCCCCTTCAATTACCTGATATTTTATATTGATTGTTTTTACGTGAAGTCTTGTATTGATTTATTATGAAGTTCTTGACGTGGTTTATGATTCTATGAAGGCTTTCTCCGGCTTTCTCTCTCTGCCCAACAACCTACCCGGTGTTCATCCCCGTCTTCTTGATTCGAAGCTCCCGGAACTCCTTTAGTGTTGTACGATGTTCACACGGCGATATATTCTCGGACTGTAGTTTATATACTTCCGTAAAGTACTTATTAACATAAACGAAACTCTAATGTTTATAACTAAAACACTTTTACATAATATACCATCATCGCATCGTAGATTCCCAAGACTTTTATTACTTTAAGTTCTTTGTTAACGAACCTGTTATTGGTATCGGAAGTTCCCGACCATCGTCCGCGCACTATGCCTCTCAAAGGCACCGAAGTAAATTATTGTTTCCCCTTACATATACACCAATGGTGGATTGACATGTGGTGTGGGGTAGGCCTACCTATCAGAGGCCGAACTGAAATTGTTACTCAACTATAGCGGTCTCAATGGTTTCTCCGCCTTTACTCCTAAACATTTGATGGTCACACTACTCTACATAAAACAATAACTGACAGCTCTCCTTATTTATCTATTTTAATCGTTGCAACACGCACACGCTTTATATCTTATATAAAATACAAGATTTTCTAGAAAAATTATGTAACCTACTGAATAGTGTAATTACCGGATGGAGGTAGGGGATCAATCATCCCTCCCCCAGAGCTATGAAACACTTCAGCGAACCTCCAGATCACATAACGTAAGCCTATTTATAAGCCAGTTGCGAGTGTTAAAATAAGGCGTGTAAATAATGTTGAAATAAAAGGAATTACAATACGTACTTTTAAATTAACAAAATAAGATTTGCATTTTTTTTTATTAACGACAATGACTCAACATTTTGTACATAACGTGCGTATTCTCAGCCTTAAAAACACAATTACGCACGCATCAGAAAACGAAGGCAAGAGTCTATCAATCTACTTGTATCTTTTTCGCTCAGACAGGGTTCCCCTTACAGGGTTGTCTGTGTCATGACTTCTCTAGTATAATATCTCTGTTGTTTGAACCGTCTTCTTTAGACACTAAACTATAATTTGGATGAATGAGAAGATTTTATTGCTGGATTTTACATACAACTGACGTAATGTAACATGAACTATAAGTTGATTAAAACATCTTGGGCCAACATCCGTAAAATGCGAAGGAGTAATAGAACCGGGTTTTTCAAAATATCTTCAGAAAGACTCATTTTCACAAGATTTTTTAAGAATACAAATTTAGAATTAAAGCAGTTCCTAATTTCATGAGATACATTAATTTTAATTTGAGTAACAATTAATCAAGATGGAATTTTTTTAAATTAGCGCTTTTCCATATTTTCAACCCTTATACTTCACGCTGGTTTACTCAGAAACTTTGAGAAGCAAAGAATTTATAAAATGTACTTATATGCGAAGAATCCTGAATATCTTATTTGTTCTGAAGAAAATGGGTGTGTCCAACCTTCAAGCTAGACTCATCCCCCTCCCCAGGAACAGTTCACCCTGTATTGGAGAATCCCACCCAACCTGGAATTTTACCGGCCAGACTGAGGGGAAAACGGGCAGTTATCTGGCCACGTCTACGAGGGACGACGATTTGATTTATTCAATGCGTCCTTCTACGGATTCGGACGCCGAATGTCCAGCGCTACGATGGGATGAATAATGGAGTTGTCCGACGTATCTTTTGTAGTCACATGTTCGACAATCCAGTTCCTTGAATACCGGCTGCGCAAAAGTCTTGAGGATTGTTCGGCTACCGACGTTCCGACGGGATTCTGAGACGCTTCCTAATTCAGAAATTCCAACGGCCGTGTTTAATGTTTAGGCGTTTACCAGCTGCGTCAGGAACTTCCCGCGAAGGAGCGACGGTGGGAGTTGTTCGATACATACTACCCGAAGACCGACATAACATGTCCAGCAGAATACGTGTTGATGATTAAAAATGTTTTCATAGTACAGCTAATTAACTGTACACTACTTGCATCTGTGTCACTGCATAGATACATGCAGAACGTATCAATACTGATCACTATACAAAATCACTGTAGGCTATATATCTTTATATATACAGATAAGTATTAATCTATAGCCTAAATTACGATAAACTACTTATGTTGTAGCGTACGGATGACTGACGTTTTCCTACAACAATAATATTATTAAAAACAAAACAAAAAACATTTTCGTTTAAAAATTTAAGAAATACAAACTGGTAAAGTTTACTTTTAGGTTGCTCGATACGATGGAATTTCCACACATACGTCCAATCTACGTACTTGGACGTGCACGCTGATGCAGATCCGCGGACAGTGAAGTTTTGCCCACGGTTCGGTAAAATAACTGTGAATTGCAAATATTAGAAATTGGATCGTTGTAAAAGAAAAATTGTTGAATTAGCCGAGTGGCTAGTGGAGAAATAAAATTGTGGCGTTTAATTGTCTCCGGAGTTCATTTAATATGTTTCGCTGAAGTTGTATGTAGATTTTCTGAGAAAGAGATAGGCCTACAAACTAGTGCCTGTAGTACGTATGTTTTTGTTTAAAGTGTTAGATGTAAGAATCTGTAGACCACCGTCTAGCGCTGTAAGAGAAATACTTGACTTGAAGACACCGAAGTTCTTCCTGATACTTAAGCAAGCAGGCACAGTTTCCTTGTACGTGTGTTTTGTCAGAGGCCTGTATAGAATAAAATTATTTATGACAAAATAAATAAACTCGTTTCTAAAATAACATTTTATACTTACTGTTTACATTTGGTACTCTAACTCTCACAAACGCATCTATTATAAATATGTTGTAATACTAAATCTGAAATAAAACCTGAGGATGCTGAAGAGAGACATAAGTGACGACACGCGATCAAGGGGGAATAGATTGTCGTATTTTATATTTGGAATTCTTTGTAGCTACATTTTTTAAATGTAGGCCTACTGGATATTAGGTATAATATAATGTATTATATACTATATAAGTAAAATATATAACTGTGTGTTTTTTAAAAATGTTTTTGCAGGGAAACCCCATTGGCAGTGAAGAAAATTCTCAATTCTCAAAAAAAATAAGTGAACTGTCTCCTATACGCTTAAGTTTCAGATATTTATTGTAACTTGTTTTACGCAACAAAGTTTTTCAAAAACTATTAGGGAATTTCTAATTACTTTATACTTTATTGTTACGTATGTTAAAAAGTTTGGTAAAATTAGTTATAGTACGATATTAAGTAAGAAACCACTTATAAAATGGTCTCACCTTAACTCAGGAGGAGCACCGCGTGGCGTGTGGCAATTTAATACCAAACCACCATCTTTCTTTTTTTTTGTAGCACTATAATTTTCACGACTGATGACCGTTCGGAGCGTAGGCCTACAGCTGTCACGTAGGTGATGGTCATCCTCAGTGACATACTTATCTTGTTTCTGACTGAGCAAGGTTAGTCCTGTATGCAACTGAGGAGATAACGTCTCAAGAACATGACAACTTTACAGCCGGAAAGTGTTTAATGCATAGAACATAAATAAAACTAACAAGAGCAACGTAACGCGAAATGTTAGCGTTGTAGGCTATACACTGGCAGCAAAGTGTGTAATTGTATGAGTCTGTAGTTTGTACAATGTCGTGCTCGTACTCAAAACGACGATGATTCTCTTTAATTAATTTCTAAATTTCTCCAATAATTCGAAATATTTTCAAATCCAATTATGTTATTTGATTTAGAAAAATCTACGTAACGAATATAGAGGCATCCTTTCTATGTCCAGATAATTGTAAGTTTAGGGATAAAATTCCAGTGACATTAAATTTATGTCGCCCAATTAACTTGTATTCTGTAAGGGATACTCTATAACACAAACCAAGTCACTGTAAAGCAAAATCAGGTCCAGACCAAAAATTAGGAGGACGGGCTTTGACGTTTTATTCGGAGGACAGGTTCTCGACACAACTCACATTTTGCATGATTACAATATTGCTTACTTACATTAGCCTACAAACTACAAATATTCTCATTGAAAAATTAATAAATAAATCAATTTATATTTACGATTTCACCTTCTTTCTTAATACATAACACAGTATTTGAACATTTTTTTGACGGTGGACTAAGCACGTTTACAGTTACGTATCAATAACTATTATCAGTCACATACGATAGGCCTACTCTCGAAACGTTTAAATGAGAAAAGACCTTACCTGTTAATTATTAATAGTTATGTTGTATAAATGAATTGAAAATAAATCGAAATATTCCATAACCATACTTATATCGCAGTGGCGTGGCGTGGGTACATAAACAGATGTTGCCGGTTGCGATAGGCCTAAAACAGCCTAAAAATTAATTCAAATTTTTTCTAGTACCAAGTGTTCCTTTAGAGCCAAAATATTTTTTTAGAGTATTTTCTATCTTTCGCTGGCAGAAGTAGAAGGTCCCGGTTCAACGGGATCTGACTGCATTATACTTACACAGAATAAATCAGGACACAAACAATCGAATTAAAAATAATAAAGACAAACAGAGAAACACATGACTAAACGAACAAAACACAAATAGGTACGTAGTAACTGCTGCACGTCGGTTCCGAAAACAAACAGCTAACTGAGAGTTTGCCGGTGTATACAGCGGCAACACATTGGGTGGACGAATGTGTTCCCCCCTCCACAGTGACAACTACTACGAGGTCAATGACCAGACGAAGTAAAGCATTGCCGATGTCCTAGTCAGCAACACAAGACGGTGCAAGTGCCCAGCAGTTCTAAAGCAATGCTATGCTTTTCTTCAAGTTTCCCTACTAATAATGTTTGGATTTCAAATTATTCAATAACCAAAGTATTTATTCTGTGATATAATTAATATTATTTTCTCTTATTTCCAGTACTGTCGCCGCCGGCAACAGCGGTTACATGGACGCCACGCTACTGCTTATAACTATGGTTTAAATGCACCCCTGGCCTACATGCGTCTGATGTCCAGTTACATACTAACATTCTAAAGATGTAGCGTGCAACTCTGGTAACATTTTTTTTTTATCGGCCATCTAGGCACCACATGCCAATTTCAGTTCTTTACTCTTTGTTCTTTCCTTTTTTTCCAATACTCTCTCATCCTCTCACTGTGTCTCCTCTTCCTGTCTTCAGTCCATTTTGAAACTGGGTTTCTCTCTCTCCTACCCTGGACTCCCTCCATTTTTAACACTTTTGCCCAAAAAACTTCTCCTTCAATTGTTTCTTCTGCGTGTATATTATTTTTTTCTAAATCCTTTTGGACTTCTTTAATCCAACTTGATGTATACTCTTCCCCCACAGATATTTAAAGATTTGCTTTGTCAACTTATTGTCGTCCATTCTATATAAATGTCCAAAAAATAATAGTCTTATTTTTCTCATTGTTTCCGTATACTTTCTATACTTTGATATATTTCATCATTACTTCTTAACTTCCAACCTTCTTAAGTTATTCGTGGGCCTAATATTTTCCTAATAATTCGTCTTTCCAAAATTTCTAATTTGTCTAAATTATAATTCAATGCTAGACATTCACTTGCATATAGGCATTATGGCTTCACTACTGTACTGTAATGCCTTATTTTCGCATTTTTGGATACATTTTTATTTTATGAACAAAAAATAAATAAACGCCTTTTTCACGTGTATAATTTATAATGAATGACTGGAGTAACTTGTAAACGTCTTTTAAATATTTAACAAATGTAAATTTGATTATTTGATGTACGTGTACATTTCACATTGAGTGATTAATATTATTTCCTGTGCATGTGTGTTTATATAGCACTTCTTTTGGCTATACAGAGAGAGAGAGAGAGAGAGAGAGAGAGAGAGAGAGAGAGAGAGAGAGAGAGCGAGCACACGTTTTCACATAAAACATTACTCTTTACCGGTCTACACGCAAACAAATGAGAAGACGTTGTACACGAACAGCAGACTACCATGCGTTCGTGCTAAGCGTACCTACTGTATAAGTAATAACACGCGATTTTTCTGCGTTGTGCTAGACGTTTGAAATTGTTACAGGTTTATAGAATTTTGAAAAATACAGTAAATTAATGTGCGTGGCGTAGTTGGTCCTGTATCTTTCTCAGTTCGTGCAGTCTGTTCTACGATGCTTTCTGAGGAAATAACTGTAGGATTACGTTAGGTCTCTTCTGTATTCTTTATTAACGCCTAAAGGCAATGCTTTGTCGCTGTAGCCACGTCACTCTATCCCTTGCGATATTCTTCGTTTCTTTATAGACACTATTATTTTATTTTATAGACGCATTATTTTATTCACGACACTCATTGTGCTGCGGAAGTATGCAGTTCTTGGTCTTCCTTTGGGCTTCTTCCCCACTACTTTGTCCTCAAAGATGTTAGTTAAAAAAGCACTATGTCTGATCACATGCCCTATCAACTTAATCTTCCTCACCTCTATTCCTTCTGTATTCTGTCTACACGAAAATAAATATTTCGAACGATACAGAGTAAGATTATCATCAATTACCTCCTTACGTTTACTAGCTTTGAATATGTTACCAGTATTTTCAAAATTTGCTACAGATTCTTTTAAAATTAAAAATAAATTATTTCTGTTAAATAGTTAAATATTATGTGCTGATATTACTTCTACGGAATGCCGTTTTTGTACATCCTACAATAATAAGTCTATATTTATATGTAAAAAATTGCATGCCGTGACCAGGATTCGAACCTGGGTTATTGCGGCCACAACGCAATGTCCTAACCACTAGACGATCACGGCCATGATGCCTCACTTCACAACGATCACAATACACATTACTCAAACAAGTTATTATACACAAAATAAATGGATCTAGGGAAAACATGACCCAAAAGTTTGGGGGAAACCGTTTTAATTAAAATAATTAATTTATCGACATGGGAATGACAATTTTTAACATTGGAAATGTATATAAGGACGTGTCGCACATTTGCGGCCGATCGCTGGTGCGTGATCGAAAATGGGAACCGGTGAGTTTCCATAGAAACTACTTCTTTGTTGTCAATAACGTAGTACACATATAAAACTTAGCTTATGAATGCGACTACATTTAACTTATAATCTGTACATTGGTAAATGAAGAATGAATTCATTGATTGGTGAATGAAGAATGAATTCATTGATTGGTGAATGAACATAAATATATATATATTTTTTAGATTTATTGAAGCATTTTCAATGCCCTTCTCTGTGCATTGCACTTGTGCATACCTGTAAATTTTTTTAATTTATTAGATACTTATAGTCTGCTCGCAGCGAGTAATAAGTAAGCCTGGCAAGAGTACTATAAATATGAAGAGAGAAGCCATCCAAAGATTGTAATCCTTTATTATAGTAGTAATACTTAGTGGTGAAGGAAATTAATAAAACTGTTAAATTTTGGAACTCAAACATAGTTTGCACTATTCATTATAATTACGGTCTCATTTTTTAAACTGATGAAGGTTTAACTATCTATAGCCGAAACAAAATGGGGATATTTCATACCTTCAAACCCTTCCCAATAAGAACCTCTACTTTTTACCGTCTGCCCCCTTGAGTTATACATTATATAATATATAGTCACTTTATACATTTGGCGGGTATGGTGTCACCGCACCACACAATTACTACAAGTAAGTACATAGCATACATTTTTATCTTCATACATTAACAAAGCGTTTTGTAAAACACGAAGGTCAATGTCATAAACAGTAGGGTTAACGTGCTAATGTACAGCATAATAGACATGCTGCTAACGTCTGACGACATCCACAGACTACGTAATTTCCCACTGGGGTACTAACAACTTTTGTAACTATGATTTTAACAAAACAACTGTAGTTTACCGATTTATATACCCTACATATCAATCCTACCTACATATATACCCTTCATATATAATTAACAAAAACTATGCGGTTACCAAAAAGTTTATATTTTTATCGTCATCATCAATTACTTATTATTAGGCCTACTATATACTACATATTTATTCGGTTCTAGTAACAGTAGAAGTGACTGTATTCTGTATTTAATATAAATTTTATGCAGTTAGTTCAATAGAATTTTACTACCGTTTCAACAACAGAGTTTATTTCTTATACATTGACCTATAAACTTTGATAAACGTATATCTATGTCACTTCTGGTTCCTACACTATTGTATGTACTGCTGCTGTCATACTTACCGTTCTCTCTCCGTCGACGAATCGTTGTCCGTGTCCGTCCTCGATCTCTTCGTCTGCAACACAACAAATGCCAATTAATATCTCACTACCATAATAGTCATCACCAATTTTGTACATTTCGCGTTCAAACGTTGTAGAAATGTTTTTTCATAATTTTGAAACAATAATTTTTACGCTTCTTTTTTAATGTTTCTACCGATAAAGTAATTTAACTCGAGAATTTTGACAAAACTTATTTAACGTTACGAACAAAATCTTACAGAAACAGATGTCTACTATTATGTGTCCTTCAACGTTATCAGTTACATTCTTCAAACGTGTATATTTATTTACGAAGAGTAACAATTTTAAACCAGCTTAGTACATAAAGGAAACTTGTGAATAACACTCCACTAAAAGTGTTTATGGAATTAGAATGTTGTCACAAAGTAGACTTGATGACTATAAGTACGAATTACCTCTGCTCATGAAGATATCACGCTCCTTTACGAAGCAATTATACAAAGAGGAAATACGAAACTGCTACAGGTGGAGCTCAGAGCTAGAATCTCGACACACTACACAGGTTCCGAATGAGACTACCAACATGTGTTCCCAACTACGGGATGTAGTAGTGGAGAGGGGGGACAAGGTTTTTTACACAAAAAACTGTCTGCACACAGAAATGAATTAGGAGCTCAAAATCATGGGCTGTTATAATTTTTAAATCACTATTGCCACGAAACGTTTTCAGGACGACAAAAAGTTTTTTGTGTGCGTGTTAACTGCCTGTCATACCACGAGCAAAAAATAATTTATGTGGAATGTATGCCTGCGCTTCATTCAGTAGTCCAGCGTCACACTGCGCCCTTGTAAACCAACTACGATAAGTCGATGGTCACGTGGGAGTCGTGCTTTGGGCGAGTAATTATTGTTTCAGCAGTACACACCGACACGCACGCGCGCATACATACGTACACAAGTCCAGAAGAATGTGTAAGCATTTAAAGATTTAAAGGTGTGGGCAGCTCATTTCAGGTCACCGTGAGTGTGTGCGCGTGCGCCTAAATAAATGAAACACCGTGTAGTTGAGATAAAAATTAAATAACAACGCATACGTGTAGCCCGGGCAGGCTTTAAAAATTATTAGTTGATTGGGGTCAATTGTTAAATACCGTTTTGACATGTTGACAGGTTATTTCAGAGTTTCGATTTAGCCGAACCTGTCAACACCGCTTTTCGATTGATTGATCGATATTAGGCACCAGCCTATTAGTCAGAGCATGTAGGAGAATTGGCGGGGAAACTTCTTAGCATATCTTCTGCAGCCAAGAGACTGTATTTTATCTTTTGTTCGCTTCAAGTCTTGTCAGTTTTTTACATTTATTTGTTAACTTCTTAAACATTTTGTTTGCACACAAGTCTCTACATTACTGTATCACGCGCATGTAGTTAGTATTACATAACGGAACTTTTAAAAATAATACGGAGTTGTAAGTCATGTATAAGTGGCATTACCAATTGTTGCCACTAACGTTGTCTAGTGGTTCACTAGAACGTTCAGACGTTACTGTAATATCCAGATATTCAATGGTAATCAGTCACTACAGTTAAAAGGGCTAAAAGCGATCACGCATGGACGCAGAGTAAACAATAGGCTGCTATAAAACTAACCCTTAAAAAAGGTCTCCGTGAACAGTTTTACAGCCTCTACTGTACCTGCCCCCTCACTCATCATTTTTGGAAAATACGATCTAGTTTCTGATATAGGCCTACTTAGTCGATAGATATGAATATATTAACTGTTTAGAGAGCATAAACTTACGTACACACAAAACCCCCTTCATCTTTAAAGTATTCTCTAGCCTCTCTCACATTTACTATCTACTATCATTCCACTAGCACCTAAATGTAGTTTTACATAGTGTATTATGAACAAAAATAATAGTAACGTCAACTACGATATTAAAGTGTGTGTGTGTGTGTGTGGCCTATATAAAGTGCTTCGCAATACACTTAAACAGATTTGATTCCCTAAACATGCTATCGTTATTATTATTATTGATACGGTGGCGCTAAAACGTATAAAATGCCCAGTTTGGGTCATTTTCAGTTCACTAGTGTACGGCTATAAGTGAATTTGTGCAGTAGGAATAATGCATTGCCAACCAAAACAAATATTTTGTTCAAAGTAATGCTTATTCAGGCACTCGAGAATTAACATAATTAACACTAAAAGCAAGTTATTAATTTACCAGAAAGCAGATTTTGGATTCAAAGCAAATTGTTTAGTAAGACGTGACGTCTTTTATATGACTTATCTGTGAAACCTTTGATCACTTTACACGCCTAACTTTTGGAATAACAGACTCACATTACATAGAAGCAGGACTAGATTTTACTTAGCCTGCAGAAGGCCCAGTCTAAATATCTAGCCAGTGATTCTCTGGATACTGGAAAATTTTAGGCCTAAAACTCTGTAATTTAAATATTGTAGTAAACATATTTTTTAGAAATTGCTTTTTTGAGGGCAATCTTATTACACAGCACATTAGACAACCTTATCTAAGGCACATTTTTCAAAATCTTCGGATTTTTATTTTTAGCTCTGACATTGCTAACGTTTGGCGTCATGTTTGCCAGTCTGTTGTTTTGATTTCTCTTCTCGCGACGACTTCGGTTTGTGGAATACCAAACAGCTTTATGAATATTATTGGTGAGATTGTTAGTGGAGTTACTGAGATCGGATGATACATTTCACAGAAATGTTTAGACTGTTTCTATAGGCTATATGTGTGATAGGAAGTCAAATTCATTTTGTTGGTAATTAGTTTCGGATTCTGGGTCTACAGATGATAGAGTGCCGAAGGTAGCAATAACAGGTGAATGGTGTGATGCGAGATAAAGGGAAGAAGTGATATGAACGTAATTGGGTGGTCTGCCTCTGAGAAGAAAGAAATCCAAAAAGTCAGGTGTCTTTTTTGTTGGTATCGGCATATCAGAGACCTTCTATCTGAGAAGAAAAGAGCCAGGAAGATGTACCAAATAAGCCACAAACCTACAGACAAAACAACATTTAAGCGACTTACTTGAAAGCTTAAATTCGCATTCGAAGAAGCACGAAATTCAATCTTCTCTTCATACCTCAATAGTTTATCACAAGACGATTATTCGATCTGGAAACCCACAAGCGACCTACACCTCATATTCCGCCCTCAAGGAAACCAGTTGGCAACTGAGCAAACACAGATCACGAAAAGCAACAAATTTCGCTACGCATCTGTCTCAAATATTTAACAGTAAGATGCCTCGTCGCCGCCAACAACAACAACAACAACACTGAAATTGAATCATTTTTAAACGCTCTTTGTCAAGTGACTTTTGACAATCTGGGTTTTCTCACCATCAGAAATCAAAAAATAATTGGTAGCTGCACGAATCATATAACCTTCGACCTAATCACTGGTGAATCCCCAAAAAACTACGAAAAGAGGCAACAGCTCTCCTAACCGCTGTTTCAATAGAGTATTAGGTTTAGCATGGAAACATCCCTCCTCACATGGAAGTTCGCTATGATTTTGATGATCCTTAAACCAGGCAAATCACCTAATCTCGTCAAATCTTATCGGCCAATAAACCTGTTAACCATCGTGTCCACACTCTTTGAAAAACTCTTACTCAAGAGGAAGTCCATCTCTATGAAATCTGAGATACCTTTCTTTATAGATCAACTTTCAGTACAGACATCTTTGGTCACGCTTATAGGCTTTCATTGTACTTATAGAGCACCTGCAAACAGTAAGTCTACCTTCTCCTAGGGCTCACTTTTCCACAAGCAGCTCATCTACCTTTTACTCATTTAAAATCATATTTAACAGGAATAAATCCGAAATTAGTACCAAGCCACGTGTTGTTCAATCAAATATATTGCAACTTACCGTCTGTGACTTTCTGCAACGATGTCTTCAATCTAAAGTTGACATGTTTCGTGACACTTGTCCCATCCTCAGAACTTAAAAGTATGTTCGTATATCATCAAACGATGATATAGTTGTCAAATAATTAAAATAATTAGAACATTGAAATCCAAACAAACAAAAACCACAATACTTAATGTATAAAGTCGAGCGCGACTTTATTAATTAAGTATTGTGGTTTTTGTTTGTTTGGATTTTATTGTTCTAATTATTTTAATTATTTGACAACTATATCATCGTTTGATGATATACGAACATACTTTTAAGTTCTGAGAATGGGACAAGTGTCCCGAAACATGTCAACTTTAGATTGAAGACATCGTTGCAGAAAGTCACAGACGGTAAGTTGCAATATACTTGATTTCATTTAAAATCATCTTTGCTATACCAGTGACACTACAGTTTTCTTCCTTCAGTATGCTGGTCATATTTCAATGCTTCTCCAAACGTTTTCTTTTATAATTTTATACACTCTACTGGATTTTCAACCCTGGACATCTGTCTCAACATTTTTTATCTCTGCCATTAAGTCTTATTTTAAAATCTGATAAAATAACCTAGAAATTCATAAATCTATTTTGTCATATAAACTGAAACGTATGTTCTGTTCATAAATTATAGACCAGATAATAGAAATTTTAATATCGCTATACAAAATAATTACTTTTTTCTAATAAATTATTAGCCTGTTTGCGCCATCCAAACAATCAATAATTTCTCTCAACAATACGGACGGTGTAGCGTGGTTTCATTTTACCTCCGGAGACTTTCTCAATTGCGGGAAAGCTTTCTGTAGCGTCCGAAACTGCTTACAAGGAAAGCTAAACTATATTAAATACACTATGTATACCTGTTGCGAATCACTAGTTCCAGTAGATTCCGATTAGCGCTTTTAAGCCTCTTGACTCATACGAACTGATGAGCTTGAAAGGGGATTATTTGGAGTTACGCGAATTAGTGACGTGCAGTACACACTGTATTGTGTTATTTAACAGTACTACACTAACTAAAGTGAGTTCATTCCATAAACTGTACTAGTCATTTACTCTGTGATTATTATGGAACTTTTTTTATACCGTACCCATCGAAGTGAAAAAATGTTTTTTAGTCCATTCCGATTCCAAAAAAAAAAAGACATACGTGGAAGTACTGACATAACGTTTCGAATCACTGCTTCTTATCACTTGTGTTGATATCCTGTGTGTTAGCTAACAGCTACTCTTATCTTTCAATAGACCTACTGCTTTTATTTCGTTAGATTTCCGAATTACATCCGTTAGTTTAACTTGTGTTACGCGGGCAAAAACACTCAGACAGTTCAAGAAAGACTATATAGAAATACAATTTAAATAGAAATTTCACCAAATTACTGCATAATGAACCCAAAGAAGATCCATTATTAAGCATTTTGCATGTCTACGAATCCGGCTAATTTCATACATCTCGTCAGGGCCTATAGGCTAATAAGTTCCAACAAAATTTAACTAAAATCATGTTGGCTACCTCCATTTTATGTCCTATAACTGAACATTTCTTTGTTCGTTTTTAATCCAGATTAGGGGTTACTTGTAACGAGAAAACGGTTCCGAATTGACGTAATATCGTATAATCTGTATAATCAAAATTGTTAATGGAAGCCTTTGATAATGATTTACGATCGACAGTACAAAAGCTCAACCTAGTATAGACCCTATGATAACTCTGATAAAAGATAAGTGGTGCAAGAAGATTTCTATGTGTACCAATGTCAGTTCAGAAGCAACAGTTACATGGACAGTCACGGAAATTCTTTACTTCACTGGCAAATGGGACTTCCTTGAATCCGGTCCTAACCCATGTCTCATTCTACAGTTCTTTTTAACAACGTGCGTGTCTGTGGCCTCATAGAAAAACGTTTCTCTTAAATTAATAAAAATTTACCTTAGGTAAACGATAAACTATAAATAAAATATTTATAGACGTATTAATAAAAAAATTATATATTTACTCATATAAAAAGAACCATAGCTGGATCCTGAAAAAGAACCACCCCGCCCCGCCCGAGGCCCTGGTTAGCATTTGTCCATCACTGGTACAGACTATACAAACTACATACTGTGTTCTGTATATAATACAGAAGACTACATTCCATAATTCTTGTAATTTTTCAGCTTATCTATTGAAAACTTGCACAGTTTGGAACATTTTATCGGATGGACGTGACACTGTAAATGACAGATGGGTATGTTTTTTTAGACAGTATTACATGGCACATAATCGTCTAGAAAAACGAGCAAGTTATGTAATAGTAAGAATAGACTTAATCATCAAATAATAAATATATAAAGATGAAATAATTAATCTATTGGGAAACATGAAACAGTAAGTACGCACATCAGTGGTCGTGACGTTAGAACTCTTGGTTTTAGCCCCAACAAGACCATAAAATCCGGCATCCAGGCAGGCTTAAAGTGTGAACCGAAATGAATAACTAAAGTAACACAACACCGGGACAATCATAGTGGATGAGGCCTACGCTAGCCTAGTAGTATTTATTTCTTTAGTGTCTCTTATGCCTCAAGTAACCTACTTTGCATATAACATTTTCTGAGATGATTAATAAAAATGATTTTCTTCATTTCTTCATGGAGACGATTATCATTATTGTTACTTCCTTATTATTCCTTTTGTAGTTACACGGCTGCCGCGGTTTACATTTTTCCATTACTAAAGACACATATTGCACGTACAGCAAATAGAAGAACCAAAGGGGTAATTTTAGTTCGTTAACTTATAATTCTGGGGACTTATGTTTCAATGATGTTTTTTAGTGGTAGTTTCACAGTACCCAATAAAGCTGGCTTCTGAGTGGTATGTAGGCGTAAATGTTGTTCGTGCAGTTGCGATTTCTCCTTAACATCTTGCCTGTCTTTTGCAGAAATTCAACATACTACTACTGGAATTATTTAAACTTCCCACAACGTACACATCTTTCAACTCAACAGACAGCGGCTGGTATGTTCTCTTCTTTTCACCAATCGTGGGGTCTAAAATATCAACAATCACTTCTTCTCTACCTATTTTATCAAACAGATAATTGAATATATTGGCTTTGACCGCTCTGTCAGTGACGATTACAATATCCATAAAATCCGTTCTTCTTCGTTCCTGTTTATAATACGGTTAATCAACGTCTACGAGTCAGTAGTCAGTATCTCTTCGCAACTACTTGAGAGAATTATTCTGGCGACATTGTCGTGTACTTTCCATTAATATTCAGTTCTGAAGTGCTGCCGATGGTCGACACCAAACAGACGTCTCTTCTCTGCTAAATAATCACTAAACTCCCGACGCAATACTGGAGAAACGAAGGGTTACCCTGGTACTTCCCAGAAGCAGAAATGTTCTGTGAGAGAAGGGCAGGAAATTCCTTTTTGGTGGACTTGGAAATAATCCGAAGAGTAAATCCAGATAATCAGAATGTCTCCAACCTCATGTTGGAGGTTTGTTGGAGTATTAAATGCTCCACACAGTAAAAATCTATGTTTAGAAACCCATAAATGAGCCTCGGAAAAGGAAAGGGATTGCAGGAAATAAAACTGGACATCCAAAAAAAAATCTTAAGGTGAAGAATCTGGATTTAGTACCTAGAATATGCTAACGATGTTGCAAGCAGGAAAATAAACTAAGGATTAGGTAAATAAACTAAATATAGACTTGATTTGTACTTGAGCACATACTGTACTTGTTGAGAGGAATAACTAAGTGAATGTCAGTATAGTTTTAGAGGCAAAAATGATCAGATCTTGCGATTAGAGAGACTATGGATAAATGTTATGAGTACAATATCAACCTACACTTTATCTTTGTGGATTGTAAGCAAGCTTTTCACATCATTGATAGAGGTAAGCTATCTACAAGCTATTTACCAACACAAATATTGGATGGTACGGGTACCACTCAGAAATGTTTGACCTCCTAAAAGTCATGCTAGGAACACAAAGGTTTTTGAGAAATAGGAAACCAGAGAAGTTACCTTTTAAAAATTAAAACAGGAGTGAAACAAGAAAACTCACTGTCCGCCATAATTTTTAATTTTGCAGGAGAGATTTCTTGAAACTTTGAATATGGGTGCTAATATAATTAACAGATAAAAGAAAAGCTGTACCTACGATGGTGAGTGGTAACTTGTCGTGGAAACGTACTAATGTTACTAAAGTGATGTCTTAAGCTTGCACGGCCAGCGTCGTAACTACTTCCTGGGTTATCAACCAGACGTTTCAACCACGCCATGGGTGGCCATCTTTAGTGTCAATAGCGTGGCTGAAACGTGTGGAACATAAGATCACGGCCTGATAGCACGGGAAGCAGTTTTAATAATAATGCGTTACTAAGTCAATGATGGGCGTAAGCGGAGAGGGGTTTTGGGTATTCATATTCCCGAAATTTCCCACTCAGCTAAAAATCGTAATGACGTGTCACTGTAAAGGTAGTCTAAATATTATTTATAATAAGTAATAATAATTACATCCATCTAAACAAATGTTGTTAAGAGACGAGTGACTATTGACTGTTTCCCTCTATTTTTGTTGAACGCCCATTATTTAATGTAATGTTACAGTCATGAATAGTGTGAAAACAAAATGCCTAAACGTTTCTAAGAGAAGAATCATACCTTGATCACAAAGACTCACAACAAGACTAAAGAGAATCAAAAGGGAATATAGGAAAATAAAATCTATAGGCCTATATTATTCTTATTATATAGGCCTATATCTATAGCCTTATTCCGTTCATTTTACAGTACTTATCCCCTTACATTCTTATCTGTCATGTGTCAAAGGTCATCCATCTAGTTTTAGTATGTTTCGAGATCTTCTCTTCTTCCTAATGTATGTGTGTTCGCAAGCGCGCACTCCACCTGCTACTTTCTTATTAAATAGATGTCGGCGGCATCTCGTGATCCCGAACGACTATTATCAAATAGATGCTGAAGAAAAAGCAGTCAATCACAAACAGAAATGCAACAAGACATAACGAGTTATTAAAAAAAAAGCTGTGACGGAGAAAAAGGAAGAGTGATGACTTAGGTAAGGCATCTAACATTGTTTATCTAAAAAAAATTAACTATAGCTTAAAGAGAATTAACGGTTTAAAAAAAGTTAAATCAGAATGCCACCATTATCCAGTGGCGCATTATCCATAACGCTAGGGCATGCTGCAGCACAGGGCACCAGGGCCTCAGCTGACAGAGGAGGGACATCCAGCTGAATTGACTAAGCGAAGCAAAGCTTATGATTACATTACGCAATTGTTTGGTTTTCTTACGCACTTATTAACCATGCAGAGTGTCGAGTTGGAAAAGCAAGCGACAGATCTTACAGAAGTTTAATCGAATGATTTGGATAACGATCTTCTAGTAGAATTCGTGGAACGTTGTGCCACGAATAAAAATGCAAGAAAGAGGGTTTTTTTTCAAATCGTTCGAATGAAGATGATAGATTCAAACGATACTACAGTTTGTCAGCTCAAAGTATTAAACTACATTATTGATTGTAAAATGATTGATGTAGGCCTATTTCCGAATCTGAAAGATCATTTTCTGTATTTCAATGCATTAAAGATATGATGAGTTCAACTACGGCAGATGAGAGATTATCTTCGTTAGCAAGATTGAATATTGAAAGCGAGATACTTCAACCGCTCGATTTAGAAGAAATTATACAAGACTTCGTTAAGCCAAAATCAACAAAAAATAGATCGATTAGTATTTTCTAAACTTAAGTACTACTATGCTCATTGCTACTATTATTGTTACTATTAGTAACTAGGCTATTTAGCTAAATGTTTGTTGTAATTTGAGTGTTTAATAAAATAATTGTTAACTTTCGAATTTGTGTATGCCAGTTATCAGTTAATCAGTTAAATAATGGATAAAAGGTCGAATTTTGAATCGGGGAGGGGCCTCAGTCTGATGTCAGCATAGGGGACCACGCGCTTCTAATCCGTTCCTGCCATTATCGTCCATAGCCATAAACTAATGAACCACAGTAAAACCGCTACACCTATGCAATTAAAAACATGCTCTTAAAATTAGTTTGTCACATACGATGAACTTCGTAGAAAGTCTACTCCCAAGAGAAAACCAATAGGCCTACATTAACGCCACAAGTCGATATCATCGTAAGCACACGCGCACACTGAGTAGTACAAACATATGACTGTATTATTTGGACCGTGATCTTTGTTTCTTTAGTAAGCTAACAACACCGTGAAAATAGTAGGCTACAGCTAACGAATCGATACCAAATCTATATAGGCCTGTCGAGTGAACCGTAGAAGCCAGATAGAGCAAAGACAGTACCAAGCACTGACGAAGAGATACGAGTGATCTCTGAAAGCACTCTACAGAATTAAAGTAATTTCTCTGACAAAATTGGTATTAAATTAACATTATTATTTTCATCGGTAAAAAAGTAGGCTAATGAAAATGTGTGCTAATTTAATGTACAAAGTATTAGAGTGCGTGCATGTGTGTGTGTGTGTGTGTGTGTGTGTGTGTGTGTGTGTGTGTGTGTGTGTGTGTGTGTGTGTGTGTGTGTTGTAATTCAGTCCGTTACGTTTCAGCTATCACTGTTTCTGCGGTCGCACTGCACTATCACTAAACAGGCGCCCTTACAGACGATATCAGTTAGCGCGAGCACACACCACAGCCTATCATAATACTAGTGGATACTGATTTCATCATTTACAATCGTATGTATTACGTACCTACATGTGAAATGTTCACATGTGATATCGCTATTTTTATTCTCGAATGTCTTTTTTTTAAGCCGATAGGTAGGTTTCTCGTTCATTGTTTTGTGTCATGGGAACAGGATGGTTGAACAGAGCTTTGTCGCGGTCTCGCTTCGATTTCTCCCTCTGCACTATCTCTCTTGCTCTGCCTTGTGGATACGGAGCGATCATATATGTTTTACTAAATCTTTTCTTCCAATTTGTATCACGCACGTTTCTCTCCGAGTGTGGTTCCTTCTGTACGTCGCGTGCGTTATTCGCAGCTGTGTTTTGTTTTATACTGTGCGCTGGCGGCGTGAAATTTCGCCTATAATTATCACGATTTTGCGTATCATCACGTTCTCGTGCTTTATCACTACGGTCGTAACTATTGTGATATAATTAATCCGTGTTTGTTGATTGTGTGGTGAAGTGTTACTCTCGTTAATATTTTGTGATTGAGTGACAAGTATTAAGGATTGTTCGACCGTTTTGACACCCTGCGTATATACAGCTAACTGGATATCTCTATGGAAATGGTAAGACAACTTAGACACTATCTCATATTCAGAAAATTTTGGTTTTAAATGTTTTACGCGTTCGATTTGCGCAATTGCGTATTGTTCGATACTCTGTTGTCCTTGTGCGTTGAACTTTCCATACTCGAGTTGATCCCTCACCTATAAAGTTTCATTCGTGGTACAGTAATTCACCGAATGAATCGATTCGCCTTAACTAAAATGTAATTCATGTACATTACTGTACGCCAGTCTCGAGTGACAGGGTTTAATAAATCTTAGTAATTTACCGTATCTCTCTTGGATCAACCTTTATTTATTGAATGGCTTACAGATGAGTCGTTAGTTAGCGTTGATTCGTCAGCTGCCCTTCTTTGTCATTTACTCTGATAGGAATCCCCGCATTGTCTTTCTTAGATTATTACAGACGCAGATACCGAGCAGTCCCATTTTAGACCTCTGCCTTTGCAACAAGTGTAGTATACTGATGAATTTCTACAAACCCATTACGGACAAGCGAACGTAGATATGAGACAAGAAATGCACTATACACATAGTTTATAAATGAACCATTCGGTCAGTCACTTTCGTTCGTTTGAAAACATTTTTTTAACAGTACAGAAATCTTAATCAATTGTCGAATGAAATCCTGTTAATTAGTATGAACATGGCGACTCTGTCTTCAAGATTTAATTACCCAACCTGACATTAAAGTCGTGGGAATTCCCCGAGAAACAAAATAGTAAGCCTATTTACTGTGCTAATACAGACATAACATGGTAATGTCCCACTCAGAGACCAGAAGGGCTCCTAGAGATCTCAACGTGAATGGGAGTGTCCTGCTTTGGTTATTTAAGTGCCTTGATATCAAAATGATAATAACATTAGGTTGAGTACAAGAGAAAGATACAAGCAAGAAATAGAGCCTATTTTGCAAATATTAACATAATTAAAAACACTCTTGTTACAAGAGGTATAAAACTAAAGTATATTAGGCCTATTCTTTTGTGCGACCGTTGTTACATAGGCTATGGATCTGTGGTATGGACTTTTACAGAGAATGACAAAACTACTTTACAATCATTTGAGCGAAAAATATTGCGTAAAATTTATGGTCCAGTAAGAGAAGAAAGCAGCTGGATAATACGCAATAACAATGAACTACAGTCTCTTATGCATGGAAAAGACAGTGAAATTCATCAAATCACAGAAGTTGCGTTGGCTGGGACATGTGGAAAGAACGTCTGAGGAAAGAATGCCTAAAAGAATGTAGAAGGGAATATTATATAGGCTACTAGTAGACGTAGAGGAGGCATACCAAGGATGAAATGGTTGGATGGCGTAATAGAAGATGTTGCTAGCATGGGAGTCAGAGGGTGGAGAGGAAGGGCGGGAAGTATAGAAGCATGGAGGAGTATTGTTGAGGACGCTAAAGCCCACCAAAGGCTGTACCGCCAGATAAGAAGAAGAAGAATAGAGATATAAGAAATAATAAGCTACAATAACATTTTAATTTATGTCGGTTAGCGGCAGAACACATTTTTAAAACAATTAAAATATTGTTCTAATTACGCCAGCGGAAGTATGTATGAAAACCACTTAAACTATGAAAACAATTTTTTACTTCCATATTCCTTAAGGAATGGAAGTATGGTGATGGCAAAAAAAATCGTGTTCGAGATTATTGCAGATTCTGATTCTACTACACTCAAAACATGAAAAAAAGTCGTTTTCCGAAAAGTGTGTGTGTGTGTGTGTGTGTGTGTGTGTGTGTGTGTGTGTGTGTGTGTGTGTGTGTGTGTGTGTGTGTGTGTAGATTTTTTTTCTATGGCAAACGATAACTGCCGCAAATTCAAACAGAATCAAATAATTTTTTGCATACAGCCCTAAATTGTAGAGTTCTCAAGACCTATTGTTTTTGGTGAAGATCGGTTAAGGGAAAGGGGTAGTTTACCTACAACGTTTTTTTTGACAAGGGTATTTTCTATGGCAAACGATAACAGCCGCAAATTCAAACAGAATCAAATAATTTTCTACATACAGCCCTGATTTGTAGAGTACTCAAGACCTATTGTTTTTGGTAAAGATCAGTTGAGGGGAAGGGGTAGTTTACCTGCAACATTTTTTTATCAAGCGTATTTTCTATGGCAAACGATAACAGCCGCAAATTCAAACAGAATCAAATAAGTTTATGCATACGTCCCTGAATTGTAGAGGTCTCAAGGCCTTTAGATTTTGGTGAAGATCGGTTAAGGGGAAGGGGTAGTTTACCTGCAACCTTTTACGTTTTAACAAGAGTAAAGTACTTGAAAATTTATTTAAACTTTTTGAAACAATGGTAATTGTTGAAAATAAAATAATTTTGTTGCCAGGTAACAAAAATAAAGTCATTTTGATTATAAAATATAAATATTTACAAGAAAAGAATTTTCAGTTTTCAAAATTTAAATATATTTTTATAAAACAATGGGTTCTTCATTGAGGTGGGGACCATGTCACTCACTCCATCTCAAGCCTCTCCCATTTTGCAGAAAAAGAGGACCCTGTCAAGGCTGATACTTTGACGACAGTGACAGGGCTTTCCACCAAATTCAGCAGAGTGACAGGTAGGCCCAACTCTGATTGGCTCCTCAGATTTCCCCAGCGTTAGTAGGTTCTATGAAAATATTTTATTTCAAAAATGATTTTAAATATAAATCTTAGATATGTTTTATAAATCTCATGTTTTATGTTTTAACATGGGTAATTTTTTATATGACGAACCATAACTGCCGTAAATTCAAACAGAATCAAATAATTTTTTACATATGTGCCTGAGCTATAGAGAACTCAATGTCTGTTGGTTTTGGTGAAGATCGGTTACGGGGAAAGGGCAGTTTACCTGAAACATTTTTTGTTGTAACATGAGTAAAGTACTTAATTTTGATAAAGTATCCTGATAAGATCTTAATAATCCACTGTAGAAACGTAGATGAAATATCTATAAATGAAGAGGCTAGTTGAACTGGCTGGGGGTAATTTTCTATAAATCAAAATTATAGTTGAAGGGGGAGGGGATAATTTTTTTTTATATGTGTACTACGTTATTGGCAACAAAGAAGTATTTTTTTGTTAAAATTCCTTCCCTGGCTGTTTGGCTGAAAATGATTTTAAATATAAATCTTAGAATATGGAAGTCATGTATGGTTCTCCATACCGATATTTTACAAATGCTTTGAGGATACAGTAGCCTATCTTCAAGAATGTTCGAGCGTTTTTCAAAAATAATTTTCAGCTTCGACGCTGTACGATTAGAAATGAAGAAACGTGTGAATCCGTCACATTTCCAAAGTTTTCCTAACTGCGAAGTGGAGGGCACACGAGGACCGGTTTTTCTGTTGAAAGGAGAATTCGGTTTATGCAGGTACACGGCCAGTTATCTTACTAACAGCATCACGTACGAAAAGAACGTGGAAACCCAACCAATTTTACACGCGTTATAAACAATACATTATAAGCCTATTTACATTTGTACGCGCGTGTGAACGCACGAACACACACACACACACACACACACACACACACATCGCTCTTATTATTTTTTGAAAATCGTAGCGTAATATACTGTACACACTGCAACTGCATATACTTTTCCAACGGAACATAGAGTTAAAAGGCCGTAAAAGAGTTTGACAGACATTAAGAAATACAAAGGACATCAATAATTAAATAAAGTGCATTTGAACAACTAAGTCAAATCACCAGCCTACGTTCCGTAGTGGACGCTAACGTGCTTCGCACAGTAGCAGCTCAGAGCCTATCATCTGAATTAATCGGATTTTGCCACCCTCGCACCCTCAGAAATCGATTAATAATGGGTATCTTATAAAGTGCTAGTTATTAGTAGATTATTAAATCTAGTATTGTTTTCACGAGTAGATACAAATAGTAGCACAGTATTCTATTGGCAGTTGCACTAAACCAGTTATAAACCGGGTACTTACACTTATTGTGTTATGGACTACATTTGCTTGAATCTCATGTAACAGTCTGTGACTCCTTACCACCAATGTATCGTGAAAGTCGTTGTTATTAGTATAGGCCTACTATCTCCTCCCCCTAAACATACAATCCTCCAACAGCACGCCCTCTCACCACAAATTAAAAAATTAATAAAAGTTTTCATTAATTAGTAACCCCATCTTACTTTACTTATTTATATTTACACGAATACTGTTAATTAGGTTTAGAAGCCATCGGGGTATCAAACGCAAACCGATTATTAATATTTTTGTTACGGAATCTGGTTTGTAAATTTTCATGGACGCTTAGCGACGTCTCCCATCGTCTTTAATTGTGAAGTAGACTATCGCTGAGCAGGCCTACTAGCCTACTTCTCCTAGACATGTATATAGTTTTCTTTGTTTTTATTACTTCAAATACAGTAAAACCTCGAAATTTAATGCGCTGTTTAATCCGGTACTTTCCATAATTCGATATCTGTTGAAAGTAGGTTAATTTAATTTTAACGCTTTAAAAACTGTATGAGGACAGTAATACATGATTATTAATCTACACCAAAATTAAACAGCTTCCATATAACCTACAGGCCTATTGTCGATAACTTAATACAGAGTCACACGTTAGAAAAATGCGGCGAAAATATATGATGAACATTTGACACATTAACATGCAATGACATTCAGCACACAATTTTTTTGGACACAGGCCTATCCGTGGGAGAAAGAATTTTTTACCTGGGAGAAAGAATGTTATGTTTAACTGAGATAAAATTTGTTTACTTAATCAAATGTGTAGTGACTGCAGTTGACTTCTGTCACCGCTAATTCTTATGAACCAATCAGGGGTACTAATCTGCGAAACGGTGTAAACTTAACCACAAAAAAATTTAATGTTCCACTGTGGCATATGCCTATTAGGCCTACTATAATTGAACGAGCGAAACAAGTTTTCAGTTTTAACTCGACCGGTTGACATTTGTCTGTCTATCTACTGTCTTTTTTAGGTATGCCTAAAGATAACTTTTGAACGCATCAACCGATTTTCCTAAAACTTGGCCTGCGAGTCCACAGTTTTACCCTACAGAACCCTACTGTTTTTGAGACTGATCCCCCCAAAATAAGGGTGCAGCAGGCAAAAATGGGAGGGGTCAAAATTGTGAAAAAAATAGCAAAAACCGACGTGGAGTATCAGATTAAAGGGAATTTTAACCACAATCTCAATGTAGATGGATTTTTTAAAATTTTGACATTTTTTCGACTTCAGGACCTAAAATGTGGAGAAAATTTGATAAAATCTCAAAAATTCATGACGTCAACTCTTTAGTATCAAACTAAATTTTTAACTAACATCTGAGTGTAGTGTTAAAAGTAAAGGAAATTTGAAAATTTTGGGACCCAGATCCAAAAAAAGAGATAAAAAAGTTGAACAAAATTGTGAAAATCAAGCAGGGTGTCAGACTAAAAAGAATGCAACCCAAATCCGAATGTTTCGAAATGTTAGTGTTTATTGAATGATTGTATGCTCTGCAATTGTTAAGCCTACCTACATTAGGCTACTAAAAAAAACAGATTAATTAGAATTTTGTAGAACAGGGAAGTACATCTAGCGTTTATCGACCTTAGAAAAGCATATGATACAGTACCCAGACAAGAAATGTTTAAAGCTCTATCACAATTGGAAATACCGAAAGTCCTGACGCAAGCAGTAAAAAATCTATATGAAAACAACAACGTACAAATTAAAGTAGGTAATAAAATTGTCTGTAGGTTTAAAACATCCAAAGGGTTGTTGCAAGGCTACCCAACATCGCCCACGCTGTTTAAGATATTTTTAGAATATGCATTAACCTTGTGGAAACAGAAATGCCATGGAATGGGAATACCGATACGAAATGAACACTTGTACACACTATGCTTCGCCGATGACCAGGTAGTTATAGCCCAGGATGAAGAAGATCTAAGCTACATGGTCAGAAAGCTGAATGAAGAATACACAAAAATGGGATTGGAAATAAACATAAAAAAGACTGAATACTTGGCAATTAGAGATGAAGAAACAACAGATTTAGAAGTAAACGAAAATGTTAAAATTAGAGGAACAGACAAATTCAAGTACCTAGGATTCACATTGAGTAAACAAGGCACAACGGAAGAGGAAATAAAAAGTAGATTAGGACAGACTAGAACAGGGATTAGACAATTACACAGTGTTATATGGGACAAAAATATTAGAAAAAGCACCAAAAAAATGATTATCAGACCCTATAGTCCAAAGCATTATGATGTATGCAGCGGAAGTATGGGTTATTAACAAAAAGAATGAAAGAAAGATTCTTGCAACAGAGATGGAATATTGGAGGAGGTGCTGTGGAATAACGAGAGCAGACCGAATAACAAACGAGGAGATCAGAAGAAGAATGGAAGCGGAAAGAAGTGTAATTGACTACATCGAAGAAAAACGATTGGTGTGGTACGGTCATGTCCGGAGAGCCCAAAATAGGTGGATCAACAAAGTGACGGAATGGAGTCCATTAGGAAGGAGAAAAAGGGAAAGACCGCGAAGATCTTGGAGGGACGAAGTGGATGAATCTATGCAACGTATAGGACTTGAGGAAGGACAATGGGAACATCGGAAGAATTGGAAAGCCAGGTTGAAGGAAGGGAGACGGCACTAGCTGTAACAACCCTATTAGGACTATATATAGAATTTTGTAGGTTTTTTCATAATTCAAAAATTATCTAATGTCGAAGTTTATGTAATATTAAATGTAGGCCTACTTCGTTCAAAATAGTGAGAGAATTCTGCAACTCGGGGAGCAGCATAATATTAATACTGTAGTTGTAATCCAGAACCGTAACGACAATCAATAGGCCTATATAGGCTAATAACTGAACGAGAGAAGCGAGTTCTCAGAGTATGTTTACACGTTAAGTTGTACGGTAAGGTAGGGTCTCGGGGTACGGTATATTTGACGATAACTTTTGTACGTATCAACCGGTTTCCGTAAAAACTATGCATGTCCAAATTTTTACACTACAAAACCCTATTATTTTTTAGATTGGTCCCCCCAAAAAATAATAGGGGCGGCAGGCAAAAATGGGGATCCATATTTTGAAAAAACGCAAAGTCCATGTGGGGTATCAAATTAAAGAACATTTTAACCAAAATATGAATTTACTGTACATTTTTTGGGACTCCAGGACCCAACAAATGCGGCAAAAGTTGATAAAATTATAAATTTTATGTGGGATATTAAATTAAAGATAATTTTAATCAAAATCTGAATATAGTGTACAGTTTTGGAAATGTAAAACGTTTTGAAAACACAGGGCCCAAAAATGGGTTCAAAGTTTAAAAATTGTAAAAATCCAGCCAAGTGTCAGACTAAAGGGAATCGTAACACGAACCGATTGTTTGGAATTTTTAGCGTTTATTGTATGATTGCTCTAAAATTATTTTATTAAACAAAAATAGTAGGCTATCGGTATTTTCGTAATTTTGCTGATAATTGAAAATTATCTAATATAAAAATTATCCAATAATAAATGTAGGCTACACTTACTTCGTTCAAAATGGTAAGCGAGTTTTACAGTTCAGGCAGCGCAGGCTACTAGTATAATAGGCCTATTACTCGTTTATGTTATCCGGCAGTATTCGGATTTCCATGTTAAGTATATGAGTGATAAAATATAGGCCTGGATATTATAATAAAATAGGCCTATAGTGATCCAGTACAGTGAAAACTGGAAGCCGAATTCTTGTTCTAAGTTCGTTAGTTTCTCACTCTGGCGGACTCATCAAGACACATATTTAGATTCTACTCTATGAAAAATCGTTTGAAATAATATGAAAAATGAAAAGGTAGGCTAAGTTATTAAACTTCGAAACTCAACACCTACGAAGGCCCCATTGCAAGCTTAGACTACTCATACTAACTACTGGTCTTTATGTCTTAATAAAGGGCGCAGTTTTGAATAGTTAAGGCTTATCACTTCGCTATTTAATTCCTAATCATTAAACTGTTAGGCCTATTTCAAGTCCTAAGAGACGTAGGCCTACTGAAAACATTATACAATTAAACATTAGAGGCTATAGTTTATTCTTAATATTTCATGCTTTTAAATTCTTTTTTAAGGGTTCTGATACAAAGTTTGTTAGGCTACTAATCCCCGTTTGATGGTATTTTCACAAAAGTTAGCCTATTTAAAAAAATGTACCTACTATGCTCATACACAAATATTAACTACATATCATACAGCTAATTGCAGAAAAATGATTGATATCAATCAAATTAACCATCTCGGAAGGAAAAAGTAGCCTGCATAAGTAACTGACCTGAGTACTCCCTTACTGCACCTATTTGTAACCAATTAGATGCAAGTTCAAAAGCTCTAAGACCTGCTAAGAATTCAAATAAGTTATATAGACTAGTAGCAATCTGACAAAATACAAAAATACGTAGGCCTAAGTGGTACATTAAAATTTCTGAAGTGATATTTATAGCCTACAATTAAAAAATGTATGCATAACGGTAGGAGTCCAGCCACCTGAAGCAACATCTCTGGCGTTATGCATAGGCCTACAAACGACGCACCTTACACGAGCTGGGAACGTTAACACAAACAATGTGGAAGTAACGAAGGCTATAGGGACCAGCATCCCGGAATCTGACAGTACTCACTTCCAGCAATAGTTTAGCATTACAGTTGTTACCAATTCAAGAGACTGTAGGCCTACGCAGTAACACTTGTTGGTGCCAGGCCGTGTTCAACTACAACTTACCCCTCACACTTATATGTCACACACACTACACGCAGCCCAACTTACAGTAGTCTATAACAACCGACAGAGGCATTAATAATAGACCTAATAATACTGTTGTTAAAATTAAATAGTATACCTGCGAGAAGCGGGCGTCAGACACGCACACAAATCCACGCTGGAGGCCACCTAGTTAATTGCATTTTGTTGTAAAATTAACGGGTTGTTGAACGATTTCCAAGGAAACAAGTTGATTACGGAACTTCCCTTTTACTGTACCTTACTCTGACAGTGAAAAGTTGTTTAGAATGTTATTAAACCACGCCTCTAGTTTCCTATTGGTTTACATGTTCCCTTGCTACAAGACAATTTCTTATTGGTTACTACAGTACAGCGTTTATCTTTGTTCACGGCAAGCGTATTTCTCTACCTGTGACTGAAAATACAAAATACTGCTCAACACACATTGTTGGTTTTCTATAGATAGTGATTGTGATGCAGTGTCCCGTACCTCTTGATGAGTAGGGCTATTTCATACGACAAACTTTTATTTCAGCAGACACGAAACAATGATAGTATAAATAGCGGCTCGCTATCGGGCAGTCATGACATTTACTGACAATCAAGACGGCCTACGAAATCTTATTAAACATAACTACTACGAAAGCTGTATAACCAGTTTGCGCCCTTTCAGCGACGGGCTGTCAACTGCAGTAAACCGAATTAACATTTCTGTACACAGCTTACACATTTGATGCATACAATAAACCTAAAGGTAATGTCAGTGTTGGGAAAATACGTCATTTCCCTGTGATGTAGAATCTAGTAACAGATAAGAAACTGCTGCGTCTATGAGAACTGGCGTCAACCGGCTGTCTCACACCGGATTACGCTCACGTTACACACCATTTTCTAACCAACAAAACCAAGTATTTTTCCTTATTTTAGGTTCAATAAAAACGAGCACTTTTAAGCCGGTTTTTGTTACAAGGAGAAGAAATATGACCAACAATTATTTAAGACCAAATAAAAAAACGAAAACAAGAAATAGGCCAACATCACGATTCATATTTAATAAAAAATGTAGGCCTATAGGCCGACATAGGCAACAACTGCTTGCAGTGACTCACAGTATTTTTTTGGAGGCTAACAGGAAGAAAGAGAAAACGGAACCAGCAAAATTAAACTCACATTACCAGAAATAAAATCTATATTGTTAATCGTCAGCAATTAACTATAGGCTTACTATCAGCAGTTTAAATCGAAACTACAGAAGTGCAGACTGCATATGGGTCCGTCACTTACAATTAGGGTAAGCTACTTTAAATTTACTTATTAATTTAGACGTAATTTGTACTGCAATATAAATATTAAACAACACTGAAGTATATAACCAACAAGTACGTTCGTTCTGTTTTCTGTGGAAACAAAAAGGCGAAATGTGAAATTAAAACTCTGCAAAAATGTAGTAAGTACGGAACTGTAGAAGCGACAGACCTTATTATATTGATCTGCAGTAGAGAGAGGTATCGGATGACATGACAAGATAATGGAGTGATGTTTGGGGCTGAAAACTCAGGGCTATAGGAGCTCAACTCAGCAATGATGTCTCAGGAAATTTAAATGGTTGGACAATTAAATTTGGTCGATAACACAACTCTGTGAACGCTCACTATTAGCAGAACTTCCAACTTTTTATTCCAAATTCCAACTATATTTGGATGCTCACAATTATAGTACAATTCAATTTAGAAATAAGAAAATACATTACACGTGACATAAAAACATTAGTTCAGAAAAAAATTGTTTTTATTTCTCATTGTCGTGTGGTTAACGCATGACTCCACCTGCAAAGTCAAGCGTTCTATAAGAAACTTACATGAGTACAGAAACCTGGACAACCACACGGCTGCTCGGTGGGGAGATCACCAATTAAAGGTTTATCATTAAATCCTAAGGGGACTTTATAATTATTTGGTACATTTTGTAGTTACTTTGGTACATTTGTAAGATATCTTTTTTTCAGCTACTTTTGAAGATTCTGTGAAGTGTACGCGTATTATTATTATTATTTTTTTTTTGACAAAGCATGAAGACCTAGTTGAGTTCCAAATATTCAAAGTCAAGGTAACATTTATGGTCATAAACTGTATCGAGTGCTAATATTTTTGTAGTTATTGTGCAAATGAAATTGAAGAATCACAATTACAAGAGATTTTTCTAGTACTGTATTTCGATTGAGAAAATACTACAGTGCTAAAAAAGTCAGTTAAACTAGGTTAACTGAGCATTTTAAGGTAACGGATCTTATGTGTACGTCTATAATTTAAATTTTTGCAAAAAACCATTTGTAGGCCTACATTATCGCCTACATTAGAAACTAGCACTGGTTAGGTCTATAATACTCCAACCAATATTGTTTACTTCATGCTACTCTTTTTATGATTATAGAAATCAGCTACTCCTCTTATTTAGTAGGCCTGTATAGAGGGAAAACCTAAACCAACAGAGCCTACAGGTGGATAGGCTACTTGTGATTATGAGTATCCGAACAGTAACGAACAAAAAGCTTTGTGGACTACATACATTTTGTTAGGTATCGTATACAACTAAGTGTAAGCTACATAATGGAAAAACTATAGTTAAGAACTACCCGAATTACTAAACAAATTCAGAAATCACACAGTCTATTTAAACTTTTAAAACTGATAGCATTTGTAAATCAAAATTTCACTATATATATAAGGCTTATCAGGTTTCTTCGGAAAGGAATTTTAACCAAATAGGAACAACATTCCAAAGAAACTGTCAGTTATATCCGTGAAATTCAGTTACAGTGTAGGGCTAATCACCTAAGGCTTAATCACCATTATCGCCACCTATGAAAAGTCACGAATCCAAACCTCTAGTTTCAAGACATTTCTGGAGGGACTTTAAGTAGATCTACAAGTTGTTTTCCAGCATCTGTAAAAAATATTTAGTACTTAGGTCTCTATTTGTTAACAGGGGGACGTCACTAGTTTCCTTTGCTAAGTTTCTATAGGCCCATAGGTATAATCTATAGTCCATTGAGTAGGCCTACATTTGTTTTTCTTTTTTTAGAAAATTGGAGTTTTCCTGTAAATTGGTCAGAAAATCAGAATAACTGAGTAAATAATACTCAACTAATATCTCTGGTTAATCTACTTCTACTTTGCATAATCTATGTTTTTGTACATTAGGCATATTAAAATTTTCAAAAGTGATTAATTTAGAAACTGCGTACCTAGCTACATAAAATTGTGCGTTTTTCTGTGCACATTCTGTCTGGGAGTTAAACTCAGCAAACGATGAATTAGACTATTGGTAGAGAATTTATTAATTAACATTAATGTAATTGGGATAATTTAAATAATACTGTAAGGAAGTTGTTAACGAATAAACCGACTTGACTATCTGCTTAAGACTCTCTTCTCTCTCTCTTCTAGGTTAAAGCAGCCGATAGACTGGGTGGCAGCAGCTCGCCATTCTTCACGCTTATCTGCTTTCTTTTCAATTCACAATATGATGTGCAGTTCATATCGACCATAAGCTGTTTCATGTAGTATAAACGAGGTCGTCCTCTGTGATTCTTCCCTTCACAGAGGACGAATTTCCTTCTATTATTCTCTTAACCAACCTATTGTGTCGTAGTATATGCCCTATAAATTTAGCTCTTCTGCCTTTTAAATTTCGTAGAAAGTTCTTCTCCTCCTGAGCTCTTCTAAAGACTTCCTCAATCGTTATCTTCTCCCACCAGCTTATCTCAAATATTCTTCTGTAGCACCAGGTCTCAAATGCTTGGAGTCTTTTCTTGTCACTTTCTCCAATTGTCCAAGATTCACTCCCGTATAGGGCACCACTCCACACGTATGTCTTTACTAGATTCTTCCTTATTTTTAGACTGACAGTGTTTGAAGTGAAGAGGTTTTTCTGTTTGTTGAAAGCAATTTTAGCCTGGTTAATTCTCCTTATAATTTCCTTACTGCTACGTCCATCACTTGTGATTTTACTTCCTAGATAGTTATGTCTAATAAGTAAGATAACGTCGTAATGACGTAACACTTAATATAATGAATAAAAATGTCGTAAACAAATTCACTATTACATTTGCATTGAAAATATCCAGCCAATTAATTAGGCTGGAGCGCACTAGGCTATTAACGTAAATTCCAGTGATTGCCAGTTAACAAAGAAGTAGACTGGCTACCAAATGGTTTTGTAGTACGCCTGTATGATTGTCTTCTCGTATTGCCTGCCGCTTGGCAGTAATAGCGCTTTTAATACAAATTCCCAGAGTACAGTCTTTCCATATGATAGCAGACTGTTTGATGACAGAATCTCAAATATTCACTCGTCATTCTAACAGCAATTATGGAAAGGCAAGTAGACATGCATAAACTAATTTCTTCGAATTAAAGCTTGAATTTAAAGGGTTAAATTCAGAAAATTTAATAGTAACTTATTTCAAACAGATTGAAAAATTTCATTACGATGAGAGAGATCAGATTAGTCAAGGTCGCTTTTATACTAATGACAATATATTTATTATACAACACAATACTACCGTCAGCATAAGTAGGGCTACCAGAAGGTTTTAACTTTTATACAGTGTGTTTAAAATATTTTATTACTACAATTTTAAAAACTAAAATGTTCAAATTAACTACAGTACAAACATTGAAACTGAAATTACACGTTAGGAATCGTGACAGTAATTAAAATGCGTTAGTAATCGTTTAGAAACTAAATGCTTCACGGCCCACGATCGTTGTTAAGGTTACAGTCCTATACGTCTGCAAAATTACGACATAATTATAAGAACTCTTTTAGTAGCGTTGTGAATTAATAAATAATAGGGCCTAAAAGGATCATCGAGGGGATTCGGTCAATTTACTGAAAACAACACACTTTAAACTGTTTGTGTCGACGTTCAAATCATATGCATTGTGTATAATGAACTACTGATTCTCGCCGAACTTTCGTGCTTAAGTAAGCTAATGGTTGTCAATGCTCATCAAGTCTTCAGTGACTTCATTAGGCCTACTTGGGCACTTAAAATGGACTAGCAGCGTCAGTACTAAGATAAACATTCAAGACTTTTTGACTGGCAAATCGAGGCCCGATATGTCAGTAACTCGTGTATTTGGGAAAATCTGTATATTTCTGGCACTATTTTGTGTGTGACGGGCTTACAGAGTCCCACTAATAATAACACTGAATAAAACAACAGATTTGTTTCCGTACATATAAACTCTGATTCAGACGTGGTGTGTCTTCCCTTTGATAGGCCTACACTACAGTGTAATATACCCTATTTATATCTTAGTCCTTGTTCATGCAACATTGCCACTATGTTGTGTCAAGGCGCCTATAATCACAAGTAGGCCTATTCAGTAAAACATGACGGCGTAATTTTCTAGAACAGTGACTGGCGGCCCGCGACCTTATCTTGGAAATAATTACTCTATCTACTTTAATAAATAAACGAATAATACAATATTTTAACTGATAATGGTGTTGTACGAGAAACCTATGAAAAAATGTTTCACTTATCCACTAATAAAAGTAAAACAGATTTCATATTGTTTAAAGAAAAGTGTATTTGCTCTAGCACTTTTATTTTCATCATATTAGCCTACAAGAAGACCCAGTCCCAACCCTCGGGTAGACAAACCGACGCGCTTGTCCGGTCGTTGATTCGTAATCAATCGCATCTGTTATTCAAAGGTACGTTTAAGAGTTTTCAACTAGAATCGTGTCATTTACAAGCCGATTCCTTCCTGCAGGCCAGGCAAGGAAAGGGGTGGATTTCTTTAATCTGCTATCTGATGAAAAATTTGCGAAATTTTCGACTGAATATGATGTTTGGAAGTACAAACATTTGTGGAAGCGTGTTCTCCACAATGAAGTTAACTAAGAACCACAGTAGACTTCGCCTCACAGGTTCTTCCTTCCTCCACCTAGCCTACTGAGATTAGTAACAACGCAGCTCGATATGGACATTCTTGCTTTACTGGCTGCAGCAGATCGACCTGTTTTCACATTGAAGTTTTATGTAAATGTTCAATGTTTAATATCTTATATCTTCGTTATTATAATGACATAAAGGCTGCACCATTAAAAATACGTATGTAGTAATATAAGTAAAATTAGCAAATTGCCTCTTTTTACTTATTTACATTTAAATACTCTTTTTTTTATGTTTACGTTATTTGTCAAAATGATGCATCATACGTCCCGCCGATAGGTTCCTAAGTTTAATTGTGGCCTTCAGGTGCTTTTAAGTTGTAAATCACTGTTCTATACGCTACTATAGTTTTTTCTTCATATTTTCCAGTATAATGTAACTGGCCCATAGAAGTGTGAAGTGTGAGGAGAAACGAAAACAAAGATATTTATGGCCACATACAGACCTAATTTGGCGTTTGGCTGTGAGATATGGGAATTATGTGAGAGACAGAGGCTGTGGAAATGAAATAGAAGAGTCCTGGCGGTTACAAATGACAGAAAGAGTGTACAGATATAAGAAGAGAATGAGACATAGGTCCACACCTTCAGAGTCATACACGAAATGCATTTGAGTTGGTGGGACCACTTACAATGTATGGAAGAGCTGACACCTGTGTAAAGAATTTGGAGAGTAAAAATTGCGAAAAAAACATGGCGACTGACAGACATGGCGCAAAAAAATTCTTAAAATTTTAGTAAATAAAGCAACAGGATGGGAAACGAGATGATATCGAAGAGAAGAGGCTAACGATAGATGAAAAAGAGTGAAAGAAGTTTGTGAAAGTTTTAAATTTAATAAACTTATAATGTATCGATTGACCTATAATGTATATGTATAAGGTACTGAATGAATGTGTAATGTAACGTGCCCTACACCACTGGACGGTAATACGGTTATGGATAATAAATCTATCTGGTAATGTGCTTAGCGATCACTACAGCTGGAGCTTGACGATAGAGCTGTTCAGTCGACCTACTTCATGATCCAGTCCACTCTTTCATGTTGTTCGCCTACCCCGTTGCCCATACTTAGGACTATAACCTATTACTGCCCTAACTGTATCTTTCAATATCTTTATCTTTAGAATACGAACACTACATAATGTTTCGCAAACTGACGGGTGCAACTCACCTGAGAGTTAAACGGTAGGCCTAACTGTTCAAACTAGAATTCTTGGTTCCACGTATGCCATGTAGGTCTATTTTAAAATTTCCAGTTAATTACGTCAACTGTATCAATATACCGATTGTAAAGTCGCCTACCTGCAGTCTACGGATCCACGTAGCTTTGGATTGTTCCTGCACTGAAAAATTATACTGAAGTAAGGTAGTTTAACACATTTCTATGAGAATCATAGAAGAGGTGCATGAGTAGAGTTACGTTGGTGTGTAACACTTAAACCTAATGTTATCACAACGTACCGTACTTCCTTTATTTTAAGTACACAGGTATCTTGATAATACGCCTATAATGTTTAACTTTTACTTTCGGAAGTAACACGACAGTTTCTGATGCAAACATTTATAAGCGGCCTTTACAGGTTTTTAGTTACCAATATAATCACCAGGCTTTTAGGATGAACAATCAGTATCATTGAATAACAACTCACGTAGGCCTGTTACTTACGTATTTTAAAACGGTTAGATAAACGGATTGTCTCTGAGATCATACTTCATGTCAATATAAATACTAGACAGAGCCAGTACCTATAAGGATCATTCTTATCTAATTCAACAGTAATACCTCGATCTATTCTAATGATTAATACATTCCATTTGGCTTATCACACAGAAAATCGGACGAATACGATTTGCCTTAAACATTTAGGCTAGTGTATGGCTGCATAAAATGTTATAATTTTTTTGTTACGACATATTATAATGCATAAAATTAATTAAAATGCAGCTTTGTGTAAACACAGATCTACTGAATAGCGACTCGACTTCACAAAGCGTAAATATATCACAAGGTCCATGCTTGGTTTGCTTGCAACGTGCACCTGAAATACAGGCGACAGGCAGACTTCTCACATAACGAGTTGGCAGATTTAGCGCTGACTCTGTGAATTACTATGATAACGTGACTCTCTGCTTTTTGCTGACAACGTGTAGGATGTTCAGGTGACCACACGTGTCACGTACAGCGAATAGCCATTGCAGCTCTCGGGCAACTTTTGTCTCCCAGCAACCAACAACATACTAGTACGCGCATCAGTTTTGCTGCCGAGACCCCTCAGGGGCGGGGGTCTACGGAATGATAGTGCATTCTTGTGTTGGTGGGGTATTACAGGTTCTGAAAACATTGTTCAGAGGTTCGGAAAACGAATTTAGTTGTAATTTTGTCTGCGTATTAGATTGAGCGTTCGTACATTGTATGTCTCTGTAGTTTATTGAATATTTTGTTCAAGTGTGTTTTCACAAGAAATACCGTGTGAGAAACAGTCAAGTCACATCGAAACTGTGTTAACCGTATTTCAAATGTGGAGTATTACAGTGATGCGTGCAGTGGAATGGCATACGTCATGACATTCCTTGCTCGGTAGCAAAGGTGCTGCTGCGACTTCTTTTTTTTTTTTAATTCGCATACAATGACACTCTATACGTGCCACTGTCACCACTATCTGTGCGTGTACGGCGCCTTGCTCACGAGGTTCACGATACCGTCAACCTTCAGAGATTATGACGGTATTGCAAATTAAGAGCTATCTGTAACCAGAGGATGATACTGAATGATAGGGACCTTGGATACTAAGCATCTGAGGCTCACTTTGTTAACTGATAACGACATTTTGTATTTACATATAGGTCTACTTCATTAAACAATGCGGACAGATGTGAGTACACTTTACGAAAATGGAAATTACACTTGCCTAAACTTACATGCCCTGAACAAATAGATTATTTTACTAATCTGTTCTTAAAAACGATAGTTCCAAAACTGGCATATTATGCAACTATATAGGCCTATTATAAAGTAATATATTGACTTTTCATTTAAAAGTTATAATAATCATTTCCCTGTGTCTACCTCTGTGGATGCAGAGGTCCCCGACCACCAAGCTGCCGTATGGCCACTTTTCAGAAGGTACTTATGTAGGCCTATATGACTCTTGACTTTGAAAACTGAACCACGATCCTTTAACCTATTTACCATTAAATATATTACAGCAGGCTGTTTCACAAAAACGCTCTTTAAAAGCTTACGAATGTACAAAAATTATTAATTTACCATGTAAATACTATATCATGTTAATTTACTATAATATATAATACTAACAGTTGACATATGATTGAAAATTTAAGCGACAGTAACGTCCGATTTCACTACAATACAGTGTATTACAGTTGATACAACAGACCCTATTAACTGTACTTGTACGACTACAGGATAGTGGTTTGAGTTTAGGGAACACATTATGTACGACAGTTGAGGATCACCTGTCTACACATCATCCATCAAGCGGACAAATGTACATCAATTTTAAGTTTAGTTGTTCAAATATACTAGCTGTTGTCTTATTTTATTTATTTTTTTTAAAAGAGTGCTGACAAAAAACCAACTCAGCCTCCTTATAAGGTCGTTCAAAATAACGTTGCGGTCGATCAGAAATTACACATTGATATCAGCTTTTCACAGCATTATTCTGTCCCAGATGAGCCCCGTTTGGTACGCTACCACCGTCTCTTCTCCGTGTTGCTTTTTACACAAGATTTTTTAAATTTCCTTTTACGAACACGATCATTGGGGTAGTGTGCGCGTCACAAGAAAACAAGAGGACATTTTGTCTGCAGTCTGCACCTCACGACAGACTTGAAAAGACAACGTCGACGAGAACGCCGTTTGTTGAATGCAGACATTAATGCAAAAGCTGATTTGACAACAGCACGCTGTATAAACAACAGTTTATACAGTCATATGTGAAATACGTACAGTATAATGTGAAATAATAAATATATATAATACAAATGTGAATACAATTTTAGAAACTGACTATAGGCCTAATTTTGACAAAAGTGTAATAGACCTATGTAGAAAGGTGAATTAGTTTTCTACCAAAAGAACTCCCACACAGTTTCATAAGGTTTCATAAGCTGTTAACGAGCCCCTTACCATACAAACACATTCCACTTATGAGTAAGGGTACGTGTATAGCGCGGAATACTAGCATAGGGGCTTCGCATAGACGATCGCACATAGCATATCGCACAAGTATGAGAGGTGTGCATACCGAGGATCAAATAGTGTCTGATCCATGAGAATAGTGAACAGTGTCGAGTTCTGTACATGCCGCCGTAAGCACATTTTACAGCAGATTAGAGACCGACCTGTTTACACTTTACCGGGAATTGTACATATAGAGTTGCGTGTGGCTACAGTAAGGGAATGTCCTTGAAGCAACCAATCAAAGCTCAGAAGTATTCCATGTGCGATGTAAAAAAACAAACTTGTTTGGTTTCCAAAGAGGATCAGCGATGATATTCTCTGGTATGTGATGTGCGATCTGCTTCGCTATGCACGGTCCCATATAAATGTATAAGTTTGTTTTCACACTGACTGTAATCTGTGAGTATTCCGCGCTATGCACGTACCCTAAGACTAACCAAAGGTTTGTAGTATACTTTATTATATGTTCTTAAAAGAAATACAATTTTTGTACATAAGAACTGGATAAAACAGTCGTAGCGTGCTCAGAGCGCCCGTGTTCTGAGCGCCAACGCTGCAATCGTGCTCTGTGCGCCGAGACTGATAAACCCGTGTTCTGAGCGCCGAGCTTATCTATGCAACATTAGACGCGATAACACCTGGCTATATATCTGTCTATTCGCTATTCGCCAACTCCGTAACCAACACTATCGGTCCTCTGAAAATTTCTACAAATCATTGCTAAAGACATTATCACAGCACTAGTAGGCTCCCGCAAATTTACTTTTCGCAGATATACGTAACTGATAGCAATATATAATATTTTTTTTAAACAGCTTACAAACTTTTGAAAGAGATCCAAAATTTGTAAGGAGTGTTGAGAGATATTAATTCTGTCAAACACAGAATCGCATTTTGTATTCTGAATAAAATTCCTCAGTTGATTGTCTTATAAACATTTAAATTTTATTACAATTTTGAGTTCAATTTTTGGCTCTTGGTGCTCAAAATCAAGAAAATTGTCGTAGTAAAGGTTGCATTAGAATTATGGCTAACATTCGGGAGGACTTACATTTCTGCAGGCAGACAAATGCCAAACGGTCGACTTTAAGCTGAGGACCTGCTTCTCTCGTCCAATTACATACAAATTAAGGCATGGTTACTCGACTTACTTCTAGGAATGGAATGGACGTTGAAAGAGAATTTATAAGTTTCTGTCTATTCTGTAGTTCACGCAAATCTAAACATTGCTCTAATATTCTGTGCCGGTGCTGGATATGTTTGAGGGTCTTGTTACAAAGATGATTGTATAGAACATCTCGCTCAAACTAAACAAGTTCTTAAGCGCAGGTGTGTTTAAAATATTTTTTTAATTCTAAAATTAAATATTCAAATAAGTTTTTAAATATTGCTTTCAGTTTTTAGTTTTTTATTAGTTATTATCAATTTTAAATTTTAGGCAGCTAGTTGTAACGTCGTGTTTTCTTTCTTTCTAATTCTTTTCTGATTTTGATAAAGAGAATTTCAGTTACTCAAGTTCTTTTCTGTCCGCAACACCTAGGCCTACCTCAAAAGTGGCGATTTGAGCTGTAATTCTCTGTTTCAGTTTTTAGCAGTTTTACGTTTTCCTCTAATAAATATATATATTAGAGGCAGTGGTGTAACTAGGAGCCGCAAGAGCCCGCAATGCGGGGGGGGCCCGAGCAAAAGAGGGGCCCCGGGCTCCGGCGCCGCGCCGTATGTTTTTATTTATTAAATTTTTATTTTTATTAATTTTATTTAACAGTGATAAGAAAGATATATTTTATAAAATCAAAGCACTTGGCGTTCACGTAGTCACATTAGTTAGCAAAATTTCTGGAAGAAACTCCGGCAGGAATGTGGTGACAAGTCCGATGCTGCACACTGGTGCCGATATGGTTCGTATGGTACAGTCGACAAAGTCAAACTGAAATTTGCGCAGTGGCAAAGTGATTCCCGCTCGAGCGATCTTAGCCGAGTACATACAGTCCATTAAATAATTCAGAACGCGATAGAGCGATAGCAGTGTTTCACAAAGCACTTGCTATATAAAATAATAATACCGAACATCACGGAAGGGATGGTAACTACGTGGTAAGTTTATAAAATGATATGAGAGTATTGTTTGATTAGTTTGTTTATAAATGCTGGCGACAGCAAGCTCGCTGTGGCAGGACGAAATTGTGATTCATTAAGTTGACGTCATTTAGATTTGTTTGTGTTTGTTTGTTTCTGATTGCTCCATACTCATCTGGTCCAGAGTGTAGTGCCGACTGACTCGACAGTGTGATTCTGTTCAAAGATTGAAGTGGATGGTAGTGACTTAGTGAAATTTTCATCTTTATCGTCATCAAAGAGGTATGTTTAATTATATGTACGTATATTTTTACTTTCTCTTACCCTATATGAAATATAGGTTGTAAAGATTTGATGGGTTAACTTAATTGCCACACGTTTTGTCGGCGAACCGGAAGTGCCACTTTACTCTTGCAATTTTTCGGTTTTTTACGATTTTCTCAAAAACGGCTCTAACGATTTTGTTTAAAATTGCTCTATTTATAGACTGTTAAGCGTTCTATAATATGTACTGGTTTATGTCAACGTAATCGAATTTTAAACTCATTATACAATTTTAGCGGAAGTAAAAATATTATACACATACCTGTGTAATCTACACGTACAGAAAGCTAAAAGAAAATTAATTTTAAGTACCGGTAGTGTTTTACAAAAAATGCTATAAATCTAAACAGCAAATAAAATTAATGCTACTGGTTAAATTTGAAATACTTTGAAAAGTAGGGTAAGAGAAAGTCGTGTAAGTGTTTCACACCAGATTTTTAATTATTGTTTCATATTTAAAATCTGTTCATCAATATTTTCTTAAATGTTCACATCTAATAAGAACTATTAGTTATTAATCCGGTAAATACTCAAATAGCTCGTACAAATGTGATTTATTTTTGATTATTCATTTTATCTATTTAGATAAGTAAATAACGGATAAACAAAGATCCTATGCCAGTGGAGCGCAAAAGAGGAAGAAGAAGAGAGACGCTGAGGAGAATTTAAAGAAAAATAGGAAAATTGAAAGTTTTTTTTCTCAACAAAGGTCAACTTCCTTGAATACTGTTGCGATACCATCATCATATGAAGATACCCCGCCTACACCTAGCAGTAGCACCACCTGTACAGATGAACGTTCTGTTCCTTCAACATCGTTGGATGCCACGGAGATGGAAGTAACGATTTCTAACAAGGAAAATGAATCTACCGCAAAGCAGCATTACAACAAATTTGAAAATATTATCGATACAGATATGGGTAATTTTCAAACCTCTCTCGACGATGATGTACGCAAGTTCGTCATATCTTCTGAACCGTTTCAGCCGAGAGGGCCATTCAAAATGGACCCTCTACAAAGTAATAGACATTTCTCTGAAACGTATTATAATTGCGCGTATAAATATGGAAAAATAAGAAGACAATGGTTGTGCTACTCTCAAATTTTAGATATGGCATACTGTGAACCGTGCTGGTTATTTTCCTCAGAGAAAAATTCTCAGTGGCGTAGTGGAATTAGTGACTGGCAAGGATTATCTAAAAAAATTAAAATCCATGCTAATAGTTTACATCATGTTAAAGCATATCAGATATATGATAATTGGAAGAAGAATAGAGTTATAGATAAGGACACAGAGACAGTGATTAAACATGAGGCATCGTTTTGGAGAATGGTTCTTGAACGATTATTTGATATCACCCTTATGTTAACAAAGAATTCGTTAGCATTTCGTAGTCATAGAGAAGAGGTAGGAGAAGGTTATAATGGAAATTTCTTATCACAAGTGAATTTACTAGCAAAATATGATGATATTATGAAACAAGTTTTGAATAAACCTAAAGGTACAGTGAAATATCTGAGTCCTGCAATTCAGAATGAAATTATAGAATACTTGGGAACAAATCTTGAAAAATCATTGACAAATGAAATTAATTCATCGCCATTTTTCTCTTTGATAGTAGATACTACGCAGCATATCACAAAAATTGATCAGATGAGTATAATTTTTCGTTACGAGATGAAACCTGCAAGCCTCTCAAATTAAATATTAAAGAGACATTCATGGGTTTTCATGATACCACAAATCACAGTGCTTCTGGAATGACTGAGCAGATATTATCATTTTTGAATTCACAGTCGATTAATTTAAAAAAATGTAGAGGTCAAGGTTATGATGGGGCAAATGTTATGAAAGGTGCCTACAATAATGTGCAAACAAGAATTAAAAATATAGAACCACTTGCGGAATATGTACATTGTGCAAGTCACAATTTAAATTTAGTAATTAACGATACTGTCTCAGGTTGTAAAGAAGTTGTAAATTTTTTCACACTGTTGCAAGAAATTTATACCTTTTTTGGAAATAGTATAAATCGCTGGGATTTATTGTCCAACTTTACAGGGGACTCACAGATAACTTTGAAAAGACTGAATCCAACAAGATGGTCGTCGAGAATATCTTCGTTAAAAGCAGTAAAATTACGATTTTTGGATATGCTTAAAGCTTTAACAGAAATAATGTTAAGAAGTACTAAAAAAGACGAAAGCAATGATGCTACCAATATTATTAAGAAAATGTCAAATTTTGAATCTGTGTTTATATGCGTAATACTGGAATCAATTTTGAGTGAAATAAATTATGCTTCAAAAGTCTTACAGAATAAAGATATTGATTTTCAAACTGCAAGCAACGTACTATATAGTTGTAAAACAAAAATAGAAAAGTTTAGAGACATTTATGATGAATTAAAGGAAGAAGCAGTTCGTATCTGTGCTAAGTGGAAAATAGTTCCAGAATTTGCAAGTAAACGGCGAATTACTGTAAAACGACACTTCGATGTCGATGAAATATCACATGACCACAAATTTGAAAACGAAGAAAAAAAATTTAGAGTTAATGTTTTTGCTAATATCATTGACACTGTTAATACACAACTAAATGATAGGTTCTTAAGTATGTTTGAACTGTCAAAGTTATTTTACTTTTTGGAACCTAAACAACTTTTAGAAACTAAGGAAGAACTTATACTTAAATCTGCACAACAGCTTCAAGAACATTATTGTCAAGATTTGAGTCCGACTTTCCCGATGCAACTAGGCCTACTAAATGCGATTTCATTACTCAAACATGATATAACATCAGAAACAACAATAAAAGAAATGACTGAATTGTTGCTTATTAAGTACCACTACTTAGAATGTGATTTTTCTGAAGTGATTACTGGATTACTACTATTACTATCCTTGCCAGTTACAGTAGCAAGTGCTGAACGATCATTTAGTAAATTAAAACTTATCAAAACTTACACGAGGAATGCAACTAAACAAGATCATTTAAGATATTTGTCTCTTTTAACAATTGAATATGAGATGGCACAAAAACTCAATGTAAAGGAACTGATAAAAGACTTCGCCAATAAGAAAGCTCGTAAGGTAGAGATATGAATACTTCCGAGTACGAATCATTATATATGTATGCTCAAAGTAGCTAATATTACTAACTAATTGTTACTTTATTTCTGTAAATACTCTATGTTTGTTTCCTTTGTGAAAATTATATAAGTTTGGTTTTTTAAAAGTTTGTTATTGTAAAGATTATTGAAGTTTATATAACTTATATATCATAAAGTACACATTTATTGTATAAGCAGTTAATTATTTTTCTACGAGTAACTATCCTCTAAAAAAAGATAATCGACATTAAGTTTAAACTCATTCATCATAAGCATGAGGGGATGGAGGCCCAAAAAACATATTTGCGGGGGGGCCCGTCATTTCTAGTTACGCCACTGATTAGAGGGCGTAGAAATGTCTTCTTACTAGGACGTAGAACACTTTCATCTTTCTCTAAAAACATTCTATAAATAAAGCAATAATCTTGATTGTTCAACCACTTACGATACGACATAAGCCAAAACCAACATGCGTAATTCGGACACATTTCCACAATCACAAACAGCAGTACGGTACTGAAATATCGAAACAGACTTGACAGCTATGGCTGCAACCATCCTGCATGTCGAAAGTATTTCTTCACTTTCTTTATAATTACCGACGAAGCGTACATTTTGAATTTTGCTGCAGAAACATTCGTTATAGTTGACATTATACCAGTTCCTTCGAACAGTAAATTTTTGAAGTTAAGTTTCGTATTATTTATTTTGTAAGCTAACACACTGTGAGATAAATAGTCGTTTCAGTGGCTTAACTCTAGTATCCTTTATACATTGGGTGTTCAGTTTTGATAAAATTTTATAAGTTCCGGCAAGGTAATGAAAAGTTTAAATCTTCAAAAAAATGTTCTGTCCCTTTCCAATCTTATTGTTACTTTCAAAATTGGTGATCAAAATTGTGTTCCGTAAGACGTTTCGTAAGAGTCGTTGAGGAAGAATTCTTGACTGTTAGCCTGATTCTGCATAGTTCCTAGAGCTGTTCTCAATTTTTTACAACGATTCACTTTGCGGTATTGTGTTTCGGTACTTTTTTACCATATCGAGATCCTCATTAGAAACTGATTGGAAATTCTGCCGGAACCTGATGAACATCTTCTTGCGCTGTTTTTTTAATACATTTGCTACTTCCGGTTCTGTTAAATTTGGCGCACAACGACTGCTCCTGTGAAGTCACGATGATTCCGTTCCTTGTTCTGATGAGCCCTCGTTAACCTGATGTTTTTTATTTCGTACACAACTAGAGTGCAATATGCTTGTTTGAACTTAGCTCTGTATTAATAGCCCTCACGATGAATCAGAGGTTTCCCTTTAGTTGATGTAATAACCGCTATTTAGATAAAAAACTTCAAAACTGACCACAAGTAACAGTACTGTGCGTACAACCAAATGTCAAATTACAACTAATGAAAGAGTGCGAATAACAATAAGGAAAGCGGTTAGTCAATACTCTTCAACACTCTACGACTCCACTCAGGTAATGTGGTAGAGATCAGTGACCGAACAACTACGCCTATAACACTACTGACTCGAATAGATTATAAACCATTAGTCTAAATTTACACAAATTCATGTAATGTTATTTACGGTTATGTAAATACACAATATGTGCCCTTAAACACGTATTTTTAAGAACCCGTAGACCAACCTGTGTGTAACGCAAAAATATGTAAGTACTTAGTAATATATGTTTAATTACCTTCAAATAATCTTGGTGCATTTCTACATCGCACTCTTTTTAAAAAGACTTGTCTCATTAATGTAAACAGACAGCTTACGATGTTGTATGTGATTTTCAGCTACAATTTTTATTGTCTATGTCAATTAAAAACACATGGGGATCAATTAATGCTGCATTAGTAAGCTGAAGTAGTAGTCCATTTACAGCTTTCATAGCATGGGCGCTCTAGCCACGGGACCCCCAGTTTTAAAACAGTCTCAACGTTTTGGCAACATTTACTACCATCATTATCATCGTCATCATCACCACCATCACCACCATGTGCGGGGTCGCGTATACGGGCAATACAAAATTAATTAATATGTAGCCTATAATGACCATTAACATGTGTCGGATGTTATAATTGTACAATATGAATACGCATAATAACAATGGTATGAGTAACCCATTACGTATGAGTAATTATATTAATCTTTATGTAGCAAATACGCACACATTCACAAAATACAGCACTCAGGTGTAGGGCAATTAATCCCTTTTGTATTGAGCGTATTTAAGTAGGCCTACTCGTGATGACAGTAAATTTTGTCTAAACGTCAACTCAAATGTCTGGTAAATAAACGAACCTGACAAAACCTTTAATCGCTTCTTGAGTCATAGTCATTATTAAACTCGACATAACTACTTGTGTTACGCGATTGATGTTCGTGTTAAACGATCGATGACCCATTTAATAATACAAATTATATAATAATAATTAAAGTAACATTAGTATTAAATTATACTATACAATATTTATTGTCATCATCAGGACCTGTGTATGAATACAAAAGAAATATCAAACACAACCGATCAATTATTTGAGTGAACGTGTTTGTGTTTGTGAGTGTGTGTGCGCGCGCGCGCGTATGTGTGTATCATTGTATATGTGAAGGAGTTGAAACAGTTTGTTTCAACTCTATAACAGTCTACACTGTTATCTGGTACATAATTCTCTAATGTATGTGAGTAGGATAGTGTAAATAGAGATGGGAAGAGTGTTAGAGTGCCATTGCAGAAAGAGACAAAGTGAGAGAGAGAGAGAGAGAGAGAGAGAGAGAGAGAGAGAGAGAGAGAGAGAGAGAGAGAGAGAGAGAGAGAGAGAGAGAGAGAGAGAGACAGACAGACAGACAGAGAGTGAGAGAGCGAGTGAGAGGGAGTGAGAATACGAGGTAGAGGGAGAAGGAGAGGGAGAATATGGGTGAGAGAGAGAGGGTGTGATTGTTGACATAGGCCTATACATAATTTTAAAATATTCTATAGTACTCTGTATATACATAGTTCTCGCAAAATAATAAGTTACAACAATATGATTATAAGTATTATCCACTTTCACATGATAGATAGGTGTACCATAAACTTGTGTTTGTAATATTATGTAAATTCTCTTGTGTAAGTTTGTAAAGTTCTACAGTTATTGTATTGTGTAATTTAGAATTCTCTAAATTAATGACGGTGTTTTCAATACCAGTAGTGAGTGAAACATAATAAAAATAACTTTTAATAATTTACATAATTGAACATCCCTATGATCTGTATTTAGCTATATGTTTACTATGCTATATGTTGACAGGTATATGTATAAACGTTTTCTGTACCAATTCTAATACAGTATATAATTGTTGATTACTGCTTTTTATTAATTACAAGCACCATTACATTATGAGTAATTTAAATTGTAATACTGTATAAATTATGTTCTGGGATATTATAATTGTCTCGTTGTATTTACGGAAAACATTTGTAGATGTTAAAACAATCTGTTTCAATTCCTTCACATATACAATGATACACACATACTCCCGCACGCGCGCGCACACACATAGACAGACAGACTCACATACACAAACACGTTCACTCAAATAATTGATCCGTTGTGTTTGACATTTCTTTTGTATTCATACACAGGTCCTGATGATGATAATAAATATTGTCGAAATGTCGACACAAATAATTTAAAATTTATGTTATACTTTTTGACCGATCCTCACAAACCCTCCACCGAAAAAATTCATTGATTGACGGTCACTACGAATTTAAGGATTTTTTAGTATTAAAAAATAAAATTGTAAAATAACATAGAAACAACAGAGGTAGCTCTACTGTAATTAATTAGAAACTCAAATTTTATACATAGAATATTAATTTGATTAATTTATTATTATACTTTAAATGAACTATAATATTCTTTAAATCTAGACTAGTGTACGAGATATTATAAAAATTCACATTGTGTACCTCCATTTATTTTGGTTAATGGAGGTTCTAATGTGTACATAAGATTAGATGTGGAGTTTTATTCGGTGTAAGACCACTCAGCGCACGCGCTCGCGTAATTTGTGTATAATAAATGCACGTAATACCCATGGTCAAGATTATCATCATCATCAACCGAATTGACACAATGAGACGCGTGACGTCTGATGTGACCAGAGGCGCCCTTAGATGTGCTTCGGGTGCGATCGTACAAGGCTCGAACTTTTCGGAATCTACGAGCTCATTCAAACAACAGTCTCCATATTGTTCCTGCATTCTATGAATAATTTTTGCAGGAAACGTATCACATTTCTTGCGTGACGTAGTCAGACAATGGGCCATTCATTTTAAATTGATTTTTAAATCTGTTGTAAACTGATGATAATAAAACACTACTTTAACAAACGGACGCTGTGAGCTTATAATCTGTAACAAACCAATCAGTGTTGCCGTATCCCTAATGGGGGTACGCAGATTATTATTTCGGGCAGGGTTCAACAAAAATATTGAGGGGCTAAACCTTATGTCACGTATATCCTAACAACATTTATGCACAAACACCGAATTAACCATAACATGCAAAGATGTGTGGACTGAAGCATTATTGCGGTGTAATTTCCACAGATGTCTTTTTACTAATCTTGCCGTTCCCTTTGAATAACTTTAAACGTGTAACATAGCATACCCAAAAGTGGTCGTTATTCATCATAGCACCCAAGGATAAACATTCTTGGAACACTATACCACATTATTTATTTTGTTATTCATCTTCAGTTTCAACTCACTCACGACTATCTTTGAAGCGTTGTAACATTCATAAACCTCTCGTTTATACATGCTAGACTTACCGTAAACCTTTGCAACATTTTCATCATGTCACACCACTTTACCTCGTTTTTTAAATAAAACTTGATCAAGTTCTCTAATCCTGCATTGCAAAATGTTCAGAAATGCAAACAAATTAAAACGCAACTCTCTCAAATTAAACCTACTCATCCAACATGGCTATAATTTTTGTCGATTGTTACAAAACATGTGTACCAATGTCATATTTTTTCAAATCAGACTATTTTAATGTGGGAAATTTAAAAATTACACGAACTTATTGATCACGTTCGCGTAATACGCAATATTAAAAAATATAAGGAGATTATTTATTTAAGAAAAGTAAATAAATTATATTATTTATAAATAGCACTGTGATATTATTTTATTTCACACTCTTGTTAATAATGTTTTTACTTACCTTGACATCAGTTCGTACTAAGAACGTTTATCCCCTTACCTAACAAGAATTATGTTAAGTCATCAAGAATGCAACGAGTTGTACGGTTCGATATCTATGGAATGTGGTATGAACATTTGGTAGAAGGCATTCTCACAACACTAAACTGAAAAGAAAATATATCCAGTACATTTGACATGATACTATGATACACAGAAAGCCTGACTGTTAAGCTCAGTCTTGGCTATAGCAATGGAACGGACACAGAATAGTTACGGTACAATTTTTCTCTACGTAGTTAAAATGAATCCGAACATTGGTCTGAATATTCCATACCGGATAGGATCTCAACCTGCGCTAACATTTCATCCAGGCTCGAGTCTGGCTATATCAAAGAACCCTGCTTAAACGAAGATCTTAAAATATCGAAGAACCTCGTTTAAGCTAAATAAGATTCTTAAACATATGCCTGTTTCAAGTATTTTTCTTTTTGTTGTTACAATTTTTTAAATTTATTTTTTAAATTAATGTGCAGTATTTCGTTGAAAACAGAGTTCTGCAGCTGCGAGAGCTTACTGTGATAATGTCCATATACAATGAATTTTGTACAAATTTTCGTAGGACCACTACGGAGTCGGACAACAACGGACGGACAGAGATATGCAGCCAGGTGTTACCGCGTCTAATGATGTATAGATAAGCTCGGCGCACAGAACACGGGCTTATCAGTATCGGCGCTCAGAGCACGATTTCATCGTTGGCGCTCAGAGCACGGGCGCTCTGAGCACGACGGATCTTACCCGTTATACGTCTAACAAGGAAAACATTGTCGCAAACAAATGTATGGTGCGCTGTAGTTTGTTTTTAATTGTCATGCATGCTTATCTTCTATACCAACGGAAAACAGTGTGTTATTATTAGTAAACACGGTGTGATGTGGCTCAGCCTCTTTTGCTTATCGTTCTGCGTGCTTCAGTTTTGCTGTGGTCAGCTACGTTGACTAGTCGACATTTGTTGAGTTTAGTGAGTAGCTTAGTAGTGAGTAATGAATTTTCTTCGTTTAGCAGACAGTATTCAGACTAATACAGATGTTATAGGCCTATGCTACTTACAAAGCAAAAGCATTTTACGTAATCCTCGTATCTTCAACAATGGAAGCTGCGTACGCGTTAACCCGATTTTTTGTTGTTGCAAAACATTTGCAAAACCTATTTATACATTTGTGACAGTCCATGCCTGCATAGCCATCGAAACGGCGGCCTTTGGCAGGCTATCGGTTTGCGGGTTACTAAAATCATCACTCATGTGTCACAGACATCGAAGCATTAGATCGCAACGATTGGCCCCTTAATTGATCCGTTTGTTATTAGATCAAACGATTGATCCGTTTCTGCTCGCTCCGCTCCCAGTTAAGAGCATGTCACATGTGGATCCACCGCATATAAATAAGTTCTTTGCCCAATACGTTTACTTAAATAAGTGCATTATCTCATAACGTTACATAAATAAGTAATATAAATTATATGTTGTATGTTGGTGGACCAGTAGGCTTACATTTATTTAAAGAGACGGCACTGTTATGCGGAGAAGGAATAGAAACCATATTTAAAGGAAAAACTACTAACGGCAAATATAATACTTTTTTGGCCACACAGACATAGGAAGATGAAACTCCTGTCCCTTCACAACAAACTTCCACACTCTGAGCTATCAATCGGAATAGAAGTCACCTGACTCTTCCTTTTGAAGTCAAAACATTTTACTGATAGATCCCTTCAGATCCAAGAGAAGATGTTACTACCATTAGAAAATGAATACAGGAATTTTTTCAACAATTCTGGAAAGAAACTACAGCTCTCAACTCAGTAATCATAGTTCGTAATGATCTATTCAGAGCCCCAAGAAGAAAAAATACGTCCGTTCTGATCTGCTACGTAAGTGGTACATAACGATCAACACGGACAAGTCCGAAGTGATCTCCTTTACGCGTAATCCACTTCTAAATGCCAACACCTCTGCTTTGAGGGGAGTTCCGTCCAATAGACCGAATCGGTGAAGTACCTAGGCGTTTGGTTAGACCGCCGCCACAACTTCAACGACCACGTGACCGACACCCTAAACACGGCTCGTGGCGTCAGAGCCAAGCTCTTCCCCATGCTCTCATGGGGCTGTCCGTACCAAACTTACATTGTATCTACTCTTCCTTTAAACAATAACCACTTATGCGCCACTTCCTGTCGGCTACCAACACGTGAAGGCTGTCAGCATTCCAAAACCGCACGCTCCGGTTCCGCTCGGAGACCCCATGGTATGTCAGAAATGATGTTATTCATCGGGGCCTAAGAGTCTTTCCCTGGAGGTTTTGTCTGGTCCATAACGACAAAATTGTTCGCACAGGTGGGGGAATCCACGTTCCAGCACATTCATCAACTTAAAAGCATGGGCAACGCTTCGCCCTGGTACGCGTCTGACGCGCTCGTGAGTTACTTGACGATCCTCTACAGGCATTTCCACATGAACTGCATGGTCCTAATAATCCCTGAACCGCTGTCTGGCGCAAGTCATCAAGGCGGCTTGCATACGCTCGGGTTGTTAGTCCGGCGTCTACCAAATATACAATCAGACATATGAAATCAGCTCGAGTTGTCTCAGTTGCGCTGTCGCCCTAGGCATGGGGTACCACGAGGTGTGCAAGTGCCTCGTTGTGAAGCCATTCGTCCAGCTGTCCGTTCCGACCGACATCTCAAAGCGGCCGCGCCAATCGCCCAATCCAGTAGTGCTCTCTAAGTCCCTGGAAGTGAATCCTTAAGGGAACCATGGAGCAGTACCTCAGTCGTTGGATCAGGCTGGTGCACCTAAATACAATTCCCAGAATTCAAAATCAAACCGTTTCAACTGCATGAGCCGCTTCGGCTGCAGATATGGGAAACCACGAGGTGTGTAAGTAGTCATCGACCACAGGAGCGCGCCAAAAATGGTTCTGCGGGAGACACAGAGCCGAGTTATGCTGGAGCAATTCACAAACTTCTCTCCAGCACGCTTCAACGTTTCAACGTGCAAAGGGAACCCGCAATCTAACTCCTTGTACCGAACCGCGCTGCAACGTTTGAACTATCGGACTCCGACTCTAACAAACCAAACAAACCAGGGCGCAAGACGCTCCGGGGAACTTCTGTCCGTGTATGAAGGAAAATATTTTAAACAATTCATTGTTCAAACAGTATGTGCAAAACTGGTTTGTTTAAATATTCAAAATATATGAGGTTAGAAAGTCATTTACGAAAGTAATAAACTGAAGTTGAGGGGAATTCAATGAAAAAAATGTGTAAAAATTTAGTCCTAATAGAAATGGAAAAATGTGTTATAACACTAATAACACTGTAACACGAAAAATGCAGTTCAAATTATAAATCTGAAGACTACAGAAGTGACTGATTCATGTAAATGTGACAATGTTTCTGTAATTGATGACAGTTAATTTTTAACTTAAAAACAAGGACGGTGATGACTGTTCTGTTATAGATAGTAATATCTATTTATAGCATCTTCTAATGACAGTAGCAAAATCTGTCATACTCTATGGGCCGACAACTCGGCTGATACCCATGGTGAAGGGGGCAGGAATTCCTCAAGAGAATGGCAGTAGGCGCAACTAAGGGCCACAATTAGTAGGCCTATACGCATATCGGAAGGTTTCTGAATCTGCAATATCATTGATTGCTGAGCTTTCGAACGATTGATGCCGGATTGTCAATGAACGACAGCTGATTTTCGATAGGAAAACGGTAGTCAGAAACGGATAAAGCAAAAGAAAGGGTACAGAAGATACTGTGTTGACAGGAACATTAAGGTCAAGAACCCGCGTAAGACGGACAGCCTGACAGGTTAGACAGTTGAGAAGATGGGCTGGCCGAGGATGTACTAAGGATATGGCAAGGACATGACGCAATTTCTCCGGGGACACACGAATATTTTCACGCAACAAACTGGGTATGTGAGAAACTCAGGAAGTAATACTCGTTTGGGATGTGCTACACATCTTTTGTACGACACAGGTGGACGACACAACCGTAAAGTCTTGAAAGGGGACATTATTTATGCTCAGTAGTGAGAAACGATTGGATAAGATGGCTGTTATGTAGATGGAATTCTACGTCTCGAAGGACTCAATATAGGCATGGCGATAAAAGAATCGGTAAGTGATACATAGGCCTACGTCTATATGAGTAGAAAGCTAGTGTGCTTCATCGGGTAAAATATTATTCACACTGGGCAGAAATAAAATGAAACCTGTTGTAAAGTGGATTATTGTTAGGATCGTATACTCACAGTTTAGTAACATCCAAAACACCGTAGTATTCCATTCTCCCCTTACAAATATGTATACAAAACGGCAAATCTTACTTTCTAAAAATATTAATAAGGTATTGTTATGAACCAGACGTTCAAGTAATTATAGCTGAGGATGAGGATGACATCTGTTACATCTTAGAAAGTTGTACGAAGAAATGGGGCTTAACAATAAATAGCAATAAGACTAAATAATTGTCGTCGGAAATACATACAGAGATATATTGTTGGAACGGGGAGTTGTGGATGGAATAGATTCATACAAAAACTTTGGTATAATGGTTACAAAGCACGGCACAAGTGTAACAGAAATAAAATATCGGTATGGAGAACCATACATGACTTCCATATTCTAAGATCATATTCAAAATCATTCCATATTTAAAATCATTTTCAGCCAAACAGCCAGGGAAGGAATTTTAACAAAAAAATACTTGTTTGTTGCCAATAACGTAGTACACATATAAAAAAAAATTATCCCCTCCCCCTTCAACTATAATTTTGATTTATAGAAAATTACCCCCAGCCCGTTCAACTAGCCTCTTCATTTATAGATATTTCATCTACGTTTCTACAGTGGATTATTAAGATCTTATCAGGATACTTTATCAAAATTAAGTACTTTACTCATGTTACAACAAAAAATGTTTCAGGTAAACTGCCCTTTCCCCGTAACCGATCTTCACCAAAACCAACAGACATTGAGTTCTCTATAGCTCAGGCACATATGTAAAAAATTATTTGATTCTGTTTGAATTTACGGCAGTTATGGTTCGTCATATAAAAAATTACCCATGTTAAAACATAAAACATGAGATTTATAAAACATATCTAAGATTTATATTTAAAATCATTTTTGAAATAAAATATTTTCATAGAACCTACTAACGCTGGGGAAATCTGAGGAGCCAATCAGAGTTGGGCCTACCTGTCACTCTGCTGAATTTGGTGGAAAGCCCTGTCACTGTCGTCAAAGTATCAGCCTTGACAGGGTCCTCTTTTTCTGCAAAATGGGAGAGGCTTGAGATGGAGTGAGTGACATGGTCCCCACCTCAATGAAGAACCCATTGTTTTATAAAAATATATTTAAATTTTGAAAACTGAAAATTCTTTTCTTGTTGTAAATATTTATATTTTATAATCAAAATGACTTTATTTTTGTTACCTGGCAACAAAATTATTTTATTTTCAACAATTACCATTGTTTCAAAAAGTTTAAATAATTTTTCAAGTACTTTACTCTTGTTAAAACGTAAAAGGTTGCAGGTAAACTACCCCTTCCCCTTAACCGATCTTCACCAAAATCTAATGGCCTTGAGTCCTCTACAATTCACTGACGTATGCAAAAAATTATTTGATTCTGTTTGAATTTGCGGCTGTTATCGTTTGCCATAGAAAATACGCTTGACAAAAAACGTTGCAGGTAAACTACCCCTTCCCCTCAACCGATCTCCACCAAAAACAATAGGTCTTGAGTACTCTACAAATCAGAGCTGTATGCAGAAAATTATTTGATTCTGTTTGAATTTGCGGCTGTTATCGTTTGCCATAGAAAATACCCTTGTTAAAAAAACGTTGTAGGTAAACCACCCCTTTCCCTTAACCGATCTTCACCAAAAACAATAAGTCTTGAGAACTCTACAATGTAGGGCTGTATGCAAATAACCTTTTGATTCTGTTTGAATTTGCGGCTGTTATCGTTTGCCATAGGAAATACCCTTGTTAAAACATAAAACGTTACAGGTAAACTACCCCTTTCCCTTAACCGATCTTCACCAAAAACAATAGGTCTTGAGAACTCTACAATTCAGGGCTGTATGCGAAACATTATTTGATTCTGTTTGAATTTGCGGCTGTTATCGTTTGCCAAAAAAAAAAATTTCCCTTGATAAAAAAAAACCGTTGCAGGTAAACTACCCCTTTCCCTCAACCGATCTTCACCAAAAACAATAGGTCGTGAGTACTCTACAAATCAGGGCTGTATGCAAATAATCGTTTGATTCTGTTTGAATTTGCGGCTGTTATCGTTTGCCAAAAAAAAAATTTCCCTTGATAAAAAAAAACCGTTGCAGGTAAACTACCCCTTTCCCTCAACCGATCTTCACCAAAAACAATAGGTCGTGAGTACTCTACAAATCAGGGCTGTATGCAAAAAATTATTTGATTCTGTTTGAATTTGCGGCAGTTATTGTTTGCCATAGAAAAAAAATCTACAGACAGACACACAGACAGACAGACAGACACACAGACAGACACACACACAGACACTTTTCGGTAAACGACTTTTTTTCATGTTTTGAGTGTAGTAGAATCAGAATCTGCAATAATCTCGAACACGATTTTTTTTGCCATCACCATACTTCCATTCCTTAAGGAATATGGAAGTAAATATCGGTATGGAGAACCATACATGACTTCCATATTCTAAGATTTATATTTAAAAGCATTTTCAGCCAAACAGCCAGGCTGTGTCTTACCTGCCTTTTTATTGCTGTATTAAATGAAAAATATTATATTACATTAAAATGAAAAAATTATAATTTTATTGCCTGGCAACAAAATTATTTTATTTTTAACAATTACTATTGTTTCAAAAAGTTTAAATAAATTTTCAAGTACCATACTCTTGTTAAAACGTAAAAGGTTGCAGGTAAACTACCCCTTCCCCTTAACCGATCTTCACCAAAAACAATAGGTCTTGCGTACTCTACAAATCAGGGCTGGATGCAAAACATTATTTGATTCTGTTTGAATTTGCGGCTGTTATCGTTTGCCATAGAAAATACCCTTGTTAAAAAAATGTTGCAGGTAAACTACCCCTTTCCCTCAACCGATCTTCACCAAAAACAGTAGGTCTTGAGAACTCTACAATTTAGGGCTGTATGCAAATAATCTTTTGATTCTGTTTGAATTTGCGGCTGTTATCGTTTGCCATAGAAAATACGCTTGATAAAAAAACGTTGCAGGTAAACTACCCCTTCCCCTTAACCGATCTTCACCAAAAACAATAGGTCTTGAGTACTCTACAAATCAGGGCTGTATGCAAAACATTATTTGATTCCGTTTGAATTTGCGGCTGTTATCGTTTGCCATAGAAAATACCCTTGATAAAACAAAAAACGTGGCAGGTAAACTACCCCTTTCCCTCAACCGAACTTCACCAAAAACAATAGGTCTTGAGAACTCTACAATTTAGGGCTGTATGCAAATAATCTTTTGATTCTGTTTGAATTTGCGGCTGTTATCGTTTGCCATAGGAAATACCCTTGTTAAAACATAAAACGTTACAGGTAAACTACCCCTTTCCCTTAACCGATCTTCACCAAAATCAGCAGATCTTGAGAACTCTACAATTCAGGGCTGTATGCGAAACATTATTTGATTCTGTTTGAATTTGCGGCTGTTATCGTTTGCCAAACAAACAAAATTACCCTTGCTAAAAAAAAACCGTTGCAGGTAAACTACCCCTTTCCCTCAACCGATCTTCACCAAAAACAATAGGTCGCGAGTACTCTGCAAATCAGGGCTGTATGCAAAAAATTATTTGATTCTGTTTGAATTTGCGGCAGTTATCGTTTGCCATAGAAAAAAAATCTATAGACAGACAGACAGACAGACAGACACACACACACACTTTTCGGAAAACGACTTTTTTTCATGTTTTGAGTGTAGTAGAATCAGAATCTGCAATAATCTCGAACACGATTTTTTTTGCCATCACCATACTTCCATTCCTTAAGGAATATGGAAGTAAAATCAGTAGTAGTGTAGCAGAAAGTGATTGAAATAAAAAATCGTATAATACAAGGGCAACGTGTAAGGAGACACTTACATGGAGAAACCAACTAAGGCCCGAAACAAAATAAGACAATAGTGGAAAGTATTGTAACATATGGGGCAAAAGTGTGGGAAACTAAAGACCATATGAGGAAAAGATTACGCTACATGGAAATGGGGTACATGAGAAGGTGCTGTAGACTTACATTGCTGGATAGGGTAAACAAATCAAGAAATAAGAGAAAGAATGAATATACGTAGCCTACCAATATAAATGACACAACTGATGCAAAAATATTAAGATGGAACGGGCATATGTGCCGTATGAGTAATGATGGATGGTCAAAGGCATTACTAGAATAGGTCCGTCATGAAAGAAGAAAGAGAAGGGGGTCGCGAAAGGCTTGGATAGAAGGCATAAGGTATGCAATGCTACAGAGAAATCTAAAGCATAATGACTGGATACAAAAGTTTGGAAATGATTTACCTTATTGAAACCGTCCAGTGACTTCAAGTTGTATATTTATGACGCGTTTCGAGTCATATGACCCTTCAGATAGTTATCACTCACAAGGAGATCATCAAATATTAAAATTCACAAAAACACAAAAAACACACATATGTACAATTGTAAAACCTATACAAGCGTCCGACACAGTGCACTGCGTGAGGCCCACTGGACTCTGAGCAAACGCGTGTCACGCCGTGTGTTATCTCATAATCATATGTGTAGCGCGGTGTCATACAACGGGTTTGATTTGAAATTTAATTTATCGTTAAGTATGCCATCATGAGTAACTGGGTTATTATGTCCACTATAGATTTCAAATTCTTCCCATGCATCCATATAACGACCCTTACTACAATAATGTAAGCGTATTAAATTCGTATTAAAATTCGTGTACGAATGGTTGCATGTAATTAAATGTCGTTTGAAATTAGATTTTATATTATCTATAGAAACACCTTTATTGATGAAATTATGTGGAGTGTGTTCCCGAAACCTTTTAATAAAAGGTCTCCCCGTTTGACCAATATAGAAACATTCACAATCATTACATATCAATTTATATACACCCGTCCTTGACTCTAATTGTGTGTGAACAGCCTGGCGAACCGAATTCCAAAGGCTATTATTGGTTTTAAAAATGGTGGTGAAACCAAGCCTATTAAAAACAGACGTTAGAATTTTGGGCATTATCTCTATGTGGTTGAGATGTAGGCCTACTTATTTTTGGTTTTTATATTATTTAATTGTTTGGATTTCTTAGCCTTGTGCTTCCTAAGAATGTTATCCACCATCCGGCAATCATAACCATTAGCAGCAGCAATATGTTTAATTGTATTTAATTCATCATTAAAATCGTTAGCGTCAAGGGGGACACTCAAAAGCCTGTGTACGAAACTATTATATGCTGCTAATTTTTGCGAATATGGGTGGTGGGAATCCGCATGTATAGTAACATCGGTGGTGGTAGGCTTTCTATGTATTCCAAATTTCAGGTTGTTGTGCTGTTTAGTTATGGTTAAATCCAAAAAATTTAGTTCATTATTTGCTTCGGTTTCCATGGTGAACTGGATATTGTCATTTACAGCATTCAAGCTGTTTTTACTTCCATATTCCTTAAGGAATGGAAGTATGGTGATGGCAAAAAAAATCGTGTTCGAGATTATTGCAGATTCTGATTCTACTACACTCAAAACATGGAAGTAAAAGTCGTTTTCCGAAAAGTGTCTGTGTGTCTGTCTGTCTGTCTGTCTGTCTGTAGATTTTTTTTCTATGGCAAACGATAACTGCCGCAAATTCAAACAGAATCAAATAATTTTTTGCATACAGCCCTGATTTGTAGAGTACTCACGACCTATTGTTTTTGGTGAAGATCGGTTGAGGGAAAGGGGTAGTTTACCTGCAACGGTTTTTTTTTATCAATGGAAATTTTTTTTTTGGCAAACGATAACAGCCGCAAATTCAAACAGAATCAAATAATGTTTCGCATACAGCCCTGAATTGTAGAGTTCTCAAGACCTATTGTTTTTGGTGAAGATCGGTTAAGGGAAAGGGGTAGTTTACCTGTAACGTTTTATGTTTTAACAAGGGTATTTCCTATGGCAAACGATAACAGCCGCAAATTCAAACAGAATCAAACGATTATTTGCATACAGCCCTAAATTGTAGAGTTCTCAAGACTTATTGTTTTTGGTGAAGATCGGTTGAGGGAAAGGGGTAGTTTACCTGCAACGTTTTTTTAACAAGGGTATTTTCTATGGCAAACGATAACAGCCGTAAATTCAAACAGAATCAAATAATGTTTTGCATACAGCCCTGATTTGTAGAGTACTCAAGACCTATTGTTTTTAGTGAAGATCGGTTGAGGGGAAGGGGTAGTTTACCTGCAACGTTTTTTTATCAAGCGTATTTTCTATGGCAAACGATAACAGCCGCAAATTGAAACAGAATCAAATAATGTTTTGCATACGTCCCTGAATTGTAGAGGTCTCAATGACTTTCGATTTTGGTGAAGATCGGTTAAGGGGAAGGGGTAGTTTACCTGCAACCTTTTACGTTTTAACAAGAGTAAAGTACTTGAAAATTTATTTAAACTTTTTGAAACAATGGTAATTGTTAAAAATAAAATAATTTTGTTGCCAGGCAATAAAATTATAATTTTTTCATTTTAATGTAATATAATATTTTTCATTTAATACAGCAATAAAAAGGCAGGTAAGACACAGCCTGGCTGTTTGGCTGAAAATGATTTTAAATATAAATCTTAGAATATGGAAGTCATGTATGGTTCTCCATACCGATATTTCAAAGTGCTTAGCTGGCGTGCAGTACCATTGAAAATCAAAAAAGTGTTGTCCACATAACGACAATAAAAAATAATGTTATTGGTGAACTTGTGGTTATTAAGAAAGTAATTGATCTCATAAGAGTTCAAATAAATGTCGGCCAACAAGCCGGACAATGGTGAGCCCATAGCAAGTCCGTCTCTTTGAATATAATAACGTCCATTAAAAGTGAAATAATTTTGTTGCAAGATAACTCAGTACGCAGATTAATTCGTTTATGGATTGTGCATCTAATTTATTGGATTTTATTAAGTTATTATATAAGATGTCCAAGGTCTGATTTACGGGAATATTAGTATAAAGGTTGACAATGTCGAAAGATGGTAATTTGTATGTGGGTAGCAATTGTATATTTCTAACTTTGTTTATAAAATCCATGCTATTAATTATGCTACGATTATTTTAACTTTCCCGGACTACTATAACATTTTATACATTTGTACTACAGTAGCGCATATACAGTAATCGTCTGATTATTGAGCCGTCCTTTTATAGAGCTATCACTTGATCTGTTTATTGAATCGCTATTACCTATAATTTATATCATTAACTACTTTATGTCGACGGATGTAAATACAGCAGATACTGAAAACCAAACTGACCGGAATGATGACAATCGAAATTCTGTTAGAAATGTTACAAAATCAGGCTACACATGAGCAAATGGCTGTGTCCTCCTTTAAGCGAAAAAAGCTCTGGTTAAAATGCTGGAACATTTGCGGTGGCTTCAGAAACACACCAGAATCCTGTAAGGCGACGATTACTGAGAAAACGAAATAGCATACTGCAGGAGGAAGACCACACGTACTGGCTTCAGCGACTTAAGCTATTCTTCTGGAGCTCGAAAAAGTTCAGTCTCGAGGCAACAGATTGAAATGCGTTTTTACACCCGCTTAACAATGTGTCTCGCTTGTTAATGCCAGCATTAACAGCAGTCATTTCTGTTATCTTTCCGACCTATAATTTGGAGGGCTGCTGTATTTTCTAGAATATCATCAAAGTTCACTCGTCTTGCACGCTCTCTTGCTTTAAAGCTATCATAACCGTTTTCGATATTTAACTCATTTATTGTAACTAGTGGTCGCCCAGTGGTCGAAATTCGACCGTAATTCACTAAATTTTTAAGTTTGAACGTTATTGAGGTTCTTTTGTCAAAGAGTATACCTCTATAATCACTGCATATAATTTTCTTGAATTTTTTTCTATTACGTCAGCTGCGAGCGTGTACAAATACGTCATTAGCGTGTGTTGTTTGCCTTAATTCCCTGCAATACCTATGAAATTTAAAATTTAATGTTAGTAACAGTTGAAAAAAACACAATTACAGCTTGTATTCGTATTTACTTTTTGATATAATTCATTGTCAGTTTTAATTTTTTCATGTTATTATTGAATCAAATAAACGCTAATAAAAATAAGACTTGACATTCATAGAAGTATAAGATACATTGTTTTCAATTCCAGTGGATTACATTTCATTTTTGGTAAGGTACAAAATTCGAAAACAGTTTGAAGATTATCTGCTACAAAGCTTATATAATTTTTTAATTTTTTTTTCTATGCATTAATTTTCGAGTTATTTGAAAAATATGAAAGATAGGAAAAATGAGGTTTAGCTTGGCTAAGCCATATTTAAAAAGCAATAACGCGTTTTTGACATTTCCTTGGGTTTTTTTTATTGCCATACTGACCAGGTTTCGCCAAGGCTACACAGTTATTTTGCCTATCTTTTTCGAATTATATAAAATTTAAATAAAAAATTAATACAAAATAAAAAATGAAATAAAAAATACGTGCCTAGTATTTTTTCATATATTTTTCATTAAATCAAAAAAACCGGGCGATTAAAAAAATAAATGTTGTCCATTGAACTTAAAATAGTTTGAAAGTGAATTTAATGATTCAGAACTTCTGTGTAAACGATGTTTTTTGTAAAAACTCTTTCATCGTTTGCTAAATGCCCTTGGCCATTATATTCGGAAATATAAAATCTCAAACCATCGAATGATCGAACTCTACTTGCTGCGACGTACAACTGACCATGTGTAAAAACTGGCTGCCTCAATAAAATTCCAATTTTTCCGAATGTTTGTCCTTGAGACTATTTATTGTCATCGCAAATGCAGGTATAATTGGAAATTGAGTTCTTTGAAAGTTAAATGGTAAAACAGTACCGGAATATGTTAAATTTATACGTGGAATCAAAATTCTCTTATTGCGTGCGGTTCCAGTTAAAACTTCGCAATCAATAGCATTACGATGCATACACTTGATGCGCATTCGTGTTCCATTGACTAATGCTTCCTTTGTATTTAAGTTTCTGATCAGTAAAACGATGCAATTAACTTTCAATACTAACTTATGTGGTGGCAAACCACTAATAGTCAAAGAATTCAAAAACTCTACTGGATAGTTATTGATTTCATTGTCATCATCACAAATTATTTTATCGTAGCTATGATATGTTTTCAGTTCACCTGGTATTCGATTAAGTATATCAGTATTAATAAAAGTACAATCATCATTTTTAGGTGCTAAAATAACTGACTTCAATATGTTATCTGAGAGTATGTTTTCGGAAATATTTCCATACACCTCATTAATAATATTATTTTCATCTCCTATTAATTGCTAAGGTATTTCAATAATATTTTCACCAAACTGAGGGAATTGTGGGGCTTCATCATTACCAATTTTTTTCAAGAATTCGACAAATTCTATTTCACTTGGTAAGGCTCTCATATTTTGAGTAAACGTTACTTTATGAAAATAAACAAATTTATGCCAACTCGTGACACAATTTTCAATTAAAGTTGCACGTGATCCATGTGGGACAACTGGTAAGATTTGCCGAAAATCACCGCACAGAAGTATCGTTTTCCCTCCAAATGGTTTATGTTTATCATTTTCATCGCATAGATCCTGCAATAATCTATCTATGATTTTCAACACTTGCAGTGGGCACATAGAAATTTCATCAATAATTATCAATGATGATGAATTTATGTAACGTCCATAGCTACTATTTGCGGTAATATTCGCTACAGAATTTTCCAAAATGGGTATAGGCAATTTAAACACATTGTGTAAAGTTCTACCTCCTAGTAATAGAGTTGAAGCTATGCCACTGAACGCTGTTGCAATGCAACTAAGATTAAGCGAATTTAATTTGTGAATGATTGCTGTTTGTGTGAATGTTTTTCCACAACCTGCATGAGCGGTTAAACAAAAAACATTAGATCCAGTATCATGATGCAAAACTTCACGAATCACACGATCAATTAGATTACGCTGTTCAATATTTGCAGTTTCATAATGCTCACAAAACAGAAACTCTTGTTCTATTGGATCAATAGCATTTGCTTCGTCTGTTCTCTGCGAATACGTGGGAACTGGTAAACCAAGTTCTTGACATGACAAATTATGAACATTCAAAATATCTTCAATTTCTAATAGAGCTGTATTAAAGGATACTTCTTCGTTGTAATCTCTCAAAAAATCTTCACTAAGATATACTTTAAATTCATTCCATAACGCCAATGCATTGGCTGGCACATTTAATGCACAAATGTAACCAAATAAATTTCGCATTTGTTTTGGTGAATGTAATTCTTTTGCTTCATTTAAACATTCGCGCCATTCATTGTCATTTGAAGCAATGCCGCGAGCATGGCACGCTTCAACAAAAGAAGTGTGTATAATTCCATTGTATGTTCTAACATCCTCAAATGATTTTGGACCACAGACATGTAAGAAAAGCAATCGTAAATGGAAAAGTTCGATGTCTTTTGGTGATACTATATATATGTGTGTAATGATTTTATCACCTCCACGCCTTCTCTTCTTCCATTTTTTCGGGAATCGTCCCACACATAATGCAAAGGAATTTCAATATACTTATATTCATGCGCTGATGGATCTGATCGATTCAATTCAAAAAATGCTAATAATTTTGTTTGTCTTGCATTTGCAATTGCTTGACGTTCTTGCCCTTCTCGAAAGTAAACATTCTGTCTACGCGGTAAATGAATGTCAAGTCTAACGATGACATGCGATTGAAAGTGCATTGGTAATTCATAGATGCGCCATACAGCTTCAGTTGATCCGACATAACGGCCATTTAAAAAATTTTTAACTTCATCAATTTGTATCTCTTGACCTGGTTCATTTCTCTCTGAACCTAATTCAACAGATGCACTGTCATAGCCTTTATACACGTATTTATAAATGTATTTAACACTTTTAACTGTAGTGCATACTTCAACATTTATATGGCAATTAAATTTGGCAAGTAAATACGGATTGTATGGTACAACATAACGATTGTCGAGGCAACTACCGCGAACTTCAGCATTAATACCATTATCACGCCTTCTGTATAATGGATATCCATTTAATGATTCACATGTAAATTCACTAAATCGTTTTGGATAATCTTTTGTGCATTTTCCATCTCTCATACATACAGAATTTGGATTAAGTACACCGCATGGACCATGCATCATGTGTTTTACAACATATTCATGTAATGTAGGATGTGTTTGAATGTTAGGAATCTCCGCAGATACAACTTTATCAATATCGGTAGCGTTAACAATTTTATCTTGCTCATTTAAAAAGAGTAAAATGTGAGCATGAGGCAATCCTCTCTTTTGAAACTCAATTGTATAAATGAGTGCTTCAACTTTACCGAAGATTTTTTTTAGTGTAAGGCCCTCAATTAATGCTTTCAGTTTGGACTTGAATACACGCACAACAATATCAGGTCGAAAATTAGCTGACTCACCTACACCAATATTGCTAACTATTTCAGGCCAACTTGGATTGCAAGTCATTGTAATAAACAAAGAAGGCTTTCCGAAATGTTGTACAATTGACATTGCATCTAAATAATTCTGATACATATTTCTTGGAGATCCATTGAATGAAGATGGTAAAACATTATTGGCATTGGGGTTCAATTCTAAATAATCTGTTAAATTGTTATAAACTTCAGACCTAAGACTTGTTTGATTTTGTCGAATGAAATGTAACCTTGTGCCCTCTATTCTCACATACATATCAACTATCCACTTCAGAAATAATTTTTGTGAATGGTGAACATGCTAAAATCTTCTCTAATTGCAAGTCGATAGGCTGCATACTGAAGCATGGTTAATTTATTTCTGGGCGCTCTTGAATTAGATGTAGTTGGTACATTATGAGAAATATTGATATGCCACCCAGTATCACCATTTGGAAAAAGTAATGGATACGCTAAAGGGTCCAATGATGAATCCAAAACAGAGATATTTTTAATGGTACTATTAACTTTTGAAAACGAAACAATATTTCGTTCAAAGGGTGGCTCACCATCAACTGTACTAAATATTACTGCTACATCAGTTTGAACTGCATCATTATAACGGCGTAGATTTAAACACGATTTACTTTAGTGAGCATACAAATTTCTTTATTTTGATTTTCAAGTCTCTGACAATGATCTTTCATTGCAATGAGTGACCGAACGAAAGGATTAATGCGTTCCAATTCAAGAGAGATTTCGCGCATTATATTGTTATTGCATGTTTGATTATAGTGTTCACGTAATCTATAATTGACAGCAGTGTCAACATCATAAAAATACAATTGCGCATAACATGGTGACCGACCATATCCAGCAGTCATTGGACCTGATCTGTGATAAAAAACATCATGTATTTTAAAATGATACACTCCACGCGTAACTGTATCCGAAATTTTAGCTTCTGAGCTAACCATAGCAAATGATGAATTGTATTTACGAATGTTTTCAAAATAATTTTTTGACTTTCTTTTTATTGAAGGTTCATTTGAAGTAAGTCCATCATACAATGATTTAAAGTATTCATTTTGACTTAAGGCCGGTAATATTGCTTTACCCTTATGACAACATGAAGTGAATGCAGTCCTTTCACCTAAAGTGACTTCAGATTCGAAATGTTTTGCATTGCAAAACCTGCATTGTAAATGCATTAATCCACAATCAAAAGTATTAACATTTCTTGGAATGACATTCAGTGCGCATTTAAATGTATCCCTCAAAATAATTTCATCATTTTGTATACTATTTACACTATTTAAATTTGCATTTGGTCTATTATCATTTTGACTTTCACGCGAATATATATTCCTTCTTCTTTGTCTCTCACTCCGACCCGTCAATGTTATACTATTTACACTATTTAAATTTGCATTTGGTCTATTATCATTTTGACTTTCACGCGAATATATATTCCTTCTTCTTTGTCTCTCACTCCGACCCGTCAATGTTCTATGTCGAGGCATAATAGAAGTAGATGCGAATATCTGAATGTAAAAAAAACCATGTAATGAAATTAATGAAACTAAGATTAGACAGGGTTTAATTTAAAAATAATAAAATGTACTCACTTTTTTGAAACCACCAATAATAATTAGGCGAGAGTAAGTCAATTCAAATTGCTGCTACAACATTTTCCTTTTGCAACAGGTGTATATTAAGCAAGCTGTATTTCACTTTCAACTGCACATTAATATATAAAACACAGATATCTAATATACAAAGTATAAAATAAACGCTTTTTTGCCTTGACATACACTCCACAGACTATTGAAAAAGGAACATTTGAAATCACACAAAATTCACAGCTGATTCAGTCAATCTGTCAGTATTAAGCAAGCTGTATTTCACTTTCAACTGCACATTACTATATAAAACACAGATATCTAATATACAAAATATAAAATAAACGCTTTTTTGCCTTGACATACACTCCACAGACTATTGAAAAAGGAACATTTGAAATCACACAAAATTCACAGCTCATTCAGTCAATCTGTCAGTAATTATTTGTTGGCAACATTTTAAAATTCTTTGGCGACAATCTCTACTCTGTGCGACTGTTTGACCACAGACTATTATGTGTTTGACATTGGCAGTATGAACGTAAACAAACGACAGACTATTATGTGTTTGACATTGGCAGTATGAACGTAAACAATGAATGTTTTATTTTATTTTATTTAATGCATTTGTAACACATATTATATATAAATTTTAGCTTTCTGCACTCCTTCTCCATAAAAACTTTAACTATGCCAAATCTCACACTCCTCCGTGCGCGCAATATGCTTAAAAAGGGGTACAAAGTTTTCTCTTCACGTATTAATATATAGAAGATTTTCCTTACAATAGGCACATTATAAAAGTTTATTACAATTGTGACGTCAGTTTATAACTGACGTTTGTTAAACAGGAAATTAAAAACACTCATATATAAATGGCGGTTGATGGTTCCAAATTTTTGTGATTGTATAAGACCTCGTTTGTGATTAGTGTTGGTTGGGGGGTAGAGGTGTAGAAAAACACGTTTAAACAGTAGACTGGCCTACATATTAGCCTACGTGTCTTTTTTTTTAATATTATTATTTACATAACAGACACGACTGCCTATTTTTTCGCTGAGCAAAACAATATTACGTCTATATTCACTGTCAATACACCATGAGTCTGCACGCCACCTTTGAACTGTACATAGAAACTAATATTTTAAATTGATGACACTTTTAACGTTTAATGTTTTCATATTTTATTTTATAAGTTAATTATTCCGAACTATTGGTTGTGCAACGCTGCACCGTAACACCAGCCGCCACTGCTACTGTAGGAACTAAAACCATAGCGCAGAACCCATGTTGTAGTGGCAAAAGTTGCGTACGTAAACCCTGCTAAACAATAATTGCTCTACAGTTTACGGTGGATCTACGCTTGCCTGACCGAGTCCGCATCTACTCGCTCTGGACACTTTGTAAAACTGAACGTTTTTTGGATAGTAGTCCTATAAATTAGTTTATATAAGGCGTAACTCTTTTTTTCTGGCACCCCACAGGAATCATTTGCGGACCCCTACTATCCTCATTTAATTCATGCAACTGCTATCTCTTGAATACTAACCCGTCATTATAGCTGTAGCAGCTAATAAAATTATATAACGTAAACAGAATACGTTCTCCAGATGTAAACAGAATAATTTCATCTGTTAAGATCTTGTTAATAATATTGTTTAAAATCTCTTTCATCTAAGCCTAGGCCAGTCTCATCGGTTACTTCTATAAGTCCCATAACGCACTGATTAATTTTTAAGCTGGTGGCCCATGCTGCTTCATCTTCAGAAATTGAGACGTATCTGATTATTTGTCTCAGTTGATCTTTTCTGTTAATGTCTTGTGTAGTATCCATTACTGACCAGATTCAATCTTTTTCAAAATAACATTTTCATTTTCATAATTTGTGATTATGGTCTCCAAGTCGCGTTATTGAAATAAAACTTATAGTTTTACCTTATTTCCTTTCCATCTTGCGACTTCGTTATAGATACATGACATGTTTCGGGAAACATGTTCCCATCTTCAGGTTTAAAAACTTTTCGTTCTCACATGAAGAACTTGTCAACGTAAATAAAAACTTTTACTAACATAATTAAAAACACACTACATTAATAACGTACCGCGCGAAGAATCAGTGCGCACTGTTCGGGTTCATAATCGCAACTGTTGATTTCTCATTCGTCTATAATCTGATAAACATGTTGTAACGCAGTATCGTACAAGCTGTTCGAGTTAAACGACAATTGATCGTTGAGCACTAGGTTTTTTTGTGTTCTCGATGCTTTGTAGATTTCGAATTCTTCTAAAGCGCTCATAATTCGCCCTTTGTTGCAAATATGTAATGGTTTCAAATTTTTGGCGCAACTAGAGTATCTGTGGTTATTATTAATCAAATGTAACGCGAAGTTGGAGGTAGTATATCTAATGCTGTCCTTCGGTATGTGTTTACGAAATCTATCTTTACATTTTCTCCCTGTCTGGCCAATGTAAAACATGTTGTTCGAGTTACGCGACAATTGATCGTTGAGCACTAGGCTTTTTTGTGTTCTCGATGCTTTGTAGATTTCGAATTCTTCTAAAGCGTTTTCTTCCGTAGCTCATAACGAATAACGATACAGGACTGACCGGTGGTTCAAGCGCATTCTTATCTGGAATCACCGCCATATTATGCAGTTAACCAAATAATGTAGGTATACTCGCAAACTACATCATTAGGTACTAGTAAAATAACAGTAAAAAAAATAAATGTAGGCCTACTTGGTTACGTTCAATGGTTTACATCCATTCTTAAAAATGGGTCGCCTAGAGTGGAGGCTCCCTCACATTGCGGGGCCATGTGTTACGTCACTGTTGATATAGTTTTCAGTCTATTTCAAAGGTTACCACGATCGGAGTCGACATTTTTGAAAACGTTAAGAACGGCTGTTGGACCGTTCTCGATTACTTAAAACGTTGTCTCTAGACTTTTCGACCACATCCCCGCAAGTCATCCTCAGTAGCAAAAACGGAACGCACCTCACAGTTGAGGAGTAAGCAATGTGTCTTACAAGTGACACATTTATCACCTTTCGAACGTTTTTGCTACTGAGGATGGCCTCTCGAGGTGTGGCCGAAACTTCTAGTGGAAACATTGTAAGCAATAGACCACGCCCCAACAGCTCGGTTTTCAGTAGTGATACTATAGTTTTCTATAGTTGTAGTTCAACAGTAAGGCCTATATGCGGATGATGAGAGTTTATGCCAAATATCAGAATGTGGTAAGACTGATGGGAATTGTAAAACAAAAAAACTTTAGGTACAAGAAATTTCCCTTGAATGTGTAAGAGACAGGAAGATAGGAATTATGATAAGGCTGATGATTACGAAAAACTTGAAACACAAAAAGACAACCTGAAATATGATAACTGCATATAGCCTATTTTTTCTGTAGTATGAGTCACAGTGAGGGCAAAACGTTGCGAAAATAACATTTGTCTTTGAAGTAAGTTACATGTACTTCAGTCGGACTTTGGTCGTGTACATTTGACGGGGAACAGAGTAGTGGCGTAACTACGTGGGGATGAGGATGAGCTATTAAAAATTTCAGAAAATTCCATAATCACTTAACGTAGGTCTATTCCTAGGCCAGTGTGTGTGTGTGTGTTAAAACAAGGCTTATAAATGACTAAGGAATAAAAGGAATTGCAATATTTGTAAAGTAATAAAATAAAGTTTTTTTTTTTTTTTAATAATGACAGTCACTCAACATTTGGTAAATTTGGTATTTGCAGCCTTAAAGAACAATTATGCACACACCAGAAAACGACAGCAGATCCAATTAATTTACCTTTATCTTTTTCGACCAGACACACTTTTCCTTACAGGGCTGTCTATGTCATAAAACCGAGTTTTTAAAAATGTCTTCAGAAAGACTCATTTATTGACTCATTCGCAGATTTATTAAGAATATAAATTTACAATGAAAATGCTTCTTAATGGCACGAGATTTATTACCTTAGCTTGAATAAGAATTAATCAAGATATAATATTTTGAAGTCAGCGCTTTTCCATAATTTTTCGACCGTTATAGGCTTACTTCACGTTGGTTTACTTAAAAACTTTAAGATGCAAAGAATTTATAAAATGTATTTATAAAAATTTATGGAAGAATCCTGAATTTATCATTTGCCTGAAGAAATCTTGAAGTTCAACGTTCAATCTAGTTTCACCCCCCCCCCCCCCCCGAAGAACTGCTAGTTACTACCACTTACAGGTAGTTACAATCCAGGTCTTGACAGGTTATGTCTATCAATAAGTGGACAACAACACAAAACAATTTATATTCAACTTATTCCAGCTGAAAATCACGTAGCGTAGGCTTACTAATAGTTAACCTATTTTCGTTACGAGTTATTAACCGTCCATAATATACGATTTCTAGCCATTCACATCTTTATCCATTTTGGCGCCGTGTGTTATCAACTTATGCCGACGGATGTTACTGCTTTCCCATAACACTCGACAATGTGTTAGTAGTTCACAACCATGGATGTATACTATAGTATACATCGATGTTCACAGCATACCCAATAAACGGTGCTCCATGACGTCTCTGTCATTAAATCTGTTCCTATAATTGTAGGCCTACTGTCTGGTAATAATTCACTGTTATTAACGCTACAGATTACGTTTTTTATCATTCCTACCTTGAGCGTAATGCTATCGTCACTGTTGCGCCTCCCTCAGTACTTTAATAGTAAGCCTACTCTATACGCCCGATTCCAATTCAGAATTTAAAGTTAAATACATCATCACCTCTCTCTAACAGTTCTATACACACCACTTCTGTGAAGGTAAGCTGTAGGCCTATAGGCTACTTCATGGCACATTGACAGCGAACTCAGCTGATAGGGACCGTTTAAATTTTCAAATAACCCTGGATTTCAACCAAATTTTCAGCTATTATGATTCTTACTAGTATTATTACAGTAAAAATATAGTATCACTTATGAAACCATACATGTACATAACGTAATTCAAGTAGCATAATTTAAAGACAAGAAAGTAACAGGTAGAGAATGTTAAGTAGAATGTAAACATCCTTCGTGTAGCAGGCCACGTATTAATATATAAGTAATACAGGAATGAATTAAAATTAGTGACAAATTTTGTAAGTTTTCTGTAACGTGCGAAACACGATTTGCACGCCACGCACTCCCCCCCCCCGCACACACACACAGACACAGGTACGGTTCTTGCAAAACCTATAGCATTAAAATTTGTATTGCGAGACGGATATAAAGAGGTAATCTGCAAGGGGACACTAGCAGGGGGGGCGAACAAATGGGGAAAGTGTTTCTTCCCTCGTCTCTTTTTCGTTGCGATAGTTAAACAGCACTACCTATTTAAATTTGAAATAAAACTACGAATAATATAATTTTTCTACACCAAGATTTTGGTAAATTTTCTCAAGTTTTCTAGTGGGTGGGGGACTTTATGATTTCAACAGGATGCGGCAACTAGTAACACGGCCTAGGCGATCAACACATGTAGTTATAAACGTTTGTTTCCACAACATGACCCGCGAGATCCGCCAGATCTGACAGCACGAGGTTTTCTTCTTGTTGAAGAATTCGAAGAGTCAGCTACTCAAGTAATGCACATATCGAAACATCACAGGAAACATTCGTAACGAAATTTCTGCACATGTTACACTGTGTAATGGAAAACAAGAATTTGTAAACCGAAATGGTGGCCATCTTCAGACATTGTTGAGCTACAGCTAAATGCAATTATGTATAGACCCTACTTTCAACTTACTATAACAGTTCATTCCTCAAATGAAAAATAAAAAAATTGAATTTTAAAAATCGCCTACTCATATCTCACCGAATATGATTTGTCTTGGTTTCGGTCAAGTAGCACCTGCAAGCACCCGGCGGAAGATTGGGGCCGGAGGTATACGGATAATCAGATTAGTAGTAAAGATTATACCGGTCATTAAAACTGACAGCATTACTGTGTTCGCTTGAGTCTTCACTACGTCTGTAGAGTCGAGAGATTTATTCTGTCAACAAATTCGTGTATTAAATAGCAGGGTAACTCATGACCATTTAATAATTACGTAGATAGCAAAATACTAGAAACTAATAAGCTCGCTGAGCTGCAGAACTCGCTCACTACTTTGAACGCAATATATTATTAGGACATTCAATAGGTATTTAATAAGTTTTCACTTATCAAAACATTACAAAACGCCTTGGTTACTTTATATTTTTTTTAGTAAAATAACAATTGTAAAGCAATCATACAATAAACACTAAAAATTCCAAACAACTGCCTTGCATTTTTTTTTAGTTAAATTTATAGTCATAATGCCTAAATGACAAAAAATTGAGTCCTAACGTTCAACTTTTATGTATTTTTTGATATATACCTATAATCATTTATCTAATACTTTTCACAAACATACATAACTATAAACAATTATAGGCCACAGTTTTTTTGTAAAAATAGTTTACAAACTTTTTGTAACTTTTAGGAAACAATTCGCAACGGATGTTAAAAGATTTGTTAAATTTTGAAAGCACAAACATAAAGTTCGTGTTAAAAAAAAAAGACTCATAATTTGGTGGCCACATAGACTTTTACAATTGTTTCAAAACAACGTCTACCATTTTTTATCCGAGGTGCCCCTAAGGTAATACAATTTTCAATGTGAACACTACATACGGAATTAGGTTAACATACCTTTAGTCTGACATCCGGCGTGAATTTTTACAATTTTTTGAAATTTTTATAGGCTATGTTTATTGGACCGTGGTTCCTAAAATTTTTTAATTAGCAAACCAAACACTGTATTCAGCACAAACAAAGACTGTAATACCCCAAATGAATTTTTGCAATTTTTGAGGGGACCTGGCGTCCAAAAATTTCGAAATTTTCAAAAATGTACAGTATCTTCAGACTTAGTTTTAAATTTCTTTTAATTTTATACCCTATAAAAGTTGTATTTTTGCAACTTTTTCACAATTTTGCCTCTAGCCCCTTTATCGTGTAGGGAATGAATATAAAAAAATATACGGGTCTGTAAGGTAAAAGTATGGACACGCATGCCAAGTTTTACGATGCATTCTAAAGGTATCGTAAGACATACTCCAAACAGACAGACAAATGCCAAACTGTCAAGTTAATACTGAAACTCGCTTCGTTCAATTAAAACTATAGTTTCCATTAAAAAAAAAAGTAAGACTCACTACAAGTACAAGTATTCCTAGTACTCTGTCAACGCATTCCATGGTTGCACAAGGTTCTGCGTAATACACACGTAAGCACATTCCACACTGCTCGTTATCAAAATGACAAATAGGCTAGTGTACCATATAGGACTGACGTCTACACAAACTGCATAAATAAAACTGGCAATATTGTTGAACTGGTGGACACAGGTAGGCACATCATATCCCAGCAACCTCCGACTTTATACACGTAAGCTGCAGTTAGTATGAGCTATAATTTCTATAATAACTGCTCAGTTCCTCTGAAAAGAGCATGTGTCAATGTTCTTGTCTTATCATCTACTACGCTATAAATCAAATTTGCCCCGAAGAATTATTTTGGTTCTCTTTTTACAGGTCGTGTTTTCCTTCAAAAATAATCTTCATTTTCTCTTTTTATATAAAAAAGGTCTATTATCAAGAAAATGTTGCTAAACGCGATTTTCGTTGGTTTAATAAAGATTCCGATATCTATATTCTAAGCTTCACAGCCATTTACACCTTATTGATGCACACTGATTACCTATCACAATGATTATTACACAATACAGTGATTGACTTCTTCTATTTTTTTATTAATATTTTTAATAATAAGTTATGAAGTCGTAGTAGCAATGAAGAATACACACAAAAACGCAGTATTTACTTAGTAGTATGCACTCTGAGCTGCAGAACTCGCTCACTATTTTGAAACGAAAAACTATTTACGTAAATCAGGATATTGGATAAATTTTTAATTATAGTAAAAATTACAAAAATTCCGATTACTCAACTATTTATTTAGTAATTGTAGAGCATGTAACAATTGTAGAGCATGCAAGCATACAAAATAAAGACTAAAAATTCAAAAATTCCCATTTGCGTTACAATTCCTTTTAGCCTGACACTCTATCTTATTACCATTTTTACCCGTTTTTTGTGCCCTGAAGTCCAAAAATTTTGAAATTTTAGAAAATTAACACTATGTTCAGATTTTTGTTTAAAGTTCTTTTATTTTGATACCGCATACGGGCCTTTGCAATTTTGTCACAGTTTTACCGCCTCACATTTTGGAGGAGGGGAGGCTCATTCTCAACAACAGTACGGTTCTTTAGAGTAAAAGGATGGACACGCGTGCCAACTTTTACGAAAATCGTTTGATGAGTTCAAAAGTTGTCATGAGACATATACTCCAAACAGCAGACAAATGCTAAACGATCTAGTTAAAACTGATAACTCGCTACTATCATTCAATTACTCTCATTATTTGTTTCTTGCATGATATACTGCAAAAAAATGATTTTAAATAGTCCGTTATTTCTGTTAATTTTCATACAATCATAACATTCTATTCAAAATCTTCTACACACTACAATATTATTATGTTCTACAATACACAATTCAACGTTTGTAATTCTCTATGTCTAATTGTCTCTCTCTCTTCTCTCTATCACGCGCGCGCACACACACACACACACACACACACACTTATATATATTTTTAAATTTAAACACAATTCTGAAACTGTGTTTCTTACGAAAATTCAACATTCTACTACTAAATATAGGCAATTTAATTTTTTAAAGTGGACATGAGTGTTAACTGTCAAAGTTCGAACTGGTAAGTTCAAATCAACGAATGCAGACCAAACGACAGACCACCGTTGTTACTCATTCGATCTTGTAACTAGCCTAGCTTGGAATTATTGTGCTACAGTTTTATACTCCTCACGTCCTTAATGTAAATCTTTAACCAACGTACTCGATATCTTGTTTCGTACTGCTCACCTCCTGCAACATGTATCATATCCTAATGTTTCAATTGTATGCCGCGCTACATTATCAGAGATGATAAAGCTGCGGTCTAGCCTATAACGACGCTACGTGCAATGGTCGCGGTGACCTAACTCTCATATGAGTATCCTGGACAAACTGCTCTGCTTTAAAATTACCTACTACTAGTAGACCTTCATCTCGTTACCATTTTGTCTTCTCATCTTCACTGTTACTGGTCAGCTCTGGATTTTAAAATTAATAGGTACAATCTTACTATCCCTACAACTAAATCGCCAAACTATACTATTTTAATTAATTAACTTGAATTTCAGGAATTTAATAACGATCAGAATAGAGTTTATCATCCTTTTTCCGATTGTGTCTCCCTTCCGACTTTGTTCTTCTGTTTCTAAATATGATACGCTGTGTTTATAATTGTTATAATTTATAAAATAAATTACTTACAATTTATCTTTAAAGTATTTCTAGACGAATGTTATCGTTGCGCGAGATTACCAGAAACAAAATTTTGTATATCCGGTTCTACAACTGTGACGGATAATCTCTGTTCATTATGTTAAGGAAATTCCGTGATTGGCTGTCTAACTCACCCGACTGAAACCTGATTCTACCAAATAGTAGGAAATGGTATGAAAAACAATTTTTGCTTTATCCCAAGGCTGTGAAAAGTGTTGACATACTGTGCTCCTTATCAAAAATGATATTAATAAAATTAAAGTTAGATAGTTTTTAGTTGCTATAACATTCGGTTGCTGTATGAAACATCAACACCAACAGCAGTCACATAAAATGGTCGACTACCCACATCGGTTTGTACACGTCCTAAAGCATCTCCTATAACATTACAATGCTGCTTCAAATACACACTTATTACATCATCACTAACTGCTATCCAGTGGCGTAGCTGGGGGGGGGGGGCAAGAGGCAGCCGCCCGGGCGGCATAGCCAAGAGGGCGGCAAAGTAAGCATAGACTTGAAACAATTGTTTTCAGTTTATAAAACTATAAACAACTTGTTTCTTTAATATGACTACTTCTTTCGTAAAAGAAGCATAACCAGCCAGTTTGTCTGTTGTCATAAACCTTGCGTGATAAACAGTATTAGTCTATTTACACTCAGGCATCGTAATTACGGTTCATTGTGACAACAAATTACGCTGTAACAGTGGCAATATCCATTCAGGAGTTCAGAAGAGAATATTAGATTTGAATCCACTAGCTGTGTTTGTTCCCTGTGACAACCATTCACTTAACTTGGTTGGAGTTCATGCAGCTCATGTAAATATTCAGGCAGTGACATTTTTGGGGACAGTAGAACGTCTATTCATCTTCTTTTCTCGTTTCACTCATAGGCCTAGATGGAGTGTTCTTAAAGACTTTGTAATTATTATTCTAAAAGGACACTGTGATACAAGGTGGAGTTCAAAAGCAGATATGGTGAAAGCAATATCCACTCACTGGTTGAAGTGATCGCTGCACTGGAGAAATTGAGGGATACATCGACTGAAACAAACAATTAGATACGAGGGAAGATGCAGCATTAACAATTAATGCGATAGAATACTTCAATTTTGTGACCTTTCTCTTTTTCTGGACAATTATTCTTTCTTCTATGGACAAAATCCAGAAAATCTTGCAGACCAAAGGAATAAGCTTTATTCAAGCATTGACACTTATGGAGACGCAAACGGACAAATTAAAAGTTTGGAAGAATGAGCTGTGTGACAATGTCATTACTAAGACAGAGCAGGTATGTAATGAATGGGGTGTCAGTATCACAAAAAGAATAAGAAGGAAGCGCACGATGCCAGAGGAGTATGCAGACAATTCTGCGTTAACCGTTCGGCAAGAAATGTGACGTTCTCTAATAGAAATTTTGAACAAACTGACAGTTGAAATTTCAAGCCGTTTCTCTAATATAAAAAAGTTAGAAAAACGCTTTGGTTTCCTCTGTAAATTTGAGATGTACGTAAAAATTATGGTGATATACATTTTAAGGGACAGCTTTCCCAAATCAATATTAAGTGCACAGTGCTTGGAAAACTGTCCACATGACCTAAACAGTGAAGAATTGTTCAGTGACTTGAAAGACGTCATATTTTTATTAAAAAGGGCAAACGTTAACGGAGAACAAATGGACTTTACACCTCAGGGACTGTTACAAACATTTCGTCAATGGGATTAGAAGCCTACAAAACACTTGCAACAGCTTTAAACATTTTTCTTACTTAACCAGTGTCTGTGTCTTCTTGTGAAAGACGGTTTTTAGCAAACTAAAATTTATTAAATCGTACCTACGATCAACAATATCTCAAGACAGGATATCAAATCTAGCGATACTTTCAATTGAAAACGGTATTGCTTCGGTATTCTTTAGATTACAGTGATTTTTAACCAACTTTGCAGCAATTAAGACCAGAAAAGTTACATTTTAAATTGGCTCGCTTTAAATATTTATTAAATATTAAGTGTTATTAATAGAAGACGGAACCATTAACCTGTAATAGTAAATGATTTATTTTATTACTTTTAATGTAGTTCTTTGTTTAACTTTATGTTGCTTTAGGATATTGTTTTGATGATGCGCTTTAGGACTACGAGGAATTTGCATGTTTATTAGAACATTTTTATGTTATAAATTTTTTATATTACTACATTTTTTGTAGTCTACATTTGTTACTAATAAACGTATACAAACTGAATACCGGTGATATAACATGTAATTTCTTAATTTTGACGTAACAAATACTCTTAAGACGTTTTCTGGACGTGTATACAAAAATCTACACATTTGCATTTATTTATTAAGTACTCTGTTTACTCGATGGGTCTTCATTTTTGCTCTTTTGACTCCTTTTAATTATGAAGGCGAGGCGGCCGACGATCTCCTTGTCCCGGGTGCCAAAAAGCCTAGCTACCCCACTGCTGCTATCAAAACAAAAGCTTGGAGAATTAGCGAAATCCATCTCGGAGGCATACAGCTTGACCTTTCTAAGAAACACTAAATAATCTCCTTCCCTGGAAAAGGTCAGAATTCTTGTCCTGTAGTCCTTCGTTCAGCTAACTGAGATTTCGGAGACAGAAGATTGGTAAAATACTGACATTTAGCGAAGCTTTAAAGGCCTATTTTTCTCTGTGGTTTCCCAGTCTCTCACTCATTGTTCACCTAAACCCCTTTAGAATATTCTGGGACCTCAAGGACTCATCAGCGAGCGGTTGAGACCCACAGCATTAGACAACCAAATAATAGTTCATTTATAGTTTATAGTTATTATATAGGCGTATTTTAATTTACGAATTTCACAGTTATTGTACGGATATATAAGACATGCTACAGTATTCTATTTTCATTTTTTGTGTGCTGTGTGGTCAGCATCTCTCAACAGTCTGACCTGCGACAAGTGATTTTACAAATAAAAGAATACGAAACAGAATGGTAACATATCGGCTACTGTCAAAAACGTTCCCGTTGCACTGTGATGTTGTTTATGACAAGTTAACTCAACTGCATCCTGCAAAGTGTCACAAAACAATGTTGTCCGTAAGACTTCCCTTTGAATACTAATTTTCAAGTCGTTCCTCTATCTACTAAAATCTCCTGCCGGGTAATCTCTAAAAAGTCTTTCAGTTTTCTTTAATCTTTTAACAGGATCCTTCAACTGCCACACTTAGCATCCGAAGACGATCACAGTTTATCGAGTCGAAACATCAAGGAAAAAATTACTACGATGGTGGTAGTTCGGTGAGAGGTTTTACCAGATGAAGGTTTAGGGCGATTTTTACATCTTGTGTAGTCAACAAGCAACAGTGGTTTGTTCCTCTTTCCGTAAGTTCAATCGTCATCAGCACTTGCCTGCACAGTCACATTCAGTGAATTCTCTGTTGAGTAAATTTTGGCCAAACCAACACACATCTGTACTCAAATCACATCGCTGATCTTAGCTATCTCTTGGTTTTCAACCTATCAACTTTTGTAACACTCACACATTTTTTTGTTAACTCTAGGGCTTACCAACCATAATTTCACGTTAAAAATTCTGTAATCAACATCATCTATTATAATCTGATCACGTATTCATTTCACTATTACCCTGTCTCTCCACGACATTCCTAGAACAGTATTTCCATGCCGCTGTGTTCGTTCTGCAGATTTTGTATAATTCTGGTACACAAAACACGCATGACTTTGTATACGTAAATTACTGTACTGTAGAAATCATACGTTGATGAACAACTTTATTTTCAAAACATAAGGCTACTTTATAACGTCACTGATCTTTCCAAACCTGTTCATTCACTGTGATTATATTTGTTTAATAATTAATTTGTGGAACTGCGTGCTTCCATTGTGTTATTATTCTCCCCACATATTTCATTTCATTCACTGCTGACAGACTCCAATCACATTTCATCTCCTAAGCTGATCCAGCCATATTAAACCTTGTGTTTATCTTTTCCGTAGTTATTCTCAACCGGTACTTTAGATTTTCCAGGTTATTATCTCGGCTGCTTTTCTATTAAACAACACTATACGTATACCATGTGTGAAAATCAGACTTCAAGTATGTACCGGTATATTCAATCTCTTTTAATTCTTCTGTTCTACATTGAATACTCCGTTTATAATACTAGTAGGCCTATGTAGTTCACCAATGCAAAGTCTACCTGCCATACACTACTTTTACTATTCCTATTGCAACAATACATATATTTGCATATTTGCCCAGGGCGGTATGTTTGTAAATATTTAGCATAGAAAAATATATGATGAACAGTTGTTAACAATATTATGCAGGATAAAAATTGTCAGAAAGCTACACCTGTCCCCGCGAGTGAATACAGCGCTTGTGTGTGTGAACGCAAGCTACGACAGGCAAGAGTCTACGATAGGGTGATGCGTACGAATTTTCTGTAATCAGGTTTTAACCGGATAAAAATAAACTAATTAATACGTTTTAAACCTGTGAAGAAAGACTTACCCCAATTATAAAAACACCATTACATTAAGGAATTTTTAACGCATATAGTGATGTAAAAGTATTGCAGAAATTTGCAATCATAAAGACGCCAGGTAATTTAATGTTAATTACTAGTGTAATTAAATAGTAATTAATAAGTGTGTTATATGTGAGTGACCAGGAAAAAATTACGCAAACGATGATGTCGCTTGTGCTACGAGTATGTTTACGAAATCGCGAAAATGAACCAAAAAGTTATTTGTAATTAAAAGGACGCTTTGCACGAAGTGACAATATCTAACAGGTCGAAAACAGTCCTGGACTAGTCAGACTGCCGTCCAGTATAAATACCACCAGCAATTTTGGGGCGGTCTCAGAGACTCAAGATATCTTCACACAACGTCACGGTGCTGGTCTGCCGACCGATCGACATCTTTACCACACACACCAAGACTTAGGAACTCTGGTCCATCACAAACAACAACCCGTAGAGACAGAGAACACAGCATCAGCATAATCATCATCATCATCATCATCATCATCAAATTCTCAGGATTCAGCGCGCGCGCACACACACACAACGGTAACGTCGGCAGTACGCAGGTGCTGAATAAACAATTATATTTTTTTGTTTGTGAACAGAACTCTCAAAAGGAAACTTATAGTTTCCTACAGTAAAGACTTAAAGTTTTAAATATAATCACTGTACATAAAAATAAATGGTAGTTAAAGAAAATAATTTAATTTAACAAGAAAATTTAAAAGTACTAATCTTCTGTTATGTTAAAATTTGGGTGTGTCAACAGAAATAAATAATAGGTTGGAAGTAAATGTTATATATTTTTTATTTTGTTTATAGCAACAATCAATTTTATTATTGAGATTGAATATTATTTTTGTTTGTAAATGAGTTGCTATTATTTAAAATTTGAGTCAAAGTCAGACACACTGAAATAAAAAGGTTTACATAATTTGTTTAACATGTCTATTTAGCTAGTAAGATTATATGGTGGTTTATTTTATATGTCATGAACAGCATAGAAGGTTACATTGTATCTGTGTAAACTTATAAAATAAAATATTGTTATTTATCTAAGATTCGAATTTTTTAATATTTGCATATTTTCTATTAATATTAATAAATCATAGAATGATTATTTTGAAACGGTTTTAATTAATTGTTTCATGTCAACAACATCTCACTCCTCTTTGAAAATGATTTTATTATTGTGCAACTATGTTACTTGACGCAACGAGACTAAAAAATCCTGCGACCTGGCCGGTGTAATACACTTCATAGTTGCGTTGAGTAAATGGTAATGTATTTGTGTGAATTTTTTGAAATACTTGTAACGCTGCACTATATAACTGCGAGTGTTATATATTTTATTGGAGTTTTATAGCTACCATAGATTCGAGTCGGAGTCGGCAAATGTACAGGTCGCATTCCATGGTCTTATACACCCTAGGCCTATAGTTTTGGCCACACATGTGTTTGCCGTAAAACACTATTCTGTTCATTTAGCGTTGCTGAAGTTCACTTCGTGCTTGTAGATGATTTACGCTACTGCAGATTCCAAATACTTGTTTTATCTAGACTCTAAAGTTTACACATTACAATCACAAACCATTAAATCATAAATAGGCCTATAATTTTATAAAAACGATTGGTAAAAATACACAAATATACACATGCGAGCAAAGAGAATCAGATAAAAATTCAAAACGGACATGGAGAACAGAATAGCTCAACTAATTTTAAAAATTGTGATACAAAGTTCAAAAGCCTCCACACAATTGATGAACGACTCTCCTCGATTTCATTCACAGTTCAATATTTTATTTGAATAGATATTTAAAGTCATTTGAAAAACAAACAGAAGAAAAAAACTACAATAAATTATAAAACCCCAAAAAATCCATTCAGCAAACAGTACCGATGTTGTGACGTTTGTGTGGTGTTAACAAAACGCTAAACACTTTTATGTCTTTGTGAAGAATCGTCCACGAACTGCTTCATGTGAATCATAATTTCAGCTTTACATCTCTGTTCATAATGTTTCCTTTTCATTGATAATTTCTGTATGAATTTCATATGTTTAATGAAGGTGGATGTATTTCTCTCCTTATCTGCCTCCTTTATTGCCCGCTCCTTCCTATTGAAATTCAAACGCGCGCGCGCGCAATGCAATACATACTTCACACTCATACTCTCTCTCTGTCTCCTAACTGCGCGCATGCGTGAGTGTAGAGGAGTCCAAATCAAATGTTATTTGCGTGATTTACTTTCATTTTGTTGTCTTGTAAGGAAAATTTCAAGTAGCCCTATGTAAAAGTCAGGCCTACCGGTATTCTTTTAGCCGCATTTTACATCTATTTCCTAATTATATGGATGTTTCAGATTGAGAATCAATTTACTATACATTATAATGTAGTATATAAATTTTTTTTCCGTTGTCAAGCAGTTTAACGGTAACAGAAACGTTGCCGACACAGTAAAATGTAGGTGTTCCCTCGAGAGAATTAACGCAGAGGCTGGACGTCTGAGAAACTGCGATTTCCCAACACTAGGATTTCAAACCAAGCGTACAACCAACTCGCCTCTTGTAAAGTACCATATTCTTACTTCAATTGCGCATAACACGTTTTTAATATTCTGACTGCGACCTTACAGTCTACTGCTGTTCAGTAGTTATTAGAGGTGTGCTAAACTAGTATTTGAAAATAACATGTACGAACGAAACCGTATCATATGTCTGCATAACACACGAGAATAAATGTAACATCAGTATGCATTTTTTTTTCATTTATTAAAAACAGCTTAGTCTCTTTGGAATAGAGATATTCTGACCCTCGCTGTTTTGCTTCGTTTCGTACTTGTATGGCAATCGGCACATGCGCAGAATGAAGTATTCAGCACCAAAAAGTGGCTTTGTACTCGTGTACTCGTTTATTCGTTAGTTGCGTAGGGGAGTCCTCCGACTCGGATCCGCGAGTGGTCGGAACGGGTATTTCGACTTTTCAGTTTTCAGCTATCGTTGAATCGGAACAGGTATTTCAACTTTTCAGTCACTGTTGTATCCGTTCCATAAAAATATCGTTCCAAAATACCTGTTATAGGTATATCGGAAAACCTCTAGGAGTTATGCCACTAGTCCTGATGAAGATATTGATTATACTTTAGAATCAAGGGATCCAGGGACAACGGCAGGAAGTCAATCACATACGCGCTGATATGCGTACCTCAAAACCCCGCAGCGCGGAGTCGGTAACTATGACGAAGCAAAATTCATATACTGGATTGAAAACGTTTTATCAGTAACGAAATAGACAATTACGAATGTTCCAACCTCTGACACAAGGAAAGAGAAATTTGGCAAATGGTACGTGTAACGTACACAATCTCATTGGCGATTCACAAGATTGCATGTTATACGTATATGTACACTATCTTTATTTGTGCTTCGTAACAAACAGTAAACAATACTGACGGAGTGCGCACTCACATCCGCGTACGTCGCTGTGTTTGTGGAATATATACTTAAATGTCTTTTAGTGTAACTTTTAATGTTTTAACGAAGTCTTAACCGACGAATTTTTTAATCTCTGATGATGGATTAACATAATCCGAAACGCGTAAGAAGACAAAGAAGACAAAATTAAGCGGTCACATAGACGGATTAAGGTAAAAACTTTAAATTTTAATTATAATACTGACGGAGCTAATGAAGACAACTGATGTGGTTGAGAAACGAAAACTACGTTTACTGACAGAAACATTACAAAGAACGAGGAAGAAATTTACGCAGTTCTTAGTTCTCAGTTAAATTCTACCGGGAATATTTGAGAGTGAGCCTAAAACTGATAAGCCTAAGTAAAACAGAAGCTAAATTAATTGAAGACGCTAGAACTAAGCTAAACTTGGTGTAGTAGCACCGGTACCTGACTTGCCCACTTCATGGCCACGTGTACTATTTCCGTGTGAAATAAAAAAGTTTTACCGGTCTGTTATTTATATTATATTCAGTTCATAAATAATGTACCGGTTTCCTTTACTGAAATTTTCTGAAAGAAATTTTGCTTCACAGCTCCTCCAAAGAAGACAGACAAGTCTTGAAAATGCGATAAGACCTGTTCAGGAGAGAAAGAAACACTGAAACAGATTAGAGAAGAATATCGCAAAATGAAAAAGGAAGCACCAACTATTGGCGCAAATTGGAAAGTGGAGCCTGCATTCTTACAGAAATGTGAACGAAAAATAGAAAGCAATTTGATGACCTGACAGAGGATCATATATTTTCCGAATCGGAAACTTGTTTCAGGGTACGAAATAGACAACCGTTTTTCAGCACTGAAAAATGTGGTAGAAGATTGTTCTGTTTTGTTCCCCAAAAGTTCTCTTTTACTGTCAAACGATCAAATTTTTAGCTGGAAAACGTCAATTAAGTGTGCAAAAACATTGATCCAGCCCTACAATGGATCTTACCTCCACTTGCACACGGTTAAAAAGTTGTTTCGCTTCTCAATACAGTTTCAGAATTAACACTCAGTTCAATAGCATCACTTGAAGTTATCCTGAAGCAGTAACTGCTCTGCCTTTATTCCTGCTTTACTCGTAACAGTTGCAGCCGCTTAAAGGTCTCCGGGAATGTTAGCCATCAACCACACAGAAGACTCTGCTTTAGATAGGACAGCAGCACTGATAAAAAAATGACAAAGTAAAGTAGGAGAAAGGATTTATATTAAAGGATTTGTGATATTTATTCTTTTTTTTATGTGGTCTGACATCTTGCAAATCTCTATGTAAAATTATAAAATTATTCTAATACATGAATTGATTGCAATGTTGCGCAATCTCTTAGTTTCTCTCTCTCTCGCACACACACACAAAATATGTCAAAGAACATACCACATTTGCGCGCAAGAAGTTCAGACGGAGTGAGAGGCGTATAGTTAAAGAGAGTTACATTCAGCCTCATTAGACGTATGAAACTCATGCATACATTATCCATGAAAAGAAAACAATAAGTAGGCCTACAGATATTTAAACTGAAATTATGATTTATTGAAGTAATCGTGGACGATTATTTTAACGTCATAAAAACATAAAATTTTACGCGTTTACTTGCATCAAAGCTTGGCTACTGTTAGATCAATGGATTTAAAAAAATATATTGTAGATAATAAAAGACGCCAACAATTTGTGCAATATAAAAAAATTAACAAAAGTTGTTATAAATAACTTTGTTTAAAATATTTAATTTGGCATCAATAAGAACAGAATTCAGACTGAAATTATGATTTACCTAAGTAATCGTGGACGATGACTTTAATGTCACAAGCGTTTAATTGCACCACAACTACAGTTAATCAAATAAACTTCGATCTACTTTGATATAAATTTAACTCATAAAACATTTACCATTATTACTAGATAGTGAGCTTATGTTTTCTATTATTACTTGAGAATAACATTTAGCCCTACTCTGGGCTCTCGGAGATAGTAGGCCTACTAATGAAGCATGCTAACCATTGATCCATGTTATTGGTCGATTATTACAAGACAAACTCGTGAAACAGAATCTCCATACATTATTGTGTGTAGGAGTATTAAGTGTTTGTCAGACTGTTAAAGGACAGGTTCTTATTGGTGGCTTATACACGGGCATGTGGGCTCCTTGTTTGTGGGTGGCAGTTTTATAAAGCAACCCACATACTAACATGCGCGCGCGCGCACACACACACACACACACACACGTACGTACGCACACATTCACTTGGGCATGCACTGACCTCTTACTGTTCTAATTGGTCACAGACAGACGTTATTGCATTTTGTACACAATACATACTGCCTCACGTACCCAAAATACTTCACTATATGCAAACAGGCATACTTGTCGTAATGCCGAGAAGTATTGTAGGCCTACTACCAATCTATAAAATTATGTAAATGAATAAAGTGACAGTGTTGCCGAACTCGACCGACGAGCGGGTAATGTGTTGAGTTTTAATAATGAAGAAAAACGTGAAGAATGGGTGTTGTAAGACAACTGGAAGGTAGGTTATACGTGTGACTGTACCACTATATTAATAAAGATGCGATAAACACCGGCTCAGGTGAGAGTGGCGGCCACCCATACAGGGGCTATTAATGTATCACGGCTCTCTTATACTCTTACTTTTTGAACGAATTTTAATTTGTTTGTATAAAAACACACACGAGCGGAAAGTTGCGCGTACCATATTTTTTGCTTGGCTCATAACTTTAAGCAAACAGAGAGAGAGAGAGGGAGGGGGAGAGAGAGAGAGAGAGAGAGAGAGAGAGAGAGAGAGAGAGAGAGAGAGAGAGAGAGAGAGAGAGAGAGAGACTCGTTTTTTTAACGCGGCAGCTCAGAAATATGTCAAGTATCAAGTAAAGCAAAATGATTGACAAGTCACGCCCATTTCCGTTAATCCCTCGGTCTTCTCACTGACACCCATAAATACCATTTTACTAATATTAAGTCGTCTTACCTACCTACACAACTGTGCCCACATTAAATTCAAATCTGCGTTCATACAATTTATACTTTTCCACTTCGAAAACATATGTCACCTCGTTTTCATTTTCCATTATATTCTTGGTCGTGATTTACACGTAGCTGTCGGAACGTCTGTACTTCGCCGAATGTGCAACGGCAATTAAAACGGAAAGTTCATTCTGCAGGGAACACGGTATATTGCGCATCCCTCAGTAGCAGTTTGTCTAAACTTGCCTCCCCCTAGCGTAAAGTGTCCAGTTACAGCATTCTGTCCCCCACCCATCCATTTACTAACAAACTCCGGGGAGCCGGGCTAACACATTTTAACTGTTTTGATGTACGGTTTTTCCCCCAAAACGTTCACATTCCGTTCGGAAAAAAGTAAACTTTTCACAAAGAGCACATAAGTAACGTAACGTATGGATGGATACTCATTAAGAATGGCTGTGACACAGTAATGTCAACGTATGACGGTTTCAATAATATCTCTACTGACGACATCAACATATAGACCAACATATTTCCGTTCTACATCACAGCGGACATATTCACGTTATTACACTACGAGCGTGAAGTAATTGTGTTAGTATTTTGCAAACGGACATGTGTACTCGTTCACGCGCGCGGGCGCGCACACACACATACACTTATGTAATTACAAATGATCGGCGTAAAGCTTTATCTTACTTCAGTCTTGGAACACGTAGGAGATCATAGTAACATACTTGAAGTGGTTCTTACGTTTCAAATGAACGAATTAGGCAACGCACGACGCAACTGCCACGATTGGAGTTGGCAGTGTTAGATCTCTGCAATCGTTGACAATAAACGAGTCTGTAATTTTGTAATTTTCAAGACAGTAGTTCGATACCGTCGAATTTGTCGGCTGTGGCAAATATGTTTCGGCGTTTCAAACTTACACCTTCAGTTCTGTTCAGAAGTTCGGCGAACTCCTCTGAACATACCACATGGCTGAAGACGGTAATCTGAATCACAGAAACGTACACAATATAAGCAATAACTACAAACTGTGCTTCCAGACAACGACCTTGATTTTTGTTTAAATTACGCACAAATACCAAAAATGTGATGTATCAACAAATGCATCACAAATGTGATGATACCAAAAATGTGATGAGTTTCTTGTGAATCTACGTGAATATTTGAATGCGTCACCAAACGTAGGCTAGAGCCAGCCACCGTGCAGCGAGGGAGGCCCGTTGCATGAAGTCATTACAAAGCGTACACGATCCATCCATTATCGACGTGACATCAGTAATGAGCTGCCATATAATTGGATAACTGTAAAATGATACCTAACAAAAGATTGAATGAATACAAAAATGATCATTTTGCAACCCTTCAGTAGGCGAGGGAAGGATAATATACAGTATAGTACACCTGGCCATGTGTACAGTCCGCGCAACAATCCGCTGCTACGAGACTTTAAGCCTTTATTTAAACAGGTTTTACCTGACAATTTATATACAGATATTTAAACAGTGTTGTACAATATGGCGATTGCGTTACAGCACAACATATCTGATGCTGGGCATCGTTATTTTACTTCACATAAAAAACATATCTGGTCATTTTGTACACAGGCAACTGTCATGATTATGTGAGAACATGCACGACTTATTCAAATAGTTTATAAGTTAGTTTACAATTAATTCGTGAACTGAAGAAAAAATAAACGATACAAATTATTGTTGCAACAATCCACGATAATTGGTTAGGTTACAGAGACTTCGTGCTGTTTGTGCTTCGTATAATAAGACGGACTCTTACTGTAAACTCTACACACAAATTGCGCATAACATAACACCTGCTAATGGGTTCATATAAGTACCGATTAGAGGTGTGTTAAACTAATATTTGAAAATAACAGGTACAGACGAAACTGTTTCAAAAAATTACACGTACAAATACCTGTTATTAATACCTATTATACGTTTACCTGTATTATATAATTTGTTACAAGAAATAAATTGAAACTAAAAGTATTAACAGTGTTACTTTACACTGTGACTTTATTAAGCTGTTACTGTATAAAAGAAAAGAAAAAACAAGAGAATTTAAAGGCCTATCTCCCTTTGAGAATATTATTGACGTTTTCACTAGGAGTAGGCCTAAACAAACTGACATAGATTTAATATAAAATTATTGATTCCACATTTTGGTTAGACAAATCAGTTGCTAAACTCAGTCAATGAAATTTAAAGTGCACGTAATAGTACAACAAAGATGTCAAAAAAATTACGTGAGATGTGCTGTGAAATCATATCCGAAATCACATTAACAAAAAGTACTATATGGCCTAATCACCCACACCAAGTTGGCCTATTGGCCTATAATATATAATTTGTTATTATAATCTGTATAACACACGAGAATAAATGTAACATCAGTGTGAATTTTTTTAATTTATTAAAAACAGTTTCGTCTCTTTGAAATAGAGATTTTCTGAACCTCGCTTCGTTTCATACTTGTATGGCAATCGGGACACGCGCAGAATCAAGTATTCAGCACCAATAACTGTGACTTTGTAATCGTTTATTCGTTAGTTCGGTAGAGGCTAGGGGGGTCCCGGAAGTTCCGATTCGGAACGGGTATTTCGACTTTTCAGTTATCGTTGAATAGGAAAAGGTATATTTCAACTTTTCACCACTGTTACATCCGTTCCACAAAAATAATAATCGTTCCAAAATACCTGTTACAGGTATATTGGCCCACCTCTGGTACCGACTTAGTATTGTTTTATATACGCAACGTTATTTAACAGCAAAGACGCGGGATTAAAAGTTTGGCTTACACAGTGTAAAAGTGTACTTCTGCAAGCACAAGTCTTCACGAAAATAATTGGATTAGGCTATTCGTTATAACGGAGGGCTGTACGGTAATTATTTAACAAATCCCTTTGTGCGTTGCAATCAATTACACGAGCAGATGCGTTTCAATAGATCATTTCACGTAAGACATAATGCGACGTGACACCGCTCCACCGTTGATTGCCGGACTCTTTTGTTCCCACCTGCACGCCTACTGCCTACTCCCACCGTCTCTCCCTAACCTCTGAGTTGTTCATGCAACGCTTGCTTCACCAATGTTACAAAAATAATTTGTATACTGCATCAAATCCATTAGGGAAGGTGGAGAGTGGAGAATAAGGTACAACAGAGAGCTCTATGAGTTATATAGATCGCCTGATATTGTGACATCAATTGGGATAGCTAGGTTGAGATGGGAAGAACATGTACAGACAATGAATGAGGAGGATGTTCTTAAGAGGATTATGAAATGTACACAAGAAGGAAAAAGAAGACGTGAAAGACCTAGACTACGATGGAAAAATGGAATCTTAGAAGATGTGAAAGTACTTGGGGTGAAAAATTGGTGGACACTTGCTAAGGATATGGAAGGGTGGAGGAAAATCCTGAGGGAAGCTGAGGCCCACGGTGGGCTGTGAAGCCAATGACGACGACGACGACGATGATGATGATTATGATACTGACCAAATACCAATTCGCATGTCGAAATTTATGACAATGATAAGGAAGTAGCAGATAGCAACTGAAGAAACAACACACTCTGCACCCAATAAACAACTTTGAGAAAGAATTACAGCACAACCTACATAATCCAAAGTAAGCCTATAATCAACGCAAATTGTCCGAAATGTTTTTATCTTCCTTCAGCTTCGTAAACTAAAATAATTTCAAATGCAAAAACAGTAAATAGCTGCCGGCGGTATCGTGAATCCACTTGTAAAGTCATAGATGAACACATGGCGGCAAGGTAGCCGGGGACCTCTACACTTGAAAGGTTAGACAGAGGACGACGATTACAATTAACAATAAATTATCGACAAGCTAGGAAGGAAATGTTTCATAACTTCTGAAATAGGCCTACTAAAAATATTATATTTGTGAGCTCTTAAATTAAAATAAAAAAAAAGTTTTCTATATTGTGTAGTTAGACATCAATCAATACACACGTCACAATGAAGGCATGAAAACAGTAGTTTATTGCTCTACACTATCCTATCATAGCAAGGGATATCCATTTTAATGTACAGTTACATTATCTTTTATAAAATGACATTTAAGATATATTAATAAATTATAAGACACAGTGTGTGTAGTACAGTAGGCCTACTGAGTAACAAATTGTCAAGCTTAATACACGTACTGTATTGTATTATAGTACCAACACATAATGATGTGAACTGTTCAACAACTACGCGTTATGTAGGAACAATAACGCTATGTTTCGGTGCGCCGTTATACTACATTGTACAGTCTCGGCTCATTATAAACTGGTCCATTGTATTGGAAACCTTAGCGGAAGTTGAAATTTTGATATTTCCAAATAATTATTTCCCTTATTTTTCCATCGTCTTACCACGGTTTGTATTACTACGTACAGAAATATAATTCTTTCTGGATAACTTCACGTCTTAAATATTTTTTATTTTGTTATTTAGTTAATACGCTTACTGTTAAAAAAAAAAAAAAAAATCAAATTACACCTGAAATAGTTCTTTGTAAACATTAAAAAAAAAACTGAGTGTAACAGCACATGGTTAGAATAGTGTAAAGGGTTACACCGATTTTCTCTTTTTCTGATATTTTTTTCTTCATTGATTAACGTACTTAGGTACATTACATTAAACTTTCTTTATTGAGTTACCCCTACTTGTATTTCCAATTTTACTTGTAACAGTCGACAAATACAGTATAGGTTTACATTCTAAGACACGTACAGACTATCGGGCATTCTAATTAAGACGGTGTAGGTAGGCTACGGGTACTAGCTCAGTGACTCGTCCACTGATGTCCACTATAATTAGCCGATACGTGGTTCCTGTATCATCACTAAGTTCAGCTTAGCGTGTGTTAATCGGAATGTCCACAGAAGTCGGTACCATTTAATTACTTATTTTTATTGTCACTGAACAGTGATGATGCTGATTTAATCAGTGAAACGTGCGTAAGGCGATAACATAATATAATTTTACTTGCAGAAATTATTAATAATTGAAAAATTGTTCATAATATAAAAACCTACAGAAATACTTAAGAGTTACAAATTAAAGATCACTGAACAGTGTTTGAACTAGACTATAAAAATTTAATAATATTTAATTTTTTATTATTGTTGTAAATATTGATGATTAGGAATATTAATGTTTTATTGTTACTTGTAAACCCTTACATTTGGGTTATAACAATCTGAAAATAGAATCCTGTTAATAAACGGTTCTCGGAGACTTATTGCAAACAATGTGGTATTAAAATTGCCTATTGTATCACGTTTATACGGAATAAGGAACGGACTAACACAAAAGTGAGCCCATAGGCCTATAGTTTTTCTCACGCTTTACAAAAACGATATTTCCAATTTCTTTGGTATTATTTATTTTCTACAAACACCTGTTTGCTTTATTCGCAAAACGAAACTCTGTTTTTTTTTTTATAATAGAATTCAGCAACTTTAACGTAAAGTCTCGAGGCTACCAAGGAACAATTGTAACCGCGCCATAACGTTATTTATTTTAACAACCGAAATTCTCACGAAATAAAAGAAAAAAAGAATTTTAGTAATACATAACGTTGCGTTATTGATACGGCATGTGGCAGGTCAAAAGTAAACCTTTCAACCCTTTTCCAAATGTCTGAAATAAGGGGTGTGAACAATAATGTAAAGGGTTAAGAATAATTTTTACAACGTTAGGGGTGGGGTCGCAATTCAGTTAAAACTGTCAAAAGAATGTTTTGTTATTTATAAAGCGACGTGTCTGGCCGGCGCGCACCATTAACGCGATATTATAGTCTTTCTTGAAACTGTATTAAATAAAGCTTTCTTTAGTTTTTAATGAACTTGACAAACAAAACGTAGGGCATATTGTGCAAGAGACTCGGAATGAGTGTTGACGCTAAGACCGAGTTAGTTTTCATACGCAGTGTTTAGGTTTACATAGAAGTAGTGCGATGATCAAACAGCACAGATAGTTCGGCCGAGTTTCTCAGCTGCCACTAGATAAACTTGTTATCAAGCTCCAGGGACAGGGAGGCTACTTAACGAACCCAATAATTACGCCCATCACCGCTTCAAGTCCACTATACATAGTTATGTCCACTGTAATGAATAAAAATGCCGCGTTACATACTGTAACGTGACATAAGGTAACAGAACGATAAAACAATTACCATTGGAAACAACGAAAGAATAGATGGACAGAATTTAGAAAACAGAATCAATATCAACATATAGACTATACAATGACAGACTAAGACAATACCCAATTGATTGGTGGTGTGAGTGAAAAACATATTTAACATTATGATTATTCGCCAACCTCTTTTCACATAATAAAGAATATGATAAACAAAAGTGGAAGTACAAAGCTGTAGATAAAAAATCTGAATTAGAAAATAATAATCGTTACATGTAAAACTCTAGGGATATAGAGGTAAACTAGTTAATGATAATGATAGTAATGCTAATAGAATATAAAATAATAAAACTATTATAAATGTACAATGTTTAATGGTAAGTTCAGATATGTGATTAGTTTAAAGGGAATAAAGGGAATGTGAACAGTGAGTGCTACAAATAAAGAGTGTATAGAAACCATGAATGTTATACTAACTGGAAGTCAGTAGTAGAAATAAAATATAATTTTAAGAGTAACTAATAGTTAATAAAAGAAGGGATAAGATATACTGTGAAATACTAAAAACAATATAAAAGTAAAAAAAATGCTTAATGAATGATTATTAGTAAAATAAAGAGTGTATGTTATGTATTGAAAAATGGTATTTGTATAAAATGTTTAAAAAGAGTTATATTATGTTTGAAAATGATTATGACTAATCAAATGTTGTGTATTAGTTGATTTAGTTCGTTGTATTTGCATTGTAAGGTGTGTAAGGTTAAAAAAAAACAAAGGAATTATATTATAAGAAATGTATAAAGAAAGTCAGAAAACTAGGCCTTAAAAGCCTATAGTAACATTAAGAACTTTGGAAAACTAGATATTAAAACAGTAGAAATTAATGGTACCATACATATTATCATGTTAGGTTTGATTATATACTTTTAGAGAAACAAAATGTATACAAAAGGATTAGTTTTGAATTAATTAATGATAGAAAACAAAATTGTTGAAATTGTAACTTGAAATTCCAAACTGGACAGAAATCATTCATGTTTGATTTCAAATTAATTTATGTAAAGAAAGCAAGACAATGATGTTATTATCTTTAGGATTAAAATAGTGTAAAAAGATTATACTAATTTAAAGATATTTGTTAAATTTGTATCAAAAAACAGTAGCCATGTTTAACAATGCAAAAAACTTTCAACCAATAGGAATTAGATACCTTTTGCCTTGACAACCAAAATATTACATGAAAAATAGTTAGTTCATTATTAGACTCAGAGAAGACAGGATTAAAACTTCCATACAACCAGATAAAATAAAAAATGATATTAATGATAAAATGAAATGATGTTATGAAGAATAATAATATAACAAGAAGGAATTTGAAAGTAAAGTCATATTAAAATAGAAGAATAATTTCAAAAACAGTGAATTATGTGTTGAACCTAATAATTGAAGGAAGACGATAAGTATAATATCAGATTATAAAAACTAATCAGTATACTAAACTATAATACACTTGTACACATAATTACATGTACATATAATTTTCAATCACACAAACTATATTTCACTATTCACTTGATAAAGAACTTGTAATAATTAATTTATATCACTATTAAATATTAATCCATGGTGATAGACTTATTGGAAGTGTAATATTCCTCAGAATACACTTAACCTACAAACACTGACTGTTGTAAACAAAATATTTATAACCTTAAAAATAAGTTGTTCATAACTTAGGTAATATTTAAATGCTGTTTATGTGAAGCTTTGTACTTCCTAAAGGGTGTTTTTTGTTAACTTTCTGTAATCCAAAGGACCTAACAAACTAATTTTAATAAACATAAAATTGTATAATATCAAACTCTGATAGCCTGAGCCTTGTTGCCAACCGCTGAGCATTTAAACATCAAAACTGGAGCAAATATATTATTAAAATTATTTAATTGTTTTAAAGGAAAGAAATACACAATCAAAAACCAATAAAACCAGTATTGAAGATTTTTAATGTATGGTTAATTTATTTCTATGTTAAAAATGTTTTATTTCTTCATACAGCAAAAGGTGAATTTTTTTATCACAAAGAAAAGTTGGTAACAATTATTTTTAGGAACGGAATTCGAATTGAATTATTAAAACGGTAAGTCGACCAAACCTAATAAAGAGAAGGTGAATAAATAAAACAAAAAGTGAGTAATTTTAATTGTTTTAATAACAATTTGGCGCCTAAATCGGGGGAAAAAAGAACAAAAAAATCGTTAAAATAAAGTTATATTACAATATGCACAGCTATTTTTCTTTATATAATAATGAAACTTTCAACTTGTGAACTTACTTGTCTTTTCTTGTCGAACGCGTTTCGGCGTGGTGTTCGCCTTCGTCAGCTTTGAGACAGACTGCCATTAGTTTGTAACGGTTTTTACTTGGAAGGTATAGTGGGGGTGGTGTGTGGTGGAAGGGGATTGGCGCGGGGATCCAAATTATTGTTAGTTTTTTGTATAATTGTGTCAAAAAGTGTATGTGATTTATACTGTAATTGGTCGTTAAGTATGTTGTTTGGTTGTGTTGTGTGGTGTTTGTATATTTCATATTGTTCTGCTGTGTTAAGTTTTCGACCTTTGGGTAAGTAGTGTAATATTTCAAGATTAGTATCTATGTTGGTGTAGCTGTGGTTTTTTGTGTGTATGTGTGTGGCAAACGCGGAATGTATATTGTTGTTGGATAAAGCTTTTAGGTGTTCAGAGTAACGGGGTGAAAAAGATCTTCCCGTCTGGCCTATGTAGAAACTATTGCAGTTATTACAATTTAATTTGTAAACACCTGTTTTGTTGTATTTGTCTAGGTCCGTATTTGTATCATTGATGTGTTTTTGATGGTATTGTTAGTTCTGTATGCTATTTTGTACTTGTGTTTTCTGAATGTGTTGGCGAGTTTGTGCTATTTTGTACTTGTACTATTTTGTACAAGCTATTTTTCTTCTGACAAAAAATGTTTCATTCAGTAATATAAAGTTATTACTGCGGCAGCAACATTAATAGTAGTGGTAGTAGTAGTAGTAGTAGTAGTAGTAGTAGTAGTAGTAGAAGCAGAAGCAGGAGCAGTACACCTAATTAATTAAACGAATGGCGTAAACAATAATAATCGGCTGTTTGCTAATGAACACTCAATCTCAAGTCAGCGACATAGTAGGCCTACTTCCTAGTTACGCAGGTTAACAAATATTACGTATTAAATAGGTACTGAAATCAATTTAATGAAATTCTTAGAGATATTATGAAAATATCCAATGGAAGAAGGGCGTATTTCTATTTGTCGCCCAAAGAAAGGTACGGGCAGTGGTCAGTTCAAACAAATTTAGGGTAGCAGAAAGGTATTTACCCATGATTGTTACTGGAAGTTGTAATCATCGTTTCATACAAAGCCACTGATATAGCTTATGTAACTTTGAAATTTGAGAAATACAAAAAATACTGGAGCAAAGCAATCTTTACAATATACAAAAACGCGGTCGAACGTAGGCACTATACTTAGTGTTTAGTTATATTTACTAACTCCTTCGAAATGACGAACTGATTCTTTTTTCTAATATGCTCTGTAAGCAGAGTCTGAATGAAGCGGAAACACATGATTTGCTCACAACTGTCAATGGTGCATGCAGAACACTGTGCCCAGTTGCGCCACTCTCGAAAACGCGCTACTACGGAGTAACAGCTGACGACATCCTTCAGATATTAACGTATGCACCACTCCTGAATGACAGTAAACATAATCAAACATGAACTTCGACATAATCGTATTTCTAATTACTTAGGTTACGTATAATTTGTTAAACCATACGTAGACCTACGTACAAAACATACAAATGACACAAATCACACATAAACAAGCCTACAGTGTTTTAAAGCTACATGCAGGTCATTATTTTAGAATGCAATGCCTTCTTTTATTTTACGTATTAATTAAAGTTGAAAGCTGTTATATTCTAAAGCGAGAAGGGTCTAACTTCACAATTACGTGTGAATCACCATCAGATACATGATCACAAACACCAAGATACAAAGGCTATATTTATATATTTTTAATGAATATTGTACGGCGTTCGTACGAACACTTTTTATATCGCCACAGAATAATATTAATATACTAACATATAAGAAAGAATCGAAAAGACGAAGATGCACATTTTATAAAGTCGTAAAGATAAAGACCTGTTTCTGCCTGCTTAGGTCTACATATTGTACTAGGTCTACATAAGTACACGCGTACCAAGTAGGACCTCCTTACTTATCCTTCTCTTTGTACGTACTTCATGACTACAAACATTCTTACCACGCACTAGGTTTACGAATTAAATGAATGAACAAATAAGACAAAATAGTTATAAAAAAATAAATAACACTTCGGTTTTAAGGTTTGAATTCTTCGAGCATTTACCTTCAGTTAAACACAATTTAACAGTTGCAAGCCTACTTCTCTTTATCAGTTTGAATTATCACTTATAAATATACCTTCACTCACTTAAGAATACTTGAATCAACTTCTCCTTTCAACAATACTTTGTAATGCCTGCTAACATCGCTTCCGTTTACTGACCAGCTAACACGCTATTATTCATATAATTATTACAGCGTTTATTTTCATTCTCTTTACATACGTAGGCTATTATGTTGTTCAATAAAACAAAGTTATTTTCAGTCTAGATTCACATTATTTGATAACGAATCGGTGAGTGGAAAAAGAAAATTAACTACAATATTTTGATAAATTACAATGAGGTAGCCATTTTTGTTCGTCAATGAAAGACGCAAAGAGTGGGCAGAAAAAGGAAATGTTATTAATATTTCAAGTTAGTCAAAACTTCCTGGTTGAGTGGAAGAAGGGAATAACTGCCGTAGTTGTTCCTTTTACCATTAAGGCTGCTCCAGCTGGCATTCTTGCCATTGTATATACAGCTTTGTGGGAGTATTCGATTTGGTTAATGAGCGACATTTACCATACTTGTGTTTACGTACACGTTTTTAGTGTGGTCAGTCTATTTAATAATATTTATTAGTGTCGTGCGATAATAATACACAACAAGTAAAACTTTCTTTTCTGTGATGTGAATGAGAATTTCTTTCATTGGATATTGGATTTATTAAAACTTAATGAAAATGATTTTAACTTTCCATCTGGTAAACTGTAAGACAGCACAGTGTGTATGAGCAAAAAAAAAAAGGTTAACGATGTTGTGAAGATAATGTTACATTGTCTGGAGGTGTACAGGGAACTGTATAACAGTATTTATCTTGGAAAACTAAGGATGGCAAAGAAGATGCCGGCCACATAGACAACAGTGGTTAAAAATCGAAAGCTAACATGAAATGTAACTTTTTTTACACTGTTTGCAAGGTACGTCGTTGTAACTACGAAACTTGTGTAACCTAGAATGAGAATTTTGTAATTTTTTCTATTATAGCTCAAATATTTTTTTCTAAAAATTAAGCTGAGAAGTGTTACAAACTTATTTCACCTTTTAAATATTTTTTAAAATAAAATATATATAAGGAAAAGATTAGAACGCAAATAAAATAAAAAAGTTATTGATCAGTGGGAAAAAATAAAAATTAAAACTTTCAAAACTTTTATACAGATATAACTTTCAAAACGTTTTATATTGATGTAACTCTAAAAAATTAAAAAATTCATACTCAGCAAGCAATAGGGTATGAAGCTAAGTTTGGTATAAAGTTATATTCTATAAACAATAGCGAATATTTTCTCTATTCACGACATTTAAATCAAACCAACAGGAAAACCTGTAGAATGTTTTTTCCGTTTCTTGAAAAGTACGGTTCTACGTAGTTATTCTCTTTTCCCACTCACCGGTACAACTGTGAATTATTATAAATGTGCTTATTCAATATAATGGAGTATATCATAATTACACGGTACATAATTACAAGTTTTACACTCCTACATAGTTATAATTTATAGGCATATATAAAGTGCCTATATATAAAAAACTTTATATATATAAAGTGCGCGCTCGCGCGCATTTAGTTTTTATAATTTTCTTCATCTGTATTACTTTGTCACGTACGTTTTTAATTACTGAATAATTATTTTAATCTCTTTATTCCGCACACATTAATACGTTCATTGTAAATCACATGTGTATCGAGAGCTCATAGCAAAATCCGATTCATTTAGTAGGCCTACAGTTAACTACGATTGGTTAATTAATTAATAAACACGTGTTTCATTAAATATAACTTCTTTTTTATGTTTGGAGTCACATATACTTTTTTGTGTTTTGAATTACATATAATTTGTTTGATTCCTGTTCATTCTTCTTTTTGTATGCTGTGTGCGTGTAGCGGGGAGGGGGAGTTCAGTGTTCATTGGATTGTCTTCGTTTATTCTTTAATCAGTAATAATTACACCGACTACTAATCGTGATATCTCGGACTATTTTTCTGTCATCCTAATCTTCACGTTTGTTAAGGAGAATATCCTCCTTCACGTGAAGGAGAATAAAACTGTTTTTTTTTTTTCAAAATGTCTTCAGAAACATTAATGTCTTAGAACATTTCTAACAATACAAATTTAGAAATAAAGTGAATCCTAATGACTTAAGTTTTGCTACTCTTAATTTGAATAACAATTAATCAAGATTGGACATTATGAAATCAGGGCTTTACCATATTTTTTCAACCCTTCGGGTCTAAATACTCCTATATAGGCCTACTCACGTTGATTTACTCAAAAACTCTGAGTGAGACGCAACGAATTTACAAAATGTATTTATACAATTTATGGGAAGAATCGTGAATTTCTGATTTGTCCTGAGGAAAACAGGGAAGCCCAAACTTCGAGCTAGTATCACCCCCCCCCCTCAAGGAGCAGCTCCAAGTTATGCCACTGACTTGTAGTAGAAACCATTCACGACAACAGAATGTACCGCAATGTGATGATTAAAATTAAATAAATGAATAGAAAATAAGTTCAATATTTTAATTAACTTATTTTACTTTAACGCACTCGCGACATGTGAGGATACTATTTTACTTTTCAAGATTAGATTCATGGGTAAAGTAAGAAGAATACTACAATTATGTATATAGTAATACGCATCTAAACCCATGGAGAAGTAACGACGGTGGCCCTTTGTAAGACGGAGGGACGATCTGGTTAATAACTGGGATACTGCAAAACGAACGGGAAATTCGGTATCTGGAGATACTTTCACCCCTCAACAGGCAGACAAATGTGACGATTATAATATTGCTGATGACAAGATATAAATGATTAAGCCCTGAATTACGTACATAAGTTACTACAACAATAATAATTTACGTAGAGACATTAATCCGTGCGCGCGCATAATGCTTACGCGTGGGAATAAAAATGGCCAGTAATAACTGGCGCATTTGGAAGTTCAGCAGTTGGGTTTCATGTTAGTGGTGCAAGTAAGAGTGGACATAAATAGGAACTGCAGCAAGTACCATATTACATGACAACTGTGACTCAATTTTGCTCCTGACTCAATTAATTCATACTAATTTAAATAATAAGTGGGAGAATTAAGTTAATTAAATGCTAAGCTTTTAATTTCTATTGTAGAATCTGTAGGAGAATATTTACTTTCTGTAGCAGAAGGTAAACAGTGTACAGTAGACTTGCAGATTTTATGTTTCACATTTGCAAATTTATAATTTTTATCTTCTATATGATTACAAATTTTACTATATTCATTCCCTTTATGTATTTTATTACAATTTTTGTGTAATATTGGTTATCCCTTCTTGATACTTCTTTAAATCCGTTTATGAGGGGACAGAATGCACACGGAAAGTCAGAAAAACAAGCTACGTCAAATATCTGCATTGATGTACTGTTAAGCGAGACGTTTTAGATACACACGCGAGCGCGAGCGCACGCACACACGTGTTCAATAAGAATTTTATAGAAAATATGAGTGTGCAAGGACAGGTTCCGCGTCTATTTTGATTTGTTGGTACGAATGTTCCTCGCGTTATGGCAACTTCATTTACCTACAGACCTAACTATATTGTTGGTGTGTTCACTAAAACTACGTGTATTTAGAACAGAAAAAAAATATTTAAAAAATCAGCTCGGGGTAAAAAAAAATTCTGCGTAGGATACTGGTGGTGTTATATGAAAAAACCCAAGAGAATAAAAGCAAAAAAAAATTCTTTGAACTGACACTCCGTTTAGTTGAACACTGTAAGCTAACAATGAACACAGCAATTACACGATACAAACTGGTCCCAAAATAAAGCCACATTTCTTATCAAAAATCAGCGTTTGTTTTACGTATATCAGCCAAAGGTATGTTTTCTAATTTCTACATTGCTTCTATTCGACAATTAAAATCTAATCCCCTTCTTCCCCAATTACGAAGAGTAGGCTTCACTAAAGTTGTTCCCGTAATCGCCCTATTCTCGCCCTATTTCTCCTTCCGTAACCTAGTGCTGCCACTGTCGGTCAATAGATGATCACACCAATTCTTTTCTTATGTCGGTTAGACCTATTCTTTTCCACCTTAAGAGTATACATTCTAGAGTTCGTTTTAGACATGACTGCAGAACCCTAGATCCCTATTACCGGAATCACATCACTTTGTACAACTTCATTCCGTTTCCTTACTCGCGGCTTATTATTAACCGTTTTGCTTAACACAAACGATGATTTACACAAATGTTTCTGATTTTCTTAGTGTGGGGCTACAATGAACGATATCATATCTTTATCGTAATTACAAAAAACCGTAATTAGATCCACGTTAAAATAGCCAATTCTCGTAAATACTCTGTTTCGTAAAATCGTAAAATTTCATAATATCTAATAAAATGTAAATATTTATATTTACATTTATTATTATTTATTCCTACATGTGAAGCCATTGTAATGTGACCATGGTGTGAATAATCTACGCATACGACTGTTAGTTTACGCGGTAGGATACAGTGCTTAAGCTAACGAAACTAAGCGGCAATGTGTTGGTATTGTTGGACGTTGGACGGCATTCATTGATGTACGGAACGTCTGTCCGTGTAATAGGCCTACCTCTTACGAGACAAACATACTTTCGCTAAAATGGAATATTTGCTTTGAAAAGAGCACGAGGACAGGTAAGGGACTATTTCTGTTGACAGGACGGGAGCACAAAGACAGCTGCTCTTTCATTAAACAAGACATCTACAGCGATTCCAATGATATATGGCCTCTGGGGTCTGAAACACACGAGTATAGCTTGTCATCACCACCACAACGTCCCTAATTGTTATTGCGTACTATCACAATCAACAGTAATTACAAGAATAGTGATTTGCGATTCAAACTTTAACTGCCATCAGTACCGGCTTGAAGTATTTGTTTCTAACAGGGTATATTAACGCTAATACGACGAAATATATACTGAAATGAAGCAAACCCAAATCAAACGTTACAATATGTGTTCAACCATTTCACGTTGTAAACAGAACCATATAAAGTCATGATGTTGATATAAAAAAGAGAACGTGAAACACGCTATGAATGGCAAGAAATGTATGCAAACGTATATTTGCAATACTATATATATATATATATATATATATATATATATATATATATATATATATACACACACACACACATACTTTCAATAATATATTCACATTATCGCATCAAGTATTAATGAATCTGCCACGATAACACTCTTACTTTCCACCATGAATTGTTTAGTTCAATTTTCCAGTCTAATGCATCTTTGGACAAGATAGTCACATTAAAGATAAACAACTCGCCCCAAAAATAGACCCTTATGCGGCTAATCTTCGAGTCCTTTTGTACACTCAGCACAATACGCTGAAGGAAGACGAACACAAAACCTCACCCTTGTCATAATGTTATCTTACACTGGAATACACCAATTATTTCGCTTCATTAAACTTACATTTAATTTTTCTTTTCATGAGACGTCTTTTATACTATCCAGCCACCTTTTCGAAATGGATTCAAAATGTTTTTCTTGTACAAATATTTAAGCAGCTTTGAACAAACTGGTTTAGGCGCAGGCAAACAAGGAAGCAGTGAAACATAGGCTACACCTCTCTGCTTGACCCTGCTCACCCACCACCTAACTTGGCTGACAGTAAGAAATTGTTGAAGTATGGAGAAATATGGAAATACTAAATACCTAGAAAATGCCGAATTTTACTGCATATGCGAACATACTAAAGGCCAATTTTTAATACATGCATCGGAATGCAAATTTTTACTCATTATGCGAGTTATAGGCCTACTAATCCTCAAGCATACACACGTGACAGTACTGATTTGAGGAATTCTAGACTAATTGTATCTGTGGGCCTACGGAAAGTCTTCAGTAACATTCTTATACAAAGACCTGGCAGAGAACATAATCAGTAGCGGCCCAATCAAGCGGGATTTTAAAGCATCCCATCAGTGTATTAAATAAACGTTCAACACCCACTTTGCATAGCATCTAGACTCTGAGAAAGATTTACATTCACTCTATACAAAATCTTTAGTGAGGCTTTAGACTACCAAGAATGGTACACTGCAACCGAAAACATACGAAAACTCGATAACTGAAATGAAACTACACATGTCAGCAAATGAAATACTAATAGTAAAAGTAACATGACATGGAAACTAACAAACTTATTCTCATTATTGTTTGAGGTGGTCTTCAGACGATTACAATGAAACAAAAGAATTATTACAGACGGAAAATGAAATATGACGTTTGCAGATGATCAAGTGTTGTTTAGTAAAATGTAGTCGAGATGAGACTAATCAGCTCGACAAGAAAACTGTTAACATTAGTACGAGAATATACAAGAAAAACAAACATAATTCTTAATAAGATTAGACCAGCCGGGGAGGTGAAAGTGCTGTAGAAGTAATGAAATATTCATGTAACTAATAACTCACAACGGAGACGCATTTCCAAAAACGATCAAATAAATAAAGCCGCGGTGAACAGATTTCGGAAACAACGTTATTCAGTATAACAACGCGGGATTATATTTAGAATGGGCAGTTTATTGTTCCTGCAATGATTTACCGATCAGAAACGCGTACAATGTACTAAGCCTGTGGAATGCTAAGAAAAAGTATGCAAAGGTATGTGGTATGTATGTAAAGGACTACGCTGGGACCAATGGAGACAGGCAGGGAATTAGTCGAGTGGTCAAGTAAGAAAACCACATACTGTAGGCGATTTTAATTAGTCCAGAAGATAGCGAACGATTATAAGAATGGAGGGTAACAGACCACGATGATGGTCCTTGCACGGTGTAGGAGTGATGTGGTTACGTTGTGAGGTACTTTGCATTGGAAAATACTGTCTCTGGAGGTGAAGGCACTAAGAATGACTAGGAAGTTAGTCACACAGTAGCCTAGTGGGCAGACAAACGTTGATTGATGACTATTTTAAATTATAGCTTAGCCTATACAGATTAATAAATAAATATACATAACACATAATGGAATATATAAACATCACGTACATATAGACCTAATATATACACTAATCCTTAATAATCGAAATTATTGCGCGTGCGCGCGCACACACACACACACACAACTCACTATCGTATAGTTTGCTTTTGTTTTATTTAGCTGAACAAAATATTACAAACAAATTTTTATACCGTAAAATCCTATATTGGCCTACATTACGAAATTATAATGTTAGCTTATAATAACTGTTCCATAACACATCACAATTATTTTAGATAATAATATAATTATTAAAATACTTACTAATTTCAATAATAATAATTTTAATATAGGCACTCAAAGAGTAACCCACTAATAATAAAGCTTTATTAATTATCTGACAAATTTATTGAACTCGTTCATTCAAGTTCACGATACCTCATTAACTTTCGTCTTTAACAAAGTCCTGAACTTTTTACATTAAACAGGAAATACAGGGTTCTAACATATATGCTCTTTCCTTTGAATTGTAACATCAAACGATTACTGCCAATATACTTCAAAACGATACTAATATATTGTGTATTCAAAAGATTTTTGTTATCAGTTCACAAACAATCTTTTAAGCTTTTGAAACACCCGTTTTCTTCGTGGATGATCCTATGATTCAGTGATAAAGTACCAGTGTCACTGTGTACAACCTAATCTCTTATCAGATTTTACCTCAATAGAGGTGTGTGAATCTATGTCTTGCCAACGCTGGAATTCCTATAGCCTATGTTGGGAAAGAAGAACCTACCAGCCACAACTAAACAAGTATTTTATACAACAAAACAGTTCACACTTTACGGTATAGTCATGACAATACTTACGCGAAACATTGTCACAGTTGGGAACGAGTGGTGAACAGTTGTACCATTGTTGTCGGTCTCGGCTCTTGACTTTCCCAACGGAGGGGCGAGTGCCGTTCACTTGAAGCTTTGTGAAACCCCGCTTGAAATCCCTAGTTAAGTGTTTTGTAAATATTGGTTATTAGTTGAAAGGCATTTTCCTGCCAATTAAGGTAAAGTGTAGACCATTATTTATGTACACTTATGGAAAGCAGAATATTCAGGCAGTGGGTTCACGCCACAGTATCCACATCTACACACGTCAATTGTGAGCTCCGCGTTTTATTGCTGCTGCGAAGTAATACAGATTTACTGAAATAAATCTTAGTAGGCTACAAGACTAATGTAAAGAGTTGTTCCAAACAGATGTTAAGTTACCATGTTACAGTGGCTAGCGAAGAGATGGGGGAACCTGTCAATCACTGTCAGTGAAGATATATTAAACATCCGTCTGTGTATACTGGAACATTCCAGCCTTACAGTACCCAACTCTAGTTCTGTACACTTACATACCTGTTTGTGGTGTGCGTCGTCCGCGACCTTGTACTGTTTATTTCATGTAAAAACTATTGTAACCATTTAAAACAATTATAGAACATAGAGTGGTTAAAATTAAGTAATTACGGCGCGTTGGCTGCACAGCGAGAACAGCTGATGACAAGCCGTTACACATATTTCTCGAGCATAAAGCCATTAATTACACATGTTGAGAGGTTAAATCTATTTATCACTTTATAACTGTGTGACTTTGGTTACAAACATATTTCTTTATTAACTAACACAGCAAGCTTAATGAAATGTTTGCATTCCCTAAATTACTCTTTGTGTGTATGTTTTTTTAAAGCTCGCATCGCTTCTTCCTCTCATTTCTTTTGCGTGTTCATTGTTTTAAGCATGGTATTACTTTAAACGTTATGATAATAATGCAAAACTCGTAACACTCGCATATGTTGTTAATTTCCTCTTTAAACGTTCACAATGATGGAACTTGTGTTTAAATTTGAAAACCGAATGTTAGCCGTGACTGATTTAATTTTAGCAAATCAACGTTTCTGTTACACCAGTAACCGGTCTTCAGGCAAATATTGCTAAAAGCTACGTTTCGTACACTGCAAATACAAATTATAGGTCTATAGTGATAGAGTCACATGTGAATGGGAATTACGCACACTACAGCCAAACGCAGAAGCCAGTTGTCAATTTTGAGTTTACATGACAGTAGTCGCTAGTTTACTTAACTGCATTCTGCAAGGTTTGTTACATGTTTGGTTAAAGTTACATGTAGCGTATGTAGTCTACTTGTCATTCACATGTGATTTACGAATATATATCTGAAGACGGCTGACGATTTCTAATGTTCCCGAAGCGTTTTTAGAAAATTAAGTCAGCGAAGGTTAACGTCCCACCTACAATGGCAGATTTCGCCAGCCCTGAAAAGTAATTCGAATTTCATTGTTTTTGCTCCAAATAATACAAAATACCTGAAACAGTAAAGACGAGACGAAATTCGGTAGCGTATGGAACAATGCGTAAGCCGTGTACGTGTTTTACGGCTCTTGTAAAACGTATCATGACGTAGGCCTACCACCGTTTCTCAACAAATATTTTATTTAGGCCTATATATATATTGTAAGTGGCCCGGTGTCGTACAGGTTAAAATTTTATCTAAGTATTATTATTTATTATTGAATTTTGAATTTAGTACTGTTGTTTAATGTTGTGAGCTCGTTGTCGGATGGTTTACGTTGACTCTTCTGCTATTCGATGAGGTGATTCGAACGGTATATTCCTGCACTGAAATTGACATAAGTATAACATTTATACCATACTTACTAGTGGTGGTTGTATGCTAGTAATGTGCGAGAATATTACTGGCGAGAATCATTAGATTCAAATTCTCGCTCTGGCCTCTGGTACCAACCGTTACTGTCGCTCACCTAAGCTGCAAGTCTATTTACAATGATAGTCAACACTTTTGTCATTTGTGAAATAATGCTTATTTATTGAACTCAATTTGAATAATTGTTGTCATACAATTATTTCATTCATTTTCTTTTAAAAACAATTAATTTCGAGTATGGACTCTTAAAATAATTAAAATCTCAGGGTAGTCAGACTGAATCTAATAATCGACTATGTCTGGATGTAAACAATTTCGTTATTTTTCTTTATAAAAATCGCAAGTTCTTTTAGTCTGCAAGATACACTTTAACTACAGAAATGCACTACTGTAATAATGAGTAGGCGGAGAATAAAAATATTATTTGTTTCTTTAACATAACACAAAATTTGAACGATTGTTCATTACTTGAAATTGAGGTTAACTAATTGAGGTTCATCGTAACCTTACTTATTTGATATTAATTGATTAATGCTTCCTTGAATGCGTTACTTATTTCACATAACATTGTTATTAATTAAATTCAGTGATATTTCCATGAATTTTCTCCTAAAAGTGGATATAAACAAAGTACAGGTAATTAAAAATCATCTACCACTAGGGTTAACTCGTATGTTACTTTGAGTTAAGGTTCTACAATTAAACACAATAATAATCTAAAAATATTAAATGTTAGGGTTCATTGGTTCCCTCATTGATTATTTAATTTCTCTTTATGAAATATTACAATTGATTTTAAACTAGAGAGTCAAAATTGTTATTAGTCAACGCTTTCGTTGCTTATTGTTTATTCAATTGGTAAAGTCCCTTTTCTTATAGAAATAGGTTATTTAATATGGATAAATCAAATTCGCTAGTAGCGTTCTTTATTTGATTAATTACTTTTTTTATACAATATAATAACCATTGGCACTGATACTTGCGTGTACCGTTGACTCGAAGTATCACTATCACAAAACTTTTTTAATTTTCAAAAATTAAAAACACTTGAATTAATATTTATTAATTCTTTTCACACACTGCCTATACGCATGTACTCCGTTAAAGAACACTGTCAAAATAAACTTCACTGTCCCTTTTGTCCGACCTAACCTCAACTCGGAGTTTCGAAGTTAGTATGCGTTATCAGCTGTCGGCTATCAATTCAATGTTTTGATAGTCACTCTGCCCACGTGGAGTCTGCCTCGATTGTTGGTGATGAACTGTTGTTGTTACGTGTGTCGGGATTCGGCACTTCGTACCTTTTAATGAACTCTGATTGGTTAATTGTCTTTATTTCGTGTATTCTCGGCAAAGTTCGTCAAAATAGACGCGCAAGTAAGCGTCACTACGCTGGGGTTGAGAGTATGATTTTCTGGTCACAAAGGTACGCGCACGGGCTTGCAATTTATTAGTTTTTCTTATAAATCAAATAGTTTATTTATCATTATTCTGATAACATTTTTATAACTACCACTGTTTCTATCTTTTGATTACGAGTAATTTGCATACCCTTATCATATAGTTCTGATATGGGGTTGATAAAAACACACTTCGTATAAATTCATAATATCTCTTATGTTACATAATACATTAAATACCTTGTTTTTATTCACTGTGTTTATGTTGATAACTTATTAGTACTGTATTATGAACTTTTCACACATGGTTATTTACTTACAGTTATGAATTATTCATTTTCCTAGGGTCAAACTCTAAGCCTATTATCACATTAATTATTTATTAATTAGATCATAATATTAGTGGTTGATAATACCACTTTGTTATGGCCTATGCATAATGCACTGGTCATTACCACTTCTGATAGTGTCAGTTTTATTTATTTTACTGGTTTTTATTACTTTAATTACAGTCTTTTTGGTGAGTTTTTAGTACCCTTGAATGTTACATTTTTCGTTAGTTGTAATTCTTTCACATTTATCTCATTATTGTATTTTTATTTCTTATCAGTTTCTGATAACACTGTTAGTACTGGGCAGTGGTTAATTCTGCCTTTACATTGACAATTACATTGGTTTGAAGTTACTCAGACTTCTTGCATCTAGTTGTTACTAGTGTTTACTTATTATTTGTTTTATTTTTATTAATTAGGTGGATATAATCCTTTAATTGTCTCATCTAAGCGTTATTCGGCATTATTCAGTGTTATAGGTTGAGTTCCTATTCTTTTATTACAAGTTTAATTGATATTTTTGCTGTCTCAGGTAACCATTCTATGTGATGCATATGGTTATATTAAATTACATTTATTCAGCATTTATGTTTCGTTAATATATTATCTTTTGTACATTGAGTGTTCCTTATAGTACCTAGTTATGTTATACTACAACACATTTTGGTTTAACATCACTTTAGTCATAGTTTTGTACTGTTTTATTGAAAACTAGTTGGCCAGATTAGGTTATGTTCTAATTTGGTCTCTCAACAATGGTTGAGTGTCAGTTTCGATTTTCTACATAATGCATGATTTATTTATTCTTATCTAACACTGGTATATTATTGTTTATAGCTAGTTTTCAATTTGGTTATTCTCACAATTTTTATTATTGATAATTAGTGGTCATTGACAATTTTAATTCCACTTTACAACTTTTTATTAGTACTTTGGACATTGTCCCTTTGCAATGTTTATACATCATTTAGTTATGCAATTACCATACTGGTATTCATTCTCCTTATTAAATTCTGTTTTCAATAGTTAATTTTATTGAGTTCTGTTTGTATTGTACTGTTATTAAAAGTATTTGATTAATAAGTTTGTCAGTGTCAAGTCACAGCTTAGGGATTTAAATCATGTTGGTTGTCTCACTTTCACTTTCTTTTTCAATAATAATACTTTTATTTACTTATGTTAATTTGTTCTCATTTATATTATCTCCCTTTGGCGTTTGACCTGATTAGGTTTTCTCCTTATTGGCACTGATTCCTTCCTCACTCTTAGTAAGTTTCTTCTTGGTGTTGTTGTCATTGGTTTCCTTCTCACTGTTTGATCTATTGGGTAAATTAGGTACGTTGTCTTGTCGTTAGTCTTGTCTTCTTTTCTTCAGTTGTACATTTACTTGTAAACCATAGTTTATTTTATTCCCCGATTTTGGTTATAATACTTCCTCTGTTCATGATTGTAGGTTCAACTTTTGTAGATAAATTCATTTATAGTGACTTTTAATCCATTTGTGATACGTTGGTGTTGGTTATATGTACCATTACAATATATATCAAACTTCACGTAGAAACTGTACTAGACAATGGTTTCTGTATACTGAGGAAGATGGGTCACCCCTTTTATTCCCTTCACGAGTGGGATATTTGTCTAAAGCAATCCGAATTGGTAAAGCTCGAATGTGGCGGGCAGTGGCGTATCCAGAATTTTGCCTGGGGGAGGGGGCCAGTCGAGTCGGCTTCTTAAAAAGAAAAAAACAAGCTACGACTAATCAACATTACTATCTTTACAGTGGTTGAAAAACGTGTGACAACATCCTGAAATCAATATTCCATTAAAGTAAACGGTAATAACACAATAAAAATACGCGTTGTTGAATAATTGTTTAGAAGATATTTATTGACTGAATTGATTTTCATATATCAAATGTATACGCAAATGCTGTGTAATAAACCTATTTGTATATTTAAAAAAGAGTTACTATTATATTACCGTACACATCTGAAAAAATAATAAAATAACCTAAAAGTTAAGAGATTAACAAAATTCATAGATTTTCTACCCTCTGAGTGGGGGTCTGGTCCCGTTCATCTCCCCCGTAAATACGTCCCAGGTAGCGGGAGATTACATACTCTATGTACGAGTAAAAAGATAAAAAGATAACTACCCATTAGCGTTATTACAAATTTGTTTTAAAATCTACAGACTGTGTAATATTTTTATTTTTGTTGCTGGTTATAACTCGTAGTCAATCCATTATGTTTGCAGTTCCATTCCTACGTTTTTGACTATACCGGTTTTGTTGTTTGTAGTACGTATCTACCTGAAGACGACTCCCGATCTGTAGAAGTCGAAACGTAATATTTGCAAATCTGACGGCGGTAATAGTCCTTAGTTTTTTCTCTACAGTTAAAGTTCATTTACAGAAGGAGGTTTCTTTTAATAAAGTGTTGTACGCATGGTTAAATGGCGCGCTTTTTAATCTGCACACACTGTTCTGTTAATTTTGAACAGAATTTAGTGCACATTCTTTCGTAAGGAAACGTCAAGTGTCAGTGGAAAACATCTTATTCTATCTCTAACCACCTTCCTCAACTGTGGTGGTCATACAGAGCAAGACAGTATCCTTCAACAAGATTCCATTCTTGAAAACTTTAAGCTTGAAACATATATAAAGATAATTTTGGTTTGTGTCACGTGACAAATCGATAATGTGCGTGTGCGGTATCTACTTTGTTTTGTAATATATTCTGCAACGTAATCCTTGATATAGCCTACAACAAGCGCACAATTATTCACCGAGTACGCTAATGTTTACAGTTTTTATATATGTTGGTAATTCTACACACCACCCAAGCGAAGCAAAATAATCAAATTTTTATTCAAGTCATTAACAAGCTTTACTCCTTGTTTTAACCTTACAGACCTCTGTGTTCCCGTCTCTATACGTCTGCACACACACACACACACACACACACGCGCGCGCGCGCGCGCTCTGACTCACACATTCCGTATACTACAGAGGCGTAAACCACAACTGGAAGGAATTATTACTGCATCTCGTCTATAGTTTAGTCGCCGAATCACGGACACTGGTGTGGTAGGGGACGGAACACGCGCGCGCGCGCGCGCACACACACACACACACACACAAACTGTCACAAAGGACGCGCGAACATTGCTGCGGCACATAACTGGTTGACTAAATAAATTCTTTTCGCGAATTTAAGAAATTAATGAAGATGTCTCGAATGCTTCACAGCAAATATTTTGAAACTCGAATCTAATTTGGAACATTCTTTGAAACTTTTTCTTATTTAAATGATTTCCTTTTTGACGATATTGGCTCTCAAACACAACTCGCCTAAACCATTATTGCCTGGTTACTGTGACATTCCGTGCAACGTTTAATTTGAAAATGGCAACAGTACAAACTATAACCTTATTTAAAGAGTCTCATGTAATAAATGAATTAATAAAATGTATTAATAAATGAATTAATAAGGAAAGTAGCAGAACAGGTCTAAAACTGCGCACACGCGCGCGTGACTGTTATATGTTTGTACCGACAGTGTTTATCGTAAACGAATGGTAAATTGTAAAAGAATCGATATTATTTATTCAGCAACAATACGTCTTACGTAGTAGCATGTTTGACGTATCTATACAATTTATGTGAGATTATTATTAAGCAGCTTAGGCTTATTACTTTAAATAGGTTTATTTATTTTTTATTTATGATCGATTATATAAATGTGTGCGCGCGCGTAAATATAAATTCCTTCTAGTTTGAAACGATCATCTGAGTCCATTCAGTAATGTGACAATGGATTCAAATACAAGAGTTGGTATACTATACTAGCCTATACAAAATCCGAGCAAGTGAAACCTGGTCTCCTCGAAAGTGATTATTTGGTCGGTCAGAAAATAATTATCCGCTGACCATCGTCCGCACGATGTAAGAAACGTACGAATTAAAACAAATTGAGCTATGTAATAAAGGACATTTAACAATTGTTGTGAAACACCCGGTAACAGATTCAACACATAAAACGGGGTGTTCAAATCACACCTGCTCCACGACAAAATGACAAAAACAAAACTTCTACGGCTTTTATTAGTCACATAAAGTAGCTGTTTTTATAACCTTGTACAGTCGGTTTCAACGGCAATTGCTCGCAGCTTCCTCTCCACTTGCACTCTCGCGTCCGCGTCGCATACATCACGTTTACTTGAAAATACGCGCTGCTCTCTCTTAACCACGTGTTTTATCTTTATTTTAGATACGTAGGCTACATAGAAATATTTACCCAATGCTGGCAAAGTTATACTGCGATTCTTACTACATTAAACGAATTGTAAGTACCACCACCGTTACAATAATAATTATTGTATCGGTGGTGGTACTTACAATTATTCTGTTTAATAATACAAATAATTAATAATTACAATAATACAAACTACATTAGTAAGCCTGATGGAGAACTCGCCCACTACTTTGAACGAACACATTTATTATTAGGTCAGTTTCAATATTAGATCATTTTCCAATAATTAGAAAAATTATGAAAACTCCGATTAATCTTTTTTTTAGTAAAATAACAATTGTAAAAGCAGACAATCATACTATAAACATTAGAAGTTTTTCTTTTTAACCATCGTACTTTTTTTGTTTTTTGTTTTTAGTTAAATTTATAACAATAATGACAAATAATTTATTCAAGTTACCGAATTTGTATTTTGAATAAAATACCTTGATCCCCCACATAATCATTTACAATTATCTTAAAATTATGAATCCCATTTTTGACCTATGATGCCAATAAAATTAAAAACTTTCCTTAGTAAACACCGCATTCGGATGTGTGTTAAATTCCCTTTAGATCTGACACCCGGCAGATTGGATTTTTACAATTTTTTCTAATTCTGCTACTTTTTTTGGGGTCCTGATGTCCTATAATTTTGATGTTTTCACAACTGTAGATTGGGTTAAAGTTCCTTTTAATTTGATACCCCACACGAATTTTTGCGGTTTTATCAACATTTTTAAAAACAAACACTACATTGAGATTTTTGTTAAAATTCTCTTTAATTTGATAATCCCACTTGGATTTTGCGATTTTTTCACAATTTTGACCAACGTCAAACTTTTGTCTCACGTAAATCTGAGAAAACCAATTGCGTTCTCTATGGTAAAAGTATGGACAAGCAGCACGTCAAATTTTGTGACAATCGGTTGATGCATTCAAAAATTATCGTGAGACAAACTCCATACAGACAGAGAAATGCCAAAAAGCCGAGTTAAGACTGAGAACTCGCTTCGATCGTTCGATTAATCTTTAGTAATGTTTTTTTTTTACACTTTAAACCAGTAACAATTCGATGAACGTCTCTGCACCAATTTTTCGCTTTGGGTAGCGACAAACAGCGCTTTTGTAACGTCTATTGTAAGCAAATCCTACCTCCTACAAAACAGATAAGTTCAATCATGTAACAAGTAGCAACCAGCGGATAGTACAAAATCAGTTTCCTCGTCACAACTACTGGTCAAGAACGTAGCCATACACACATTATGGCAACTGACGGCGTGCAGATTTATGACTTCATGGGTTACAACGATATCCGTCTTGTTTAGCCCTTTTAAACAATTTTAAGTCCCGGTCATTAAAGAAGAAACGAGTATTTCATATATGTAATTCCTCAAAATTATCGTAGTTCGTGACTTCGTTCATAATAATGTCTCTAACATGGCAAAACGGCTTCTGCGTAACACATTCATCAGATTAATAATTTCGCTGTACGCCGAAATACAGAAAGATACAACTGAAATTTCATTGCTAGTTCCCGACTGTTAAGCAGTAATCTTCTTGGAACGCATCCTGACACTGGTAAGTCTTTAGTTAAATAACACTTGTACAGCAACGACGGTCACACTCTACAGCTTTAAATCTGTACGTAAGACTCTCCTGTCAGTAACATAAATCGGGTAACGATACACATGTTATAAAGTTTGTTGCCGTATGCTGTATTCGAGAAGCAGCAAACCAACAATTACCATACACACCAGCATACACATTGCAGCAGTACTACAGGCCTAATATCATTAATTCGGAAAGTCTTACAATATATAGTATGGTGTCAAGATCAAAGTTAAAGAAACAGTTAAAAGCTATTAAATGAAATCACAATAGCTTAGATAACCTGGGGCACGGAATAGCACGATCCACTACACGTAAGTGCACGGTGAATAATATAGGTACACAAAAGTCTCTTTCTGTTGAGAGAGAGAGAGAGAGAGAGAGAGAGAGAGAGAGAGAGAGAGAGAGAGAGAGAGAGAGAGAGAGAGAGAGAGAGAGAGAGAGAGAGAGAGAGAGAGAATGTTTACCAACAAAACAATTTATCTTGAATCTAACTTACCCAAAAGTATACAACTGAATAAAATCCCCACGATAGTTAATGAACATGGCGATTAAGTTCTTAGCCTTAAAGTCTTGCATCTGGCCAGACTGATGCTATGGCCAACAATCATTATCACGCAACTGAATGGTTCTACCCATTAAAATTACCCCCCCCCCCCCCCAATGAACTAACTTATCGAAAATTCTGTAGTAAAATTTCCTTGAAGGTGCTCATTAAGACTTTTTAACAACTGTTTTATTTATTATACTACAGCACAATTCATTACTTCAGTCTAGTTTTTGTATGTTTTTATATACTGCGTTAAGTTTAGTGTTTGTAGTGATACTTGAATTCATTTTAGCGAATGAAACATATTCTCTCTGTTTTGTTAGAACATTAGTGATTTCAGTGATTTGTTTCCTGAAAAGAGAAGCCCCGGACAGGTTTGCAGACCTTGGTTGAGTGTCTGTTATGAGAAAAAACGAATTTTCCACACGAAATTGGAAAAGCGATTTGCAAAACCCAGTCAGCCATTATAATGTTTCATTCAAAAGTTTCGAGGGGAGCTCAAGTTTCGAAACATAAAAGTAACTGTAACCGTAAAACCCATGAATACCTGTCTACACGGCTAAATCAAACATACGGGCAACTATCAAAGACATTTCTAATAATATGAAAGAATATGGTTTGAAAGTACCACCTTAAAATCGGTCTATTGTTTGAAGCCGATTTCGTGGCGACGGCCTCTCAGCGCCACGTAAAAGAGCCAAAATTATGCCTGCAGTGGTTAAGAAAAACACTGATTTGAGCCAAGGAACTTCAAAAGAAACTGACGAATATCTGGAGCAAGGTAAGTTATCATCATGTTTCAATTAGACTATAAATAATTAGGTACCTACGCTTACCTTTCAGAATAAGATTTTTTCCTTGTAGAAAAAGTAAAAGAAAACTGAGATACAGGCCTACTACCGAGAGAGGCTTAGATCTAGTCAATGAGAAAAATATATTCTTGCCTTTCAGGTTGTATTTTATTAAGAATCTATTTCACATTACGTAAACCGAGTGGTCAGTATGTACGTTGAACAAAAGACGAAAAGTTTCAACTCAGTGATACAGCCAACCTCGGTAATGGCTTGGAGCTGCATGTCTTCTAAAGGAAGTGGAAGTCTAAACAATATGCAAGGAATTAAGCAGGACCAATATAGAAAAACGGTTGAAACCAGACTTCTTCTGCAACTTCCGAACTGGTTCTCTGATGGAGATTTTGTTTTCATGCACGATGGGGCACCTTGACAAAAACCCATTAATTCATAGTTTTATGGAAAAAATAATAATAATGATGACCTTCCTTTGGAAATCTTAAATACAAGTGCCAGTGTCCAGATCAAATCCTACAGAGAATCTCTGTATAACTGTTCAGTCCAAAAAGTCAAGATTAAGACGATCACCGAGTAGTTGACTTATACAAATACGACACACGGATGAAAACGTCAAAAGGCACTGTGAAAACTTATCCAAATGATTAAAAATTACAACGAAGTCGCACAAAAAAAAAAAAAAAAATTGTTGTAAACATTCTGTCAACAAAAGGTTTTATCGGAAAATGTGGATTTGAATTATATTTCTTTCTTTAACATTTTATCATATTTTAATATTAATTTTTATTCACATTTTACAACATTTTATCACTATTCTGTACATATATAGGCCTACCCAAAGTACTACAGTAAACAATATGAAAAAAATCATTGTTCTTCAGTAATTAAACCCTTACAGACTGGATACACCGAGACTAACAAAACGTAGGCCTACTGATAAAGACATAAAATAGTTATATATTTTTAACATAACACACTAACCAAGAGTTCAGGAGTAGGCCAGTTTGTTAATTTTTTAAGACTTATTATCGTTCTCACTAGAAAATTGGCTTGAAAAACTAATATAGACTAAGTGTACGTAAAGGGATGAGTACATGATATATCGTTTGCAAATCTGTTTCTTCCGATCTGCCAGTAACCGTGATAGGGGTTACAAAACCAGGTTGTTTACGTGTTGTAATTAAATTTTTTGGCATTATGCGTGCGAATTTAAGTGTAATAAAAATTATATTAAATTAAAAATGGAACGATTATAATCATGTGACAACAGCACCACGATACCGTTTCTGAGGTGGTAGCCCATATGAGGATGGTGGTTGCAATATAGTGAATTCAACTGAGAACCTACTTTGGAATGCCCACTAAACGTAATGGACAAATGTTCAGAAACCTATTCAAACGCATTTCATCCAGACAGGGTACATATGACAAGACCCACTACGTTACATGGAATCGTCTACACAGAGAATGAATATAAAAAATTACTAAATGCACTACTTTCCTCGTACGTCAGCCAACTCCTAAACTAGTTCGGTGGTACAAACGGGAGGGCAATACCACTGGGAGTCTGTTATTAAATGCAACTGGTGTATTTATTATTTAATTAAAATTAGACGGTTGTCGCTTAGTAATTGTTGTTATCACTTTACGGATACGTTTTCATTTGAGTTTTAGGTACGTAACAATCATGAAGATTCAGTAACTGGAAGCGCTAACAAGATAACAGCTTATACCCCTCACTGAAACATGATCTACTGTTTAACGAAAACCATCCATCGATCCAGCCATCCGTAAGTTATGAAGCACATGCACGAACGATTATTGTGTACTCTACACTGTTACTCTTCGAGCTAGCCTCATCGTTGCTGTGAAATACAGAACGCCGATATCTAAAACGTACGTCTATTTTGGTGATGTCTCTCAACTATGTCTCGTCTGTGCTGAAATTTAACGTCTTTATCAGCAGGATGTCCGACGATATAGGTGCCTCTGACTTTCACCGTCTGCATTATTGTAGTGCCTAATTCTGTAGTATACTTCTACGATTTTACGGTGGCCAGATATATATATATATATATATTTATATATATTGCAACAAAACACAGGATGAAGAACTATAATAAGAATATCAGAGCATGGATGACGGACATTAGCATGTTTTAGATTGATTTATGCAATTTTTGTCAATTAGCTATAAGTATTGTATTTAGTGATGGATAAGGACTTGTGTTATACTAAATTCTTTGTAAATTTTTGCTCTATAATGTCATGTACATTGTTTGTGAATATGTGCGCGCGTTCGCGTGTGGTGAACCTTCGTGTTATATCTTCCGCGTTTGTTATCCGATCGCCATGAGACTTGGGCAGTGAATTATTTATGAAATATCTACATTATCTATATACTCTGTTGTTCTCAGCTATTTTTTAAATGTGGTTTTTTAGTAATTGAAAACTTAACTTATGACTCTTACCAATTGAAGAGTAATAAAAATTCTAGATAAAATCTAAGGAGGCACTCGCAGATTTATACAAAGATTCGCCTGCAACGCGTCTATCTTTTGTCCAATCTACCACGTAGACAGTCGATTGACCAATCAGAAGCCCCTAAATTCAGTCAGATCCGTCGGTTGTCAGGTGTACTTCGAGGGAGTTCATCGGAAGCCGTTGCTTAGTGAACGTGTGCTCTTCGTCAAACGTTTTTCTTGTTCGAACTGGTTTAATCTAGAGCAACTCTAAGTCTTGGGACTCTTTTCGAGTTTGTCGATTAGAACCAAGCGGGTGAACTACCAGTTATAAAATATTCAAGTGCTATTACGTGTTAGTGGAAGATTTTCCGCTTAGGGAGATTTATCTACCGTGATAAATCCTTATTAACGAGGAACACTTCAAGTAGCCGGACGGTGTAAGCAATATACACCGCTTTTAAATAATATTATTCATTATCACCCTGAGTAAAAATAATTAATAATAACCAATTACGAGCGAGTGAACAAACGATTCGGAAAGTGACAATTCGTGTGTAAAATCTGCATCAGTGTTATCAGCTGTTCGGCGAACCACAGCGGAGAGGGAGAGAGAGAGTGAGAGAGGAGACCGGCGAACATTGCAGAGCGGAGCGTAACAGCGACGGAGCGAGTGACGTCACGCCGACTGTAAAGGAATTCTACTTTTCAAGTAAAACCTACCAAAACTGGTAGAGTATATAAACTCTTTGAAAACAAATAAAATAGGCCTACTATACATGACATTTTGTTTAATTTAAATATATCATATATACAATTATTTACTTGTGTTATAAATAAATAATTTTTCTACACCTCCGATATAGACTTGTGCATAATTTAAACACACATAATTATCCTACGCGAAAATATTTATTTGTATCGTCGCATAGAGATATTTGGCGCTGTCAACGTGTGGCACGATTTTATTATAATTAATAATATTATATATTTAATTGTGCAAAGACTAGATTCATTTGGACTATTTTGTGTGTGTTGTATTTGTAAGCAGGGAGTGTATATAATTTATTGAATATTCTCTGTAAGCAGATATTTGAACAGTATTATTAATTTAGTTTATTTGGAGGTTTGAATTATTGTTTATATATGTATTAGGTATTGTGAACATTTGATTACGATACTAGACTGTGATGTTATACAACATTTAAACTAAACATTAATACTATAATAATAAGAGTTAATAATAGTGTCGTTTACGTTAAATAAGGACTATACTATTTGTTTGAATATATAAAATAACTATAAATATGGCTGAATCATTTGAATTACAAAATACGTTAGCTGCATTATTAGCCAATGTGCAGAAAATTTCAGAAGAAAATAGAGTTAATAAAGAGGAAGCAATAATACAAAATAGATCACTACAAGACCAGAATCAGAAAATTTTTACCGCTGTCCATGAACAAGCAAAACAAAATAAACAACTTTTAGAATCGACAGAAAAGCGTATCGGCGAGAAAGTCGAGTTAATTCGTACTAACGTTGAGCTGGCACTTGAAGCTAATAATTCACGTCTTAGTGACTGTGAAGCTAAGATCAATGTCATGGAAGAAAGAGTGGTAAATCATACATCGACGGTGAATGAATTGGTAGTGGAGCAGGAACAGCGGATACAGGAGTTAAAACAACAGCTGACCCGACTCCAGAGTACCTCGACACCAGCGAACCAGACCACATATATTTATAAAACTTTTGATGAACTCAATTCGCAATTAAAATTCTAAGGTAGAGATTGAAAATCCCCTCCACTTTCTCAAAAGCTGCGAGAGAGATATGGACTCGGTAAATGACAACCTAAGCGAAATGGACAAAATAAACTGGGTGGTGAGAAGGATAAAAGGTAACGCGGCTAATGGTTCACCGTCATCCAGGACAAGGTATGTATGTATGAAGATCTGGTGCGGCATTTTAGGGCTAGGTACTGGAACAGCGAGATACAGAGAAAGATCCGTGTACAGCTGGAATTTGGAAAATATTCAAGTATGAAAGGTTCAAAAGAAAACTATTTAATCCAGCTGATATCTCGAGCCAAGTATCTGGAACCAGAAGTGACAGAAGCAGAAATGGTAAATAAGTTAGCTCACCATTTTGGACGCGGAATTCAAATCGAGGTTATTACACAAGGGGTTAAATCCTTAGAAGAACTACTCTTGTTATTGACTAAATGGGATAATGTGGATAACCCAAGTAATAATAATAATAATAATAATAATAATAATGATCAATCACGTAAACAATTTCAGCCGCCACAACAACAACAACAACAACGACAATAGTTTAAAAATAAACCAAGATTTCAAAGATTCAATAAAAGCAAAGTATCGGCAATTACCGAGACCAATGCAAATGAAGAAAAAAAACGTGCAAGGTTGCACGGCGTGAGTCCGTGCGATAAAATTAATAATATAAATAAAAATAAGAATAAAAATACAATTAAAGCATACAATAACAAACGGCAGTATCAGAAATAATATGTTAGCAATAATAGTGATAATAACGTATACATTGCTTCTGGTTTATACCCTCTTGATGTTAGGAATGAATTAATAGACTATATAATAATTGTGTGAATGCATGTGTGGAAAATACTAGAGTTGAGGACAATAATGACATTGTTGTGATGGCGAGAATCAATGGTTGTGTTGGTAATGTTTTGCTCGATAGTGGTGCGCAAATGTCATTAATTAATGACAAGTTTATTAACAAACATAAGCACCAATTTAAGAAAACACCTATCTTACCTGTAAATAATACTATGGTTACTACGGCGACCGTAGATACACAAATTATTTGTAAACAAGCACTTATATCCATAGTTACACAAGGCATAGAAATTGAAGTGGCAGTCCTTATAGTTAAAAATCTAGTATATGATGTTATATTACGTACTGACACTTTAAGAAAAATACACGCCACAATCGATTTCAGTAACAAAAAACTGACATGCACAATTCGAAATAAATTATACACAGTTAAATTGGGATGTGTTAACAGCGACTTGAAGCACGCCGAGCAGCGTACTAACATACAAAAGCCAGTTTTTAATCTTTTTATCTCGTAGATAAGATAACGAGTAGCGGCCAGTTCATCGGCAATAAACTTACAGCTGATCAAGAGAAACGGTTAAATAATATCTTAAACAAATACGAATCGGTTTTTAAAAACGAACATACCATTACTAACGTATATGAGCATAGGATAAATGTAATTGATGAAAATAAGTTTGTCCGAAAACCCTAACCAATTCCATTACACTACCAAGGACAAGTTGAGGAAGAAATTAATAAAATGTTAACTAATGATATTATTGAACGTGCTGACAGTAACTTCCTTAATCCTATGGTAGTGGTAAAAAAAAATAACGATATACGTATTCGTTTAGATATGCGCAACCTAAACAGCACAACGCAAAAGTGCTACGATTGTGCACCCAACGCCGAGAACCTATTTATAAAATGTCAAGGGATCAGGTACATGTCGAGGTTGGACCTCAAAAGCGGGTTTTGGCAGATTCCATTAGCCGAAGATTGACACAAATTTACGGCATTCCTTTATAAGAACAAATGCTACCAATTTAAGGTAGTTCCATTCGGGTTAGTGACCAGCCTTGCTGCCATGGTTAAATGTCTAGAATTGGCACTAGGATCGGAAGTAGAAGAATTCGTAAGCGTGTTTGTGGACGACATACTTGTAATAACTAAATCTTTCGAAGAGCATTTAAATCACCTTGATGTTGTCTTCCTAAAGTTAAGAGATGCCAATCTTGTGCTTAACTTGGACAAGTGTGAGTTTGGAAAATCCCAAATAAAATTCTTGGGCCATATTATTTCGGCGGATGGGGTCAGTACCGATCCTGAGAAAATCCAGGCCATCACGGATTTTCCTAACCCCAAGAAAGCAAAAGATATCAGGGCGTTCCTCGGATTGACCGGGTATTATCGTCGTTTCACACCTGAATATTCAAAGACCATAGAACCACTTCTGGAACTACTAAGGAAAAATACCAAATGGCGATGGTAAGAGCGGCATGAGGCAGCATTCAACACTACCAAGAACTTGTATAGTAAGAACCTGCATATATTCCATCCTGAAAAAGAAGGGACTTATGTACTTAATTGTGACGCGTCTGACTACGCGATCGGCGGAGTGTTATATCAGCGGAATAAACAAGGTGAACACAAGTTAATTGGCCACGTAAATCGTTCATTAAAAGGTGCTGAGAGGAACTATTTCACGTCGGAGAAGGAAATTCTCGCGATAGTATATTGTATCAGCAAATTCAGATATTACCTTGTGGGACAACACTTCGAGATTTTATCAGACAATCAGGCGTTGTCTTTCATGCTCAAATGTAAACTCGCAAATGCGCGCATATCGCGATGGATTATGGCGATCCAAGATTATGATTTTAGTATAAAATATTGCAAACCCAGTGAAAACAAAATGGCAGATACTTTAAGTAGATATCCTCCGATAATTGAAGAACAACACTCCTCAACAAGGAATGAAGTGCAGATCTTGACAATTAAGTATGTATTACCAGATACATTAAAAACTAGGTTAAAAAATATAAACATCGAGCAACAGCGGGATATTAAAGAAAATCAGCGATGAAATAAGAGTACAGGACAACCCAAAGTATAAAATAGACAATGATGTGTTATACAAGATCATAGACGGGCAGTGGAAGATAATGGTACCGGATGAACTAGTCGAGGATTTAACCTGGGCGTGCCATGAGAGTCTGGCGCACGCGGGTGCATATAAATGCTATTTAACAATGCGAGAAGACTTTGTGTGGTTAAATATAGCTAGAAAAGTTAAATCTACTTTGCGTACCTGCCACATATGCCAAACTGCAAAGTACCCGAATCAACACACGTATGTAGAAATGGGCAATATTATTACTAAAAACAAAAATTAATTATTATGTATTGATTTTTTAGGTCCACTACCGCGTGCATCGATGGGTATGAGGAATCTGGTGGTGTGCACGGATGCGTTCTCTAAACATGTAAGTCTATATGCAATAGGACGACCCACCACGGCGGCCGTATTAAATGTCGTCTTAAATAAATACATCCCTAAATATGGTCACGTTAAGAAAATTTTATCTGACAAGGGTAAACAGTTCACCAATAGGAAGTGGCAATCCGAATTGGAAAAGCACAATATCCAGACTGTTAACAGCGATCCGGAGACCGCAGGGCAACCTCGCTGAAAGGGTCAACAGAGAGTTAGGTCGACTGTTCCGTACTATTGTAATACCAACCAAAGTAAATGGCCGGATTATCTCGAGTTTTTCGAGCAGTCCATCAACGGGAATTACAATGACACGACAGGATTTACGCCTAACGAGTTGCAAACTGGAGAAATGCCCAAGCGCGTCTGGGATGGGAGCATCAGGAGGATTGCAACGCAAAATTTGCCTATTCCGAGCGAGGTGAAACGTATAGAAGCCAGGAAACGCATTAAGAAATGTGCCGAAGAACGGACTGAAAGATTTAATGCAGACCACAAGCTGGTAAGATTTAAAGTTGGCGAGAGGGTACTCCTGAGGGCTTTGAATGTCGGTCACAGGGAGGATAACACCGCAGCCAAATTCTTTAGGTTGTACAATGGCCCATATATTTTATCCGAGCAAGTTGGTAAAAACACCTATATTGTAACCAACCCTAGTACTAACCGTGTGATAGGGAAATTCTACGCATCATCCCTAAGAAAGTATTATGTCAGAGATAATTGTTCCTAATATGCCAGGGTATATGTGGTATGAATGTTTTAAGAAAATTACGTGAAATATGAGTGTAAATTAAGAATATTAGATGAGATGTCAGAATAAATGATTTGAATGAACGGAGTTAGTTATGAAAATGACGTCAGAAGTGCTGATACGCTTAGCTGTGTTTGAGATTATAGGTCAGATTCAACCACGTGTATTTGTTTGTATTGTTACTGTCAAAGTGACATTGGAGGAATGTTTTGTATGAAAGAAGTTTATTTATTTATTTTGATTTGGATTTCTTATGTTATTATTATGATTACTACTGGAAGAATGATGTTTTATTTATTTAGGATATGAAGAGAAAAAAAATGTGTATTTTTATGTAGGCCCTAAACAAATTTTTTTTATACGTGGGGTTTACCCTGCAACAACACAGGACGATGATCTATAATAAGAATATCAGAGCATGGATGACGGACATTAGCATGTTTTAGATTGATTTATGCAATTTTTGTCAATTAGCTATGTTTTGTATTTAGTGATGGATGAGGACTTGTGTTATACCCAATTCTTTGTAAATTTTTGTTCTATAATGTCATGTACTTTGTGAATATGTGCGCGCATTCGCGTGTGGTGAACCTTTGTGTTATATCTTCCGCGTGTGTTATACGAACGCCATGAGACTTGGACAGTGAATTATTTATGAAAATAGCTACATTTTCTATATACTCTGTTGTTCTCAGCTACTTTTTAAATGTGGTTTTTCAGTAATTGAAAACTCAACTTTTGACTCTTATCAATTGAAGAGTAATAAAAATTCTAGATAAAATTTAACCAGGCACTCGCAGATTTATACAAAGATTCGCCTGCAACGCGTCTATCTTTTGTCCAATCTACCACGTAGACAGTCGATTGACCAATCAGAAGCCCCTAAATTCAGTCAGATCCGTCGGTTGTCAGGTGTACTTAGAGGGAGTCATCGGAAGCCGTTGCCTAGTGAACGTGTGGTCTTCGTCAAAAGTTTTTCTTGTTCGAACTGGTTTAATCTAGAGCAACTCTAAATCTTGGGACTCTTTTCGAGTTTGTCGATTAGAACCAAGCGGGTGAACTACCAGTTATAAAATACTCAAGTGCTATTACGTGTTAGTGGAAGATTTTCCGCTTAGGGAGATTTATCTACCGTGATAAATCCTTATTAACGCGGAACACTTCAAGAATAGCCGGACGGTGTAAGCAATATATACCGCTTTTAAATAATATTATTCATTATCACCCTGAGTAAAAATAATTAATAATAACCAATTGCGAGCGAGTGAACAAACGATTCGGAAAGTGACAATTCGTGTGTAAAATCTGCATCAGTGTTATCAGCTGTTCGGCGAACCCCAGCGGAGAGAGAGAGAGAGAGAGAGAGAGAGAGTGAGAGAGGAGACCGGCGAACATTGCAGAGCGGAGCGTAACAGCGACGGAGCGAGTGACGTCACGCCGACTGTAAAGGAATTCTACGTTTCAAGTAAAACCTACCAAAACTGGTAGAGTATATAAACTCTTTGAAAACAAATAAAATACTATACATGACATTTTGTTTAATTTAAATATATCATATAAACAATTATTTACTTGTGTTGTAAATAAATAATTTTTCTACACCTCCGATATAGACTTGTGCATAATTTAAACACACATAATTATCCTATGCGAAAATATTTATTTGTATCGTCGCAATATAGGCATATATATATACATATTTATTTATTTATATTTATGTACACATTACGTATAACATTTTACAAACATACAAAGAAAGAAAAAAAGAGGCTGTTGAAATTAAGCGACTAAGAAGATTTTACGAGTTACGAGGATGTATAGACTGACAAGTCTACGCTCCAATTTGTAGAAGGAAGGTAATTAAATTGGTGGAGAATTCTTGATCAGACAGGCACTAATTAAGCTAATTTTAAAAAACATCTTTACAAGAACTTCCTTCCTTTTTCGCAAAGCGTTCAAGGACTTGCCATATCACATCTTCCGTCAATACGACTCGAACAAACATTAAATTCTTGTAAAGTGACTTTTTAAATTAGTGTAGGACAAGAATTTATATAAGTGAAAAATCTATATATTTTTACATTTTACATCCATCTCTGTGCGTGTGTGTGTTTTGTGACGTTCGAATACACGTTTATGACGTGAAAGTTTATTTCTTCTCCTCGAAGAAGTTTTTTGGTAATGTTTCGCCAGATTTACATTCACTAGATTAAGGCTGTAGATAACATGCCTTTCAAAACATAAATGGCAAGGAAAAAGGCTTAAGATGGTAGACGTGAATCTGCCTAAACGTCTCGACATAAGTAGGCCTACCTTATAAGCCATTTTGGATTATATGACATAGGCCTTTATCCACAAAAACCTCGTTAAAACGCTCCCGCTCATAACGCTATTCCGCTTTTTGTCCAGTGTACACATATCACATATAGGCTAGAGCCTTGGTTCCACGTCCCCCCCCCCAAACTCAGGGCTACTTGATTTCCTCCCTCTAATATGCGGTCCCACTTATTGTGCGGTTTTCATGCGGTACCTTTATAGTCGCTTAACGAGGTTTTTCAATATACACATAAATGTGAACAGTCTCAGAAATCTTCGAGAATATGTTTAAACAAACTGCAGTATAAAATAGACGGAACATACCTTTCAGACTGAAGATTGCAGATGACATTATATTGTTTAATGAAAATACATATAAAAAAAGCAAGGTTACACCAACTGATAGGATTAGAATGAATGGTAAAGGACTAGCAACTATGAACGAAATGAAACATTTCAGTAAAAGTATAATAATAACAAATAATAAGTGATCTGTTTGGCAGAATTTGTGAGCCAAGTAAGCTCATTATGGATCGCTTTGAAAACATGTGCAACAGGTCATTATGGTAAAGTGTTTTGTTAATAAGGATAGTTTAATTCACTTTTTATTTCGTGAAATGCATTACGCTCCAGAATGATCCAATAAGGCCTCACTGTACAGAAAAGAATGAAAATGATTAGACGGAGCAAACAATTATAAGCTATTAAATGGACATGCGAATGAAATATGTGATACAAAATTAAGAAAATAAATGGGAAACGGGCAGGTCACGAAGGTTGGAGGTCGACAGAGATCACAACAATGGCCCACTGGGAGATGGATATAGTGGCGTTTTCTTAAACTCAGTGACATCGACCTGTCAACAGCTTAAGAAATTTGATTTTTACAACAATAATCATTTAGGTGTAGCAAGACTGTTATTTCATAATGCTACTGATCAATAGTAAAGAAATTATACCATTTTAATTAAATAAAAATTTTATATTAATGGAAAAAATGTAGATTAAAAATTGATGTATAAACATATTATTATAAGTATTAAAAATTATGAATAACCCACTTCATCACAATGTTTCCCATACACACTGACACAAAATATCAATTGGAGCTATGAAACTGGTCTACATATGCATTAAAAGCGCTAAGTTTCAATCTCAAGTCATAGGAATAATTTTTTTATAAAAACTAATGACGGAAAAGCTCGTTTATACAAGTCACTAGTTAAACACACAATGAAATACCTTCAGGAGGTTTGTGACTGGTAAGTATATTATTTGAGCATTGTAATCCAAAGTGGGACTACATTAATGTCACTGAATACGACATTGCTACTGGAAAATTCTTCTGATATTATGTCAGCGGAAATGCAGTAGGCCCTAATTGTAAAAAGACGTCAAGAGCACAAAGAAGTTATTAATCACACCAGCAACACCTACAAATATACCACATGTTAACTTAATTTAGTAACGTAAGAAGTATCCACATATAACTTTTTAATAAATAATAAACTCGATGACATGCTAAAAGTAGAAAACCCCAAACGGGATTGTAACTGTGAATACATGTCATGAGAGTTACAAGTATTCAAGGCTGATAAACTTACGACACTTCTGTAGACAAAACGGCTGGGTTAAACGGTTAGTACAGCCTAAAATATATGTAGTAATTAAAGTAAAGACCTTCACAATCTGTAGAATGTTCTACCAAAGATTACTTGCATAAAAATAGATCCCATTACATACTTTATGACCAGAAAGAGGGTGCTGACCAAGCCTAGCATGAAGTACATATATATTCAGTGGCGCAACAGTGGGTTTGAGGTGTCAACTCTCACCCCTCCCATTTAAGGAAAAATGTTAAAAATTAAAAGAAACTATGTGCTGGTAATTGTAACTGTAATTATAAGTCGAATTATATATAATTAGGCGAATTAGTTACGTCAACACCAACATTTTTAATTGCGGAAAGCTATAAGTCGTCTTGCGAGTACGGAATCGCTTGTGTAAACAAACTAGATGTCCGTTAGTTAGGTTGAAAGTTTTTAAAAATTTGAATATTTTATAAAATAATTAACCAATTTTACAGACTAAAGCCTGTAATTGTAATACTCTGTGTGTGTGAAATTAGGGTATTTATAAATGTGTGTAAATATATAATTAATTACGTGAAAATTAGGGTATCCAACCTTGAAATTAGTTTTACCCCCCTCCTACCAGGAACAGAACCTAATTACGCCACTGTGTTTAATATCAATTACTAATTTTTTACGAATATTACTTAATATAACTTTGTCAGTGTTTAAGTTATTGAAAAATATTTCCAATAATGTTTGTACTTTAATTAAACACCCTTACAATCTTAAACGTAGTGCAAAACCTACTACACAAACAGCAATGACCTTGTCAAATATTTCACAGTTTAAAATGCTAATTTTTGAAGTTTTTCGCATGGAATACAACGACACTATCAGCTTTTGATTCTTACTTTGTGAAAATGTATGTGAGGCATTAAACCGAAAGGACAGTTTTAGCAGGACAGAGTTATTTTAATATCCAGATGGTAACTCTTTTAAACGGCACGTAACGGCAGTAGGCCTATAACGCAAACAACACATACCAGCACTCCTGCGCGGTCGCGATGTGGCAATTTACACTAACCCTTATCCTCCTGCTTGGCCGATGTGGCAATCGCTCGTAGTTCTAGATTCTGGAAACAGTGTGGAATTTATCTCCACACTGTTATTTAAGCGATGGTTCAAATTTTCATCCAACTTTTTAATTTATCTCCTCTTACCGAAGAGAAGTAGACTTCCGATGTTCAGTCAGCTCTCAGTATCCAAATCGATTCACGATACTTATAGGCCTAGTACCATAATTTATTCCACAGCAACTTAAGAGTTCTGTACTAAACACTTTTCTTGCTTGTTATTCGAATCTTATACATATGTGCGTATTGAAGTAAAGAGTTATTAACTTAGTATCATTCGATTAAATTTCCAACAATGTTTTACGTATAAAATAAATCAACAATTAAAATATTTAAAAAGTATCCGTTTTTCTGCTCATACGTAAACTACGCTAACTTAAACAAAAATTGCGGCAAACCACGTAAAAATCTGCACACTCAGTAAAACGATTTTGAAGGCATATAGTGCCAATTTTTTAATGGAAATCTTTTATTCATTTCTGTACGAAAATAGTGGACTAATTTAATTTTACTTGCTGTAACATATTATAGACATGTAGTTACTGAGACGAAGCTTTAAAAAATTCGTACGAAACATTATAACGCTATCAGCATTTGCAGAAAAAAAGTTGTGACAATTTTCTGGTATCTTTTATCTTATTTATATTGCGATGTAAGACATCTGTACTGCTTCATGACTTTGTTATATTTTTGATACCTATTAAATGTAACACTTGTGTTTCTACAATTAGAATAGCCTGTAAATTAGAGAATTTTTAAAAAAATTTTTGTATTTCTGTTTATAAAAAATCTAAATCCACCCGCAGAACTCCATTAGAAGGAAATCTGGCTTCGCTACTTGTATACATGATACATATAAATAAACAAAATAACAGCGACACGAAAGAGTCAAAACAAAGAGTTTTCACAATACTGTTTCACTATTTATATACGATTTCTTCTTTAAGTTACCTCTGCGAACAAGATAACGTAATCTGAAATCGTAATTGTTAGCTTTAGTGACGTAAGGGAAATTCTGGAACATTGCCTACGTCGAAATTCTGTAACATCATAATTATAACAGTCTTTGTATCATAATTCTGTAACTTCGGGGTAACACAACAGCACTTTGTTATTTGCTAGTTACGGAATTACTAGCCTGAAGTAATATTCAGTTATAGTTCTGTTAATTAGTAAAAATTCGTTATTTAGTTAAAGATTCGTGCACCAAACTAACGCCAATAAATTGTACACTTCTAAGATAACATTATAATTTATTTACTAACATAAGTGCACACTATGACACAATTTATTTACCTACGCGCTCTGATGACCCGTTCACTCACTCTGTAGAATTCGATTGGTCATAAAGGGAGTAGTCGGTAACTGCAATTTTCCCCACACTGAATATAAAATATCTATAACCTTTTACGACATCAAGCATTTGCAGTTAAAAGGAAATGCAGTTGCACGTAAAGGATCGGTGTTTACAATTAAGATATGCAAAAGGAAAGCCTGGATTTGAAGTAGGAACGCACACGAGTATCATGAATCAATTGAGCATACGGGTTTTCCAATTACGCCATTAGAGTGCCAGAAAAGATTCTGAAGTGTAAACCTGACAGTTTAACATGAGAAAATGTAACAAGATTTATGTGCATTAATAGCATAATAATAAGTGAAACGCAACTTCGCTTAGCTGAAATAGTTCCGGCGCATCTACAACACGACGGCATCTATTTAAATCTGCCAGAATAACAAGACAACATACATTCACGATACATCATTAACTTTCAAGAAGTATTGTTTTATTCAATGTGTATATGCCTTGCGGCAAAAACTTGCGATTTTCTGGAAGGAATTGTGTTTTTAAAATATTCTTTACTTACTTACTTACTTACTTAATCCTTAGCTTTTCTATCTTTCGGTGTAAAGCTATGTTGGAGTTGAGTCCTCTGAGGTCATCTTTTTCCACATATCCCTCCATTTCTTTCTATCTCCTGCGAGCTCCTTTATTTTCCCCCATTTTACTCCTCTTCTTTCTGCAGCTGTGCGGGCTTCATCCTTCCAGAGCTTTCTCGGTCTTCCTCTCTTTCTTTTACCTGTTTCTCTGGATTTAAACACTTGCTTTACCAGTCTTTCCTCCCCCATCCTCATTACATGTCCCAGCCATCTAAGTTGTGCTTGTTCTACTGTTATTGCTACAGGAACAATATCTAACTTTTTCCTAAATATTTCATTTCGAATTCTATCTTTTTTTGTCTTCCCTTCTATTTTTCGAAGAAACCTCATTTCAATACTAGTTAGCTTGCTTTTTATTCTCTCATTTGTTGTCCATGTTTCGCTTCCGTAGGTTAATACTGACTTCATGATTTTCTGACTATTTCTGTTTTTATCCTAGTGGGTATTTCTTTTTACCCAGGAAACGTGATTTAATACTATTGAATAATCTCCCTGCTTTCGCTACTTCTCCATTTATTTCTTCCTCTAAATTCCCTTTGCTGTTAATCACTACTCCCAGATATTTATAACTTTTTACTTGTTCTAAACATTTTCCATCAAGTTCTATACTGTGTTTCTCTTCTGAATTTCCTGTTGCCATAGTTTTAGTCTTCTGTATATTAATCTTCATGTTTTTCTTTCTAAGTTCTTCATTAAATACCTTTATGTTATTCTGTATCTGTTTTTCTGTTTCTCCTATAATTATTAAATCGTCTGCGTAGCATAATTCTGTTATTGTTATTATCTTCATATTCCAGTATCCTATTTTATATTTACTCATACTGTATTTACATTTTTTGACAACATCATCCAACACCAGGTTGAATAGCAGGGGGCTTAAAATGCACCCCTGCCTTAAACCTATTTTGCTGGTGAAAGTTTTTGATGCCTCGTTTCTTATTCTTACGTAATTGACGGTGTTTTCGTATTTTAAAAATATTCTTATCATGTTATTTGTATAGCGGTCTCCATAACTCCAACTTCGCCGTGCTTACTTGCTAAACTGCTGTATGTCATTACCAAACGAGCCCTTACGGTGTCTCCACCATTACCAATTACAAAACCACGTCCAAGTGCCAAGTCCAGGTCCACGACGACGATCCAAAAATCAGGTCAAGTCAAAGTCGTGGTTTTCGACTTGATAATGGTGAAGCACTGAAAGGCCTCACCCGGAGCATGATAGCAGTTTAGCAAATAAAGACCACGAAGCTGAAAATATTCTTAAATTTAATCTTGAAAAAAGTGAAATACCGAACGAGTTTCTCTGTGTTAACATTTTTACAATAAAGAAACTCGTTAACAAATAGAGCTAGGAGTTAAACAAACGTGGTTAAATAATCACCACAAACCACGACACACGGTTTATATCACACAAAACTATATTCACTCATACCTAACCTATCAATTCATTATTAATATAAACATGTTCAATTTTGAATTAAACTTATATTTGTTCGCGATAAATGTTATAATAGCAACGAACAAACTGAAAGGAAACTTGTTGCATGTAGGCCCTAACCTTCGTTTACACACAGCGCGCTATCTAATGGACTCATTAGCTCGTAACTTTGCAAACTTGATAAGTTATTGCCATTTTTTAATGTTGTATGTAACCTATATTTAAATTCAATTTATTATTCTGTTGCATAATGTAAATTTATGATTAACGAGTCGACGATTATTTTGGGTACATTTGATTATATAACTAAAAATTCTGCCACGCTTCTTTTGTTCACAAGCAAAAAGAGACTACCAATTTATTCCTGAAGCCTGAGACGGCCTACTGTAGTTCTGTCTGAACCCATTCTTTTCTGTTTTTTGGTTTGGTTAGTCTCTCTACTATGAAACCCACTATATCTGTCTTTAGTTAATTGTACATGTATAGATTATTTTTTCTTACCTACCAAATTGTCTTCTTTAAATTGCACCCAAAAGTATGCTACTCTTACTTTTACTTTCTCAAAAACAATTTCACTTGTAGTTCTACCTTCTAGTCTCCTGTGGATAATATCTTATTTTAAAGGCCCAAATTTGTTCTTTGTACCTCTAGTAACACAGGTTCGGACCAACCTACATGGAGACAAATACCTGTGACAAAAAATGTCAATATTCATAATCCTTTTACGTAATCATCAATTTTTCTTAATAATTAAGGTGATTTTGGTCTGAGTGAGTTTGCCCGTCCTATCTTCAATACGTTCGCCCGTGATGTCTTTTGAACAATTTATTTGTCTGAGGTTATTTATAATCGGCATGTTAAGATCAAGTGCTGCATCAGCGCCCATTAATATGACGCACTTTCCTTTAATATTCAGTTCATTTTCAATAAGTTTCAACACAGCTGTTCTTATAACCCTTTCACGATTACTAAGCCTAAATCATCCACAAATAAATTTCACTGCCTCACCTCCGACAACGCTCACCCTTGCCTACATTCATAACCTGTTCAATAACAAAATCAAGAAGCACTGGAGACAAGTGACAGTCTTAACTGACGCCCAGTAATGTTTTACCTTCTTACTCATCTCGCGTTGTTAGCTTTCATTTTACGTTTTGAACCTAACGATTACAGTTTGGTTTTCATCGAGTGTATCGATACCCTTCATTCTCTAGAGTCAAACCAGATATAATTTTTAAGACTTTCCTTCACGCATTCAAACATCTTTTCTATACCAGTACGCCCTACGTCATTGCGACATCTCCTTCTCTCACTCTCTCTCTCTCTCTCTCTGTGTATATTTCCAATCCTCAATATTAACAGACTTACAGGAACTTAATTCCTACTTACGAATAGGCCTATATTGTGTTATAACACATCAAGACGCTAACAGATTATTCGGTTGTGATAACAAATGTTGGAAAGAGAGTTACCAATCACTGTGCTCCGTTACACGATCTCATTCGATTCATTTCGAACAGCAATGAGAATACTTTTGTAGGTGCAGTAATTAGATTGGAAAACGTATAGGGCGAGATGCGTATTTTACCCGAAGCAATCAGAAACGCGTTCGAATCTGATACAGTTGTATAAAACAATCAGGTCTGGTCACGAAACCTATTTAATAAACTAAAGGGTTAAAGAATTGTTGTATTTCACATTTAGCCGTTAATAAATATATTCACTCTTTTCGGGCTATTCAGTTTTCCTACGATGACGATGCCAAGACACAGACCAAGCTCGTGTTAATTTTTTTTATCAATAGCAACACTAATTGGAGAACAGAACTTCTTTTTTACTTTTACTGTTTACTTATTGCTTAAAATTTACTTCACAAGAGCATAATTACAAATATGTTTCATATAATTTGCAGAGATTGGATTTAATTATTCTGTGAATTATAATGTACAATAATATAATATGGTTAATTCATTTTCTTACTGCAATATCTTACTTACGACGTACATTGAATTATCCTCATCAGCGTAAATAAAATAAGACATTTGTGAAATTATGAAGCCTGGTGTTTATCACGAGTAACTACATATCAATCGAGTAAAACTAACGAGTAAAATTATCAATTAAATAATTGACATTTGTATTTCGGTAGAAACCCCGAATGGACCAAAATTATGACGGTATCTGAGAGCGACGTAATGTAGGCCTACAAAAGTGCGGGAGGGGATGTCATTATTACACGGAATTATAATTTACGTTCAAAGTAGTCCTATTAACGTGCATATTATTAGTATACTGAAATTAGACACGCACAATTTCAAAATTGTTTACATCGGGACAATATTGTGTTCAACAAGCAAACCCGCCTGACATTATTTTTGATCTTCACATTAGTGAGTAAAAAGAGAAATTTACATACCGTATTCCAAATACATAATTATTATTATTATGAGGTTTCTCAAACAATAAACACGTTTCAATCGATACAGACAATGGAATAGTTTTTTTAGCACCTCACTAAGCAAGGCAGATATGCCAGCAGACTGTCATTTAATTACATTGAATTGAAGATGCACTGTTTAAGGACCAGAAACAACAACCGTTAATGTTATTCTTGACTATAATTATGAACACATGTGTGACAATTTCTGCAACATATGGAAACGCCGTTTATATTACACACTTGCTGGGACAGATTCCCAGTTTCCAAGCGCCCATTTAAATAACCCCATCGTTACGGTTTAATAAAAGCTTATATTGTTATAAAAATTTCGTCTTAAAATTCGATAAACCAAGTAGGCCTAACTGCACGATTACCAGTTCGAGAAGTATCAAAAGTAATTTCCAATTTTTCTGAATACTTCAAATGAGTGTGGTATTACCAAAAGTACGAGTTGAGGAGACTTGCCGGGTTTCTCCTCATTGTTTACTGTTACCTCACCACTCTTGATGGTTTTTATCATGATACAATCTTTTCCACGTCATCGTCATTATCTTTAAATGTTAACAATGCTGAAATATTTGTGTTTAAATCTGAAAGAAGTAAGTTAGCCATAACTGGTTTACGTTCCTAAAAAAGCACGTTTCGGCTAAATTAGAAATCTATAACTGTAGGTTACCTACTTTAAAATATATAAATACAAATTCCATTTACACTAGTCTGTCACCGCACTTAGGCCTATATAGAATTACACGAAAACGACAAATTTCATGATTTAGTGAACACTACATATAAGTAAGCCAAACGACTTCCATTCAGAATCCACCAAACATGGAAAGACACACAACATAGGCCTACACACCCGCACACAGTACACAACATATAGAAACAGTTAATCTTGTTATTTAAATTAGCAGTCTCCGTAACTCCAACTTCGTCGTGCTTATTTGCTAAACTGCTAAGTGCCATGTTCTGGACGAGGCCTTTCAGTGTCTCCACCATTTTCAAATCCTAAATCACGACCGACGACGAACGACGAAGTTGGAGTTACGGAGACTGCTAATTTAAATAACAAGATTAACAATGACAGCGTATTGCACGTGGCACGTGGAAAATTAACATAAGTTTATTGCACGTGGCGATAAGTAACATAAGGTAAGACTAATATTTAAATATTTAAAAACTACAGTAGTTGTGATTTAGGACTTGAAAATGGTGGACAAACTGAAAGGCCTCGCCCAGAACATGGGACTTAGTAGTTTAGCAAATAAGCACGACGAAGTTGGAGTTATGGAGAAGGTTTGTACACTTGTGTGCAGTAACATATGTCGCTTACTCATGTAATTGTCGTACTAATGTGATTCTCTACCACCGGAGTCACGGGCTAGAATACAGGGGTATGTAATTTGTATTTTTAATTTAGAATTACTACTTGAAGACGTGTAACGATTTCTAACGTAGTCGAAACGTTGATATTTTAGAAAATTATATTACTTAAGACAAACATCCGCTTTCCGATTTAATTATCGTCGTATCCATTCGGGAATTTCTTCATTTTCTTTTAATAATTCCTTCTACGTTATTTATTAGCTAGGACAAACAACTTTCCTGTAGGAGTTCAAGAGATAATAAGTTTGTGATAAATTTAACAATAATAATAAGAAAAAGAAGAAGAAGAAGAAGAAGCAGCAATAATAAACAATCACGGAGTTAATAATAATTTTTATTACTGTGACTATCAAATTATTTATTTGATTCTTCTTTGGTAATTACAAGTGCACTACACAGAACTTAGTACTGTAGTTTATAATATTATTATTACTTTTAACGTCATTGTTAATATTAATACTACAAAAGGAAGTGAAAACTAATGAATTAGTATTCTCTGTACTCTGAAACACTAGCAACAAAAATAACACGTAAAACGTAACAGACAAACAGAAAAGCCATTTATCATAAGTCTAGCATTAGCAGACAACATTGAGAATTATTTACAACTAGCCTAACGTTTATATTTACAGAAAAAACCAGTACATGTAGTTACAAACTACAGTATTATATCCATAAAGAGACAAAGTACGGATGAATATTCTTGTCTTACTGTCTGTCCCTAAGTTCATTTCATTCGTACAAAAGGTAATATGTTAATGACTTTATTTTATCGCACTTTGAGAAATACTGTTGTTTCTTTACCGTCCGATATTTCACATTAAGATATAATAGAGAAATTAGATGTTACTCTCGGATGATATAATGAAGCTTTTGGACTTGAAGAATTAACATCTGTGTCTTGTGTGAAATATCACAGGGTTTACTAAAAACGAATCATAATTTTCTTCGTAAAATAATAAATAAGCGATTCTTAGATGTAGATTATTGCACTTCCTTATAAATCAAAGTATTGAGAACACCTACACCTACGAGACTGCTTGTTAATGTGACAACGTTAAATAAATGATATTATCGTCTCACGAAATGACAGGCCTATAGGACAGGCCTACTACAGTTATTACACACAAAATTTATGAAAGAAGAATTTTTCATTGATTGAAACAATAAGTACACGGTAGATAGGAACGCAATGGACTCTATACAGCTGTTATATTTACAACAAATATTTGATGTTTTTAAAATAATCCTTATAAAAGCAAAACAATTGTATCAAAAATAGCAAACAGCATTGCAAATTATTAGTCTACAGAAACGATTATTTGTTGCGAAGCACCATCGACTGAGATTACCCTCTATGTATAAAAGCAGTGTGCCTATTAAACCATACGATTACACCATACAGGACAGTCCGAACAAAATTTGCACACGATATAAAAGCCTGCATTTTGCACATCTTACGGAAAGCTGACATACGGTGTTTTTGTGTGTATGTTAATTCTGGTAGAAACTATAAACGAAAAGCAGGCATATTAAATAAAAATCCAATAAACATTTAACTTAAAATAGCATAAAGTAAAATATCACTGACGGTAGAATATAAAGAACAAAAAAACAATATTATTAAAAGACGAAATAAAATGAAGTTGTGGACAAAAAACTCTATAAAAGACAAGTAATTTATATTAAAGAAACGCAGTTACAGTTATTGTAACATAACCTTTTTTCCTTACGGAAAAGGTTAAGCATCGATAACGTTTTGTAAATCCAATGGTGTCGATGCATCATGTTCAGTTGAAAGTAAATATAAACTGTAAAGATTCCCTAAGTATTTGATTATTAAAAATAGTATTTAAGTAATTTAAATTTAACGAGTTTCTAAATTACTTTATGTCATAGCAACTTTTCAATAAACTCATGTAGGCCTATTTTATCTTTGATTTCGACGTTCGAATTGTGACGAAGGAGGCTCTTCGAGCCCTCTCAATTGCACGGTCCTCGTCTATATGTCTTCAACTTACATTTAGGTAGACCAACATTGTTTATATAGACGACTATACTCATATTACCATTGAAATCAATACCATTGCGGTAGAAAATTAAAGAACGAAGGAAAGTTAATGGAATGTCCATAAAATCTATAAGAATTTGCAGTAGCTAAGTACCAGTGTAGATTGTAACTAGCAAGGTTCATGTTAAAGTGAATTAGGCATTGTGGTAGGCAGTAGGATACTTACCTGGTAGCATGATAGAAGGTAGACATCACTGTTGTAATACGACGGCACATTGTAGAGCATGTTGCCGGTGTTGGTGTCTGGGTCGGGGTTGGAACCCGGCACTGAAGCCAGGCTTAACGATGTCGACTCCCCGGCCACTTTGTACACATCTGTATTCACAAGCCACACACGACACCGCACTTCACCAAATATATTTTGTTCACTCTACTCGAAGGCTAGTCATGTCGGCTAAATACACATAAACTATATGAAGAAGACTAAGTATTACATATTATACCTACGTAATACCGAGTACTGAGTATCAATAATGTACACGTTAATACCAAACTACGACAGATAGGCCTATATATTTATATATAAACTAACTGCTATAAAATTCGACACAACCAATGCCGGTTGGAGAACAGCTGTTGCGCGATTTATACGATCAAATCAATTTTTAATATGATTAATACAGAAACGAATAACCATTGATTTATAAGGGACAATACTGCGTTTATAGCTGGTGAATGTTCAGTTCAGGAATGTCATCGAATTATCTAGTAGTTAAGTAAAGAAGTTACATGAGTTACTAGAGTCCAAGATCACAAAAAGATCTAACAAAATACTGTTAGGTTTTGGTGGAGAAGATTGCAGTATGCTTATGTTAGTGAATCCTACGAACAGAACCGCGGGACCAAGGCATTATGCCTTTTGTATAACAGTTTCATGCCAATTACAATAAAATAGAACAGTTGGAAAGAGCTGCGGTAAAATTGTGCGCTATTGAGGCAACTCAATTACTGAACTCAAACTGTACGCTCAGATTAGAATAAAACATTTCCAAATCAGTTACCTGTGGAGCAGGTTTTATATATGGTAGGCCTACTGAAATGTGTGATAGTCGCTACTTAATTGTGTACCTGCGTTCCATCTCCGTACAAAACCAGGTGTCCAACAAACGTCTGTCTACAATATTTCTTGATTTAATAACTACAAAAGTGTGTTACCAGTACATGTCTAATACTACATTTAACGTGTATAACTTATTTACCTATTTAGCGTTCCATTATTGATCGTCAACAAATTCGTTAGACGAATAGCAAAATCAATTATTAAGAAATATTTCGTTCGCAACTAAATAGATCTGGAAGTTATAGATTAGATACTACTAACTTTAGGATATCCTTTCTGTATCCCTCACAAGTTGATACGTGAGATACTACAATCGTCATATTGCAATCTAGTGAGCAGCTGGTAAGCTTCACAATTTCATACGCACAAAAGATTTTCTAAAATAATCTAAAGCAAAATTATATGATGTTGATGGTGACCAAACATTATGGATTACCGCAGTGCGGTCCGTGAACAACGCTTTCGTTTTGTTACTTTTTCGTATAATTCTTACAATAAACGTGACGACGTTTAAAAATCACACCGACCTTACGTTAAATCTCGTCTTACAGACTTTTTTATATCCAAGAGACAAGTAACGTTACAGGTGGTCACTCGACAATATCTGAATTTAGAATGTGTGGAGGCTTTTTACGAAATAAAAACTGGAAACAATAAACTGCGTCCATAGTAATTTTCTACTCACCGCGTATTTAAAAAAAAAAAAGTTTGTCTAAAACCCACAATGTTACGAATTCACCAATTCTGTCGTAATTGTTAACGTAGCGTAAATATTTCAATTCGCAGGTTGAAGCAGAAAAATTTAGCTGAAACATACATGTGGGTCATACGTCGCCTGACAAAAATATATTTTTTGAAAATTTCTAGTTTCAGTTATTCACACACACGCGTGCGCGCGCGTATAACATTCGTGTCGAGGTTTCGACCAAATTTACTGCATCATCAGGACCTGTAGGCCTATATGGGCAATGCAGTATAATTAATCCATTATAATTCGCAATAATATGAATGAAATATTAGCCTATATCTTATTGTAATAAGAATAATATCTGTGTGTAATACATTCTCTTTATGTAAACGCACGCGCGCACACACTCTTAACTGTAATATTGCTAACTGTATTACTTGTTATTAAGGCTTATTACTTCTGTATTGCACCATACAGGCCATGATAAAACAAATTTTGTCTAAACCTGGAAACAAATATTTTAGAGCTGTGTCTAGTTAATGTATTCAAAATTTATTAAATCAAGGTTACCATTATGGATAACACCTAATGTCACGGGATTTATATGTTATTTGCTTTAGGATGTAGAGCCGTTTGGCAACACTATCGCCTTTGTTGTTGAAGTGTTATCTTTTGCTTTATTACTAAACGCCGATGATTATTTCATTATCTGGCAAACGATTAGGGCCTACTGCTTGACAGCGAAATCTAACTTGTAAAAAAAAAAAAAAAAAAAAAACGAGGACTGAATCAGAAACAAATTATTTCGAGAATATGGCGCCTATTAGTGGGGCGAAAGAAAAAAAGGAAAACACCCGTCGTCTATATGAATTAATAGGCCTTCACTGGAAATCTGACGGCAAATCGGTAGTGCACGAATGCACTCAAAAGATATGGCGATGAATTCTCCAATCTTATCTCTCATAACACCCTTTACGAGAGACAGTTTTATGCTGCATTAAAGACTATAGGCTAATAGCATTTACAATAATAATTGGTCTGTTAATTTTGTCGGAAACAGACGGAATGCAGAACAAATTGAAACTATAAACAAAGCAGTGAGGTAGAGCTCTGTGTTGTCGGTGTCAGGTTTGTAGGCATTATTCTCTGTTACGTTGTGATGTTGTGTTCATCTTTATAGACCTACACGATAAGTGACTACAATCAAATTAATATGAACAATTAATTGCTGAAGATTTAATTCTTTTCACAGAAAATTATTAACTTCTGCAGCACTATGAAACGACGTTTAAAACATTATGACGTTCTTCAGTTTAAAACACGCAGTTACGGAGATGTTAGAGATGTATGCTTTGCCCTGTTGCGTGGTTGTGTACAACCGTGAGAGGACAACACGTAGACTACACATACTACATAGTCCAGACACATGGCTACGCTGATCCTGTAGGAAAGCGTATCACGAAAGGATGTCACTCATACCAGTTACAAAATGTTAAATACTACCGTAAAATATTCAGACTGTTTTCCTCGCAATTAACGAAGTTTATAATTTCTATTTAATCGGTTTCATCGATGTCTTCAATAATTATCAATATATGTCATTTGAAAATGGTTATGTGTGGAGAAAAAGGAGTAAAGCAATGTATTCAACACTCGAGCACAAGCCAACAGTAAGAAACAAGAGGATCATAATGAAGATTTCACTCACAGTCACACTGACACTGACCAGAAGACTGGACTTACAATCTGACAATGCCGGTAAACTAACGGTGTTCATGTAAACCTCATTCAATAAACATAAACATTTTCCCTCAATGAACACACACACACACACACACACACACACACGGGCGCGTGTGTAGTATGCTGTGGATTGTGTACATCAGTACATAGTATAGACATAATATAAGCCTATCTTTAATACACATTATAACATATGACTTATAAAGTTATCTAAATTAATACACTCAAACAGTAAAACAAGCGACGGATGTTTATGAGAGGATTTTGAATAAAGTGTTCGTACTAACACTGAAACTGTATCTTTTAAGAGTAGGCCTATCTATAGTACTGTATATGGTGCAGGCCTATAAACACTTGCCTACAAGTAGGCCTATGTTTACACGTTGTGTGTATGTGTTAAATGTGTAATTACGCTGTGTGTGTGTGTATGCGCACGCGTGTATCATTGACACTTGACGCATGTTTAGACTCTATATAGCCTTACCTACTTAAAAATACAAATTTTTAAATGACTAATACAGTATCACAAACTAATTTGCATTACGGCAAATTCATACAAAAAAAAAGATGTGTCACAACACCATACACATTACACTGTGTACAAAACATCAACAAAACAAACTACTTGCCGCATTGACGAGTGGGTTAAAACTAAACTCAATATAAATGCGCGCGCTCCTAGCGGATATAACAAGTCTTAGAAAACAATTACTTACATTTCATTGGCTGCATGCTGGCCAATCAAATAGTAGTTATGGTTGAATTACGTCATCCTGTATCTTCTCACCACTTTATTAAAAAAAATAAGGGGCGTTTTCTGATAGCAAGTAATTGAAATCTTAAAAACACTCACCTATGTAGTTTAATAACAAGTGTATAACGACATTCAACTCGTGCTATTTACTTTCAATTCAATATATATAATTTATCAATTTACACTCGTTCGCTGTTTTTGAAATGAATATTGTTTCTGTTAATTCTATTTTATGAGAATTAAATATAATCATTGCTTCGGGAGTTTGTAAATGTCAACATGTTAATAATTACAATATACCTGATATATTTTTAAATATTTTGGAATAAAAGTGCGTTTTCAAATAAAGTAAAGCCTACCATACGGGATACTAACAGTAATATTACAATACAAATATTTCTTTATGCATGCGTCTGTATTAGTCGACCACTCTAGTCATAAACTGTCAAACTGTGTGACAGCTGTCGAGCATCAAGTGCCTGAAATGGAAGTGAGCACACGTTTTGTTTGCGACAATAGCTTACATACTTTACGCTCTCCTAACGTGAAAAACAGACTTAGCAAATGTCACACAGACTAGGCAAATAAATAAATATACAAAACAATCTCAGCTGCATTATTTAAAACAGCAAATATGTATATACAGTAGAGCTCTAAATTTACTAAAGATGTTTACAGAAATGATTACCAACTCAAAGGTTAAATGGATAGCAAAATACATATTTAGAATAGCAATTTTTAACGAGAATTTGATCAAGTATAGTCTCTTATGACAGTCAGAAAACCTATATGTATCAACCGGATGAATTGAAATACATCAGACCCCCAAACGTGATTGTTAATAAATACCGGTAGGGCCTACCTTGATTTATAAAATATTTTTTCGAAATCCAGACACTATTATGTTATCATAATTTAAACACAAAGATATTTTTTATAACCCTATATTATATGCAATTCCACGAGTTAACTCCCTTCCGTATAGGCCTAAGTAAAAAGATACACGATATTAAGATAACAATTTCTAGCTCTCTGACACTAGCCTACGTCTGTTTGTTTAAGTATTCCCCGGTTTTAACAGTATAGGCCTAAGTAATTTGCTTTTGGAAACAATGTTCAAAGCATATCCCATGAGAGTTAAAAAATGGAAGTTTCTAAAAAACAAAAATGTACATTTAGACGAAGAAAAAATTTGGAAATTTGGGGTTAAAAACGTAAGGGGTCAGATATTTAAAAAAGCGAAACTTTTCATGAAGGTAAATAAATTGAAGGCATTTCTCTAACAAGAACAGCATTTCTGTTTTGTTTATACAGACGATTGCAAGTGATTGAGTGGCCATTATGGATAAAATATAAGTAGTGAAAATTCAGAATAGGAAAGCACAATTTACATAGCCTATGCTATTAAATGAAAAATAATTACGTACAAACTTGATCAGTTTAAATCCTTTGAATTTAGGGGCTAATTTGAATGAAAATAAAGGTGGGACTGGCAGGTGAACTCTTATGATTGGATGATTTATAGTAATGATTTTACGAAATAATTCTGGAACTGCCAACATTCTTAAAGATAGAATATTGTTTCTACAGGTTTTTTTTTAACAGTTTTTTCCGACAGTATGTTTGAATACTTATCTGGGGGAGCATCCTAGACCTTCGCCCGAATGAGGAGTATTCCATGTAGGCATATCGTCGGCAAGAGCCTCTCCCTACAAAGCCCCTTCAAATCAGGATGCTAGAGCCATCCTGGAATATAGTTCAACTCATTTTGTTTGGTCAAGTTTCCAGGCCTTGTCAGCGTCACAGTGACTTTTGCGATATTGTATGGTTATATTGCCAACGATTCTTTATGTTGTTTCACGAATACAAATAGCAAATTGAAGGGAGGTAGTTCACATGTGTGAGGGACTTAAAGAGAAACAGCTAACACCTTAAACACCCTTCGATTCTGCACATTTACCTCTGAAGATATCTGAAATAAGGCAACTCGGTGATACGATCAACATACTACCATAGTACTACTGTCACGTGGTATTCATTTCACCGTACAAATATATTGTGCTCAGAACTATAAGGAAAAATAATGTGCTACTATTAATTAAATAAATTTTCTTTTGCTATACATTCTTTTAAGAAAACTAAAGTAATACGCTATTTAAAACTGTGGGGTGAAGTAATTCGTCACTTCCACTTTCTAAGAGTCAGAAACTCGAAGAGCGACTTTGAGGAGGCGCGGTGGTGAATATGCGAAATGCTACCGTAAGAATTTAATTTATAAACAAAACACATCAATAAAAGAAACATCGCCCACAGCGAAAGTTTGTTTCAGCATGTGCAATATGAATAAAATAGGCTATTGTTGATAAAAAGTGTACACAATTCTTACATTTAATAGTCATGTCAAAAACAAATTATACTGAGTTGCGGCCATAAGACTTGGACGGGCGTTATTTGTTGTAGGCCTACTTTGCACGATAGACTGTAGTCCTATGGCCGTGCTAAGTTTGGACAGAACGCTTGTACGCACGTGCTTCTGCAACGTTCCAGTTCCTATAATCGAATTATACTGAGTTGCGGCCATAAGACTTGGACGGGCGTTATTTGTTGTAGGCCTACTTTGCACGATAGACTGTAGTCCTATGGCCGTGCTAAGTTTGGACAGAACGCTTGTACGCACGTGCTTCTGCAACGCTCCAGTTCCTATAATCGAATTACGTTATGCCAAAAGTCCAGTAAGCTGAAACGATTTTTTGATGAAAAAACCTACTCAGAAAAAAATCTCCGTTACTTCTACAACTAAAAGACAGAACTTATAATAAAAGGTAAATAAGTTACAGCTTTGTCGTGTTTACTTGCTGAACTGCTACTTGTCATGTCCCGGACGAGGCCTTTCAGTGTTTCCACCAGTTTCAAGTCCTAAGCCACGACGAGGTCCTAGGTCATGGTCGTGGTTTAGGACTTGAAAATGGTGGAAACACTGAAAGGCCTCGTCCAGAGCATGACAGGTAGCAGTTCAGCAAGTAAACAGGACAAAGTTGGAATTACAGAGAGACTGGTAATTCAAATAACAAGATGAACAGTAAATAAAATAATAGCAAAAATTTTGTCACTGTGACTTTTATCGAGTTTGTGCATACAGGAAACAAAATAAACATGTACGTACTGTGTAACATTAAACTCGAGTAAATAGGCCTACAGTAGCAAACTGGAACGACACTGGTTAGTATCTGTAATTAAGTTTACAGGCAGGCATAGCGTTAAGTAAGCTTATGTTTAGCCTACATCTTGTAAACACACTATTTATTGTGAGTTCAGTTTAAAGTATATAATAAACTGTCTTCAGTAGCGTGTGAAATATCGTCAGTCTCAGTACGAGAGTAGGAAATTTTAGCATGTGGTCTCAAACAATGTTCTGTACCTTCAGTGCCGTACAGTTTTCTGTACTGAATCGGAAGATTTTTTTGTCACACAGACTCTGTATGATATTTAGTAGCCTACAATGCAATGTACAATTATGTATAAGATTTCGTAAACAGATGGTACGAAATTAATACCATAGCGTGTTAATTTTAGTTAATTCTAAATTTAGACAATCCTAAATCTATCTGATAACCGGCGTTATTAATTGCATGCCGTAACTCGCTAAAACGAATTGATTGAAAATTTCTGTAACCTGCACACAGAATAAAATAAAGGAAAACAAGCGTATGGTAACGTATGAAGCAATGACGGTGCGCTGTGGGAAACAAACCCGTAGCTACAGTATCAGTTAACCCACATACGCCACTGATTGACTTATGTTGAGATAATCACTAAAAATACACTGAACCATTGAGCAACTGACTGCACGCACCAAGTTTCGCACACTTGGTGGTCTCGGGTTTCCACCGGCACGCTGTTTCCTATTTATTCCCACCACGTTTCCTCAAAACTGAATTTCGGGTACGCTACGTCGTATACACAGATGCTTTCGCTCTCCTTTCTTCCCGTTTCACTCATATTATAACACTAGTTTTCTCCAATAAGGGTAATTTGTAATTACTCAGTTCAGGTTGAAGCACTTTTAATCTCGTCAAATGACAACATGCAGCCGTTTTTTATACAAATATTTATTTTTAGTTTATTCTCCAATACTGTAGCTGCCTCAGCAGTAACAATTATTGACAATGGCAAGTTATCACCAGCTACCTCTTCACACACATTCTCTTAACACACTCTCATCGTGACTCACGTCCAATTACTTCGTAGGTACCTATAAATTGTCACCCGTCTAGTCTTATAGGCCTATATATACACACTAGGGCTATATTTTTACATTATTCATTAATACATTATACATTATAGGCCTATTTTTACACATTGCAATGTAAAAAACACTTCATCAAATGCTTTATTAATAAAATAAAAGAGACAATAATATAATAAAATGCTTTATAACTTAATAAAAGAGACCTCAATTATTGAACAAAAACATGATTATCTTTAACGAAAGTGTGAATGATTAAGAACTTGTTATCAGTAAATTAATAACTTTGTTTAATTTAAGGACATAAACTATAGTATTGTGTTTGTAAAAAAAGTGTGTCAATGAAATAGTGAGAATGTGTGTGCGCGTATCGGTAAAAACACGAGTTCTAGAATATTCTACCCACTCGTGGATACACTACTAAGTCATTTTTAGTGTGCAGAAAGGAGAATGGTGAGGTAATATAGACGAATAATTTAAACTCTAATAAAATAAAATATAAATCTAATCAGGAATTCAAACAGATAAAATTCGTATTTCAAGCCACGTGGTATCGGATGAAGGCGGTCAGACATTTTAGCATGTGGTCTGCATCTTTTTTGAACTTTTTTGAAAATTTGCGGTTTTTGTTTTAGCAGATGTCTTATTAAAGTCAATTCGATTGAAGGATTCGTTTTTCAGTAATGCCACATGACATCTTTAGAACGTATGGTGATAATCATGTTTAATTGGAAATCATGTACAGTTTCTATTTAGGCTCAATCAAGAAGGTCGTGATAACCTCAACAATTTTGTCAGCCTGATGTAGGCCTATTAAGGATCTACGACAAATATGGGAGATCATCCACAATTGTTAGTGCCTAAGTAACCTAGAACGAAGGGTCCCCTAGTAACATCACGGGAGCGACAGTAACGCAGGAGGACGGGATACGACGCATTCCGGCAACGTACATACTTCGTCACGCTTCATCTTCAACACCAGGCAAGTGAAAAACTATTTAATATTTTATAAAAGAAACACTTACAAACATATTATAAAATTTTAAATACTAATTAACCCTATAAAGACTCATGTTCATGAACTTTATTTAAAGGCTTCAGTTATAGGCTACTATAATTAGCACGTCTTGTAAATACAGAAAAGGCTAATGTTTTTTCAACTTCTTACAGGTTTTCAACAATATTCATGTAAATAAATAACTTTATTTTATTATTTATCAAATTAATTTTTCTAAAGAACTTTGGACGTTACACATAGGCCTATTTAAAGAGATCTGTTTTTTAAATGACCCGAAAGCATAAACAATGCGAAATAATTCAAGTATCTGAAAAGAACAATTAATAAAAGTTTTCGTTTATAAAATTTATTGTACCAGTGGGCCTAAAGTATTAACAGGTCTAAAAGTATATTTTCCACTTTTCGTAAGAACGTCTGCAAATTCTGTACGGAGGTAACCTACCCTACCCTGTAGTGTTGCAATATATATATTATGTCTAAAACAATATCAACAGAAAATATTTAGCTAATATTTTATACGTAGAGTAGGAAAACAGTATATGATAGATACGTTAGGGCAACACTAACCACTACTTTTGCAAGCTATCCCTCTCACATCCTCTCGTTCGCTGGCACCCCTTCCTCAGACCTTATATTTACGATTGTGTGAATTTCTTCTTTTACAATTCGATGAAACCATAAAGGTTGGAGTCTCTTCTGTCAACTTCTGCGCAAGTGTTTAATAAAGAACGTAGACAGTGCGACAAATGCCAGAAACAAATACAAGTTAGCGCGAATGATATGCCGGCTGAAACGTTAGGAACAAACTCTTCAAATAAATCGCATTTCGTGAATTTCAAATATTGGATTACAACTGTAGTGGGCATCGACTTCTGAACGATTTAAAAAAAAAAAAAAAACTCTTTCTTGCAATTTTCTCGTGGTACAAAGTACTTCAATTCTATTAGAAGATCGTTATTCAAATCAATGGACTAAACTTCTATAAGAGCTTTCGCTTGATTTTCCAACTGCACACTCTCCATGGATAATAACTGCGTAAGGAAACCAAACAACTGCGTAATGTAATCATAAGCTTTGCTTCGCTTAGTCGTTCATTCGCTTAGTAGAATGGTGCCCCCTCTGTTAGCTAAAGCACTGGTGCCCGGTGCTGCAGCATACCCTAGCGTTATGGATAATCCGCCACTGGATGTTCTGCAGAAAAAGTAAAGGGGAAAGTGAAGAATTTCAGTTACGTTTAGGATTGAGCATACGTTATGTAGGCCTACGTTTGTTTCTGCGATTATGATGGCCATAAAAGATAGCCTAACTCTTTCGTTTGTGAATTCGAAGACGAGAGGTTTGTTAAGACAGAGGCCAACAGCATAAATTCTCCGCGAGCGTGATAGGTTCAGTGAGTGTAATTACTGTCAAATGTTTCTTATTTCAATTTCTTTGAACATAATGGCTACTTATGCCGACTGAGAAGAATTGGTGGGGTGCACAGGACGGACATCACTGTAAACGTTTATCTTCTAATCGCATGAGATATAGTTATCATCAACAGCTGTACTGATTAAATAAAGCCTTTAATAACTTTAGACAAACTCGTCAGCAATCAAATGTGCGCGTCACACGAGGTGGAGGTGGTGCTAAAGTGATTCAAGTGACATAACTTCTTGCGGAATGTAGGCTAAATACAATTACGTGTAGTCGGTCAGCCTATTTATCGTTCTTGTAAGTACATATATTAGCCTGTTTATACTGAGTATTAGTAAACGAGATGGAATGTAATACGTGCTGGTCTACACTCTTACTTTAAACAATTGGTATAAAGTAGTTACAAAGGACCACAAACACAACACTGAAACGAGTGTACAAAACAAACTATAATGTATCCTGTATGATGCTGACGAACAATACTTCGATATCCTTCAGATATCGAAGTAATCTCCAATAAGCATTCAAAATATAATGTATCCTGCGATATGCGATATATGTTGTTAAACGATAAATGTTAATAAAAAATGCAAATATTACGATTACGTTAGTTATTAAGTTATGGCATAATCCGACCCACTTAATTCAATTTTGGTTAATAAATCTTATAGAACTCAGTTGTAGACTACTGGAGTGTTTCTCTGAAAACAAGTAAATTCGGTTTTAAAGGTTTTTCGAAAGGCACCAGTATGAAAACTACGTTAACCACAAAAATATAAAATCGTAGCTTTTACGCAAATTCTGAAGTTCGAAACGATCGGTTAATGTCTGTGTGTGCTTGTTAACACGATAACTACAAAACGGTTAAGGGTGTAGATTAAAAACTTAATATACTCTCCTACAGTAGCCCTATCTGAAAACAGTTCTGTTTGAACAAACAGAAATAGCCTACTATACTTTTTACTCTTACGATTTTACGGATTTATCACAAAACGACTTGTCGATTTTGATTGTAGGTGGAATACTATTGAATTTTGGCATTGTTCACTAAGGTCTCGTTAGGTTTTACGCTAAAACTGATTGACAAACCGTTGTATAGGAACTTACAGAGAACGTCAGCGGATAAATGTAATTAGCAATATAATTATGCATCCTTGAACTATTGTTTTAGTGAGAATTATGACTTTTAAATAAAAATATAACTTCCTTAAAATACAAAATCAGGTAGTTTCTCTAGGATAAATGTCTTAAAAACGCTAATTTTAATGTACAAAACTCTTAGCATATGACAAGACGAGGTATGTTCCTCGGTCAGTTACGATAGGTAGGCTAACATAATATAAAACTATTTGTTTCATATTAGGTATACTCATTATACAGCCTGATTTATCAAAACCCTTTGCTATTTTCATTAAACTTTAAACGTTTATTAATAAACTGTACATACTTAGGCCGATTAATATGTATGTCAGCACATATATTAAGCTGAGGTTATTTATTTCTCCTATTTATTTGTTTATTTTTACATGTATTGATAATTCGTAGTACAAGCACATGCAATATTCTCTTGAACAGCGTATTTTTAATGTAAAAACTTCCTGGATTAAGAACACGATGGCTGCTACCCAAAGAGCCTTTCCGAATGAGTTTCGTGTTCCGAGACATTTCAAGCAAGGTAATAATTTTATCGATCACACGTAAAGGGGAAACACCTGACTCCCCTCTCCATATGGGATATGGAAAGAGCAATCAATAAAGTAAAATTACAGGTACACAACGTAATGACATAAAACAAGTGAAGGAGCCAGATAAGCAGCGATAAGGACCAGAGTCATGTACAACTGACGGTTCGAGGCTCTTGAAAGACTGAGTCCGGACATGCTTTCCCACGGTTTATAGATGAGGCTGATTTCATTGTCCGGCTATCTGAAGTTTATACTGGGTGACAAAAAATCCATTGGTAATCGAGGAACATCCTCTGCTTTCCGAACAGGTTGGTGTTTAAATGTGCAGTATCTGCCAGGATTATTGGGCTTGGGCCGATTTTCTTGTAATGATCTGTGAGGCGTATGGACGGCTCTTCATGGAATTTGTGAAACAACGTGATTATATCGAGTTCACGCAAAGTTTCAACATGCAGATCCTTGTTCAAACTTTAACTCTTTCTAGTTTCTCGTAACTAGTTTATCTGACTACATAACATTTGTGGTCACTTAGAGCATCCGACCTGAGTTCTGCTGAGTTTAATCTTTGAGGTTTTTTACACGACAGAGTGCATACAAATAGTCCAACACACTCGCATATCTTCCACACATCATTGGAGAAATTCTTCTTCTTCTATGGCATTACAGTTCGAAGTCGAACCTTAGCCTCCATAATCATCCGCCTCCATTTTCCCTGTCCTTGGCAATCGATGTCCATCGTTTTATTTTAAGTAAATTATCAGCGTCCTTCGCCACTGCGTCAATCCAGCGTGTCTTGGGTCTTTCGACAGACCTTCTACCCTTGATTTGACTAAACAGTACCTTCCTAGGTATTCGGTTCCCTTCCATCCTAATGATGTGTCCTGCCCATTGCAATCCATGCAGTCGGACTGTGGTGGCCAGATCACTGTCTTCATTGGAGAAATTAACGATACTGATATTGATATCAACACGGTTTACAAAACATGTCAAAGTAGGGAGTACCGGGTGCAGTTATTTTTAGATTATGCACGAGTACAGCTCCAACACTTACTTTAAGGTGGATATATTAATTTTCCTAGTTTTCCTACAGTTTTATGTAATTTCTGTATTTAACAAATGTTTACTATTCAATGAAAGTGGTAAAAGATTTCGTGGGTCTCCCTTTACAAACAATTCAGAAAAGGGTTTAAATATTCTACATTCACTTCAAACTTGCTCTACAACTTCTAATTAAAACTGAATAGATACTTATATTTGTATTTAAAACTTAGAAAGGAAATAAAAAGTAGTTTGGAAACTACCGTAGAATAAGTGTGACTAGCTCTATTGGAAAGTTGTAAGGTTGAATTTTGAAAGGAAGAATAAAAACGCCCTAGTTGAACTTGAGGAGCAAAGTGGTTTTCAAGCTGGTAGGTCTTGTGTAGACAACAAATTCATATTAATTGAGACACGAACCGCACGGAACTTAAGTACCCATTACCCATTTAATTTTTACTGAGAAGGCTTGTGATACTGTTCTACTACTAGATTATTTCAAGTATTAAGAATCGGAATATAACCCCATATATACGAAGTATTTTCAATCTATATAATAAATCTCTAGGGGGGTCTACGTTTGTCCGCGGTAATCTCAGAATCTACTGAACCGATTTCAATGAAACGTTGCACGCTGATAGCAGGTACCCAACGGAAGGTTTTCCACTTTATTTGATAACGATAGGTTAAAAAGAACCGAAGTTATTGCAAAAAACTCATTTTTTTAAACACGCGGGTCGATCGCGAATATTTGTAGGCCTATATGATTGTTGTGGTAACTGTCGAGTTGGTAAATTGCTAATGGTACATCTATATTAATAATATTATTATATTGTAAGTTATGAATATCCAAAATGTGCGAAGCAATAGATCCATCATTCATGTTTCCTCGATACGTAAAATCAAAATTTGATAATTTAGTAGATATTTACAAACATGCAGTAACACAATTAGATGAAATGTTTATTCGTATAGAATAATACAAATAGTGTATACATAAGTATATTGATATCAGTTAGTCCATTTGAATATTTACATTTTAGTAGGAATATGGAATTCTTATCAGCATATGGAATTCATATAAACAATACAACAATTCATTGTTTGATTATATTGTAACATTGATTATATAGTACACGTTGATTCTGACAAACCATACTCTTCGACATTTGAATATTCAGTAGGCCTATGTGCAGTAGGAATAATTAATTGTCGAGAATTATACTTAACCTACTTCACTGAGAATTATGCGATGAGCGTCAGTCATGTAGTATCACAGTGCCTTTTTTCGTTAATTTTACGTCATCGGTACGTAATATGTGGAATATATATTGTATTGTATAAATTATTAATTGCCCCCTAGATATTTATTAGTATAGATCAAATAAATACATTTCCCTTTTTTTAGCTTTGCAATGCCAAAAAGACGATCATGTTTAGGAAGATCTACTGCTGCTGCGGAAAGAAAGAGGCGTCTTAGAGCATCTGAAAATGACGTCGAAGGAGTCGAAATGCAATCAGCTCCTGGAAACTCTTCAGAAAGATCTGGATTAGAAGAAGTCTCACGGGTTGAAAGTCCTACGATTCGTGAAAATAGATTAGCGGCACAAAGACGCAGGCAAGCGACTCTCAGATCACGAGGTCCTACTTTACGATGGAATGTAAAATTAAATAGTGGTTTCAATTATAATCCAGTTATAAACTACGCGAATGAAACAGATATCGGGTTACCGAGTATGGTTTGCCCTCATTGCAAAGCTTTAAAGTGGAAAAATGAATCACATGGATTATGTTGCTCTGCAGGGAAAATGTGATTAGATCCCGTACTTCCTCCTCCAGAACTGTTAAAATCATTATTAAATGGAGAACATCTTTTATCGAAAAAATTTTTGAATGCATTAAGATCGTACAATTCAGCTTTTCAATTTACATCATTCGGAGCCAATGAAATAGTCGAAGGGAGCTTCATGCCTACTTTCAAAATTCAAGGGCAAGATCCCTCATGGGATCATTACTCCCCACAAAAAACGAAGTACCAAAATTTCTACAGGTGTATTTCATAGCTGATTATTTACAGCAATCTGAAACAAGAATGGATCATATTCGTAACTTGGATAAGCCATTAGTAACAGAACTTCAAAATTTACTTCACGCAATCAACCCATATGTTAGTGAAATGAAAAGTGCGTTTGAATTTGTAACATCTGCGAATAATAATCAGTACAATATTGTGACTCATGGTGATCGAACAGAAAATAATGAAGAGCACAGGGGTCGCTACAATGCACCGACAACTAATGAGGTGGCAGTAGTTTTAGTTAACCAGGAATGAGATAAACTCGATATAATAATCCGTGCGAGGGATCATACGCTACATCGAATTGCAGAAACACATCGAGCTTATGATGCTTTACAGTATACCCTCCTTTAATGTTTTGCAGAGGAGAAGATGGTTATCATTTTACATTAAAATTAGTCGATCCTCAGACTGGGTTACAAACTACTAACTCGACAGTTACCACAACAATCATATACAAATATTCGCGTGCGAAGCCGCGGGTACCTGCTAGTATCTATATAAGACAGCGCAGTTGTATAGTTTGGAAGGGAAGTAGCCTACCTGAGAAAATTAGAGTCACATAGAGCTTATGAGAAGGATGATGTCTTTCTCCTAAACAATTACAATTTTTTTACAGTCGGGAACTCTTAATGAATGGAGCAGGACATACTCAAGAATGGGCACAGAAATCGGAACAGAGGTTCTCTGTACGCTCTGTTTAGCAGGTTGTCATTGCTAATGATAATATGATGCCTCATTTATGATGAGGAAGCTAGTGGATGAATATACAAAGTGGGGGTCTTAAAATTAATTGACAGAAAACAGAGTATTTATGTATAAGGGAAAAAGTGAGTGACATCGTGCTAGACGGTGGAATTATAAGGCACTGACATGAATACAAATATCTGGAGAGCATAACTAGCTCACATGAAACTTGTGATAAAGATATTAACTACAGACTCACTCAAGGACGGATGTCTATCTAAAAGCTAAACTCTGCTCTGGTTATTAAGAATTAGAATAAATGTTCAAATTAATGTATACAGAACAACTATGCACCCACTTATGCATCCGAGTGTTGGCAGGTGACGAAAAGGAATAAAGAAAAATTGGCAAATGGATTGTTTGAGAAGATTTTGTCGGATATCCCGGCGGCACTATGTAAGAAATGAAGTAATAGGGGGGCAAGCAAATGTTAAGAAAATATTAGTGGGATTAGCTGAACAACGTAGGTTGGAGACCTAAAGTACTTGTAGACAGAAATTAGATGGAGGATGCGACGAATTTCGTAGGCTCCCCGCGCTCTTACTCTCTCTCATATACATACATATGCATAAAACTTACTATTTTGGCACATTCGGTATTATAAATGGCAATTTTTTAAATATTTTTGTGAACTTTTTATAAAAGGGCTTGAAGCGTGTTGTTAATCATCATCTCATTATGTTTCTTGCAGATTTAATACAGTAATTACATGAATAAATATTTTTCAATACAAACGTTACCATAAAATTTCATTAATATAAAATTAATGGTAGCTGTCGAACTGAAAGCGAATAGAAGCATTACTGAAGAGAACGCAATTAAACTCTGCATTACCTACTTAGCGATGGGCACAGTGTAAACTAGTCCCTGAACGCAATGGACTGGAAAGCTAACGGAGCAGAAAGACTTACTAAGACAGTCTGGGGGCAACCTGAATCCAGGCCTAACTGGATGGGACATATCGGAATCAGAATGTATCTAATATGGTGGTGGAAGATCCTCAGGTAGAGCTCGGGTACTAAACATTATCTGAATCGGTAAAAGTACTGGGACGATGAGGGAAGCATCGACTGCACATGTCTAGAGGATGGGGATCACAAAATCAAAACCTCCTAGGTTTTCTAGGTTAGAGGCCGTACGATGATACGACTTCAAACCATTAGTAAGTCAGCGCGAAAGCTTTAGTACGTGGCATGGAATCTAGCATGGTTTACAGGAAAAAGACTGGCTCGCAAAGATGGTCTTACAGAATTTGTAGATGTAGGATGTGCACACTCTCTATTGGGTAAGTCCCTTAAAAAGTTTCAGAAGCACAGTAACTCAAACTGGACATCTTGGAGGAATACTCCAGCGGTACATTGTACTTCACCACTGTGAGAGATGCTATGGAAGGTATGAGTTTGGTACTGTGGTACTGTTCCTCAACTGCTGGGCCTTCAGTCAACTAGTCCGCCAGATTCGAGTAAAGGACTACACTAATATTCAGAAGTAACTTACGTACATGACACCTTTAAATCTGCTGCTATCAAGGGGGTATGTCTCTCTTCAGTGCCTCTCATAAACGCTTCTTTCTCGCATTCAGTAACAGACTGGTCCCTATTCAAATAAATCTTAGGAACGGCAGATCAAATAATTTAGAGCACGTATTTTCACTGAGACAGATCTGTGAGAATATGAAAGAGCACAATGGAGCTGTCCTGATACAATTTATTGATTTCACAGCTGCGTATGACTTAGTTTAAGAAACGAGTTGTATACGGCTGTGGACGACATTGATATGACGCATAAGTTAATAAGCTTCCTAGGATGTGCGATCATGGAGTCAAGGTGCAGAGTGTACACTTTCAACTTTTTTCTAATCTCCTTTCCCGGGGATCATAATCCTTCTTTCCTTCCTCCAATGAAAGCTCATTGCTTTCGCTTGCAGCTATGTACGTTGATGACTGAACATTGGAATTTCAAATTTCAAATGTGTACAATTTAAATGAAATATGATGAATGTGAAATCCTATTAATTTTTGTAAAAATTATTATATCATATGTAAAAATTAGATGATTATGACTCACTTCATTATCTCCCACCTGTACAGCGATAGGTAAGTTGAAATTACCATAATTATTTCTTTACAGAAAGACAGAAATTATTTCTTTTACCATACATTAAATACATATTCATAACTATACAGTTTCAGAATTTATTTAATACGTAGTTTTTACACAGCTAACTTCCTACAAAAGGCTACACAGAGGTACTGGACACAAGCGTAAAAAAAATCACCCAGTGTAATAACAATACTTGCACTCTACAGATAACTTTGTCTGATTCTAGTGGTTATTTTGTTATAAAAATATGAATAATTCGAATAATTCACTCCATGGATCATATTTGGTCTGACTTGACAGACTGTATTTCTTATGACTATCGGCTTAGTAGCTGTCATTAACATTCGCAAATCTATTTCCATCTGTTAGTGGAGACACCATCTCTTTGAACCTCTCTGTTCCTGAAGCTATCGTCCTAGATATGCTCAATCAAATTGCGACCACTGCCTTAAGATAAAATACACCTGACAACGTCTTACCGACACTGTAACTACATTTGCGGACACTTTTTGGTTGTAGGCTGTACTGACAGTGGTGTATTGAATCATACCGCGAATGCGCGCGCGCGTAGACAAATTGCCGAATACTTTTGAATTACAAATTAAATCAAATTGTATGTGATGTTTTCGTACATACGAATTAAAATTGAACGCTAACCAGCTGTACGCTCAAACTACGATGGAGAAGTAACAAATTGGCGCAAATAGGACTGTTTGGAAAATGGAGGAGTCTCACCTACGTGGCGAACATGAGATTGAGTGAAACGACCTTACGTAGGACAGATCGATTATTGGATTTTCCTCTATTTCCATTCCCGAAGTCCTTTCATACAGAACCACTGGTGCTATTGGAACAGAGTATACAAATTATACAACAGTTAATTATTTATTGAAATGTCGTAGATTTAATCACGTTCACTTGCATAATGTTATTCCATTCCTCTCCGCGATGACTTCACACAATATTATCGTTAAACATTTATAATGACGATACTGAGTGTCTGTTTACGGGTGTTACATTGAATCCTGACGGGAAACACACACGACATATACGCCTAGATCAGTTTCCACTGTAACAGCGGTACAGCACATTTGTCTGTCCACATCCACGTGATGCATTTCCAGCGACGGATAATCGTAACACTCCAGTAGAAGATAAAAATGCAATGACATATTAAATCCGAATTTACGCGACTTTGCTAGTCTGTTTTTTTTACAAGTACATCTGAACAGAGGTGACCCTATTTGCCGCATCCTTGAGATCGTATTACGTTAACTGTACAGCCGGCTAGAATAACCAACGTATCAACTGGCTGTAACCTACAACTGCAGTCTGTCATCACACCATACGCATGTCTAATATACGTAAATTTGGCATTACGTTTACGAATTCAGTGATAAACAGTATGAAACGAAACGGTGTGGTGCAGTTTGAGATTTGTGTCAGTCTCAGTCTCGGTACAGTTTCGAGTACGGAACCTGTTACAGTATTTCGAAACAGATGAAGTGTAGCGTGTGAGAAGAACCGCACCCTAACCTCGAACGACGTCGCCGGCAACACGATACTCAATGTGTCTACACTGATTACCAAGACACGTGAAACCACGTGGAAACCAAACAAGACACTGCTCATTCGAGTGTGTCTATCGTCTGGTATTGTTTCCAACTATCTGGTCGCTCTTCCATTAATTAATTACACCGGCCGATGACGCCTAATTACGTACAAGTGAGATACTCTGAGTTGCCTCAGTTTTGCGCACCGTTCACTATGGACATAGAGAAATCACTACCGACTCCAACCAGGAAAAAATAAGATTAATATATTGCTTCCACAATGAGTTTATTCAGACAAAGACAATGATAAAATCGTTTTATGGAAACACGAGATTCTGCAACACCAGATAAAATTTGGAGACTTAGACAAGAGACAGAACCCGATGCGTCTAAGTCTCTTGCGCAAGATTAATAGATGTAATTTTCAGAAACACATCGAACATATAAAATCGTTATGAGTAGCCTATAATAACACCAGATGATAAGCATGACGAATCAACACCAGAGAGAAAATTTATCACATGCAGCAGACAAGAACTATCAACGAATGACTGTAGAGTAAGAAAAGTATGTTAAGAAGGCGAATAATATTATAAAAAATGAAGGGTATCTCTCACTCAATGCTATGTGACACAAAAACGCAAGTAAGAGTCTGATTTGCTCATATCCAGAGAAAGGTGATGATTCTATTTCAAATCTAAGTCTGCCGGATATATCAAGAAGGTGAATTAAAGGTTTATTACCTTTGTAACAAACTTAACTACTGTAACGAAATTATGAGTTTTGAACGTTACAGTACAATGACCGGACAGTACAGTCACAACCTGTAAATCCAAACACTGATACCCTACGGTTGATGAGTATTTATACCAATAATTTATAATTAATTATGCCAAGGTTTACCTATATGTCGGTTATAATTAACACTGTTCTAGTTGCGCACAACTGGAGGGATGGAAGTATAATCAAGTTATGGGTACGGTCTATTTTTTTTTTTTTTACCTGCCTACCTAGAAGACTAGGTTTCCTTAGTCAGGACAAAATTTTCAAATCAAAATTCTGACGGACGGACAGAAATCTTAGGCTAGTACGTAAACTGCAAAATACTAGGTTTTGGTAAAAAATTATCTTTCCATGTTTCTAAATTTACATTGCAATCAGTATATTCTAGTTACGGGTTCACGATATCCACAGTTTACCATATTTGAAACATATAGCTTTGATTATTCTTTAACAAAGTGACTTTTTTACATTTATTATTTACCTAAACTAATGTAAAGTTGCACTTTACGTCATCATATCAACCTCGTGAATTAAAGTTCAGTAATTTTTAAAAATACATATCTATACAGAATTGGCCTTACGTCGCTTAAAGGCATTCTAAAGTGATTTTTAACGAATCTGCGGCTTCTACGTTTTCTGTTCAGTGTATGTTGTTCTTAATTATCTTTATAGACTACTCAGTTATATTAATATCAATTATACTCCGCTACGATATAATTATCAAGTCTATTACTGAATTGAATAACATTACTATACTGAATGAAATTACTATTGCTATAACTATAAACATTACTATTATTGTTATAATGAAATGTTACTAACACTGCTGTTAATGCTGTAGTTATACATTTTTGATCTGTGAGTATAATAATAGAGTTTTTTTGTTTCTGACAGAAGTGACTTAAATGAAGATAATATAATGTTGTGAACACAATCGCGGCGTTTACAGCTAGGCCTACTGCCGGTAACAGTTACCCCTTCCCCCCCCCAGTCGGTAAAGAGTATCTTCCGATCCGTGGAAACTAATTTGGGATCCGTCATTCAGACTGCACGGATAACGTATAGCCCTCGAGCTCTATTTGACGATCTCGCGTAGGCCATTCTTCACAAGGACCCCGTCTGCAGTGCCTACCATCTTCCCAATCTCCTATGAATCGCCGCGAGTCAACATCTCACGCTTGGCTAGCTATCCAGCGTCTGCCCCAAGACTCCGCTTAGACAAAACAGAAACGGTGCGAACCGCCTCACCTGCGCTGTAGTCGTAGGTGCGGGAAATCGCGAGATGTGCAAGTGACTCCTTACTGGAGCCATCCGTTTAACTGTGTCCGATGCCTCACGGCGGCCGCGCCTACCGTCCAAGCCAGTGCCAGGTTCTAGGCTTCATTGGGTGAATCCTTAATGAAGCCACGGAGCTGCACCCCAGGAGCGGAGCCACACTCCTGGGGTGCAGGAGTGTCATACATACCATACGCATACATACCAGGACGCTATGATGCGTCGAGAAACATCTATCTGTCTAATCCCAGACCAAAAAGAACCGCAAAAGCTGAAACTAAGAATCGGAACACGGCACATCACGAACGACAGGGACAGCCATTGTGTATATTATGAAGCCCACACATATATTATTTAAATGTCTAAATATATAAGATACATCAATGATTAAATTTAAATAAGAAATACGAAGGGGGTTTGAAAAGTTTCCGGCCTAACATGGAAGAAGGGAGATAGGCCAATAGCAATACCAATTTATTCAATGTATTCCCCTCGCAGTTAATACACTTCCGACAACGGTCCTGCAACAACTGTAACCCTTGCAGAAAAAATGATTTGTCTTTGTCCCGAAGCTACGAGTTAACAGCACCGATGACAGCATCATTGTGTTCCTTTCAAGTACATTTTCACTTTTGGGAACTGATAAAAGTCCGACGGATCTAGGTGCGGAGAATAAGCGGGATGATCAATCAGTTCATACCCTTGTCCAATTTCTGAATTGTGATAAGCGCCTTGTGACATGGAGCGTTATCCTGAAGAAACATGATGCTTTTCGCCAGCTTTTCCGCCGTGTATTTCGGGTGGTTGCATGCAATTTATCCAGAACATCGCAGCAATAGTTGACATTCACCGTGGATACTTGCTGAACATAACTGATGTGGATGATTCCTTCCGCATCCCAAAACACAATCGCCATTACTTTGGCAGCGGATTTCTGCTGTCGAATTTTCTTGTGCTTTGGTGAACCCGTGTGCCGCCGCCACTGCATTGACTGCTGTTTGGTTTCTGGATCGTAGTGATGAAACTACGTTTTATAGACAGTCACCAAACGGCACAAACAAAACGGGGAAATCATGTTCAAAATGGGTCAACTTTGCGCGTGAAACAAGCACACGATGTCGTTTCTGATCGGCGTATTTACAATTTACACCACGGTGTTTTAGGCCTACTCTAATTGTTCTAATCTGTCTGCCCTCCTTCCATGTTATGCCGAAAAATTTTCAAACCCCCCTCATAATTAGGGTTCACACATACACGCACAGCAGTAAAATAGACGATGTCACTTAACATCTAAACGTAAAAAAAGTTAAGAATGAACACACTGTAGGCTACGTAGTAAAAATTAACGTTGTAGAGCCAATGAGTGAACTTGTCAATGATTACAACGCAAACGCATGCAATCGGTAGTAGGCCTACAGGAAACACTGAAGTCAAACGTAACACCGACTCCGACTAAGCCTATACGTTTGCAAGTTCTTTACGCGTAGCTATATTTACAAAAATCTATTTTTAATTGTTCATAAACTTTTTCTTTAATTTTATACTATATAGACTTATTTAAAAGATATATTTTTCATGTTATAACTCGAATTATAACGGAATTATAATGAAATTATGTTGCCATTACTGTTACTTAAGATGTTTATAATTTCACTGATATATGTATGCGTATGAGTAGTTCTTAAAAATGACCAGCATTTTTACTGTATTATTTATTTAACCCTAACTTATTCTATTCATATTTGTTGCATACAATTTTGAAAAAGAGAAAGTATAGGCCTACTGCATTGCTGACTACGTAAAATGACTACGAATACTTTGTCTTTATTTATAAAAAAATATACAACTGCTTTAAATAAAGAGATTTTACACTTCCTTTCAACATATTTTTGTGTTGTATTTTCATGAAACATGAACAACTCAGTTTATTCAGTGACACTGAATTTACAATTACAGATAAACAGTTTTTTATATTAGGGTCTAAATAAAATACAAATACTGTATGTGGAAATTTACATACAATTTTTAGATTAAATTAACGCAAATTACAGTATGTATTAAGGAAAGTTGACGTTTTGTTATTAAGTCGACCGCAAGTAATGAAAACCGACTGCTGCGCTCAACCAGATAATACCAGACCCCTTCTTGGGGGTAGATCTGACCAGAAACTCAATCGCATACTGACGATCTCCTTTTTATTTATAACGAATATGCTTCAAAACAATAACAAAAATATTTATTTATAGGACTCGTTTCACAAACTAAATAATGTGAAGAAGCTTAAAATAAATGCCAATACGCACACATAATTTGTACGTTGAACACATGGGAGGGAGACGGTGTGCGCCCGTTATAAGTGAAACCAAACGAGATTAGCAATAAGCCGCTTTGGGTGAAACACCCTTGATATTTTAATCTACATAAGTAACAGCTCCACTGGGAGTGAATTTTTTTAAGTCTAAATTACTCCCACAAGGATAGTATAGAAGGAAAAAAGAGACAAACAATTTTATGAGATTAGGTTTTGTCTCACAGGAAGTAAGGTAGTTACTGGTGCTCGCACGCAATGCGGATAAATTAAAAACTAATGACATCTTCATTCGACTTCACTTCCGGTTTAACAGCGTTCGCTAGATCATGTTATGAAGGGGGAGGTCACTTGCTGAGCTTCTTACCTACAGCACGTTTACAAAGCATCAACGTAACACGAACTTTTGAATAACTAGTAACGTTAAATATAAATTCACGTTCCCATGAAATTAATAACAAATTAGATAAAGAATTTAAAATTAAACTGTACACAGAAGAAAGCAAAAAATCTCTATAAACACGAAGAATTGTATAATTTAAGTACAAATAGAACGGTTTAATGTGAGTTCTCGTTCCGAACTTTTAACAAATTAGATACTAAGACTTTGACTGATTTGTCAGATACGATATTTGAGATATGGTTGATACTAATCTCTACTGTTTTTTGAATTTTAAAATTTAAATCTGTATTAATTTCACAGTAATTTACAATGTACGTCTTCGTATTGAGCACTATGTTTGTATTTTTTCCACTATCTCATTAACAAACAATAGTCTATAAGAGAGAAAGTCATTTTAAAAATAAATCCTTTAATTCGTAGTGACCGTCAATCAATGAATTTTTCAGTGAAGGGTTTGTGAGGATCGGTCAAAAAGTATAACACATATTTTAAATTATTTGTGTCGATGTTTCAACAATATTTCTTGTCATCATCCTGTGTATGAATACAAAAGAAAATGTCAAACACAACAGATCTATTATTTGAGTGAACGTGTTTGTGTATGTGCGTGCGTACGTTTGTATCCGTGTATATGTGAAGGAGTTAAAACAGTTTGTTTTACTCGAGAAAATACAACGAGAAAATTATAATATCCCAGAACATAATTTATACATTATTACAATTTGAATTGTAAAATTGTACAATGTAAACATTCCAGAAGTAAGTTACAGGCTTCAAGACACGATACAGGCTTCCTTAATTTTCGATAAGACACGCTTAAAAGTAAGAAACAGAATGTACCATCTGAACTATGTATATATGCTTTCAGAAAAATAAATTTTATTTTCAATACGATTAATACCTATAAAGAAATCGTACATTACGCTGTACAGTGTATTTCTATTTACTTCCAGTCTGCAATTTGTTGACAACTGAATAATACACTGCTAAACAGTGTCAAAACTGCAAAACGTTGTAGCTATAGCGATACCACCGATTATAATTTCGCGAAAATTCCGAGGTTGCGACGATTGTGAATAGTGCCAGAACAACCCCAGTGCGAATAGTGTGTGGGTGTGTGTAGATGCTGACAGCGCAATGAATTCTGAAAACGTTCCGCAATTTCCATATAATATTTTCTTAACACGACAAATAGGGGTACCTAGACGAGGTAGATAGGGCAGACAAATTTTGAAAAAGACAAGGGAGTTCCTAGACGGAGATGTTCGAGTTGCTGGACGACCATCTGCTTTGACCACCTTTCAGTTCACGTAAATGCATAGCATTTGGACTGTTCTGTTTAATTATGTCATCTTAAATTACAGCAAAGTCTAATTTTGCTAGTAGGTACTAAGCTAAGCTAGTATTTCCATAAGCTAGCTTCGTATGTCTCCTTCCCATTACCTGAATGTATTTCACACCAGTCTGTTTTAGTTTCATGTTCATTGTGAAGCAAATGAAAAATAATTGCGTGATAAGCTCATGCTATCACCAATTCAGAGATAATCACGTAATTATTTATTTGCGTCCACAACTACTGACATAGGCCTACCCACTCCAGTAACTCTTGTTTTCCAGTGGAAAACGTTTAACACGAAATATGGCTTAGGTCCCGACAGTTACTTCTATTTTACAATTATTACAGTTTGTACGGTTAACACGAAAGTTTACCTACAAAATATCAGTTAACACGAAAAAATTCTGTGCCGACGAACTTGAGACGGAAAATGACAGCGAAAATTTACGATATGCTTACCGCTACCGATATGCTTTCGATTCTGAGCCGTGTTCGTCGATATTTATAAGCCAACTCGGAAGGTGAAATGTTTGTTCACATTGATAAATTAGAACAATTTTTTGAAAATAAAGCTGTGCAGAATTGTGTGCAAAATAAAATAACGGACTATTTTAAGAATAATTGATCACTGTCACTAAACTTATACGAACTTTAAAAAACATCATACATTACTGTACAAGAAAACCTAAATCGTAAGACACCTAAGAACAGCTACAATGAGTGTAGGCATATACTAAATGGTAAGAAAAAAAACCATATTTTTTCCCAAAAATTAACCGGGAATTATCCAAAAGGCTAAATAAAACGTTTATATGTAAATACCTTCTGAATATTCTTTATTGCTTTATTTTATTACACGATATTACACAATACAGTATTTGTTCATTTATCTCATTTTGTTTCACATTTTGTCCGTTTAACACGACATTCGGTTAACACGAAAAAACAGCTGGTCCCGTCATTTCGCGTTAAACGTTTCGCACTGTACTTTACCGAGTACCACTGCCACGTATCGAAAACAGTGGCTTGCTTGATAATGTTCAGTTGTATCTTATGCGTATGTAATAGAAAGACTTAATAGGTGTAGATTATTACGTTCTTGTGTTACGTTATGTTAGAATGTACAATTTTTGTGAAATTTCGTCACGTACATTTTAGTTTATAATACTCTTACGTTTTCCTAAGTTTCACAGGCGCAGAGTGAGACTGCCCTAAACTGGTCTATTAGTTTACACCCTGCCCCGGTTTAGGCCTAAGTTCATTATAGGAACTTGCGCATTTAAATATTCATTACCTGGATTCGTCGAGAACCCGACGAATATTAATCTATACAACGAAACTGTAACATGTCGTATTCATAATTTTTACAGAAGTGTACAATTAAACCACACGACTGTATTGAGTGTTTCGGACTACCTATTGTTAAATAACACTAGTTTATTTTTTTTTTGATACTAAATAATATTACTGGACATCCAAGTTTCATAATTACTATGAATGTCAGAAGTAGACGCAACAGTCCGATACAGGAGCACAAAACTTCATGCTACAGAAGCTGTTAACAAACTGTTAAACTGTAAACTGTTAACAAAAAAAAACATCAGTCCAACCCCAGCAGTTGCGTCCAGCTACTAATAAACTTTATACTGTTGAAACGTAATAAGTTCAATCACTGTAACTCCCTAATAGAGCGATGGACTGGCTATGTTCTTATACCATCGCCCTACTGGCTCGAAAAACTGCTTCAGACAAGTGACCCCTGGACTTTAATACTGACTGTCCTTTTGAATGACGTCACGGATCTCAAGTCACCGACACTGTTGAAGTTGAGCTGTCCCAAGTGATCCTATATACACGAACACATAATGAACAAAAAAAACAACACAAACGAACAGCACTCGTTTGTTTCCTTTATCGCACTCGTGTACTGAAAACGTTATAGGCCTTTGCACATAGTGATGCATCGACAATTTACTCCGGGAAAACGAAAATAATTTATTATTAACAGCACGACAGTCATTTTGCATTCTCTTTACTCTCAAACTTTAGTCCCGTGTGACTTTTTCTGTTTCCGAAAATGAAACTGAAGCTTAAAGAGCAGCATTTCAATAGTGTCGAGGAGATTCTGACCAAACTGACACGAATGGAGACACAGACTTCCAGGAAAACATGGGAGAACGGTGGATCATTGTACGGATGCTGAAGGCAAGGGAATAGAGGTCAAAAGTAAATTATTTATCCGTAAACATTTTATACTATTAGTCATGTTTCTTCTTGATAGAACTTCGTATATTATAACCGCGTGACCACTTAATAAAAATTATAACTTCCGTTTTCAGATAATTTTCTAATTCACGAAACACAAAAAGGCTCTGCCTCGGATATACAGACAATGTGTGTAATAGTCGGGTGTAATAGTCTTTCGGAAAGTGAAGTTATTGGTCTTACCATGAATTCGGTGAGAACTACCTGAGTGGCCCTTTTTAACGCATGAATTTGGTGCGACTGGTATAACTAGATGTGGCGACAAAATAAACAACAAAATTTTGTTTTCCTATGACAATGTGAATTTTTTTTAAAGAATCGCTTCAAGCAGGATTGCCAAACTTCTGTGGATGTGTTATTTATATTAAGAAACAGTCTTATACAAAAATGTATTGCGTTAATGACAAAGTCAATGCAATTTAATTGAGGAACTGCATAACTGTGCTGGCGAAATCGTGTAGGCCTACAGTGGATGCTCTGAGTGACACACATAACGAAAAAAGCTGAATAATGACATACTTTATTCCTGCTAGATATATGACCTGCTAGACATATGTATGACCTGATAGACAGGTCATACATAACCATATGAAAAAGAAAACGGAAAGCAGTAAACAGTCTGAAGCTTTAAAACGTAAAGACCTAGATGTTTACCGCAAGCCACAGGGATGGAGATGTCAGTACATTTACTTCTTCACATTTAATATTACATTTCTGCACTATGCCGTCAACAGTATTCTAATGCAATCTACGACTTACCCACGAAACCCACAAATAGAAATTGATAATGTGTAAATAACAACAAACACGGGAGAGGCACTCGTGTTGTTAACGATATTGAGAATTAAAACAATGGCATTTCAAATGCAACAAATATTAGAAAACTTTGTGCTTCACTCAAATTTATGGAGATACAATTTATCTAATAAATTTGAAATTTAGCTAACAGAAAGAAGAAACAAGGATTACGGTGAAAATAAACGAAACACAATTTAAATTCTATGTAGTAGGAAGAAGGCGGTGGGTGAGTCTCTCTATTAGTGCACACGTGATTCAAGCGGTTTTGGTGACCTCGCACCGAATTTGAGTGACCGTTTATTAGGGCCTCTCCGTAAACGTGTAATGTCTTGGAATTCGGCAAAAAGAAGTAAGGTATGATTTGATTAACGTCGGCCAAATTTCATTGTTACCATTCGTACAACTCTTCTGGATTTGACAATCACCCGAATAAACCGGGTATAGAAATAGTTACCGTAGTAATTACGGGAAGAACAAGACAAGCGCTAGTGGCAGCATATCAGGAAATGGAAAGAGAGGGGCGAAAGGTCGGAGTATATTTTGATGACAAGGAATGAGAGAAGAGAGAAAGGAAGAATAATAATAGGCAACCACAGTTTTGAGGAGATCCAAGAATTTAAATATCTTGGAAGCAGAATTACAGAGAATTGTTAAAGTTGGAAGATATGAAAAACCTTGGTGTTTTCGAGAGAAAATTTGAGAATAATTTATGGACCAGTGTGAGACAGTGAGAAGTGGAGGATAAGAAAGAATCGTGAGCTAAAAGACCTTTATGTATAAGCGGACATCGTTGTGGCAGTGAAGGCGCAAAGGTGGAGATGGTTGGGGCACGTGGTGAGGATGAGAAGTGATCGAGGGCCAAAAGTGGGATTGGAAAGGAAGCCGGATGGAGTAAGGGGGAGAGGACGTCCAAATAGGAGATGGAGTGAAGATGTGGGAGGGGATTTGAAGGAGATGCGAGTAGTAGGTTGTAGGAGTAAGGATCTGCATAGAGAAGAACGGAGGAGAATCGGTGAATCATTGAGCACACCAGGGATCTACGGGGACCATAGTGCCAGAGGAGAGAATAGAAATAGTTACAGGAAAATAGATCATAAACAGAAATTAAATGAAATTCAAAAACGTGTAATGATGTGGAAAACCATATTGTTGATTACTCAAAATATGTTGATACAGTCTACTCCAAAATTATAGGCCTAATAAAGGCGTCAGTATAGCACAAATAAATAATTTCAGATTGAGTTCAAAATTAAAATCATAATTACACATTCACTACACATTGGGAATGCAGCAAGAAGAAAGCCTTATAACAAAAGCCTGTATTATTCAGCGCGATCTTTCGTAAAGCCATATTTTTAGATAAATCACTGACACTTTTCATACAAATCGGTTTGCGGTTCCAGAAGAAGAAGACCACCGCAAGCCGCTCATATGAAGCTTGCTCCTCTGAACATATTGTATTTTTCGTATCCTTATTATGCCATGCTATTTAATATTATTTTAATTAAATTGACACTAACTTAAACAGTAACATTAACAACAAAATAAATACATTTTTCAAAAACTTACTTGATACAGGCGGAAGGCGTATACTCGATACTGGCGGAAGGCGTACTCGTAGAAGTATTGAATACTTAGTAGGTGGTTACGTACTCGATACAGGCGGAAAGCGTACTCGTAGAAGTATTGAATACTTCGAAAATATAATTGGGCGAGTGAAGCGACTTCTCAATTTTAAGTCAACAATTTGGTATCTGTCTGTTTATGATCACGATAACTTTTGAACGCACCTTTCGTAAAACCTGATATATATATATATATATATTGTAACGTTATGATGTGGTCGTCTCTTTTTATGACGTGTACAAGTGTTGTACGTGTGAGTGCGTTCGTCTCGCACTGGGGTCGTTACATCTATTCTTGCGCTAACGATGTCCGTAGCGATGTTGTAATTACCAGTACAACACAACAGATACCTGTTTTTAAATAGGGGTGTGTGAATCCCGGGTGGCGCCAAATTGTTTATTAAAACAATTAAACTTATTAACTAATATCTTATTAGGGTGTTCTCAGCGATGACGGCCGGGGCGTTCAAATAATTCCCGCTCGTTCAGCCTCCTGAATCGGGTAGGTAGTTGTTCGAATTGCAACGTGAGCGCTGGTAGTCAAATCTAGCTTTCGTTAACAAACACAAGTAATACAATACACTCCCTATGAAATGAAAACAATAGTTACTCTTTGTACTAGTTATTTTAATAGTTGATTTGTAATATTTCAGTTTGACAATTAATATTATTCTGGTTGATTAATAATTTTGCACCGACAATTTACATGAAACACTTTCTGCTCAGGCTGACGAAATCGATTCCGGAACGAGGTACTTACTCCAGCATGGCTGCAGTTTTGGTTAAGTTACAATTTACTCGTTCCAAAATCGGGGTTCTTTTGATTACAAGACAAATAATTCCTATGATTACAATAAAAAGTACATTACCTTACTTTATGTGTACTTAAATAATAAGGTGTGTGGTTTGTAATCTGTTCTGTAGTGTCGTTAAATGTGTTTATAAAGTTCGTATTCACACAACAGGTTATGTGTTATGTTAACAAATTTTCAGTATGTTATTTTTCTTAATTAATCTTTGAAACAGAATAGTCGGTTGACAATGAGAGTTTATTACTTTTAGAAATATTTAAAGTGAGTTTATTTTTTGGAAATAGGGTAATTAAGGATATTTAACACATCAGATGACTTGGTGTTATCAATCATTGAGTTGGAAGAGGATTGGGCTGCAATCGTTTTCTGTTTTCATTACTCTTGGGACTTAAGTAGGTCTGGCGTCCTTTTCATATTAGATGTGGTCATATTTTCATTTAATTTCCTGGTAATATGGTCCTTGACATCAGTTGACAGTTCCAGTTGTTCGTCTGCTTCTTATTCGATCATCGTTTTGAATTTTGTTTACTATTTTTACATTTTTTGATTAAAAATTGGTCGTTCAATATTCGGCTTCTGTTCTGCAAGAGTGACGCTTTACGAGTAACGATATTCAACCGTAATTCCGCCCCTAACGGCAGTTTCTATGGTTACCAATTAATTTTGATTGGCTTAGATTGACATAATCCATTGTCATTAAAATTTGAATTCTTTTCAAAATCCTTGTATATCTTCTGATTGCTTTTATTCCTCTATCTTCCCTCCTAAGTATTAACTATTATCACTGTTATTTGTATTTCCTTTCATATATTAATTTGATACCCCACAAGTTTGGGTTATTTTATGTTTTATGATTTTACAATTATTTTAATATTTGCTAATTACATTTCTTTTTTAATTTAAATCCTTATTATAATATTTTGCTTTAAAAATGATTTACAATTTATCCTTGGTTAGTTATTCGCCTCGGATTTGCTAATTTCTTTGTTAACTTATTACAATTTGTAGTTGTTTGTTCTTGACAGTTAGGCATTTTCATAGGCCTAAGTAGCCATTATTTGTATTTACTTATTTCGTACAAAATATGTCTCTTTTTAGCTTAATGAGCTTAGCTTTGTTATTATAATTGGATGTATTATTTATTGATGTGTTTTGGCTCTGTTGTAGTGTTATTATTATGTTACTATTATTTTATACATCATGAATTGCTAATTATTTACTATCTGGTTTTCTCGTTTACATTTCTTTACTTTCTTACTCATTTAATTTGCCAATAAAAACAATGTGGCTATTATTTACTACTTTTGTTCACATAAAATACAACATCTAGGTCAATGGTCTGTATAATTCTTCCATCCATATCCTATTCATAAACTTGCTTAAACAATTATTTAATAATTATTTGATAACATTTATTTAAAGTTTATTTCACTTTATATCATTTTTTGGGTGATAAACAACTACACATTTTTTGAATTTACTTTAATAATGATCCCTGGTAACATGGGGTGTTTATTGATTTGTTTTAACTTCTTAATTTTTTAAATACTCTTTACTTTCACTCCATGCTAACACTATCTGTTTTCTCTTTCATGGGATTCTCCCTTTTAATTATAACTGCATTCAATTAAACTTAACAATAGTATTCTTTCTTAAATAATACTGTCTTCATCACTTTTCTGTGTTCATTATATCTTAACTGTTTACACTTAATCCTATTCTTAACAACTTTCTTACTTACTAATATTTTTCACTGTTAATCTTTTAGTGTTTCTTATTGATTTACTAAGTGTTTATGTTTTTATCCTTCACTATTTTTCACTATACTGACATTCTTTATAATACATTATTCTTATTTAATCATCACTTTCACTTTTAAATTATTTATTGTTGATTATAATTTATTTAGTGTTTTTTCTTTATCCCTTTATTTTGGGATTTTTACACTTACACTTTTGCACTTCTAATATGTTTTTGGTGTTAAGTGTTTCCAAATGGGTCATCCCTCTAATTACTTTCTCACTACTGTACTATCTCTTTCATTACAAATATCATTAACAATATTAACAATTTTATGTCTCTATTGATTTTAACATTACTTCTAACTCTAATATGTGGGTTAGTTTCCTTTTATATTTAACATTCTTTAATTGGATTTCTTTCAATTGTCATTTACTTTATTATCCATTAATTGATAATAATATTTATTTATTACTTAAGTTATTTATTGGTTTCCGTTTCAACCTTACATTGAGTGTATCATTTCTCCTGCTTTTCTTCTTTATTACTTGTTTGTGTCTTATCATTGGGTTTCCTTTTTATTTATTTCCCTTTATCTTAGGTTCGTTTCTTTTTCATTCTCCTCCTTCTTCACCTTCGGTGTATTTCCTTTATATCTTGTTTTCCCATCTTCTCCTTTGGGTTCATTTTAATATTTGGCATTGAGTCATTCAATTCCTTCAATTTGTTTCATTTTTGCTGGGGTTCGGTTTTTTCTTTCTTCCATTTGGTTTGGTTAATCACTTTCCTATTTGGTTTTATTCTCGTTTGTTTTTTGTTGTTCCCTTCTTTTGCTTCCTTTTGTTGGGTCAATCACTTGGGTTAGGTCATGACGTCGTTTGTCGTGTCATTGTCTTTTTATTTTCTTTATATTAAACATTTTATTTTATATGAATTATTATTTTATATTCAGAATCATCTTTTTTATCCCTGGTATTGGTGTGGCTTATTTGTGTTGTAACAATATATATCTCCACATTTTTACTTCACAGACTCCTATAGTTTTTGAGATTGATCCCACCTAAAAATACGGGGTGGGAGGTAAAAATGTGAGGGGTAAGATCGTGAAATGTGGGGTACTAAATATAAAATCTGAATACAGTATTAATTTTTGGAAATCTCAAATTTTTTGGACGCCAGATCATAAGAAAAGGACGAAATTTTTTTTACAATTTTAAAATCCATGTCGGGTATTAGACTAAAGGGAATTTTAATCCAAATTTGAGTCGCAAAAAATGGAACCACAGACTAAAAATGGAACTCAAAATTTTAAGAAAATTGTAAATGTCTATGGTGGGCATCAAGTTCTGAAAAGTTTTATTCAAATAAAAACTTGGTATTTTTAATAATTTGACAAAATTAACATTTGTCAGCATCTCTTGCAAACTTTGAACCGCCTCGAAAAGTTTTTAAGCTGTTTTAAGAAAAAAAAGGTTTACATATTCTTATCAGTTACGTATATTTGAGTTTTAAGCCTATAGGCCTATATATCTATGGAAACATATGTGAAAAGTCGGACTAAATTATTTGTCACTTAGGCATTATGGTTATAAATTTAATTAAAGCCGAATACAGTAGTTATGAATTTCTAGTGTTTTTTCTACGATTGTCAGCTTCACAATTGTTATTTTTCAAGAAAAGAAATAGTAGAGTAATCGCGGTATTTGTCGTTCTTGCTGAAATCTTATCTAATATTGAAATTTATCTCGAAAATAAATGGATTTCGTTCAAAATTGTCAGCGAGTTCTGCAGTTCAGAGAGCATACTAGTACTTTATTAAAAGAGCACTTTTCGCTACACTTTCAAAAGTTATTCAATAACATTGCTCAAATCGATTACCTCACACTTTTAAAATTTGCAGTTTTGAAAAAAAAGTTTCGTGGTGCCACTGTAACCTGTAGTGATCGAAATTTAAAAAAATTTTAATTCCTCGATCAAGTGGCACGTTCCCACACTCGAGTCGACGGACACAAGCCCAGGTCGTAAATAATGACGAATCAGGGACACGTCAAACCCGACGCCAGTGCGAAGACAAAGAAAAAACGTCTGTGTACAGCACACAATAAGAATTTGAGGGCGTCGTTGACAGCTCGCAGTTTGTTACAATTTACAGCACCCAGCAATCGAAAACAAAGACTTCGTCCAGCTGCCGAGTTACGCGGAAACGAAATGGAACGCCTGCTGTGGAGGTGAAGTGTAACGAGCACAAATATGAAAGGCTTCACTCTGCTACAAAGGAGTACAGAGCAATCTCAACTAACAGATAAACAATAGGACATAGACTCAGTGAATACTGCCAGTACACCCTGCACAGCGTGAAAACAAACCTTTGACAGTTTACTGAGATTTACGACTGGAAAGCGTGGAATCGACGGGAAACGACTCCAGCGAAGGGTTGATAATCGGCGGAACGAACAACGAATAACTTGAGCAATTAACCAAGGCTCTGCAGTCTGTTAACAAAAGATCGGTCAGAACCTTGACAAAGCCTAAACAAAGGTTGACAGACAGCCAGGAAATTGCCCTAGTTTCTTAGAATCCGTACCACGTTCGTCACATGGAACACTCCGGGGATGACGACAACCAACCAGCGTCAAGCATCTTCTAAAAGAGCTCGTGGAGAGAGTAAGAAGGGTTCGGACGACGAATCGGGAAACAGAGGATGAGATCTGCAGAAGAGTAGGAATTTGTACAACCAATCACGAATCCGAGAGGGCGTAGAAATCCAGAATTTAGACTTATGGGTAAGATGTTTCAATAAAACTGTTTTGCGAAGACGCGGAGCGAGAGTCTACAGTCTACAAGTCAATCGGTCATAAGTTAATAAGTCAGTACGTACGACAGTCAGACGGTTGATTATAGTCGGAACAGTAATACATTCAGTGATAGAAACAGTTTGCGCGACCTACCGAACTTACAATTCGGTGAATTCATAAGTGAACTTAGACATACGATATAGTCTCACTTACACACAAGTCTGTGCGACAAACGTATATATATTCTGATGGACTATAGTGCGCACGGGACTTGAAACTACAACCGACGCGAACATAATAACACAAGTAATTAACATTCCAAGTATAACAGTGAGTGACATTTCAAACACTCTCACATTACAATGAGTCACTACATTGAACAATTAACTGAATGAACTATATCGAACAATTAAGCACACAGTATACACTACATCCAGATAGACGGAACAGTTAATCATGGACACGAATACGGCAAACTCTCAGAGCAATTCAGCTTAATGACAATATTAACATCTCAATATTTGAACTCCAAACACCCGATATCAGCGGGGTACAGCAACACCGTACACATAACGGGAGTGAAGATTTAGTGAAGTGAAGTGATTAGTGCTTTTCATAACAGTGAGTAAGATGCACGACGAGTCCTCCAGCAAACGTCATCTCACACCGGCGGGATATTGGATAAACACTCTCACAAGATAAGCTTTTATGTCTATTAAATCTTAGTAATATACTACTGCACTGTTTCCTCTTTTCAAAGAACAAACCCCAAGAGATTATATATAAATCATATGAATCATAATTTTTATAAATCAATATTAACGTAATTCATCATCTGAGAATAATGAACGCATTTAGGTAGGAATAAATATATTTGTTGATTGTTTATTGTTCGTATATGTTTTGTATATGTCTATTATTTACTGCATTTGGATGTAACGTATGTTTGTGTTTTCAGGAAACAACGTACAAATTGTATTTTGTTATTATGTGTTTATATTATGTATGTATTTGCAGGATATAGTAACTTACTTGAATAACAAATATAATAAATAAGTAATTATTTTATATTTAATCTTGCGTTCATTATTGAAATTTAACCTTTATTATTAATTTATTTCATCCTGAGCATTTCACAAAGAGTCTCAAAAGTTATGCTAAGTATCAATGGACACAACAAACTCAACCATTGAAACGTCCGATTAACAGACTCATAAATCATATTTATTTAACAACTGTGTTGAGTCTAATCTGACGAGTATGAACTACTTATATATGTATTCAAGTTAACGTCCATCATAACTCTTAATTAATTCACGAAGTTAATGAGATCCAATTTACTAATTCACATTTGGATAATCCAATAATACTTACAATTAGCATAATTTCGCTCAAACATAAATGGTACGGCAACCCTAATTACTTAATTAATTGCCACTCCCATTTATAACATTAAAAACCGGCAATGTGAGAAATAATCGAATGATTCGATTTTCAAAAAGAAAAAAATTATTATTTTATTAAATTATGTCATTAGGATTTATCTCTGAAGTTAAATGACGGTTGAACTGCTTTATGCCATGAAGTAAGTCACCGCCATTAACTCCACTCTGGAGGACTTTGTCGGCCAATATGACATGAGCGTTTTCACAATAGTATTCGTCATCGTCACATTCTGTTATACAATATAAATATGATCTTAAAAATACGAATGCGCTGTTAAAATAACTGAAATTTTCCGTCTATTAAAATAACAGTGGCATCCAAGTTTTTACGGGACAATTACTTCAAAGACAATTTAGCAGATGTCATACATTGGAAATCGAAATGCGCATCTTTCTTCTAAGCCGTGATATCTGTGACCTGGAAAATGCTTCTTCAATACCAGCTTCTGTAGCTACATTCCTCGCTTCTGCACAAAACGTTTAAAAACTTTCATCGTATTGTATTCTATTGAAACAATTCATAAAATTGTCTATCGCCTCCATTGAACATTTTATGTGGCGTTTAAGGTTTTGCAGCACTTTTAACGGTTTTATTCAGATTATGAATTTTACTTACTTCACACTCGCAGAATATGCAGATGCTTAGTTTTACTTTTAATAGTATCAGCTAAAATTTTTGGTAATAGTTCCCAGTGACTACCTTGTCTCTGACAGCTACAAAACTTGCAAATAACCGGTTTTTTGTGTTCCTACGTAAACTACAGGCCAAAACTAGGTGCGGGAGCGAAAAATTCGTACTTTTAATTGCAAGTTGAAAAAAAATGCATAATTACTGAAACACAATGCTCTTTTGAGTTGGTTGCTTTTCCAGTGACTTGCACAAAAACCGATTATTAGTGGAAAACGAGTTCTGCCACAGAAAGGGAGACATGTATATAGTAATAGGCAACTTACTTCGAGTTGGCTTCTTTTCTACGTGGATGTCACAAAAAAAAAACGAGAAAGGTTAGTAGTTAGTTTGCATGTTAACCTAACAACGTCAACTTTACCTTTATTTACATTAAAAAAAACTAGCTTATTTTGTGCGAATTGTTTGCTTCCGCACCTAATTTTGCTCTGTCGTTTACGTAGAAACACAAAAAACCCAAGTTTTGTGGCTGTCAGAGACTACTTAGGCACTCGGAACTATTGCCATTTAACTACTGTTGTTAAACGTTTGCCGTACAATCTTGTTTACATCTAAATACCGACACTGTTTTGTTTTTGTGTTAGACATTCTGAAGATATGTCTGTAAACCGAAAACAAATAGAGACGCGTACCACACGTTTCAGAATTAGCCGCCAAACCGTGACTAAAAGCAACAAGACCGAAAAGCTTGTAAACTTCTTAAATATATTGTTGTATTGGCGTGTTAGTGGTCTCAAATATTTCTACTAGTAATTTTGTACAAACCACTATGTTGTCTTTGGTTTTTTTTAGGACGAACTCTTGCTTTTGTTTGTTTTGAATAAAGCCCCACTTGAGTTAATACTGAGACGAATGTAAGTATCAATTTGAAACGTTTTTAAGTGTTTCACGAAAATGAAAATGTTGGGTGGGTGTGTAAAGAATCACGTGATTCGTTAAAACTCGAATGAAGGTCCCTCAAGAATTCGTGGTTCTCTACAGAGCCGCCGATAAGTCCCCCTATTTGAAAGGTGGGAATGAAGCGTGCTCAGACTTCATCTAATAGTTATCTATGAGATAGTCTGCAAACATAGTCAGTCACGCGTCAGGAGGATACGTTCCTCAATTCGTGTGTGGGGATTAGAAATCCTGTTTTCCGACCTTTCTCGAGGTCTAAAGTATTTCTCAATTCGCGCGCGCCCTGTTCAGATACTGTGACTCGAGAAAGACAGTCGGTTGGGTTGCCTGTCACGACTCAATCTCAACATTTACAGTTTCCCGTACGTTATCACTTTCACGCTACAAACAGACGATAGACGTCTCTTCCTTACTTAATCGATCAAGTTTGATTTATCTGTACTTACAGTACTCCCTCGCTAACGTAGGGGAAATGCTTCTAAGAAATTTCGTGGTTGATGCAGTTAAGTTTATTTGACAAAAAAAAAAGGATCAGGAAATGTGAAACAGGTGTTCGAATGTACGAAACATTTTGTAAATTGAGGCTAGGGAATCTAATTGTAAAAGATTGCCGTCAGATTACTTCAAGACGCTTAAAAAAGTAGGTCGCCTGCATTTATTACGATTTTATCTGAAGCTGGTTATAGGGAAATGACTTATCTTGCCGATCTTTACTGTCCGCTCGATGTTGCGACTAGAAGGGCACGAAGCTACATTGTCACTGGAGTCCGGGTAGGGCCTTGGCCTCTCGTACAAGTTCAGCCTATTTTCTGCTTCATCTCCAACGTTTCACTCTGTTCACATTTTCTTTAATATCGTTCAGCTATCTTCACTTCGATTTTCGTCTCAACCTTGTAAGGACCTTTTGTAAACATTCTTGACAGCTTTATCTTCATTTGTTGTTTCTACGACCGTTATCACAATGTTCACTTATTCCTTTCTTAAAAATAGTTTTTATCGTGCATGTGGAAGTCACCTGAAATCGAGTGTGTAGTCCCTGAAATCTGCATCACCCTGCAGCAACAAGTTAGCAAAACATTTTCTTCGATTTTTAGCGGCAGATTGAACTGAATGTCAAGAGTAGGCCTACTACATCCGTAATCACAATGGGAAAACTTAGAAACTGTATTGAAATTTGTTTTGTGTATTTGGCTGTCTGACGGTCTTTACAAGTACTTTTCGTTTTATCTTTCTCTTGAATAACGTTTCGCACATTCCGATATCTTGAAATTTGAATTTCAACGTAGATAGTCTGGGCTTTAACCTGAATTACAGTTATCAAGTTCCCGATATTAGGCTATATAATTCTATACGTTATCAAATTGTATGTTTTATATGTCCATGGTCATACAAATTGAAAACAATTTATTCCTTCTTTCTTGAAAACATTCACAATAACATGATGAATCCCTTGAACTACATCTGTTAGCGGTTTATAGCGAAGAAATTAATGTCTTCCACAACAGAAGTATCTTGGCTACCTCATTATCATCCCCGAAGTCTTCTACTTCCACAAGGATGTTATTACTGAATCCTCTCCTCTATATTACTGTTAAGAAGATTTCTGTAATAACCTGTCCCTCTACAGCAGTGGTTCACAAAGTGGGGTCCGCGACAATGTTTCAACGGGTCCCCGGACGCTTTTAAGAAAAAATAGAATATACCGTAATTTTCTCTAATTTTGTAGTCTAAAATCTAAATTTTAGAATCTTAAAACAATTAATAGAAGATTCCAGATTTTTTTTTGTTCAAATTAATTGTAATTGTAAAAGTAATTTAAAACTAATGGCTTTAATGTCTTTAAATCATGTTGTGTAGCAGATCTGTTTGTCAGCCGAACTGATCGTGCTGTTTTAGTCCACGTACAAGCACTGTATCTCGCGTATAAGCACTGTATCTAAGCATAACGTTTTTCCGTGTAGCTGGTTTTACGCCTCAGTAGATGAAAGATAAAGCCGAGGTTGGCAAAGTTAAGAATAAACTTGATGTCGAGAGTGACTTAAATACTGAAATTATCAGACATTAAACCTAATATTGCAGAGCAATTGTTCAAAAGCAGCTTCATGTTTGTTTTATTTCATAACTCAGACGGGGTCCGTGAAACTTTTTAATTTATTTTTTTTGGGGGTCCGTGGACTGAAAAGTTTGAAAACCACTACTCTACAGGTTATTCGTTTGTCTCTACAGGATGAACCACTTCGCTGAAACTCTTTCCATTCACATTTGTTCTCAAATAAAATTTCCTTACTGGAACGTATTTACCTTATCTTATTTTACGACTTACCCTTATTAAAATCTCTTATTTAAAAGAATTAACTATCCACTTTTTTGTAACAGATTAAACTTGTTTTGGTGTCAAGAAGCTATCTTACACTATGTTAAATGACTTTCGTTTCTCACAAAATGTTCGGTGGAAACTAAAGGTCTAAAATAATGCTTACTTCATTCCAAACTTCAATACGTTTGGAACAGCTCTTTGTTGGATGAACATAGCTTTGGATACTTCACTTGACTATATCTGATACAGATATAACAGATACATGTGACGTCTGATGGAAATACTACTCTCGAAATAGAAAAAGAATAAAAGGGTTGTATGACTTTGAACCAATGTATCTGAATACCTGCCACAGTATTTTAGGTCTTGTCTCTGCTGAAGTAATTCATACACAATATCGGTTTTGGAGTTGTCGGACGCTATTTAAAATAAACAAATTTACAATTTTTCAGCCAGCAAACACTGCAGGTGATAGAAACAGGTGATTCTACAAAACAGGCGATAGAATGAACGCATCCTTAATACGATCAAATTAATGCGCTGATAGTGTTTTTAAATAAGTTAACAACTATCAATCTTCTTTTCGGGTGTAACGAAAAATCAAAGAGCTCATGCAGGGGTATCCATATTTATTCATAAAAAATACCGGAATCGGGTAAAATCATGGGAGCCCATTAATGAAAGGTTTTTAAAAATGAGAATTCAGCTAAGAGGGAGAATTATTACAATATTTGGCATATATGCTTCAACTGAGGACGCCACAGTTCAAACCAAAGACAATTTTGAAGAAGCTCTGAGACAAATCATAGAGGACATCCCAAACAGTCACGAAATAATACTTGCAGGAGATCTTAATGCAAGAGTCGGAAAACAAAGAAACAGTAAAGTAGTTGGCACACACGGAGAAGAGACAGTTAATAACAATGGTGAGAGATTAATCGATTTATGTGAACAATATGAATTGAAAATAATGAATACCTTCTATGCTCACAAAGACATCCATAAGTATACGTGGTACCAGAACACAAGAGGTCTAAGATCTATAATACATTATGTAATATTGAGACAAAGATCTGGTTTGAGAGTGCGGGATGTGAGAGTGCACAGGGGAGCTGAATGTGGGTCAGATCACAGATTGGTCGTTGCTAAACTGCATATTCCCTTCATAGGAGCTCATGTAGAAAGAGCAGAAAATGTTGGCCCGAAAATTGAAGAAGCAAAATATAATTTGAAGAGCTTTCAGCACGATAGTACAAGAATGCTGTATTCGTGGAGATTAGAACAAAAGTTAATGACAGCAACCAGATCCAGAATACGAGGATATAAAGAAATGTATTAGAGAAGCGGCTGAGGAAGCCCTAGGAAGACAGGATCGGAAATCAAATAAAACATTCTGGTGGGATAGTGAAATGGAAGAGAAAATCAAAAAGAAAAAGGAAACATATTTGAAACTACTACAAACTAAAGATGAAGAGACTAAAGAAGAATATAAAAGAATGAATAGAGAAGTTAAACAACAAGTAGTGAAGAAGAAAAATAATGCTTGGGAGAAAAGATGTGAATGCATAGATAATCAGCTGGGAGGTACACAAAGCTCAGAAGCTTGGAAGACAATTAAAGCCATTAAAACTACAAACCGGACACAGATATTTTTGAACAACATACCTGAAACAAAATGGATACAACACTTTATGGAGCTATTGGTTGAAACAAGGAATAAATTCATTCCTAATGACCATGAAATAAAAGTATCTGGAGAAATTGCGCTAAGTATTGAAGAAGTTCAAGAGGCAATAAAAGCTACAAAATTGAGGAAATCCCCAGGTCCGGGAGGAATAAACCCAGAATTAGTTAGATATGGGCTCCCCAAGCTGTTTGAAATGCTCAGAAAATTATTCGAAAGATGCCTAAATAGAGAAGAAGTGCCAGTGGAGTGGCGAACATCGTATATCTCACCAGTCCATAAGAAGGGTTCAAAGTTGGACCCTAGAAATTACAGAGGAATTGCTGTGATCCCGACCACTGGGAGACATATTCAAGGATTTTGAAAAACTGAATTGAAGAAGACATCAAGACCAAGCAGCCCGAAGAACAATCAGGTTTTAGAGCGGGGCGATCCACGGTAGACAACATCTTTACAATCAAAATAGCAGTTGAAAAGAGAGTACACATAATATAGAAAAGTATATAGCTTTAATAGATTTAGAAAAGGCATATGATAGCGTCCCAATCTCACAGTTATGGAAGGAGATGGAGCATTTGAACATAAATGCAAATTTGATTGCAGCCACCAGAAGATACTATCAACAAAATATCACCAGGGTCAAACTGGGAAACAAACTCACTCTCCCATTCGAAACTACAAAAGGCGTAAGACAAGGATGCTGCTTGTTCCCTAAAATATACTTAGACAGATCTCTAGTAAGATGGACAAAGAAGTGTAAAAGCATGGGGCTGAGAGTAGGAGATAACAATCTGTTCACACTATATTTTGCCGATGACCAGATTGTGGTAGCGGAGGATGACGAAGACCTCGAGTATATGGTCAGAAAGTTAAAAGAGGAATATGACGCAGCTGGTTTGACGATGAACATGGCAAAATGTGAGTACCTGATAGTGGGCAACGAAGAAGTTAAGGACTTAAAATTGGATGTGGACAGGATAAGAGGTGTTGAAAAAAGTAAATACTTAGGCGTTATTTTCAACAAACAGGGAAGCAGCAAAGATGAAATTCAAGAACGTGTTAACAAGGGGCGAACCGTTATAAGAACGCTGAATTCGCTTCTATGGGAAAGAAGTATAACCAGAAATACAAAGAAACATATATATATATATATATAATAGCATGGTGCAAAGTGTAATCCTTTATGGAGCAGTTTAGAACGTTTCAAACGTAAATAAGAAAAAACTGATGGCAGCGGAAATGGACTTCTTCAGGAGGAGTTGTAGAAGATCGAAATTATACAGGGTTAGAAATGAGACTATTAGAGCCGAGATGAATATTGACAGGACAATAATAGATGAAATAGAAAGGAGACAATTGATTTGGTTTGGGCATGCGTAGAGATTAGAAGATGACAGATGGCCCCGCAAAATACTGGAATGAATACCACCGGTGAGGAGGAAAAGAGGACGTCCACGGAGGAGTTGGCGAGATGACGTAGCGGAAGCAATGGTTGCAAGAAATTTAGAACTTACATGCTACGATAGGTTACAATGGAAGCTGGGGACGGAGAAACGGCGACAGCAGTAAAGATCCGTTATATATATATATATTGCAATGAAACACAGGATCCTGATAAGCAGTGCAGGCTTGTGTAAATACACAGACAATAAACATTCAAGTTTCAAATGGTATGTTGTTAGATTTGTTATTTGTTTTTTTTTTTGCTATAAGTTTTGTATTTTAGAACGGATAAGGAATTAGGATAAGTCAAACTGTGTATTATTGTATGTGCTATTTATTCATGTACTGTGTCAGTGGAAATGTGCGCGTGTGCGCGAGTGGTAAACGTTTCCCTGCCGTGCGTGAGATAAGTATCGAATCATATTGACACTTGAACTCGACATAAACTATTATATTAGCTACAGTTTCCCTATATTTCCTGACCATAAAATGACGTTAAAATATGGTTTCTTTAAAATATAAAACTCGTTGTAAAACGCATTTCTGCGTGAGATAAGACATTCATAGATAACCACCTATGCATGCCCATGCAAATTGTATGCACTTCTCGGCATGAAACCACATTGTGTTGTGTGCAAAATAACCATGTGACTTCCTTCCACCAATAAGAAGCTCGAAGGGAGTCGGAATTTTCTTCAGCCTGTGGCTGCACGGGCAGTTCTTCTCTTCTAGCTATCACGAACGGAACGTGCAATTCTCGTGCAAGATTTTTCGCTTGCGAGAATCTGTTAAGTCCTTTTGTCGGTAGGAACGAGTGCGAACTCTCAGAACTGTTTATTTAATTCATTTTCACACACGTTATTGTTATTGCAACATAACGTGTATAAAAGTGAACTTAAACTGGTTACTGTGTGAGGTAGTCTACAGTACGAGAAGTATTCTATAATTTACTTATTGGTAAAAATATTATCATTAGTAGTTTCCGCGTGAGTGGAAGATTTCCGCTTAGGGAGGTCTGCTGACCGTGGTAGACCTAGTGTTACGCGTGAACACTTGAAGAGTCCGGATAGTATAAGTCTAATATACCGTTTCTAGTTAATACCCACTGTGACCTGAGATACTTGTGAATTCTAAATACTGTACAAAATTCCAGTAACAGTAACCCCTGGAACCATTGTTTGAGTGCGAATCGTCAGTGTCAACGTAGGAACTTCAGGACACCAGCCCAGCTGTAATCATCACCAGGGTCAACCATCTGGCATCATACGCCACGCCTGACGACTCCACTACAACAAAGCCCCCCCCCCTCAACATTGCCGTGGAAGTCATCGTATATGTAATGTACCATAACTCATATATGAACACTATTTAACATTTTAAGAGACTAAATTTGCAAACACTATTATTATTATTCTTGTCAAATATATCGCATAAACAATTTCATACGTCTTGTGTGCAATAAATAATCTTAAATCCTCCAATATAGACTTTTGCATTAAAACACACGTACTACCATATCCTATGCGCCAATAGTTAAGTTATTTGTGTTGTCGCAATATATATATATATATATATATATATATATATATAAAACAACTATCAATTGCAAACGAACTGTAATACGATGAAGCTTACAAAACCGAGAATAACATCTTGAACTTCTTCATAGTCAACTGTACATAACCGCTTTGATAATAGTGTATTCTAAAATTTCCTTTATTCTGAACAACGTGAAGTAATTGGTACACATTATTAGCCGATCTGTTAGGCCGTGCATCGGAGGCCATCATCGGTGTCGAAAACAATTGGCACGGTGTCCCCCAATTCACCCCAGTGATAAGGTAGAGGGGGTGAATTGGCGGACTTGTTTTGGACACTGGTGACGGCTTCTGAAGGTGAGACCGAAACGCCTGTCAACACAAACTGTAGACCACGGCCTGATGACTCTACGTTATGTGCTTTTACTAAGAAAAAGTTAAATAAATTAATTACTTGTTCATTTTCCAAGCAAGGATTTAACTTATCGTTACACTGACTGCTCATTCATTAAAGAAAAATAATTAAAGAATATTCTGATTACACATAAATTACATTGGTTTTATCTCTATCTACATACTTATTATTTAATCTTACAAAATTTTTTTTTTTTTTTTTTATTAAAGTCTTTCAATGTCTTTCTCTTTGATAATTATATATTGGTTTTTCGTCACCTTAAATTCTGCAGAGTTGTCCCATGTCCTCCAGTGATTCCGTCGGTTCGCTCCTCCTGCTGGATGTCCTCTTGTCCTCACTGCTCGTCCTCTCGTCTCTCGTCCTTCATGGTACATTGGCTGCTGTAGATTATGATGGCATGTTGCTCTGGATCTGTAGCTGTTATGGTAGAACCGTCTCTAGTCCTCTGCTAGTCGTTCTCTCGTCATCTGTCTGGAGTTGATGTTCTCAGTTGTAGACTCTCGTAGACGTCCGACAATTTCTTTGTTACGGTACTTTTCTTTATTATTGTTTTCATTTATACTTTAAATCAAAACCTTTGCCGTAATACTTTATAAGTTACGCTTAAAAAAATCATACCGATGTTAGACCTAGCGTCTAACTCTGTCCAAAGTAGTTAAAAAATTCGCGTCTCGGACGGACATAGCGTACCGCCGCGACTGATGACTGTTAGAAGAGAGAGTTCGTCTCTCCTGGGCTCATATTTATATCCACCAAGAAAACTGCACCTGTCGGTTCAGGAATATGCATGTCGAAAACTGTCCATGGCGTGGGTAGCCCCCACTCTCGTCTCATTTCACATTTTTGCACTTTTTCGCCAATCACACTGTTTAATGCGGATTTCAAGGTGATATAATATTGTCTAAATTAATTATACATACGATATGTAATTCTCATGATGATCACACCATCAGGGTATTTATAATGCTTTAAAAATCGCACAGAATTCGCACTGATTGTCCGAATTAAGTAAAATTCGCACTGCACTTGTGTCTGATTTTTACACATTTTTAGAAGTTTTTACATTCTTTCTAACATTTATGGTTTGCTTAATATTAAATATATTCTTAATTTAGCATTGACTTGGGGTGAGGTTGCAAACTTTCAGGCTCAAACAGGCTTCACGCACACACACTATTTACTTGTGTACACGCATGCAGCGGTAATCGCGTGATCCTGCGTGTTGACTCCTGTTTGCAAGCCAGCTTCCAATTTCACACATGCTCGTCTATTATATATTATTAAAATTAAATTAAATATTTATTTATTTCATATATGCGCATTACAGCCTATGCTTGTATTGCCGCAATATATTGCAACGGAACACAGGATGATAAGCTATGTTGTTTATATCAGAGCACATGGATGACGAGCATTTTCATGTTTAAATTGGTTTTATGTAATACTTTGTCTTTTAGCCGTAAGTTTTGTATTTAGAAATGGATAAGCATTTAGGGTATACCAAATTCTCCGTAAAGAGATGTTCTTTATTGTCATGTATTTTTTGAGTGAATTTGTGCGCGTGTGCGGGTGTGATAACGTGTGATCGCTATATCTTCCGCGGTAACTAACCGATCGACGTGAAACTTTGACAATGAATTGTTTATGTAAATAGCTTCAATTTATGTGTACTCTATGGTTCATAACTATTTTAGAAATATGGTTTTTTAAGTAGGAAAAACTCAATTTGAAACACTTATCATTAATGGGGTCATAAAAATTTTTAGATAATTCAATGCAAGTTAGTGCATATTTATACAAACTCTTTCTGGAAAAGGTTATATCTGATGAAAGCATAAATCATGTGACTTGGGTTTAGCCAATCGGAAAACACTAAATTCAGTAACATTCATTCTCTGTAGAGTAAAGATCGACACAGTCTGTGGTAATTGCAAGGTGAAGTTGAGCTCGTGCGTGAGAGAGTTTTTCTCGAGCGAACATAGAAAGACATAACTTAACATAATCCTTGGTATTCTGTACGAAGTTTTGCGTACAGAGCCGAGTGGATCAATTAGTTAAATAGAATTATAATATAGTATAGTGCTTTTCGTGTAAGTTAAGATATCCGCTTAGGGATTAAAGACACTTCAAGATTACGTGGAAGGTGTACGACTAATACACATTATTAAATTGATACCCATATTCACCCTGAGATTGATAAAATTTACATATCAATTAATAATAAACTATTCTAGGGAAATTAATAAGCATTGTGTGTTTAACATATTTGAGAAGAGGACGACAAGACGAAGAGGACGACGGAAGAAGAGGACGCCAGGACGGGAGTGGCTGTAGGAAGCGGAGGATTGCACATACTGAGGTCGTAGCCTCAATCAAGTAAAACCGATATATTTCGAACATTATAAACTATTATTGCAAATTACAATACATGACAATTTATAATACAATATACCTTTTAAAAACTATATTTGTGTGTATAATAAATAATTTTTCATCTCCACACTCACTATATCCTTATTAGTATAATAAAATTTTGATCTGTTGCAATATATATACAAAATATTATAAAACTGAAACTGTTTAGACTGAAGTTCAAACAAATAATTATAGGCCCAATAATAATGACTTATTCCTTCCTCCAATATGCATACGTTCAAAGGGTGAAACATGAAAACAGTTGAGAAATACTTGAGAAAGGAGTGTTCATTGTTCGTATTTATTTAAACAGTGAGGAACGTAATTATCTCGTGTCAAGGGAAACTTTGTAGAAATATGGACAGCATGTTGAATATGTTAATATGAAGAATGTTACTACAGCATGTGTGTTTTCATCGCAAGTAGTTCCTACTTTTGTAAGTAAGATGAATTTTGATAAATATAACCATTTATAAATTTTGATACGATATGAAAGCTTTTCTGAAACGTATTTGTACAATAGCCGTGGAAGGCCGGGAAGCTGGTGATCATTGTTCCGTTACTTAGTAGGCTATTTCAAAAGCGTCGGTTCCAGTGGACAACAACAAGGTAAGTTGACACTGTGAGAAGCACAGACCGCAGCGAGTCACTCGACTGCACACTACTCTACTTCTGTTACACACTTGCATATCATGTACATTCACTGTAGTGCGATGGGATTTCAATTAGTGTTCACTCTGCGATATTCATATACCATACCATATTCATACAGAACGGAGAAAAGAAGAATAAAATACTGATATAACCGGGAACAGAAAAAACTACCACTCTAAAATATCTAATACAATGATCAAAACACATGATAGATGCTTCACATATTTAATATGTGGTTTTATCGCGTAGGAGCCGATGTTTTTAATGAATCGTTTCCTTAGTCCCGTTACATACGACGAACATATTTAGGGATTCGGTGAAGACCGTACTGAATTCACAGGAACACTGACTTCAAACTAAATCGAAGTTACTCGCGGCAACACTTACATGAAATATTTCACTTGCCTGGTGCAAACAAGGATACATTTTTGCATCTGGAGACATAAATTAACCACAGTAACACACACGCTTGATGCAATCATCTAAATATCAAAGCATATACCATACTCTGCAGTTGACAACAGTTCATCAAGTGAAGTTAATTTTAGTATGTAAGCCACTAATTTGCATAAGTTAAGCATAAACATGTTGCAACGAAAATTAACAGCATTGCACATTTGGCCGACACTTGAGAATCATTAATAACGAGACACTTTAAGGCAGTTGACTGAGTCGAAGTGCAATTATTACGGACGTAGCCGACAACGGACGTGTAAGACTGACTACTTTTACTCCAAGAAAACTTTGAAAAATAAATACTGTATAGGCCTAGACGACTGGACAAGTTAATCTAACTGCTACTTCCTAAACCAGCAGCTTCGTACTCACTCCAACCTATGCAGTGTGCTAAACATTTTCTTGTCAATGAAAAAGAGGAAACATGCGTCCTCATGTACTGTGTGACATAAACTTTATCGGGTACCTGCTCACATTCTGTTTGAAGCAACGTGCAACAACAACAAAAGGAACAGAGATACACTGAACACACAATGGCACTATACTCCACCACCGAATCCACCTTTGCAAATCACCTCATTGAAGCAAACCACACATACACAAACATCAATCGCAACATGGATATTCTACACGTACACACAAAAGGCCGAAAACTAGACACTCTTGAATAACTAGAAATACACAAACATATAAAAACGACATCCTAAACGAACAGACACAATACAAATCACACGTACTATTCGAACATATCACCCCACACGCACACAACATCGATCTTTCAAACGACGGCGTCGTCACCAAGAACAAGACGGACAGCGCTGCTAGTGGTAGCCCTTGACGAAGCTTATAACAAGCGAAAACTGGTTCAGGCTACAAGGTAAAAATTTTATGTTTTTACCAATAAAAACTTTGTGTTCCGAGTCAGTAGTATTATACTTATAATTAGTTAATCAACGGACACGTCATGGACAACAAAATCCAAGAATTCAACTATTAGTGTACCATCAAATCCGGATGGTTTACACTGCCTAAATTTATAATAAAATTTGTTATTTATTACGAGTATATACAATGTACAGTTTCATACAACTATGAATCAGTTAGGGTAAGAAAGTATCCTGAGTAAAAACTGTATGAATAAATTTAACTTGTAGCCTATTAGAAATATTTTTTTCATCTATTCTGTATCACGATGTCACTTGTCTACACACCTCGTGGTCCTTCTGTTTTCACCACTAAGTTAATTCCTCGAGCCACGAAGTCATGTCACGTGAAAGACCCATGACGTTAAAACCGTTTTTACAATTATCCTTCAACTACACGATTTGATGCGTTTTTTGACGATTTTTAAAAATTAATAACTTCCTCCCTATTTAAGGCTATCCTCCAAATGGTACTAATCATAGTTATAGGCCTAATCATCATCGCCTTCATTCCGAAGATTAGCCTCTCATTCGGAATTTAGTCACCTTCTCCTCGTTTGGTGACAGAAGATCAGTTCCCAATACTGGTCTGCCAGTTGATACTGGAACTAAAGCTTTATTCTTTATTCACTTGTCTAAAGGAATGTTACGTCTCTAATTTTTACTAAATATTACCACTAAGTTAAATTCATAAATTTTCACCCAGAATTCTCTAATCTTGATACTTTGTTACCCTAATCGATTCATAATTGTACGAAACCTTACATCCCGTATAATTAAAGCAACATTTATTCTAAACTTCGATTGTATACATCATCCTGATTTGATTTACTTTTTCAAAATCTACAAAAAAGGACGACGATCCTCAAACAAGACCAGGGGGTTCGTAAAAGGAAATAACACCAGCTCTTGTTATTGACAATTGTAACTTATTCGTTATATGTTAAAAAACTGTAATGTGATTTAAAAATATAACATACAATTCAAAATAACTACCCTCACGCTTCCCGATTTATCGAAACAAATCATCTCTGTGACGTTACCACCATATGAGTTCCGTCAAATGAGTCAAGCATTCCTCTATTTGCCTTGGACTGCGCTTCGCTAACCTCCGTATGCTTTCTATACATTGGGTGTGCTCTACCGTTTGCGAAACTACAAAACGCCTTGTCTGATCCGCAGTCTGTTCACGTAATTTCACAAATAAAAAATAAGGAGCAATATGTCTAGGAATTCTATCGCAAACTGAGTTGGGATACTCGTTTCCCTACATTGCCCACCGAAACCCTATCGCTGGAGTAGAACATGAACAACATTACGTTTTTTTACGATAAAAAAAAACTCTTATTAATTTTAATTGTCTGATCACGCCCCCATGTCATTGCCTGATTCTTTACGCATCCGGCACAAACTATCCTCACGAAATTGGAATAATATAGTCTCGTGCTGTGGTCAATCTTAGATAAATAAGTAGGCCTACTTCGTGGAAATCTTATGTCAACTGTGTTGACAGTAGATTGTTTATTTTTGACTTTATTGCGAATTTTTTGACAAATAACGGGTAAGATCTGGACAATGTTTTTAACGAAAGGTGTCCTCGACAATACTACAGAAAAAAAATGTACTCTCTTGTGACAGCATCCGTAGCTTCTCAAACCGTAATGGTGTGTTGATTCCCCCGTTCATGGAGTGAAAACACATACGTACTCTGAATTTTTTAAAGCGATTGAAACCCCATGTGCAAGATGGCTGCGGTTTTAATTTTCTTAATTTAACATTTTTACAACACTTCAAGTGGAGAAGTATTGAAGACAGGACATTTGCCTGAAACGTGTTTAAGAATTGAGAGTCTCAACACGACACGTGAGTCATGAGACGAACAAAGAAGATAAAATAATGAGAACTATTTAGAGTGTCTATACCACCTGAAAGGCTTAAAAACAAAATAATATTTGTGTTGACCATTGTTCAACCTGCACTTAATAGTTCCTTAAAAATATACGATGGTTATTCAAAAATTAACTTCCGATAAATACAGAGTTGTTGCCATGGCCGGTCGGCGGGTAGTCAGTATTGTTTTGAATGTTACACGCAAATTCCCGGCCTGTTTTGTTTATTTCTGTTCGGGCAGCTGCCGTGAACCACAGCCTTTTCCGCCAGCTGTAATGTACTTGTTGGTACTCTTTCAAACATGCCATCGTCTGCTGGGTACGCTGGGAGTTGTGCTGAATGGCATGGGATGACAAGGTTCTCGATCCATGGAAAGGCAGGATGGAAACCGTTCGGCCGCTGCCGGGATCCTTTGCCTCGGCGTGGACGGCGGTCGTTCCGCCCAATCACATGCCGAGTCGTCAATATGACATTTTTGTACAGTTGACTACTTCGCCTGAGACCGCCATCATCATCGAACAACTCGATACTTGTCTATACTAGACACAAAAACATTTTCTTACGAGTCATAATAGAAAGGTAATTGCTTATGGTCTTTCACACGAAGCTCCCATTAGATAAACTAACACGCTCAGTGTTGAATGACAGAAGCACTTTGAAACGAGAACTTTACAAAATATTCAATATTAGAAAATGTTCTAATCAGTTATTTTTATACGAATCAGAAAGCCTTTACTCAGGATTGTTTTAGCCTCTGTGAAGAACTTACAATGTTAATATTTTATAACCATCCTTGTTACCTACGTACTGATGACGGTTTGGGAAAAATGTGGCAAATGACTGAAGTAAAAAGTATTTATAAGTGACTAACGCCTGATTCGCTGACTCTGACGTTTGTTGGGCATAGCTACAACGTGATGTCAACATGACTGTTAAGAACATCCGTCCTACACTGCTTACAAAATGAACACTAAGGTGACATTCTAACTGGTGTCGTGTGCATCGTATCATGTTAATATGACACGTTCACTTTTGTGTTATAGGTTATGCACGTCACGAGAGGTGACGAGCGAGTTCTGAACTAATATCGAATTGATAACTACATTACCACGTATGTAGGAATTATACCTACTGTCGTTAAGCAGATCTGTACGGAATCGACGAAATGATTTAAAACTGTCCAACGCCAGGTGTGGAAGGTCCAGGAAAAATAGCAGTTTTAGGGTATACCGAATCGGAATGGGAAAGTCCCAGTTGAGTGAAAGCTCTTCTGACTTTTGAACCAGATAAGCCGTTTAGCTTTTGCGGAATGTTCGTACGTGGTACACTCTATACTCTAATACGTGTGTGGACTCATTAAAGTCTGCCATTATATACGGTACCGAATCGTTTTGTGTCTGTTCTTAATATTGTTAATGCATACCTTCGTTTTTACATCAACTTATAAAGTGTATTTCCTTCTTCACATTTTTATTATTCCTTCCACTTTGTCTTTTTATCCGTGGCCAAAAACATATATTCAAGGTCGCATACCATATCTCTGTCACAACATGCTTCACTACCCTTCACTGACTCAATACTTCGTCATCACTTATCATTTCGCCCATTTCAGTTTTTCAATTTTTTTTACAAATCACAACTCGCAATGCCAAATTTTACGAAAATCGCTTGACGCATTCAAAAGTTATCGTGAAACATACCCCAAATAGACAGACAAAACAGCATACAAACAACAGTTCTATATAAAGTTTTTTTGCAAACATTCAGGACACACCTGGGATAGATTTTACGATGCAGTTTAGTAAAGTACATAAAATCAAATCAATAAATTTCATTACCACAGTTAATGAAGCTTTTGCTGTGACAAGGCTTAAAAAAGAAAAAATGTAAAATTAAAATTATGAAAACTCTGGTTATTATACTTTTTTAGTAGTAAAATAACAATTGTAATGCGATCATTATTACTTTTTTACAATTATGAAGAATTATAAAAAATTAAAATTGTGTTTATCTCAATGCCTAAGTGATAAACAATGTATCCTTACCTGGAAAGTTTTCATAAATATATAAAGGCCTACATGAAATACTCTTAAAATACATATAGGCCTATGTCACTAAATATGTAAAGGTTTTTGCAAACAGAGATTACAAACTAATTTTGAAGGAGGTCCAAAATTAGTAACAGATGTTAAAAAATTTTATTACTGTCATATTAATGAAGGCACCGTGTTCATATTTTGAATAACATTCCGTACAATTTGCTGCCCCACATAGACTTAATCAATTTTTTCAAAAATTTGACTTCCATTTTTGGCCCGTGGTGCCCCAGAGCTAAAAAATTTTCAGCGTAAACACTACATTCGAGACGGGTTAAAATTCCCATTCGCCTAATATCCGGCATGTATTTTTGCAATTTTCACGAATTTTTGTGATTTTTTTCAAAATGTTTGATACTTTTTGGGCCCTGGTGCCCCAAATTTACGAAATTTCCAATCCTGAACACTATATTAAGATTGTGGATAAAATTCTCTTTAATCTGATATGTCAAATGGATTTTTTTGGATTTTAAAATATTTTTACCCCTCAAATGTTTTACTCCTCCCCCATACATTAGTGGGAGCAATCTCAAAAAACAGTAGGTAAAAGTATGGACATGCATGCCAAGTTTTACGAAAATCGGTTGATGCTATAAAAATATATGCGAGACATACGTCAAACAAACCGACACAGAACACAAATGCCAAGCGGTCGAGTAACACTGAGAAGTCCCTTCGTTCGTTGGACAATGTGCAAACAGTGTAGAAAACTTAAAAACGGAAAACTAAAGGAGTGCAATGGTTTCTCTTATGATATTTTTAGAGGAAATCTTTAAGTAATTTTAAGATTCAGAATAAAAAGCGAGGCATTAAAAAAATGAGAAAGAAACAATACATTTCCTGAACTCGTTGCTATAAAATTGCTGTGTATATAATGTGTAAACATCACTGTGGTTCAGTTAATAATTATCTTGGCAACCGCCTAGTTACACTTCAAAGGAGTGGAGGTGGCGCTCTGCAGATGACATTCACAGCTACCGTAGTATTATATTACTCTTAGTGTCACTCTTAGCATCCCTTCAAATCTTTCTTCATCTTTAGGGACAGGAAAAGTCACACAAGGCTTCCCGAATAAAGAAGCCTGTCAACACAGTAAAGTTTTTGCCACAGCGGTGTGTAATCAGCGACCAGATGCATGGTCACGTTTCTTGATCTATGTGTTGGATCATCTTCAAGTTTCTGTAAACACTTTTTCAAATAGCAGGCTTCATTGGCCGTACGCTACGTTAATACGAATACATAATGAACAGCAAAAACGTTAACACCGCCGTCTGATTCTTGATTCTGAACTGACGAAACGTTATTGGCACTGAGAAGTAGTGGGTTTCCATTATTATTTTGCCTCTCCTTTCAGCATCTCCACCGTCTTGCTTGGCCCGTGGCTCAGATCAACATGTTACCTTGTCTTTCAAGAAGATTGTGTAAACTCTTATAAATATTCATCTTGTCGCGTATCGCATAATTATGACACCTGATACAGAAGTGTCATACGTATACCACAATATGCCCTACTTCGAGGAATAAAATTAAGGAAAAGTATCCCCAATGTTAATATGTAGGGCTACATTAAAGAAATTACGACACTGATAGCAAAAACGATTCGGCTAAACAAAAGCTACTGGCAAAATCGATGTTTAAGTGCATCATATTTTTAAAAAGCCAATTAAAACGTATATTAGTCAGACTTGTATCCGGACGAATGAACTGAGGATGTAAAGAACGTCATTAAATACTTCAATCAATTCGCTCCTCATGTAAACACACGATTCGTTTATTTCTGGCGCAAACAAAATTACATACACTAATAATTATAGGTAAAACAATTCTGTTAACATTAGTTGCAAAATAACAGATACGCCTATGTCTCTAGACTTGTTGTATAGTTTACAACGAAAAAACAAACTTTAAACAATAAAAAAGAAAATAAAACAGACCAAAGGAAACGAATATATTTTGTAAAGACCAGAGGTAGATTTCCGGAAGCCATGAAAGCTCGCTTTTCAACAACACGTTCATTTGCATTACCTCAGTCTTTAAACAGAAAACGAAACAAACGCCCACAAATTATAGCACACTGAAAAAGTAGGTCTATATAATTTCCAGATATAATAATGATGAATTTTTGTATGTGGATGAAGGCTATATTCGTCACGTATTACACAGACAAACGAAAACGTTCATTCACAATAACAACTCTTATCGCTTGTAGGTGTTTTATGTCAGACTAGTGTCAATTCAAATGAGTCTGGATTGGACTTGCGCCTCATGAAGTACGCTAATTCCACCCTTCTGGACACTTGCAGAAACATATTAAACAAATTATGCAACCAATTTGCAGTAACAAAATTGTAAACCCTTTAAGATAAATATTTAAACAAAGAAAAACAATTTTGGTAAGAATTTAAAAATGGATAAAAATATATTTATTCACTTTAACATGGTTTAGTATCCCTCACAAAACTAATTTCGTAACTTTCATATGAAAACAGTACCAATAAATATTAAAACAGAGTAATAATATTATGGAATTGTAGGAAACCATTTATGTTGTTTACTTAGAGAGAGGAGACGTGTTGTGTTGCTAACGTGGTAACAAAGCACAGATTAGCTAATGGACTACCTGGAACTGTTTCCGCAGCATCTCACGAGACAAGAGAAAATGATACCCACTTGAAGATTACTTTAGAATGTTTTTACGTAAACAGACGATACAATTTGCTTTTGTATATAGTGTCAGATCTATTGATACAGTTCAGTTTACAAGAATGTTTAAATAGACTCAGGTGGCCATAAACACTGTGTTGAAATAAGAATTACATTTTTTCAGATTTTAGACTTTATTCCTCGTACTACCATTCCGAAACGGAAATAGGAACGGGATAATTATGTACCAAAACAAATAATATGTAGGTCTACAGTAACGGCACGCATGGAGAGTTTCATTTAAGATCAAGTTGGCTGTGCCTTTAGTCTTAGTGTGATCTGACCGTTTTGTAATAGCAATGATACGTGAACACACACACACACACACACACACACACACACACACACACACACACACACACACACACACACACACACACACACACACACACACACACACACACACACACACACACACACACACACACACACACACACAGTGAGTGTTCTGCTCTTAAACCGATTGATTGACGCTCGACTTGTTTGGAGAGATGCAATGGTTATTATAGATTTTTAAGTTATAACATGCCTTAGCTTAGGCATTACAATAAATGCATTTGAGAATGAGTTTAAAATTCGCATCTGCCATTGTTTAATATAAACAATCTGGTCACAGAAACGAGTAAAGTAATTTAAAAAAAAAAAGACCTCTGCTGAACAGTCCCTAAAGGACCAAGGCATACCGCGCGGCTTTTGTGTATAGTGTGACAGTTGCATGGCCAGTACAACGCGCCGCCAGCCGCTAGTTGCGGTATTCAGAGCCTGGAGGCGCCGCTTTTATCTCAGTGGCTACTCAGTTCTGCCTCACGACGCTGAGTGCACGCCGTACGGAGCCTCCACCGGGAAATGAACCCGGGACCACGAACGCATTAATCGCCCGCGCTATCCACTAGACCACCTGGAGGCTCAATTAGGAAAAAAAACAAAAACTACTACTATAAAGAACGTTAAGCGACAGTTCCCGAGAGGGAGGATCGTCTTGTCACAGTTAGATTCTATCAAATATTTAATCCTTGTTTAAATAGATTTTACGATTTCTGTAATCTCTCACTACGCCGTTTGTACTGACTTCAGATAGAGACGGCGAGTCAAGGCGGTAAATCACTACAACTTGCAGCGTTAACCCTTCCAGTACTACGTTTTTATAAATGTAATACTGTCAATAACGCATTAATGCGTCAGTAGCACACTAAAAGGGTAGGTTATAGAAATTTCCATAACAACTCACTTACGTATTAAAAGCCCCACACTGATGTGTCTATCACAAATGATTGCGAAGCCTTGTTTGGATATCTCACTTGAACCTATCATAATTGAATGCTGATTTTAAATAAATGTAATATGAACATAATTATTAGACTACAATACTTCCGTTACCAACAGCTGTCGGTTACGACAAAATTTATTTAACATCTATATGTTTTAGAGTCATTTTTCGTAATAACAATAAACGCCAATAATAGTTCTGGAGCCATTTTTCTAAAGCAGTTAATAACTGTGAGCCTCCCTGAGTGCGAAACTCGCTCATTAATTTGAACGAAATACATTTATTATTTGATAAATTTCTTTAATAGATAACTGTTGAATTGTCAGAAAAATTACGAAATCCCCGATTACTTTACTATTATTTTAGTAAAATAACAAGGGGGCCTATAAATAGACAATCCTAGAAAAAAAGAAAACATGAGCTAAGCTACAGCAATGGTTTTTTAGTTATAATAAGTAACTAGGCCTACGTAGTTATAATAGGTCTAGGCGTACCTCTGGTTGAAAATAGAGATATCGCTGGGCGCTTGATGTAACAATAACTACAAGAAGTAAAACGCCATCCTCGATTACGTTTCATGCAGCAGTTATCTGTTAATGAAAACATGTAGGCCTACTGACTACAAATAATAGGAAAATTGTTATAAACACGAGTGACATATGGGAAAATAACAGCATCAACCAACACTTGTGATGCTACAGGAAGAAAGTCAGCTTGTACGACAGTAGGCTTCTGCCTTCCACTGCCTGGCCATCTTATAGTCTGCTGATAGTACACGCACGCACAATCACTTGGTAAAGTATACTAAAAATTATCTTTGGTCCTACTTGTGCGATCTGTCATCAATGAAAGCATCATCTCTAAATTAAGAAAATGGAAATTAAGCAGGTTAGTATACGTCTACTGGTTATATATTCATTACGAATCTCAATGAGTAATTTGAATTGACATTCCCCGTATTTGGGTGTCATCTACAATGAATGAATACATGATAATTATGCTGATTGGTCGATAACTTGAGCATCTACAATGTTAGTCATGATTATAATGTTATGCATAGCCTTGTTATCCGTGGCATGGTAGAGTGTGGATTCATCATGCCAGTTTCATTGTTCAACCTTGGTGAGTTCCATATTGACATATTGTGTTTAATTAAATTTATTTCAATATATTTGATTGGTTCCATGGATTTTCCTGTTGTGTAAAGTGTCTTACCTATCGTATACAAATAACCGTTGACTAAAATATATGATTATTGTGTAGCCTAAGTGTAATAATGGCATGTGGCACTGGCACAAGCATTTTTATTATACAAAATGAAACAGATGTTAAAATTTGTTAAAAAATTGTAGCCTATGGCTGTGAAAAAAATACGTTTCGAAGATTTTATTAGGGTATTTATGAATATGTTCTACTCGAACATAGTATAATAAATATACCGTAACATGATATAATAATAATAATAATAATAATACATTCTGCGTACGCCACTGCTTCAATCCGAATTCGATCACATAAAAATGAACACATTGAAGTGACACACCGAAATAATCGTGTGCAGGCCGCGTAACGTGTTGTTTACCGTTCTCTTAAAGTCATAATAACTTATACATTTTAAAGTCATGTAATATGCACAAGCACTGAACATGCGCGCGCGCACAGAGTGAGAGAGAGTGTGTATGTTTTGTGTAATGCAAAATGGGTTACTGAAGTAACTGGGCAACTAATAAAAAACTGATTTTCATTCTTATTCACTACTCGCGCGCGCGTGAAGAGTTAAATATAGAATATAGGCCTAAGTGCAATTTGCTCGTTTCACGTTTATACATATATAATGTAGCACTGGAGCCGGGTGCGCATGCGCTCTTGTTGCAGTTTATTGGCTAGTACGACAAGTTTTCATCTTACCGCCAACAGCATATAGGCGGAGACACCGGTTCCAAAACTTTACTGTAGGCAGATAAAAATCCAGAGACCAACATCAACGACAAAAGGAGAAAACACAATTTCAACAAAAACTAGTAATAAAAATTTGTCTTACACGTTTTAACAAGGCAGCAGACTAACTGATATTATCAAGACACTGGTAAATCTCGCAGCACGGGTTACATAATATCTTTCTTTATTCTTCTGACTTCATTCTTTTCCTGCTACAGAAATGTTCTCTTGCTGTTTATCGACGTCGTTACCTATTCGGTTCTGCATTTTAATGCGCAAATCTGTTTACACTGCGTATATTAAACATCTCAAAAACAGACACTGCGAGTCTAAATAACAAGTTAAGGAATTTTCAGATAACACAATAACAATTTTCAGATTTGCTAAAACCAATAACGTCTCTTTTAAACAACCAACTTTTATAAACGGGCTCGAAGAGAATTTCTAACTCAAATTAACAGCTTTCGCCAATGCCAATGTTAACCAAATTCAAATCTAATTCACAGAAATGATATCCTACCTCTTCCATTTGTTTATCTCGAAGAAATAAATTAGGTAAAATAATAATTGTGTAATTCATAATTTAAAAATTGGGCTACTAATAAAAACTGATTTTCAATCATACTCACTGCTTACTACGTTGGTAAGAAGTAGTCTCAATCTCACAAGTAAGGTAGTCGTAACTAATTGTCTGGCTTCATAACAAAATCGACAAACTTCACTTAACCGATAAGTCTCACTACTTTTCAATTATCATCGATGTTTAAATTTTTCATACACAGTTACAAGTATGTTGTGTATTATATTTTTCAATAATCAAGATAACTTCTGCAAGTGCATTTTTATTTTTTATAGATCAATATACGTACACCTGAGGACGTTTTACAGAATCAATCTGCATCTTCAGAGGTTCTAATGTACATTAAATTTACATTAATTTAATTTCATTAACACCTATGAAGACACAGCCCGATTCTGTGAAACGTGCGTTAGGCGTACATAGTGTAGCCTATATATCGATAAATATAAAATACACTTGCAGAAGTAAAATATTATCAGAAGATGTAATACATAGTCTAACATACAACGCTGCAAGAAACTTGAAGAGTTACTTAGAAAGAAAAGATGAACAATTACTGTACAAACATCATTTGAACGGTGTATAGGCCTGTGAGGCGTAAACAACTATTGTTGAGCAGTTCATATAGGATTATACGAAATAATGTCTGTAGAATGTTTAAAAGTTACAAAGTAGTGAAGCGCTCGTTACATGCACATTCCTACTCTTGCCTAGTCTGTGTTATTCGTTTTAGTTAAATTTTATACAATTCACAAGCTCTGTACTAATGGCGATACAACACACACACACACACACACACACACACACACACACACACACACACACACACACACACACACACACACACACACACACACACACACACACACACACACACACACACACACACACACACACACACAACGGTCAACAGTCCGTTTTATTCATTTTCTCCTTACAATTTTATTACAGTATGCGTTTTTTGCTACATCGGATCACGTTATTTTTACATTTTTTTCCTTGCGTTGGCCAGTAAATTATTCATGAGGTTAGTGCACAGAGAAGGACGCGGGAACGTAACTAATGTAACTTGCATAAACATATTTATCCCAATACACGTTAACATTTTAACTAAAGAGATACCGTGTGTCCGATTCGCTCGTACTTGTCTATAAGATATTACATAAGGTAGAAATTTATTAAATATTTTACCAATAAATCGTAGTAGTTAAACAATTTATTCGATCGTACATATAAAATATGATTATATACGATAAATAAAAACAGTATAGCATAAATACAAAGCACCACACAGAGTATTTTAATAACGGATTTTGTTAACATTTTTTTTCTTTAAGCGGTTGAACATTTTACTAAAATTGTACCAGTTGTATAATCTTGCACGCCACACATAGTTATATGTCTGTCCTTCCTCTCACATATACGACGTGAAATCTGTGATGACCTCCAACTCTCTGCCCATCTATCCTACCTTTCGTTACTTTAATTAATCTTTCACCGCATTCTATGTTAACGCGTTCCTTCAAATATTTAATATTTGTTTAATAAACGTTGCAATATCTGTCATTCGCCACACTTCTCTACGTGTGTACAACACACACGTACGAGCGCAAGGTAAAACGAGAAAGATCCAATGCAGTAAACAATATTCAATAATTTCATATTTATGAACATGACCGACGACAATTATACGAGATATTTGTATCGTGTTAATACAAACACAGATGTTATAAACGTGGTAGCTGGCGACCCCTACGGAGAACAGGCCCAAACGAACTGATATAGATACGGTAAACAAATATGAACCTACGTAAGTTATTGCCTGTTGCCCCCACTAATCTACCACCATTAACATTTTATACAAGAATTTCATTCATTAAGTAAAATTGAACCTTGCAACCGTAATATAAATGTTCGGAGGAGTTCGTTCGTATTCGTGTGTGCGCGCGCGCTCTCGCAAACAGGGTATAGAAAGAGAAAGAGAAAGGGAGAGACAATATTTATAAGTGTAGGCCTATATGCAAATATATTAAACAAAGAAATCACAGAGGGAGAGAGTGTCAAGTAATACGTCTGCGTACGTGAGCGTGGTGTGTGTGTGTGTGTGTGTGTGTGTGTGTGTGTGTGTGTGTGTGTGTGTGTGTGTGTGTGTGAGCGCACAATAAGAGACAGAGGGACACACAAGAGAAACAGAAAGAGAAAATCCGAGAAAGACCGAAGCACTGTGTGCGTGCGTGTTTACATAAAATATATGTTTAATTTAGTCTGGCACAGCTGACAAATATTTAAATGCCACCTTGAAACAAGGCAGAGTTACACTACACGGGGTTTGGCTGCCACCTAGCTCTCCTGTGCTCTTCTACCCAATGAAATACGTTGATTTATAAAACAATATATAATAGACCCTACGTATTGTCGAGTAAATAAATTATAGCGAGTCCACTTGTCTCTGTAACATGGACACTACATCGTACAGAACAATACGACTCTCTCACACCCAGCAGCCGTCATATGGAAGTTGTACGTTTACTATGAAAAATTGAATTTATTTTGTGAATGCCAGACTACGGAAACCGCACTGCGTCGATTAGTCGCACACAATAACTCCATACTGTGACCATCTGTAGCGTCCCACAGAGACGTTTAAACAAAAATAAATGTTATTTTTTGCACATTTGAAATGCTTAGCCGTAAACGTTGATCTATCCATTACATTAAAATCACTCAAATATTTAATATTTTGTATTAAAAATTAAAACATAGGGCCTACTGTAACGTTTCTATAACTTTAATCAGAAATATTTTCTTAAAGTGCATAAGAGTTAATACTATAATTAACTTTAATATTATAAGACAAGAGTTAATAATCGTATTGGAAGATCATCGTGTTATTTGAATTAACAGTCTCTGTAATTCCAACTTAGGTCGTGGTTTAGGACTTGAAAATGATGGAAACACTGAAAGGCCTCGTCCGGAACATGGCAAGTAGCAGTTTAGCAAGTAAACACGACAAAGTTGTATTGGAAGTAGTGAATAATGCGCCCGACTGCGGCGAACAGTTAGCCTGTTCCACATCGTAACGATTACATGCCCATTGTTGTTTTGCTCAGTGATGTCATATTGGAAACCTAGTGACGATAAGACTGGGTCATAAGCTGCAACACACGGTCTAATTGTGGGAAGGGAAATAGTGCAGATATTTGGGCGGAACTGACGAACGTAGAGGTTTTTCTCTCTGTCAGTACACAGACCTGCGCACTACCGCTGCATAGGTGTTGCTTAGTTGCCTTGGAAACGATCCTATTTGGGCCTCTACGCATTAAAAACTGTAAAATGTTGAAACTTATTCAAATACATCTATCTGCAGTACTTACTTGGAGACCTACTGAAGCGTGAACACCTGATAGCGAATTCAAAGTGTAATTACATTATCACATCTTCTACTACATTATTACGCTATAACACTAATGCTCACCTTGAAGCATACTAAGTAAAATGTTTATAATCATTATTCTCATCAAAAATGACTACACAGCTGAGGAGTATGCTTATACTATTTGTTATAATGACATTTTTTTTAAGTTTTAAGTTTTGTTTTCAATTTCGCGTAATTGTTTTGTCATTTTTTCATTGATTTTCCTCAGTTCTCATTTCCAGAAAATTTTCTAACTCTTAACTTAAATATAAACCAACGAGAGGTGTCCTGCCTAGTAGAAACCCTCCCCAACTATGCCGTTCGGATCCGGCGTTAAACTGTAGGTCCCATATAAATACCTGTGAAAGACTCAGTAACACACGCACCACGGGTAGGCCTATATGCGGGGAGGGTACAAACCAGTCGAAAGACTGAAGGACCCAATAACTTAAATATTAATATTCTATTAATTTTGTAGTATAATATTCTATTAAATATTTGAATACATTGGAGTTTCGAATAAACATAAATATACAAACTTCAAAAGTTTGTACCAAATAGAGAAACAAAATAATCCTGTCACCGAATAGCAGGTGACAGGATTCCAGTGTTAGCAATGGAATATAGGCCGGTGGGGAAGAGAGATGTAGGACGGCCGAGAGCGAAGGGGGTCTCGAAACAGGTTCAGGATAGAGCCTAATCCTTGAGGTTGATGATGATGATGAAAATAACAGTATACTTCTTACATACTGCGCATTCTTGGTAAATCTACCTTCTGTGTAACGTTTGAAGTTGAAGCAGGATGCAGACACATTATGTTTCAGTTTGGTTGTTGAAGTGCATCAGTACAATTATACATGGTTTGAGTATGTATTTCATTTTAAAGAAAGCATGTTACGTTTATTCCTAAGTATAACATTAATTTTAAGTGTTTTTAGAACCCCAAAAGAGAAACAATCTAGACTTATCCCTACTCTTTTCAAACAAACAACATTTAAATCGTATCTGACGAGGAGATACTGTACAGACAGTAGAACACTTTTCTACAAAATATACAAAGTGAAAATAGCAACAAATAAATCTTTCTCAATCAGTTGCGAGAAACGTGTATGTGGTATCAAGACTCCTCGGAAAGTTTCTCGTAAGTTGCACACACAAAACGCATTCACAAATATAGGCACACTCTCAAATTCGTTTCTTAATTTATGTGAAGATTCTGGACAATCTTAAATTACGAGATATCCTGAAACGGATACAAACCATTCCGTCGTTCATGAATAATACGTTAACTCTTCGACAGATCAATGATTCTGTTGTGGACAGACGGCATAAGACATGATAACGTTCTGCTCTTCGCAATCCATGTAGCACCTTACATTGTTACACTGGGAAAGCAATCAAAGAATTTTATTCGAGTATGGTAAAATGGTGGAAGACGCCAAGAGGAATTTCTCCAAAATTGACAGCTTGTCTATCTACATCAGGTATTTGATAAGGCTTCATCGCACAAGAACTTTTTAAATCCCCCCCCCCACCTCCCGGCATCCTGCTACCTCCACATTCTATGATCATGTAATAAAGTAGGCGGCTACATGAGTTTACTACTGCGACAATTTTCAACCACGAAATTACACAATACACTCCTTTGAAACATAAAATATGCAAATTATTCAAAAATCGATACACGGAGCTTAACGTCACGTAGATTTCGAGTCTTCCTCAATAACAATAACAAGGTTTAACAAGAGATACGTATGAATTTTGAAAATCTGATTATTTTAGCCTAAACAATGGAATTTGCGTGGTGACGGTGAATCGTCCTTCTTCTAACTTCAAACTGTTCTTGGTGGATCCGGCCTACAGCATAATTTACATCCATTCATATCTATCCATCGCTTTTCAGCTCCAGTTGTAAACTCCTATGTTTAATACATCTTTCGAACCATCATCTAGACATCTTTCCTCGTTCGTTTCCTTCGTCTTCCACAATATATCTTCTTACGCCTTACCATAGCATCTTCATCCGCTTCTTCTCCATTCTCTCCACTTACCCCGACCATCTTACCTTCTGGGATTTAGTGATTTAAAGATAACATTTTCTGTACCGCATCTTGAATTTCGGCAGTGAAATTTATTCTATAACATTCTCCCAAATTATTTTCCTCCTAAAGATCTTATGTTCAAATATTTTAGGAACTTTCGTTGTTTATTCTCATCGAATGTTGGTGAGACGGAGGCAAGCAATCAAAACACATTCCTAACACCTCCTCGGTGTAATGACAACTCCATCACTCGATTGGCGACGGGGAAAGATTTTAGCATGAACTGGCATCGAATAGGAATCTATTGATATACTGCACTGCAAGTATGCTCCCATCCCATCTGTAAGCACTGAAGGACATTTCCAATGACGTTGTGGCTGGGAATCGATGATCTTGTTTCTTGGAGAATTTACACGTCCTCACCATCGCGTCAACCAAGGAAACGTGGTTTGAATAAAAACTGAAGTCTAAACGTTACACACATAAATAGATGCACATTTTTTCATGAAATTTTCCTACCCGGTAATGTATTCGATTACCTACTAGAAAAAGTCTTCTTTTTCTTCTCAGATTTTTTCGACTTAGGAGGCATATAACTTATCAATTATTGTGCCTGTAAGAATAATTGTGTATACGATATAAAACGGAAACAATTGAAATATTATTGTCTCAAGAGTATTAGTGTGCGTCTCTGCTTATAATATTATTAATGGATAATTAACTTGATCGTCGTCGTCGTCGTTGTCATGTGGTGTATCTCCCCACTCAGATGGGCATCATCAGCCGTAGGACTAATTAGGAATCAGTGTAGGTACGTTGGTGACGTGTTCTGCACACCGACAGCAGAATGAAGACGAGACGGGCGGCTGAGAACAGAGAGGTAATGTGTACTCAACACGACCGTCTCATCTTACTAACGGTGCACACGTACAGTGTACTGTAAGTGCCGCGGACATTATCAGGCCTATATCAACTTCGGACTGTCATCCTCTTGGCCGACACAGTATTACGTAAATAGGTTTCACTTGATCCCAAGTTAATACTGCCTCGGTCAGAAGTATAACAGTCGGAAGCAACTGATATAATAATTTGTTCTTATTGTGTGGGACCTGTCTCTGTGCACGAATCAGACTGCACCGGGGATTACCGTTTTGCCATAACAAATTTCATCAACCGCAGCTAACCACCTTCAATGCTGCCGACCCGTCGAGTCGCCGTCAGTATAGCAGTTGTTTAATGATGTGCAGAAACATGTCTACAACGAAGTTGTGACACTTGCTCGGAGAAACAATGGTTACAGAAAATTCATAATGATTCCCGGAAGTGTATAGTATGGTATTAAGCAGTTAACATTTGTACAGCATCCAAACATCCGTTTTAAAAACTGTTACGTGGCAACCTTTCTACATAATACTAGCAATAAGTCCTTCATTTCATCTAACAGTTAATAAAAAAAAAAGTTCATACTGACGACATTCACCTAATCATTTGAAAACAACTTAAATTTCCAATTCTTTGAGTTAGTCTGACCAAATTTTCTGCATCTAAATCCCGGATATTTATATGTTTTTATTGAATGTTAATTATATTAATTACAATTACATACAAATCATTATAATTATTGTATCTTAAAGAATCAGAATCCCCTTGTTCGGTCAGTAAGATCGAACTTTACTCATTAATTAAATACGACTGGAAGAATTAAGTAGACAAAGTACTTGTTTAACTGGTATTCTATATATCGTGTCGCACAAGCGCGTTTGCGTGAGCGTTTTATCATCTCGTTGATAACACACGTATACATTCCGAGCAAGTGTTCCAACCCCGTCAAGAATGTAACGGCTACGTGCTCAGAGCGCCCGTGCTCTGAGCGCCGATACTGATAAGCCCGTGTTCTGTGCGACGAGCTTATCTATACTTCATTAGACGCGGTAACACCTGGCTGCATATCTCTGTCCGTAGCGTGTTCTGAGCGCCAACGCTGCAATCGTGCTCTGTGCGCCGAGACTGAGCAACCCGTGTTCTGAACGCCGAGCTTATCTATGCAACATTAGACGCGATAACACCGGGCTATATATCTGTCTATTCGCTGTTCGCCAACTCCGTAACCAACACTATCGGTACTATGAAAATTTCTACAAATCATTGCTAAAGACATTATCACAGCACTAGTAGGCTCCCGCAAATTTACTTTTCGCAGATATACGTAACTGATAGCAATATATAATATTTTTTTTAAACAGCTTACAAACTTTTGAAAGAGATCCAAAATTTGTAAGGAGTGTTGAGAGATATTAATTATAAATAAATGGAATGGACGTTGAAAGGGAATTTATAAGTTTCTGTCTATTCTGTAGTTCACGCAAATCTAAACTCTGCTCTAATATTCTGTACCGGTGCTGGATAGCTTTGAGTGTCTTGTTACAAAGATCATTGTATAGAACATCTCGCTCAAGCTAAACAAGTTCTTAAGCGCAGGTGTGTTAAAAATATTTTTTTAATTCTAAAATTAAATATTCAAATAAGTTTTTAAATATTGCTTTCAGTTTTTAGTTTTTTAAATTATTTATTATCAATTTTAAATTTTAGGCAGCTAGTTGTAACGTCGTGTTTTCTTTCTTTCTAATTCTTTTCTGATTTGATAAAGAGAATTTCAGTTAGTCAAGTTCTTTTCTGTCCGCAAGACCTACCTTAAAAGTCGCGATTTGAGCTGTAACACGTGGAACACTTTCTATCTTTCTCTAAAAACATTCTATAAATAACGCAATACATCTTGATTGTTCAACCACTTACGATACGACATAGGCCAAAACCAACATGCGTAATTCGGACACATTTCCACAATCACAAACATCAGTACTGAAATGTCTAAACAGACTTGACAGCTATGGCTGCAACCATCCTGCATGTCGAAAGTATTTCTTCACTTTCTTTATAATTACCGACGAAGCGTACATTTTGAATTTTGCTGCAGAAACATTCGTTATAGTTGACATTATACCAGCTCCTTCAGAACAGTACATTTTTGAAGATAAGTTTCGTAATTTTTTTTTTGTAAGCTAACACACTGTGAGATAAATAGTCGTTTCAGTGGCTTAACTCTAGTATCCTTTATACATTGGGTGTTCAGTTTCAAAAAATTTTATAAGTTCCGGCAAGGTAATGAAAAGTTTAAATCTTCAAAAAAATGTTCTGTCCCTTTCCAATCTTATTGTTACTTTTAAAATTGGTGATCAAAATTGTGTTCCGTAAGAGTTTTCGTAAGAGTCGTTGAGGAAGAATTCTTGACTGTTAGCCTGATTCTGCATAGTTCCTAGAGCTTTTCTCAATTTTTTACAACGATCCACTTTGCGGTATTGTGTTTCGGTACTTTTTTTACCATACCGAGATTCTCATTAGAAACTGATTGGAAATTCTGCCGGAACCTGATGAACATCTTCTTGCGCTGTTTTTTTAATGCATTTGCTACTGCTGGTTCTGTTAAATTTGGCGCACAACGACTGCTCAGTGAAGCCACGATGATTCCGTTCCTTGTTCTGATGAGCCCTCGTTAACCTAATGTTTTGTATTTCGTACACAACTAGAATGCAATATGCTTGTTTGAACTTAGCTCTGTATTAATAGGCCTCACGATGAATCAGAGGTTTCCTTTTAGTTGATGTAATAACCTCCATTTAGATAAAAACTTCAAAACTGACCACAAGTAACAGTACTGTGTGTACAACCAAATGTCAAATTACAACTAATGAAAGAGTGCGAATAACAACAGGGAAAGCGGTTAGTCAATAATCTTCAATGCTCTACGACTCCACTCAGGTAGTGTGGTAGAGATCAGTGACCGAACAACTAGGCCTATAACACTACTGACTCGAATAGATTATAAACCATTAGTCTAAATTTACACAAATTCATGTAATGTTATTTACGGTTATGTAAATACACAATATGTGCCCTTAAACACGTATTTTTAAGAACCCGTAGACCAACCTGTGTGTAACGCAAAAATATGTAAGTACTTAGTAATATATGTTTACCTTATACCTTCAAATAATCTTGGTGCATTTCTACATCGCACTCTTTTTAAAAAGACTTGTCTCATTAATGTAAACAGACAGCTTACGATGTTGTATGTGATTTTCAGCTACAATTTTTATTGTCTATGTCAATTAAAAACACAAAGTGGATCAATTAATGCTGGATTAGTAAAACAGTCTCAACGTTTTGGCAACATTTACTACCATCATTATCATCGTCATCATCATCACCATCACCACTATGTGCGGGGTCGCGTATACGGGCAATACAAAATTAATTAATATGTAGCCTATAATGACCATTAACATGTGTCGGATGTTATAATTGTACAATATGAATACGCATAATAACAATGGTATGAGTAACCCATTACGTATGAGTAATTATATTAACCTTTATTATGTAGCAAATACGCATACATTCACAAAATACAGCACTCAGGTGTAGGGCAATTAATCCCTTTTTTATTGAGCGTATTTAAGTAGGCCTACTCGTGATAACGGTAAATTTTGTCTAAACGTCAACTCAAATGTCTGGTAAATAAACGAACCTGACAAAACCTTTAATCGCTTCTTGAGTCATAGTCAATATTAAACTCGACATAACTACTTGTGTTACGCGATTGATGTTCGTGTTAAACGATTGATGACCCATGTAATAATACAAATTATATAATAATAATTAAAGTAACATTAGTATTAAATTATACTATACAATATTTATTGTTATCATCAGGACCTGTGTATGAATACAAAAGAAATATCAAACACAACAGATAAGTTATTTGAGTGAACGTGTTTGTGTGTGTGAGTGCGCGCGCGCGCGCGCGTATGTGTGTATCATTGTATATGTGAATGAGTTGAAACAGTTTGTTTCAAGTCTATAACTGTTATCTGGTACATAATTCTCTAATGTATGTGAGTAGGATAGTGTAAATAGAGATGGGGAGAGTGTTAGAGTGCCATTTTGATGTAAATGGAGTCATTACTTCCAAGAAAGTAAAGTCTCTACTTTTTCATGAGGGATATTAGTACAGGGTGAAAAGTTCAAATGAGTATATTACGTTCTGGTTCTGTGCGGAGGAACAACATCAGCGTGTGAAGGGTACATCAGAACAAAAAGCTAATTTTGGAAGTACCAAGCCGAAAATAGAATTTAAAATTTTAATAAAATTGTAAAAGTTTAATTTAGGGTAAAGTTATGAAGAATTTTAGTGAAAATACAAAATCTATATCTGTAGTCTCTGTATATTTTATGTGTAGTAATTTGACAGAATTAGTATGTCTCAACACTCGTTTTTGATCGCTTTCAAAACGTTTGTGAACCATGTCACAAAAAACTGTATATTTTGTTATCAGTTATGTGTATTTGTGAACAATGTTAGATACACACCTATATATATTGTTACATGCCATTTTGCCATGCATCTTGTTAACATAAATATGCTCTAATACTCCTACCAAAAGTACCAAGAAACATGATAGTTTTGTTTCAAGAAATAATTAATTAAATACTTAATTAAATAGTGTATATTTTATTATTTAATTCATGTTAGATAAGACTATAATAATTATGTTTATTACAGTTAAAGTAATGTTAATAATAATAAGTAAGGAGTACAATGTTTTGGAACTTACTTATAGTGTTTGGTTGTATTTATAAAAACTGTATTGTATACAGAAAGTTAAGAGGAATTGTTATCTATTACTAATAGTAATTAGTAATTAGTTTGGGTCATATTGATTAATATTACATGTGATAATATTAATAACACTAATGTTTATATTAATAGGAAAGTACCAAAATAATAGTAATAGAGATTTGTAAAACTAGGCATGTTAAGCTTAGATAGTTAAGGGATTTTGAATAAGAATTTCTATTAAAATTAAATAAACAATGTCAGGTTAAGTTATATGATTACCAACTGTGTCCAATAGTTTTAGTAAAGTGAAAAGTACAAGAAGAACTAATAATAAATAATTTTGGGACAAATAATTAAAAGTGTAAAATGATAACTCAAGAAATATGTAACAGAAGATAATCAAAAGTGGTGTCAAAATAATCAGTGTTCCATCACAAACTCCAAAATACTAATAAATTGAAGATCAAAGATCTTATAAAAAAGTTATGACAATTTAAAGAAAATGAAAGATAAAATATTAGAAGTTTGTTTATGTTAATGCTCAAGAGAGCACCATAGTAACATAAAATGTTACATTAGATACCAATAAAAGCTGAGACAGGCCTTAGCAACTGAAACGTTATAATAAATTAAATAAGGAGTTGATTATTGGATCTGAACGAGAAAGGTTGACATTAAAATAAGAGTGACTAATCTAACAAATTGTAATTTTTTCTATCAATGAACATAAAACTAAATTAAATAATACTGCTAGACAAAATAAATAGAAGGAAGAAGTACAACACTATTCTAAAGAAGTAAACCAAGGAATCTCTGAAGAAATACCATCAACCTATCCAGGAAGAGAAGTATTTTTTGATAAATTATTAATCTGAACAATTTTCTTCAAAGGCCTAGCCCAAACTTCTCAAAGACATTGTTTATACTTTTAATTAAAACAATTTTGAACTGCCACTGTGAAAATAATCTATGAATAACATTATTTTCATTATAAAAAACTATTAATATAGAGGAATACTCTCATCTAAAGTGAACTAGGTCTTAAAAACATTTAACTCAACATAACCTAAACACTGAACATTGTAAAACTATTAATATAATCTTGTTAAGACACTTTGTAATTATTTATAATCCCATGTATTTTGGTACTTTTCCTAACATATCTGTCGTTTATATCGTAGTCAAAAGGACCTAACTTAAAACATTCTATTTGTATTTTATTTATTAAATATAAAATATGAAAATGTTTATACCTTGAGATATAAGAATTAATACTGCTACTGAACCACTCTGAGCATAGTTAAAGTACAGCCGGTCAGACTTTGTTAATGATTATATTTGTCTCTTAAAACAATTTAAAGAAAATAATAAAAGGATTTGAGTTTAATAAATACAGATAAAAGGTTTTCGTTTCTTTATTTAATGGATACAAAATGTGTATGATATAATAAACACTATATCAGTGACAGTGAATTTGCTTCATCAACTAGATTAAGTTGGCAACACTCTCCACTAAGAAATATGGCAGCCTATTCGAATCTGCTTTACTGAGCTTTAGTTATCACATTCGTCTATTAAATAAAAGATTAAAAGAGATTGAATTATAGCTGAAATAGAAACCTTTATAATATTTTAACAAAAATAATAATTACTATTTTACAAATAAATTTTATTTGCAACCTGTGATTACAAATTGGCGCTCAACAAATATTACCCTGACCGGATACTCATCCTATAAAATATTAACAAAGTACATATCAAAATAACCATTTATAACTGAATGTAACTATATATATATAGGGCCTATATATGGAAACATACATAAAATGAAAAGTTATGACTAAATTATTATACTTAAATTATTCAAGTATTATGGTTACAAATTTTAAAATGCAATGCAGAACTTCCAAAATTATAGTATTTATTTTTGATTGTCTGCTCTAAAATTGTAGTGTTACTAATAAAATAGCTGGGGTTTCGTAATTTTTCTAATATAAAAAATTGCCTAATAGGCCTATTAACATATATGTATCTTAATAATAAATGTGCAGTATTTCGTTGAAAACAGAGTTCTGCAGCTGCGAGAGCTTACTAGTGGTGTGATAATGTCCATATACAATGAATTTTGTACAAATTTTCGTAGGACCACTAGTGTTGGAAACGGAGTTGGACAACAACGGACGGACAGAGATATGCAGCCAGGTGTTACCGCGTCTAATGATGTATAGATAAGCTCGGCGCACAGAACACGGGCTTATCAGTATCGGCGCTCAGAGCACGATTTCATCGTTGGCGCTCAGAGCACGGGCGCTCTGAGCACGTAGCCACATTGGCGTCCGTTGTTGTCCAACTCCGTATCCAACACTAGTGGTCCTACGAAAATTTGTACAAAATTCATTGTATATGGACATTATCACACCACTAGTAAGCTCTCGCAGCTGCAGAACTCTGTTTTCAACGAAATACTGCACATTTATTATTAAGATACATATAGATGTTAATAGGCCTATTAGGCAATTTTGTATATTAGAAAAATTACGAAACCCCAGCTATTTTATTAGTAACACTACAATTTTAGAGCAGACAATCATAAAATAAATACTATAATTTTGGAAGTTCTGCATTGCATTTTAAAATTTGTAACCATAATACTTGAATAATTTAAGTATAATAATTTAGTCATAACTTTTCATTTTATGTATGTTTCCATATATAGGCCCTATATATATATAGTTACATTCAGTTATAAATGGTTATTTTGATATGTACTTTGTTAATATTTTATAGGATGAGTATCCGGTCAGGGTAATATTTGTTGAGCGCCAATTTGTAATCACAGGTTGCAAATAAAATTTATTTGTAAAATAGTAATTATTATTTTTGTTAAAATATTATAAAGGTTTCTATTTCAGCTATAATTCAATCTCTTTTAATCTTTTATTTAATAGACGAATGTGATAACTAAAGCTCAGTAAAGCAGATTCGAATAGGCTGCCATATTTCTTAGTGGAGAGTGTTGCCAACTTAATCTAGTTGATGAAGCAAATTCACTGTCACTGATATAGTGTTTATTATATCATACACATTTTGTATCCATTAAATAAAGAAACGAAAACCTTTTATCTGTATTTATTAAACTCAAATCCTTTTATTATTTTCTTTAAATTGTTTTAAGAGACAAATATAATCATTAACAAAGTCTGACCGGCTGTACTTTAACTATGCTCAGAGTGGTTCAGTAGCAGTATTAATTCTTATATCTCAAGGTATAAACATTTTCATATTTTATATTTAATAAATAAAATACAAATAGAATGTTTTAAGTTAGGTCCTTTTGACTACGATATAAACGACAGATATGTTAGGAAAAGTACCAAAATACATGGGATTATAAATAATTACAAAGTGTCTTAACAAGATTATATTAATAGTTTTACAATGTTCAGTGTTTAGGTTATGTTGAGTTAAATGTTTTTAAGACCTAGTTCACTTTAGATGAGAGTATTCCTCTATATTAATAGTTTTTTATAATGAAAATAATGTTATTCATAGATTATTTTCACAGTGGCAGTTCAAAATTGTTTTAATTAAAAGTATAAACAATGTCTTTGAGAAGTTTGGGCTAGGCCTTTGAAGAAAATTGTTCAGATTAATAATTTATCAAAAAATACTTCTCTTCCTGGATAGGTTGATGGTATTTCTTCAGAGATTCCTTGGTTTACTTCTTTAGAATAGTGTTGTACTTCTTCCTTCTATTTATTTTGTCTAGCAGTATTATTTAATTTAGTTTTATGTTCATTGATAGAAAAAATTACAATTTGTTAGATTAGTCACTCTTATTTTAATGTCAACCTTTCTCGTTCAGATCCAATAATCAACTCCTTATTTAATTTATTATAACGTTTCAGTTGCTAAGGCCTGTCTCAGCTTTTATTGGTATCTAATGTAACATTTTATGTTACTATGGTGCTCTCTTGAGCATTAACATAAACAAACTTCTAATATTTTATCTTTCATTTTCTTTAAATTGTCATAACTTTTTTATAAGATCTTTGATCTTCAATTTATTAGTATTTTGGAGTTTGTGATGGAACACTGATTATTTTGACACCACTTTTGATTATCTTCTGTTACATATTTCTTGAGTTATCATTTTACACTTTTAATTATTTGTCCCAAAATTATTTATTATTAGTTCTTCTTGTACTTTTCACTTTACTAAAACTATTGGACACAGTTGGTAATCATATAACTTAACCTGACATTCTTTATTTATTTAATAAAAATTCTTATTCAAAATCCCTTAACTATCTAAGCTTAACATGCCTAGTTTTACAAATCTCTATTACTATTATTTTGGTACTTTCCTATTAATATAAACATTAGTGTTATTAATATTATCACATATAATATTAATCAATATGACCCATACTAATTACTAATAACTATTAGTAATAGATAACAATTCCTCTTAACTTTCTGTATACAATACAGTTTTTATAAATACAACCAAACACTATAAGTAAGTTCCAAAACATTGTACTCCTTACTTATTATTATTAACATTACTTTAACTGTAATAAACATAATTATTATAGTCTTATCTAACATGAATTAAATAATAAAATATACACTATTTAATTAAGTATTTAATTAATTATTTCTTGAAACAAAACTATCATGTTTCTTGGTACTTTTGGTAGGAGTATTAGAGCATATTTATGTTAACAAGATGCATGGCAAAATGGCATGTAACAATATATATAGGTGTGTATCTAACATTGTTCACAAATACACATAACTGATAACAAAATATACAGTTTTTTGTGACATGGTTCACAAACGTTTTGAAAGCGATCAAAAACGAGTGTTGAGACATACTAATTCTGTCAAATTACTACACATAAAATATACGGAGACTACAGATATAGATTTTGTATTTTCACTAAAATTCTTCATAACTTTACCCCAAATTAAACTTTTACAATTTTATTAAAATTTTAAATTCTATTTTCGGCTTGGTACTTCCAAAATTAGCTTTTTGTTCTGATGTACCCTTCACACGCTGATGTTGTTCCTCCGCACACAACCAGAACGTAATATGCTCATTTGAACTTTTCACCCTGTACTAATATCCCTCGTGAAAAAGTAGAGACTTTACTTTCTTGGAAGTAATTACTCCATTTACATCAAAATGGCACTCTAACACTCTCCCCATCTCTATTTACACTATCCTACTCACATACATTAGAGAATTATGTACCAGATAACAGTGTAGACTGTTATCTGGTAGACTGTTATAGACTTGAAACAAACTGTTTCAACTCATTCACATATACAATGATACACACATACGCGCGCGCGCACTCACACACACAAACACGTTCACTCAAATAACTGATCTGTTGTGTTTGATATTTCTTTTGTATTCATACACAGGTCCTGATGATGACAATAAATATTGTATAGTATAATTTAATACTAATGTTACTTTAATTATTATTATATAATTTGTATTATTACATGGGTCATCAATCGTTTAACACGAACATCAATCGCGTAACACAAGTAGTTATGTCGAGTTTAATATTGACTATGACTCAAGAAGCGATTAAAGGTTTTGTCAGGTTCGTTTATTTACCAGACATTTGAGTTGACGTTTAGACAAAATTTACTGTCATCACGAGTAGGCCTACTTAAATACGCTCAATAAAAAAGGGATTAATTGCCCTACACCTGAGTGCTGTATTTTGTGAATGTGTGCGTATTTGCTACATAATAAAGGTTAATATAATTACTCATACGTAATGGGTTACTCATACCATTGTTATTATGCGTATTCATATTGTACAATTATAACATCCGACACATGTTAATGGTCATTATAGGCTACATATTAATTAATTTTGTATTGCCCGTATACGCGACCCCGCACATAGTGGTGATGGTGATGATGATGACGATGATAATGATGGTAGTAAATGTTGCCAAAACGTTGAGACTGTTTTACTAATCCAGCATTAATTGATCCACTTTGTGTTTTTAATTGACATAGACAATAAAAATTGTAGCTGAAAATCACATACAACATCGTAAGCTGTCTGTTTACATTAATGAGACAAGTCTTTTTAAAAAGAGTGCGATGTAGAAATGCACCAAGATTATTTGAAGGTATAAGGTAAACATATATTACTAAGTACTTACATATTTTTGCGTTACACACAGGTTGGTCTACGGGTTCTTAAAAATACGTGTTTAAGGGCACATATTGTGTATTTACATAACCGTAAATAACATTACATGAATTTGTGTAAATTTAGACTAATGGTTTATAATCTATTCGAGTCAGTAGTGTTATAGGCCTAGTTGTTCGGTCACTGATCTCTACCACACTACCTGAGTGGAGTCGTAGAGCATTGAAGATTATTGACTAACCGCTTTCCCTGTTGTTATTCGCACTCTTTCATTAGTTGTAATTTGACATTTGGTTGTACACACAGTACTGTTACTTGTGGTCAGTTTTGAAGTTTTTATCTAAATGGAGGTTATTACATCAACTAAAAGGAAACCTCTGATTCATCGTGAGGCCTATTAATACAGAGCTAAGTTCAAACAAGCATATTGCATTCTAGTTGTGTACGAAATACAAAACATTAGGTTAACGAGGGCTCATCAGAACAAGGAACGGAATCATCGTGGCTTCACTGAGCAGTCGTTGTGCGCCAAATTTAACAGAACCAGCAGTAGCAAATGCATTAAAAAAACAGCGCAAGAAGATGTTCATCAGGTTCCGGCAGAATTTCCAATCAGTTTCTAATGAGAATCTCGATATGGTAAAAAAAGTACCGAAACACAATACCGCAAAGTGGATCGTTGTAAAAAATTGAGAAAAGCTCTAGGAACTATGCAGAATCAGGCTAACAGTCAAGAATTCTTCCTCAACGACTCTTACGAAAACTCTTACGGAACACAATTTTGATCACCAATTTTAAAAGTAACAATAAGATTGGAAAGGGACAGAACATTTTTTTGAAGATTTAAACTTTTCATTACCTAGCCGGAACTTATAAAATTTTTTGAAACTGAACACCCAATGTATAAAGGATACTAGAGTTAAGCCACTGAAACGACTATTTATCTCACAGTGTGTTAGCTTACAAAAAAAAAAATTACGAAACTTATCTTCAAAAATGTACTGTTCTGAAGGAGCTGGTATAATGTCAACTATAACGAATGTTTCTGCAGCAAAATTCAAAATGTACGCTTCGTCGGTAATTATAAAGAAAGTGAAGAAATACTTTCGACATGCAGGATGGTTGCAGCCATAGCTGTCAAGTCTGTTTAGACATTTCAGTACTGATGTTTGTGATTGTGGAAATGTGTCCGAATTACGCATGTTGGTTTTGGCCTATGTCGTATCGTAAGTGGTTGAACAATCAAGATGTATTGCGTTATTTATAGAATGTTTTTAGAGAAAGATAGAAAGTGTTCCACGTCCTAGTAAGAAGACATTTCTACGCCCTCTAATATAGGTTTATTAGAGGAAAACTTAAAACTGTTAAAAACTGAAGCAGAGAATTACAGCTCAAATCGCGACTTTTAAGGTAGGTCTTGCGGACAGAAAAGAACTTGACTAACTGAAATTCTCTTTATCAAATCAGAAAAGAATTAGAAAGAAAGAAAACACGACGTTACAACTAGCTGCCTAAAATTTAAAATTGATAATAAATAATTTAAAAAACTAAAAACTGAAAGCAATATTTAAAAACTTATTTGAATATTTAATTTTAGAATTAAAAAAATATTTTAAACACACCTGCGCTTAAGAACTTGTTTAGCTTGAGCGAGATGTTCTATACAATGATCTTTGTAACAAGACGCTCAAAGCTATCCAGCACCGGTACAGAATATTAGAGCAGTGTTTAGATTTGCGTGAACTACAGAATAGACAGAAACTTATAAATTCCCTTTCAACGTCCATTCCATTTATGAAGTAAGTAGAGTAACCATGCCTTAATTTGTATGTAATTGGACGAGAGAAGCAGGTCCTCAGCTTAAAGTCGACCGTTTGGCATTTGTCTGCCTGCAGAAATGTAAGTCCTCCCGAATTTAGCCTGAATGGAATGTTACCCATAATTCTAATGCAACCTTTACTACGACAATTTTCTTGATTTGGAGCACCAAGAGCCAAAAATTGAACTCAAAATTGTAATAAAATTTTAAATGTTTATAAGACAATCAACTGAGGAATTTTATTCAGAATACAAAATGCGATTCTGTGTTTGACAGAATTAATATCTCTCAACACTCCTTACAAATTTTGGATCTCTTTCAAAAGTTTGTAAGCTGTTTAAAAAAAATATTATATATTGCTATCAGTTACGTATATCTGCGAAAAGTAAATTTGCGGGAGCCTACTAGTGCTGTGATAATGTCTTTAGCAATGATTTGTAGAAATTTTCATAGTACCGATAGTGTTGGTTACGGAGTTGGCGAACAGCGAATAGACAGATATATAGCCCGGTGTTATCGCGTCTAATGTTGCATAGATAAGCTCGGCGTTCAGAACACGGGTTGCTCAGTCTCGGCGCACAGAGCACGATTGCAGCGTTGGCGCTCAGAACACGGGCGCTCTGAGCACGCTACGAATGTAACTATACTGATGTGACATAAAAATTATCTACCACTGATTAACGGTTGCTTTGATGCCAACTATTATCCTTCTGACCGAAACAGTATTACAGATTATGTGGTCAACATGTAGAAAAGTAGGTAGACTGTTATGACTTTTCATGTATTTCTCTGAACCAATGACTGGAAGTATCAAGATGAAATTTGGGTATTGCAAGTAAATCAATGCAGCAGTCATACTACCCCCCCCCCCCCCCCGAGAAATATTTCACAGTTCCATACCGTATTCTAATATTAGACGATAGTCTAAAATCCGTGCTTTTATACTTGTTGCATTGCAAATAATTGCAATCTACGTATATATTGTTACAAACCTATTTGTAACGAGTAATTAAATAACTGAGCAATTAACTTTTGATAAGACAATCATAATAATTCGTCACGAAAAGTCTGTGATTATTCTAAGGTATTCTAATTCTACAAAATCGCTGTTATTTTGTTTGTTAAACCGCTCATTTTCGCTTCTACAGCAGCAGAAAGTTAGAGATTAAAGAAATTCTCACTAGAGATTGAAGTATTTTTTTTAACGTTTGTTACGAATTTGTAAGTTGTTATCAAATTGTTACGTAAATTTTCCCTTTTCGTACCCCTCTATTGGATCGACGCCCTTTGGAAGGTTGATAACCGGCCGTTACTTGGGCTGGTACACAAAATTAAACAAATCCTTGCTCAAAACGTTGTTTTTTTTAACACAAACTGTATTACTCGTATATTATTTTCTATACAAAGAATTTTTCAAGTTGTTTTTGGATAATTTTAGATGTCATATTAAATGTTTATTACACAAGTAATCACTTTTTAGCATTAGATTAAATCAGTGTTCGGATAATTTTAACTGGCATATTACATTTTCGTTACACAAGTAATCACTTTTTAGCATTAGACTAAATCAGTGTCCATTATTTTTTAATATTAATAACATATCCGTGTAAAACCTTACGCTGTAACAGTATATGTTCTTAACGGTGGTTAGTACAAAACGTGAGTCATCGGGGAGCAACCACATACGCTGCTATCAAGTCAGTTCAAGCATTATCAGACTTAACTTAATTCATGTGTAAATCGTCTTTTTAATTGTCCCAGTCTGTCTTTTTTTCTAAAAAAAAATACTTGCATGTGCATGGTCTTTATACAAGGCGAACCAAAATTTGATTAGCAGAGAGCCCCGGTTGAAATCTATAAATGAGGATCACTGATTACACATAGGCCTACAGACAAATCGCATAACTAATTACTGCAATGTCCAGAAAAGATAACTGACATACAAAGAAGGTGGTATAATTTTTATGTTAAGCATTTAAATAAAGATAAAATGTAAAGTGAATAAAGGGTAGAATTGATCACACTGAACTGAAATTTTGAAAACCTGTGTTAAAGCCGATACGCCACGTAGTATTAAATGTAATATCACACGGTGTGAACAACTACTTATTATTCAAAGTCGAATGGACGAATGGTATTGTAGGCCTACATAGCGCAAGAAGTCTGTATAGGCCCTATATTTAATAAAGCAAACCGTTAGATCTACTTGGAACCTAATTATTTTCCAAATTCCTAGTGTTCATCCACAAAACAAACTCATATGTTTATAACTAAAGGTGAAATGTAACACTTTCCGGGAACAGGGACAGGAAAGGGGGCATGCCAGATGAAGGAGCAACTGCTGTCTACACACGAACGTGGGATTCTCAACATCGAACCAACTCGATCACATCAGTCAACTAACAAATAACAATTGAACAAACTGTAAACTATTTCGATGACTCAAACATGTAATGTTGTCTATGTGTAAGAATTCACGTAGCCTACAGTTGTAAACGTAAATTAACTGCTAATTGTACTTTGTTGTTCTTAAATTAGACAAGAAGGAAAACACGACTTACGGGGACGGGGAGAGTGAAATGTTTGTCTGTTATATGATATTTACATCCGTGATGGCTTGATTTAAACAAAACACATGCTGGCACTACCGTCTCACCTCGTGGCGAATTACCACACCAACCTACACTAATCCTTGCAAACTGACTTCAAAATAAATTTAACAATTATTTTTAAGTACATGCATAAAGTTAAATGTAGATAAATGTTTTAAACTACCCGTACTTGTTATGTGTGAAACATTATTACATTTTTTACCAGCTATAACAATTATCATAACAGTTTGTTGTAGTTATAATAGAACGGAACTATAAATCATTGAAAGTGAAGAAATTGCCAAAATGTAATAATAAAAACCGCAAACTTTGTAAAGTAATACAGCTTTGTTTTGTCAAGTGAAAAAAACCTAAAAAACCTAATGATGTATCTGTGCAATAATACTAATCAGCCAAATGAGTGGTGTAATTACGAGCTACTCCTGGTGGGGGATGAGACTAGTTTGACGGTTGGACCCCCCCCCCATTCCTCAGGACAAATGAGAAATACAGGATTAAAATCCCATATAATTTTATAAATACATTTTATAAATTCCTTGTGTCTCAAAGTTTTGATAAACTAACGTGAGATGTAAGGATTGAAAAAATTCGGAAAAGCACTGATTTCAAAATATTCTATCTTGAATAACTGTTATTGAAATTAAAGGTAATACATTTATGCCATTAGGAATCACTATAATTGTAAATATACATTCTTAATAAATCTCGTAAAAATGATTCTTTCACAAGATATTTTGAAAAACCCGATTTTATTTCCCCTTGGAACTTTAAGGATTTTGTGCCAATAATGTTTTAAGCAACTTATAGTTCGTGTTAAAGTACGTTTATAAAAAATCTTGCAATAAAATATTCTTACTTTACCGAAGTCAAGTCAAGAAACGGCTAGTTTATCTGTGCAAAGACGACGCGACGGGTCAAACCATAGAGATATTAGACTACAGGAATCATGACTCAGACAACGATGTAAAGGGAAGTGTGGACAAAAAAGCTTAAGGTAGATTAATAGGCTCTCCCTTCGTTTTCTGGTGCTTGCGTAATTGTTTTTTCAGGCTGCAAATACGACGAACGTCATTTACTAAATGTTGAGCGATTCTCATTGTTAAGAAAACTCTTAACTTTATTTTATTCATTTAAAAATATTGTAATTCCTTTTATTTCTGCAGTTGTTTATAAGCTTACAATTATTTACTTTAACACACGCAACTGGCTTAGAGTGACTACGTAATTTCGCTGAAATGTTTAATAGCTCTAGAGGAGGGATTAATCTCCCCGTAGTTATGCCACTGGTCCAGATTATAAGCGTTAACTATTGTCAACTCAGAGTTTCCATTGCACCTACCGCTGCGTTTGTGAGAGTTAGTCATTATAATATCGCTTCAAGTTTCCGAGTCTGTTAACAAACAATGAATTCATTTTCAGCAGCTTTCAGTGTTTACTGCTGACCAACCCTTTTATATGTACAATTATTGTGAGAATCTATACTACTTCAATTGAAACATTTTTGTAGACTTGACACACAATACTTCTGTCCTAAACACGTAAATCACAGGTCTATAATCAAAGTTTTAAGAGATATTCATCTTTGTACGAACTATAGGCATATTCTTTCCTGGTTGAGTCATCAACCATTTTCTTTGTCTCCATTTCTGCATCTCTCCAACGCTTAACAGCACCGCATTGTCCGCAAGACTCGATAGGATGGAAATATACTCATTTTGTCACCTACTCTTCCACCTCATTCGCTACTCTATCCTTTCAAGAAATCCTTCTCTATACTCGCATCTCCTCTCCTCTTTTTTCCTCCTTTTCCAAGTTTCTGCCCGAATAGGTACATGGTCCAAACAAAACACTTCACCATCCTCATTCTTAGCTTTATGTCTAATGGTCCGCACAATACTTTTTTCTTTCTATTGAGGGCTTCCTTAGCTATGTAATTCTACATTTCTGATCTTTATCAAAATTAAGTACTTAACTCTCGTTAAAACATAAAACGTTCCAGGTAAACTACCCCTTCCCCTTAACCGATCTTCACCAAATCAATAGGCCTTGAGTCCTCTACAACTCAGACACACATGCAAAAAATTATTTGATTCTGTTTTAATTTGCGGGAGTTATCGTTCGCAATAGAAAAAAATTCTACACACTTTCCGGAAAATGACTTTCCTTCATGTTTTGAAGGTAGTACCATCAGAATCAGCCCTTATCTCGAATACGATTTTTTCGCCATCACCATATTTCCATTTCCGTATGGAACATGGAAGTAAAAAATGTTTGACAACGTGGGAGCAGTAGATAAAATGTTACGGTTTACGATACAGCAAATTTACCTTGATAATAAACTTTACAATTTTAACCAAAAGGCATGTACAGTGTAAGCTTAACCCAATAAGAAATTTACGTTAGTAACAATTTTTCTTAATGTTAAAGTAATACTGCTCGTTTCAAATAAGTCGTATTCTCCACTTCGGGTTATATCAACACAAAAGCACAACGAAATAAAAGACACAAATAGTACGAAAAAATTAATACAGGCGTATAGACTAGAAGTTAATAGTAAGCTTATTGACGTAAGTGAGACAGAATGAGCCGTCTTCCATTTATGCGGTAGTTCAAGATTCAGGTAAATATAAAACAATATCTTTCTTGAAGTATACTTAAATGAACACTACAGCTTTTGTGGGATGTATTCCTCTGGTCTATGGCCGCTGTTGGTGGTGTAAAGAAACGGAACAATGTGAACAGCAGAGCTATCGTTTCCAATTACTTATCCTTACCTATACCGTACTAAACTGCATTACTGTCGTCAAGTCAGTATAATCAATAAACTGTACAATACGCATTCACATTTGCCGCGCTGATAAACTACTCTTCGTAAAGAAACTGGTATCACATGTATTTTCTAGCTGTAGTTAAGTCACTGCCGGACGCGTTAATTTCATTTTTATGGTGTAGTAGTGCTAATTCAATTTCGTCTTAAACGTTATATTCTGTTTTATAAATAAGTAAGATTTAAAAAGTATCAAAAGACAAACTACGATGTGTTTTCTGCCTGAGTGCATGTCTCACACGGCATGCTCCCTCCACGCTTTCCTATCCTGGACTGGTCTTTATATTTCATGATACCGCATCCGTACATCGTCTATAATCTGGTCTCTCCTCCGTCCTCTGATCCGCTTTCTATTTACCAGCCCCTCCAATCCTTCTACCATCACTGTACCTTGTTTCCGCCTACAGTGTCCCAATCAATTTCTCTTCCTGCCCTTGATGATATCCAACACTCTCCTTTTCTCTCCTACTATTCCACCTCATTCGTTACTTTATCCTTTCAAGAAATCCTTCTCTATATTCGCATCTCCTCTCCTCTTTTCTCCTCCTTGTCCAAGTTTCTGCCCCGTATAGCTGCACGCTCCAAAAAAATCACGTCACCATCCTCATTCTTAGCTTTACGCCTAATGGCCCGCACAATAATTTATTCTTTCTATTAAGGGCTTCCTTAGCTAAAGCAATTCTGCATTTCACCTTTTAATTACAATGTATGTCCTCCATAATTAAACATCCCAGATATTTAAAAACCGTCACTTGTTCAATTCTTCCATTCGTCACTAATTGGATACAAAAATAAAATTTTGTCCAATTAATTGATTGGATCTCAATAACCCCTTCACCATTTATTAAGTCACGATTAATGGCTAAAAAGGAAGAGGCACGAAAACTACGACAGCAAGAAAGTCACGAAAGTAAAGGAACTGGTTAAGGAAGACATACATAAGCCCACATGTAACACCATATAACTATTGCGCTAGGCCGGCTCTAGTAGAAGGCCGGAATATTAAACGTGGCAACGTTGCGTCTGAGGCCTATAAGCATAATGTATTAAAATAGCTAAAGTGAATACGTTATATTTTGCTTTAATTTCATAGCATTACTAAAATCATGAGTAGGCCTATTTAACTTATAGTTAAATCTAAATTATAGGTTTGTGCGCACTTAGTAGGCCTACTATACGTTTAACTTGTACAAATTAGTGAATTAGTGTTAGGCCTAATGAATTAATTTTGTTCGAATTATTGAATTTGTATCATATAAATGAGTTAAGTATTATATTTCTTAAATAATATAACAGTATTTTACATAATAAACTTTTAATTTGCAAAAAATGAAGAATTATAAAACTGCTGTTAACCGGCAATTAAAAATGACGCGATTTGATTATTGAAATACATAAATTAAGAGATCGTCTAGTCGGCCTCAAATATCAGCTGGTTCCAGTGTTGCCACGTTTAACATTCCGGCCATGACTTATCTCAATCGGACTCGGTAAGGAAGCTGCCCACACTTCACAACGTTTATTACTGACAGTGTTTCAGCTCATCGAAGTTGTGGTACATAATACATAACACATATCAGTCTGAAATAAATGTGTAACTGTATCAACTATTAAGCAAATAAAGTGTTATAAGTAGATACAACATAACATCTTCAGCTGACCGTTAATTGTACAATATTTGAAGGCTACTTGTGAGCTGAAATGCACGTTTTTTACCAGTGCAAAAGTGGTCATATGATTGCCTTTCAATTTGTGTTATTAGACGAAACAATTGCATGAGACACAAAAAGTAAACTGCGCTTGTTACTGTCAGTCCATACATATGCAGAACACAGCGCACGAGATATTTTTATCCCGGTGAAGTCACTCGATCGCGAAACATATTATCAACACGTGGATTCGAATTCCACCTTTGCCTGCAGTATGACATGACCGACTATTTGAAACAAGTAGGTTTCAAGTTCTAAATGTTCAGCATAGTAAATTATTTATACAAACGTAGATAGATTAAGAAATTCAACATGAAGCATGTAACAGAATGTACGCTATCTTGCAAGTTATGATTACAATGTGTGAATATAATGATTCATATGCTGCTAACTCGGGATAAAGAGAATAACCGAAGTGGGATCTTAACATTACTGAGGCGGAAAAAGAATAACAAAAATACACCAAGTATCAGCTGCTTGCTTCATCTCACTTCACAACAAATATCGCTTTTTATCAAGTGCCAACGGCCCTTCCGGGGCGGATGAGCGGGTAAAAGGTTAGGGTGCCCTCTTGCTCTTGGAGTGGGAAACCAATCCTAAAGGCGAATAATGTGGAAGAACAACGACTTGACGTGGAGAAGACAACGGGAAACCACTCCATTAAAGATCCAGTTGGATATCACTATTTATGAAATCCTCAGAATGTATAGAAACGCAATGTCCAATGTAAAGTCGATGATGAAGCACCAAAAATTATAAACTATAAAAATTCAAATGTTTAGGCTGACAGTTGGATAAGTGAATTGTGATTAAGATTCTTGGAGTAGAATATATGGAATTCTGTACTCAGGCAATAAAAATGGCAGTAGAAGAGTTGGTTTTATACTCGAAAAGAAAATAATTAATAATATAGTAAGAATTTTGGCGTACAGTGAAAGAATAGTAATTCTGAACACCAAAACAGAACCAAGAGCATGGTATTAATCCAAATACACAGCCCCACGGCAAAGTAAACAGAAGAACAGAAGTACACAAACGAATTATGTGAAAGAATCGAAATTCTCATAAAAATTACAGAAAAAGATAATCTAGTGATTTTGGGAGAGTGGAATGGAATGGTTGGTGAGGGTAGGGACGAGGACATAGTAGGAGAGTATGGGCTTGGAAAGCGGAATAAAAGAGGAACTGAACTTTAAGAGTTCTACAAAACACATAATCTCGTCATCACCAACACACTCTTTAGACAGCCTAAAAGAAGAAGGTACGCTTGGACCATGTCACATGACGATGACCGCAATCAAATACACTATAAGGCCTATTACTATTACGACAAGCTTAAGAGACCAGGTAAAAACACCCGAAAGTTGCCCTGGAGGTGATGCAAACGCTGAACATAACCCTGTACTGATGCAAAGCCAGTTACGATTCTAGAGAAGAATAATTCTTAAGGTGGAACACGGAGAAGATGAAAAGTAACAGAGGCTCAGATGCTGTTCAAAGATATGACTGAAAATGCTTCCTTAAATAAATTTTACTTGAAACAGGAATTGAAGAAAAATGGTACATATTCAAAGCCATCGGAAATATGTTTCCGAAAGGAGAATATGATCGCATACAAGCCATGGATAACAGAGGATGTTATTAATCCAAAGAAAGAATGAAGGAAATGTAAAATATCAGGAGACCAACTCGAAACAGAGGCGTAGCTAGTGGGGGGGGGGGGGGCAGCCGCCCCGGGCGGCAAAAGGAGCATAGACTTGAAAAAATTTTTTTACAGTTTACAAAACTACAAACAACTTATTTCTATGATATGACTACTCCTTTCATTAAAGAAGTATAACCAGCCAGCTTGTCCGTTTTGTCATAAACATCGCGTGATAAATATTATTTAGTCAAGCATCGTAATTACGGTTCATTATAAGGTAAATCGCACTTGGATGTGTTTCTCTCCAACTAAAAAATCTCTATTTTGATTTTGTTGCACTTTATTTTATCAAAAAATCTATCAAAGGAGCCACTTCAATAGTGAAAATGGGTTTTCGTCGTGACGAAAGTTAAATTCCCGTATTCAGGATCATAAAAATAGTCCTGCTCATCGCTCTGCGTTTTTGGAATGGAAGTAATTGGAACGTTCTTTAAACAAAGGGGGATTTATTGATGATCTACTTCAGGAACAAATGAGTAAAGCAGGTAAGTCATGTAAGGAAATCCTCGAATGGGTCACTGCCACAGTACAAACTCTTGCATAACAAAATCTGGCACTGAGAGGACACCGAGAGTCAGTTACTAACGATCCAAATCCTGGAAACTTTCTGGCTTTTCTAAAATACTTGGCTAAATTTGACACTGTCACGAGATCTCATTTGGATTCAGTCTCTCGTAAATCTGGGTGTATGTCGTGTCTTTCGCCAACCATTCAAAATGAAATAGTAAGCCTCTTAGGAGAAAGAGTGCGCAAATATATTATAACTGAATGTAAGAAGGCGAAGTACTTTAGTATTATATTTGACACAACACCAGATGCTGTACATGTAGAAAAAATGTCTCAGGCTACAAGATTTGTTAAAATTAAATGCAATTCTGTTGATATCAAGGAAGCCTTCATAGATTTTATTCCTTTAGAAGTGAAAACAGCAGAGGGGATCACAGAAGCTATTACAAGTAGCTTGAGAGAGATGGATTGAATCTTAGTGATTGCAGAGGTCAGTCGAATGACAATCAAGCAACAAAAGCTGGTATCCATTCTGGAGTTCAGAAGAGAATATTAGATTCAATCCATTAGCTGTGTTTATTCCCTGTGACAACTTGGTTGGAGTTCATGCAGCTCATGTAAATGTTCAGGGAGTGACATTTCTTGGGACAGTAGAACGTCTATTCACCTTCTTTTCCTGTTCGACTCATAGATGGAGTGTTCTTAAAGACTTCGTAAATATTACTGTAAAAGGACATTGTGATACCAGGTGGAGTTCAAAAGCATATGCGGTGAAAGCAATCTCCACTCAGCTGGGTGAAGTTATCCCTGCACTTGAGAAACTGAGGGATACATCGACTAAAACAATTGATACGAGAGAAGATGCAGCATTAATAATCAATGCGATAGAAAACTTTAATTTTGTGACCTTGCTCTTTTTCTGGACAGATATTCTTTCTTCTATGGACAAAATCCAGAAAATGCTTTATTCAAGCATTGACACTTCTGGAGACGCTAACGGACAAATTAACAGTTTGGAGGAATGAGCTGTGTGACAATGGCATTACTAAGGCAGAGCAGGTATGTAATGAATAGGGTGTCAGTATCACAAAATGATAAGAAGGAAGCGCACGATCCCAAGGGAGTATGCAGACGATTCTACATTAACCGTTCGGCAAGAAATGCAACGTTCTCTAATAGAAAGTTTGGACAAACTGTCAGTTAAAATTTCACGCCGTTTCTCTAACATAAGAGTTAGAAAAACGCTTTGGGTTCCTATGTAAATTTGAGGCGTACGTAGGCCTAAATGATGGGGATATACATTTTAAAGAACAGCTTTCCCAAATCAATATTAAGTGCATAGTGCTTGCAAAACTGTATCCACATGACCTAAAGAGTGTAGAATTGTTCAGTAACTTAAAAGACGTCATACTCTTATTAAAAATGCCAGAAGTTAACAGAGAACAAATGGACTCTACACCTCAGGGCCTCCTACAATACATTTCTTCAATGGGATTAGAAGCCTACAAAACACTAGCAACAGTTTAAAAAAAAATTTTACTTTACCAGTGTGGGAAAGATCGTTTAGTATACTTAAGACAATATATCTCAAGACACAATATCTCAAGACAGGGTATCAAATCTAGCGATAGGCCTACTTTTAATTGAAAACGACATTGCTTCGTCTTTAAATTACAGTGGTTTAATAACCGACTTTGCAGCAACTAAGACCAGGAAAGTTACATTTTAAAATGTCTCGTTTTAAATATTTATTAAATATTAAGTGTCCGTTAACAGAAGAAGGAGCCATTAACCTGCAACGGTAAGTTATTAATTTTATTATTTTTAATGTAGTTGTTTGTTTAACTTTATGTTGCTTTAGGATATTGTTTTCAGGATGCGCTTTAGACCTACAAGGAATTCGCATGTTTGTTAGAACATTTTTATGTTAACAATTTTTTATATTACTACAATTTTATAGTCTACATTTGTTACCAATAAATGTATACAAACAGAATACCGGTAATATTATAATATATAATTTCTTAATTTTGACTTAACAAATATTCTTAAAACGTTTGCTGGACGTGCTTTCTTACAAAAATCTACACATTTGCATTTATTAAGTACTTTGTTCACTAGATGGGCCTTCATTTTGCTCTTTTGTCCCCTTCTAATTGTAAAAGGCAAGGCGGCCGTCGATCTCCTTGCCCCGGGCGCCAAAAAGCCACTGAATAAAGAAAATACGAAATATAGGAATAAAGACGTCAAGAGAGGGCAGGATGGTAAACCTCGGCAACTCTTCTCCAGTCATGAATTCTCATTGTCCTCAAGTTCTTCTCTACAGCGCCAGCGACATTTTTCTTGGTCTTTATCTTGTTTCAAACGGTTTCGTTCTGGTTATTCTTATGGTGTTTTCAGCCGTTTCCCTTCGCTGGGCGTGCCCTAGTCATCTTGTCTTTGGAATCCTATGAATCTCAACTATACATTCATTATTTAAGTTAAGACATTTAGCTCGAAGTTCATTCTAATTCGCCGTTACTATCCTGTTCTTGTACCGCCGAAATTATTTATCAGTATTTGCCGGTCGAAGGTCTCAGATTCTCATCTCTTTTATGCAGTATCCATTTTGCACTACCGTAAGTTACAACCGACCTTATTAAGGTTGTATAGCCTACGCTTACGGAAGCCTACGCTTCTTCCGCTTCTGGTTTTAAGATTCTGTGATTAGAGAATTATTAAAAACTACTGTATTATTATTTACTAAATACTGTACTACCTAAAAACTATTATTTATCATTTATAACAGGGCCTAGGTATGAGAAGTGTAGTATAGATTTAAACCTTCCACTATTTACTTCAAATTCATTTCAAGTATCTTGTACCTGTTTTCATTATCTACTTTTTATGTTAACAGGTATTTAGATTTGTCTTCATTAATTGTGATTCCAGTGACTCATGATTCACGCTTGATTTCTCTGAATCTTTCAGTTATTGCATTCCATCTATTACAGAGTAAGTTACTATCTAACTGCTCTTATTTATGATACTTGCTCGCTCTGTAGTTCTGCTATTGCCGAGTGCAACAGTAAGATAAATAAGAGGACTGATGGAACGTTGATTTGGTGTTATTTAAAGTTATATAAACTAATCCTCTGGCTTTTTCTGTATTCCTATTACCGAAACGTTCATATGTTTCGGAACACTTGTTTTTCTCTGTACGGACTCCAATTATGTCGAAAATCTATTAAAACAATACATGTAGTTCTCTACTGTGTTCGTATTTCTTTATGAAAATTTGTTTTTATCACATGGATATGATTGATGGTAGATCTCGCCAATAATTGCCGCCCATTTATTTTAATCTGTTAACTATAAGCCTATAGTTATAGCTATAGTTTAATCTGTTATCTGTTATCCTAAAATCTGTTCACTATCTTTGGAGAACTCCATAATAACCCGATTCGGAATTTCATCTCATAATGCCTTGTTCATAAGCATACGTATAAGCTAGTGCAATGTATACACAGTATTTCTCATTATGTCTGTGATCAGTTCTCATGACCAGTGGTCTTGTATCTGTAAACACGCACACTACAGGCCAGGCTAACAAGACAGTTGCTTGCACGCTTATTATCCTGCTAATACTTTTAGGAAAAATATTGTAATAACAGAGAAGTATACTGAAAGGGTAATTGCTTTTATGCTTTTGTAAATACCAAATGAATGTAATATTCCAGATGATAACAGCTTCAGTACTTTTAATGTATAATAAAAACATATTTTTACTTACCCTTATATTAAACTTATTATAAAATTTATACAAAACATTGACACTTCCTGTGTCTACAGACGATAAAGGAAAACTGTATTATTGTATGCTAATTTTTTATTTTACTTATATTCTAATGTAAGATGTAATCTGTATTGTTTCGCAGTTTTACTAGATTTTAAATATCTATTTATGTAACCTTTATGTTTCCACACGTACCTTATTATTATTTAATCACAAAATAATTAGAAAATAACGAGTTCTTTTCTTTTTTTTATGGTTTTGTTCACAAAAGTCTAAACCCCCCCCCCCACAGAGTTAACTCCAGAAACCCAGATAGGAAATCCTGGATGTGCCCTTACAATTGAAATATTATTGTACGGTTGCGACGCAAATGACTGGAGACAATTAACAGAGGTGCACTGTTGCCACTCACCTTTCCAATTCTCTTGAGCGTATAGATGTGGAGACATCTTAGTTTATCACAAACGGCACAAACAATACGACAAAAATTATTTTCGCTAAGATAAAGACCAACACGTAGCCTATCATACAGCAAGATTCATACAAAGTTGTAGGCCTACATGAAGCTCAACAGCGTTTTGTTACAACCACGACTCGTTTAGTGGTTTCCACTAATGTTTTGTGGTACATTAGTCTCGAACTCTGTAATACTCAAATGTACATCTGAGACGTCCATCAAAATAAACATTTTTCTTCTACGTAGACATTTCATTCAAGGTTCCTCATAATTTTACGCACCCAGGGTATATCTGTGAAGCTATCGATAATAAATTAATGGGAAAAAATTTAATAATTTTACAAGAATATTATTCGCATAAGAAAAAACGCATCAATAAAATGTCGATCCCTACGCTAGTGGAACAGGTTTGTATGGGCATTTTCCGTCTAATAATATAGGAGAGGGTATTGCAATCGTGTGAACTACATTTAACTCCTACATCAACCTACTGAATTGTCTATTCATGCAGAGAATGAATAAAAAACAAATGGTTCCATTTTAACACCGTTCTTGGAGACAACATGAAATTATGTTTAACAGGAAGTTCAATGCAATTGTGACTACGTTAGCAAACAGTGTTTACTTTACGCTGAGTATGTTAATACTGAGTTTATGAATCACATTTTGTAAAGAACAACTGGGTAACTATAAGCAAGAAATTGGTTTAATCTTTCCTTCCGTATTTATCATGAGAAATAATTTTAACTACTCAAATATTTATTTCCAGGTTTGGTGATGAGGTCATGCCATTTATTATTAACAGAAGCTGTATAGAGAACAGGGTATAGAAATTAAAGGGTGAGCGGGGGGTGAATAGATGGCGCTGTTGTCGCTGGGCGTGTTGTCAGTATCAAATATCACACCCACTCACCGGAGTTGTCATGGAAACACGCAGACTCTGGCATCACGTAATTAATGACAAGCTTTGAGATCTACAGAACTAATCAATTGGACATGATCTGTCCAATCGCTAATCTAAGTTTAAGTTTTTAAAAGCTTCACTAAACATAACTGCTTTGATACTCAATTATTAGCATTCTTTGTCCTTACTTTTTATCTAAACGGAAACAGGCTGTAATCCAATTTTTTTCGTAAAACTAAAACATCCCTCTTTAATAACTCGAGTCCCTTAGATCAATAATAATATTAAACCGAAATATATTGTCTGAAAAAATGTATTTTAATTTCGGCGAGAAGCAGGCTGGAAAAATACTTGGCTATCATTTGTGAAAAGTTTTTATCATACAAACGCATTTAATAAGATCATACATGAAATGTACATAGGTATCACCACTGAACTCTATACATTCGTATATACTGTCAAAGTCAATGGGGGGGGGGGGGGGGACATCTTACGAGAGGACTGTTTTTACGTAAACCAAGTTGTTCCATCACTATATTATTCAATATGTTCATTTTGTTAAACTAGTTTTGTAGTTAGCGTCACATATATAAAAAATGTCTAATTGATTCTAAGCGTTTTTTAAATTATTTAATATTTTGTGAATTTCTGGGGAGGGGGGGGGCTAGTGGACCTCCTGGAAGATCAGACCGCCTAGTTAAGCTGATGGAGCTTCATAAAACAAAAATTTGAGGCAGGTACTAGAGACATGTCCAAAGCAAATGTCAAAAGGGCGGTTGTTGATTCTCTTGTAACCTGTAGAGATTCTACGCTAAAGCATATCACTTAAAAATTTCGGACATTTTCTACGAGTTTTGATTGCTACCCTCGTGTGAAGACACACATGACGTATCCGCCTTGCTTTGGGCGTCATACCGATTATCCTACGCTTAGCCTACTCAAAATTTACACGCTAAAATACATTTCAGGTTTACCACATCGTCTTAAATCAACTGATTATACACGAACCTCTCTACATGCCAGTTGAACTAATTACTCGTGACATGAGTGGCTGAGTAAAATACAGGATCATTTTACACAACTAACGTTCGAATAATAAACAGGCGTATAAAACAGAACATTAACGAATCCTTCAGAAGCGCTTCAATATTATGTGTAAGTGTGTTTATAACTCTCTCTCTCTCTCACACACACGTACACACACGCGCACAATTAACCAAATGAGTTGCGGTGTTTTCTGACGTTTGTTTCGTGCCTATACTATAATGGCATAGGTTAGAAAATTTCATTTGTTACAATGATAACGGAGATAAGCTCGGGATGTAATCTTGATAATTTAATAACGGATAACTATACGAAACCAGAATTGATGGAAATATATTTTACAGTCTCCTACTCTCAGTTACTTTGAACTTTTACTGTTGCTTTCCTACATTCGATCACATATGTTTGAGCTAAATACACTGAAAACCTGAAGTTGCGAAGCTAGGCATTCGTATTGTTAAAAATGTCATATTTGCTACTTGCGCAATTAGAACTATTTATAAAAGTATTTTGTCTGTGCTGCTTTACAAAATGCCAGACGAATGTCTCTAAAATGTTGCGAAAAGGAAGTGAACATCACAGCTAAAGTGATACAATAATAGCAGTAACGCGTGCCGTCTTGACATGGTTCTCCCTAAATCTGATACAATTGTGCTGGCATCCATATAGAGGGTTGTGCGCGCTTGATATTGGTTATTCAGTCATATCCTTCACTAGTATGGCAGCACAAACGTTACGCGCTAAACTGTCAGTCGTGAGACCACACTGTGCCAAGTAGCCTACTATGAAAACTTCTACTCTACAAAATTTTAATTAAAATGAGAAAAAAACGTCGATACAAATACGATCCTATATTGTGACATGGTTTGAGTTAATCTGATGGTTAATCGTTTGAACCACAAGTTTATTCTTACAGTTTTTAAGACGATAGGCCTATCAATTATGAATTCACTATTCTAACAACTTAAAAGGTGGCCTACAGGATAAAATTTGTTCGACTACAGGTAAGACAAATTATTTTCCCAAATCGTAAGATGCCCGAGGGATAATTTACAGTAAGCCGTTAAAGGTAATGTTACGACGGTCTCCTTGATCGTCGTATGGTACAGTGGAAAACAAAATACAAGACACCAATTAAGTCGCTAATCACCAGCTTTAATAAATCTCAATTAATAGTTTGAAATCAGCAAGATTATATTCGTAAAATAATTCAAGTTAATCTTTCCACACAAATAATAATATCAACTATAAAGAATTCCGCACTATAATCACCTTTCACTAATACACCACTTGAGACGCACTGTCTAAATCGCCCGACAATAACTCGTACCTCACTGGAATAAATCGCCACTGAAACTGAAACCAAGCGTCGCTGAATGCTTATAAGTTATTTACACCCCGCTGATATTCCAGAATAATCCATAATACGCGTCAACACTACTTGAAAACGTTAGAACGTAATTGATTGCGGCCTTGAACACAGTGCGCCGACCAGTATGGTCTGGAATAGCGTCAATGTCGCATGAAGTGTCACGTACGCACACAAATATTACAGCTGGCTTTGCTCGGATAGCCGAGAAACATTAGAACGTTCTGTAATGGCGTAACAATATTAAACAGAGAGAGAGAGAGAGAGAGAGAGAGAGAGAGAGAGAGAGAGAGCGCGAAGAGATCTGAAATCGAGTTTGAACAAGTGTAGTAGGTGACCGGACCGGGATTAATATCTGCAGTTGCTTTGCATCGCTAAACGCGAGGAGCGCAGGACAACTGCACTCGGCTAGGAGCAGGTAGAAGATCAGACATACGACGACTGCACTCGACAATTTACATGTTTTTGATTTGATAAGAAGGCTATAAAACGTCAATATTTGAATTATGTCGTGTGAGCACACAGTTTTTATGTACTCAGTTCATTCGATCGGAGAAGCTTATGAATAAACAAGAACATACATTTCACGCTTATTAACGATCATGGATTTTACGTAGTCTATCTCATGACAGAAAGCAAACTATAGTTTCTTTTTCATGAAAATTTCACACTCGTTAGCAGTCATCAGTTTTAGATAACTTATGTCAAGAGCTACAAAATATGCTTTTTAATTACGGTACGTAGCCTATTTTATTTTTAATTTTTTTATAATTTATTTTTTTTGTACACGCTTTCCCGCGATTACGTCAGTAAATATTTAATATATATTTTATGTAAGTACGTAGCCTATTTCACGCCTTTGCGATTGTCAGTTTATTTATATATTAGGCCTATTTATAAATTTATTAATACAAATCACATTTATTTATATTAATTACTTTAAGTAGGGCTATACATTTATCTATAGAGGTAATAATGGATAAGTCTCACAGTCTCACAAACTTAAGTCTTGGAATCTCACGTTTCTTGAACACATCTGCTGTTTTTTTGTCGCAATATATTTTGCGTCTCACTTTTAGGATTTGGCTCCGTGTATTGTTGTACTGTGAACTTTATACTGTCAGTTTGAACCTTCTTGATAAATTCTATGAACAAAAAAAGTGATGGAAGGCTATAATAAAAGATTTAATTAAAATGGCTGTGGAATTATTTACAGGCGTTCGTACTTTCTGTAAATTAGATGTCAAGGCAGCCCACAACCGTGGAGGAACTTCAGCACCATTCGATACGTACGTGTCTACAAAATGATCTGCAAACGTCGTTACTCTGTCGTCTTAAGGTTAAATTTCCGCTGTCTCCATAGCAAAAAGTCGCCAACTTCTTCCAGGTTCAAGGAAATCATTCCAAACGTTAACTGCAGCCAAATTCCTATTTCAGAATTAGGATGTTATAGTCACACGCCAAGCCGGGTTGCTGAATTTTTCCCACTAAGACTGCGTCAAATGGAGATGATAACCTACTACTGCAGACTCCGAGAAAACTTGTCCAATAGCAAGACGTATTTCAGAGTCCACTGTCATAGTTTTTGGTTTCAAAAGTGTTTTTCTTGACAGTACTGGAAAACGATTCGGTATTTTAACTCCAGTACAAAACACAAAATGGTAGCGTCCAGTTTTGAAGACAATTGAGTGAAATGTTTTACACAATACTGAAATGTCCCATCCATACACACAATTTCTGAATCACAAAACTTTTAATTATATCACATGAAAAAATTATTATACTTTTGCACTGTCAAAGTATAATAATTATATAAGTAATTTTCACGACATTTCGTGCGCACAACTATTGACTATAAAGCAACGTGTGTATACTGAACGTATACAGTATAAAAATAATTTTCTTATGTACGATAAATTGTCTCTTCAAGGCAGTTACATCATTTACTTTCAAACTTCCTGTCGCACATTGTTCGGCTAACAAATACACGATTTTTGACGGCCTTTCACTGGCATCAATTTCTGCGTTTCTTTTAACGGTAGTATATTCTTTCCTCTCGACCTCTCTCCTTCCTTCCCTCCTAGGTGTGCAGAGTCCTATTTTCGCAAAACTCACTATCGCTACTCAGATAAGATAAGACTGTTACATTCTGGAAACATTTTTTGGAAAGACATTTAAACGTGCAAACAGATACATGTGTCTATTTGTACCTAAACCAAATCAATTATTTTAATTTTGGTAATTGCAGAAATTTATGTAAAAAAATTGAAAGCTGCCATTAGTAAATTTTATTTTAAAAAATTATGTTGAAATATAAAAAAAATAGTTTTCATTAAATAAAGATCTATCATCGAAATTAAAAAAAAAAAACACTCAGTTTCTGTTATAGGTGTATATCCGCAATTTACCAAGTTTTTTTTTAAATCAAAGGACATCGCTTTCGCTTCTCCACTTCCTCGATTAATCATTCAATTTTTCGTCGTTTATTATACTACTGATTAATAATGCTTGGATAAATAACTCAATAATTCAGTTTAAATAACTACATTTTAAATGACTTCAATTGATTCAACAGGTCCATAGAAGGTTGAGTGCAGTAGCATGGAAAAATAACTGGGGAAGTTGGAAGCATGCAATGAAGTTGGGGAGGGGGCAGTAGCATGGAAAAATAACACGATGATGTCTGCAGCTAGAGGGAAGTTAGTTTACATCACACCGGTTAGAAGGAAGTTAGTATCGTTCCCTTGGCCAAAAGGATGACAGTCGGTATCAGTCGTAATTGATGTTTTATCTGGTGTGAGTATATTTACGTTATTGATACGACGTATTTAAAGATATTGATATGTATTTAACGTTATCTGTACATCGTTAAAGAACGGCCATCCCGACAGCAGAATGGTGACGACATGACAACATTGGCTTTCATGTTGCGTAACGTCACCTGTAACGGTAGTAACGGTGCCATCTGATTAGTGCACGGAGGACAGTATCGGAGAGTGCCGCGCAATTAAGAACCCATTATTACACCACACGCTTCCGACTGCCATCCTTTTGGCCGAGGAATATAGTACAGTCGGCGAAGAAATTCACGACCAAAGACTGCACGACCATAGTAACACCGAGTCCTTCAACTGCTGGACAGTCAACAAGTAAGGAGACCAAATGAGGAGTGAGTCGTTTTAGTATAGCGATTAGTGCAAAAACATAATACGTTTGTTGTTTATGGAGGAGAGGAGAATGACATCAAAGTTGGAGTGGAAGACGGTCGTAAACAGCGAGCGTTGTACAGTTTGATGTTTAGTTGCAGCTATTCTATTCAATGTTAACTGTTCTTCAAATAATCAGTACAAAATTATTTCTACGTTAAATACTATTGGATAACTCTATATTAGAAAATACATAATAATAGTAAATTACTGAGTCCATAGTCTTCATTATTGTACGTCCCACTGTAGTTTGCCAATATCATAGCCAGAGTTTTTCTTGTATGACTTTAATTAAACATTTTAAAATCGAACCAGGACATAGTCGTCAGTGGAGGTCATAGACTCAATTCTCTCTTGCAATACATCGTCCACGTCGCGACTTCCAGCCCTAACAGTTATCTGGCCTCATCAATTAGCTAAGGTACAGATTGCCTAGGCCGTGCAAGTAGCTTTGCCAAATTTTTAATCTAATAATTCGGGGTTAAGATTTGTACAGCCAAAATATGGAAATGAAAAGTGGAGCTTACTGACATAACAAAAAAAGCAATAAAAAACTAAGTCACACGAATTACACAGTAGTTTTTAAAAATTTAATTATCATCGCAATGATAAAACTTGTTTTTATAATTATTAGTTAATACTATTTATAACTTTAAGTTCTAAGTTGCAAATTTTCAGATATTTAATCTGCGCCAAGGTATCTTCTATCAAGAGAACATTTATAAGCGTTTATAAATTTCTTACACGACGATTAAAAATTACATTGAACGAGTAACTCCGATTTTATGATCTGAACAGAACGTTAGTTTCTTGTTTCATATCACTAAGGTTCAATTGAGAAAATACGTGAGATTTCATAAATAATTCACAGGGTGGAGTTGACGATCCAATCACAGTGAAAGTGCCGCCAGTTACTGTTGAAGACTTGAGGATGCCGCACGTGTGTTCGTTACCTCCCTAGTCAATTTGTGTTTACAAGCGTTAGAAATGTCGTCAGTAGACATCTCGGATACTGTGACGATTAAGATCAAACATCGTACGTAAAAACTGAATATTTACGTGCAAAAACTCTACAGAAATCCACAGTGCTTTGCATGTAATTTGTGGTGAGCAGACAGGACACGGTAGTACAGTTTCACGTTGGGTTACTCGTTTTCGTGATGGACGTGTCAGCATAAACAATGACCCAAAGCCAGGGAGGCTGAAAACACAGACAGATAAACAAAATGTGAAACTTCTGGCGGACTTTCATCAAGAAGATCGTCGAGTGGCGTGCGAGGAAATATTACAAGCTACCGGGATTCCATCAACATCAGTATTTCGAATTTTGACAAACGATTTTCAGAAAATAAAACATTGTGCCTCATGGGCCCCTCACTGCTTGACTGCTGAACAGAAGCAAAAACGCCTGGTTATTCTAACATTACTGAAAGAAATTTTGGCTCTGAAGGTCAAGCATTCCTGTCTCGAATTTTTGCCACTGATGAAACTGGATTAGAGCCGATGGATTAGAACCAACCGCACTCAAACGAGTAGAGAATGCCATCGTCCCGCGACCCAAAATGTTCGACGAGCGCAAGTAAAGGTCAAGCAAGTGATGATCTTCACTTATCTTCGCCCAAGGAGTCATCATGATAGAAAGAGTTCCCTGTCGTATAAATGTGAGAGCAGTGTATTATCGTGACTTTAAAAAATTGCACAGAAAATGCATAAATACCGACATGATTTGCTCAAGGATGGGTCAATCGTTTTAATGCACGTCAATGATAATGCACGTCCCCACCTAGGAAAAACTGTAACCGATTTGCTGAGTGGGAATCGAAGAGCTTGCCACACCGCATAGAGTTCGGCGGTGTATACACTTGCCGCCTGGGCAGTGTCCAGGGATGGTATGTGCCCTCGATGACAAACGCACTACCCACTTCGCTCTCTGCTTCGACCATAAGTGTACAAATTGATATGTTCTTCAACGTATTCCTCCAGGGCTGATCTAAAAAGGAATTTCAGTTCAGTTGGCTGGCACGATTTCTTGCTCCTACTGACGACATCCAGTTGGCAATTTGGTTTTTGCGAAGCAAGCAGTGAGGCAACTCGCACGGATCGTGCGCTTGGAAATTGTAGCGCCGGGCTATTGATGCCGGCTGGTCGGGGGAACGTAGAACTGCGGTCGTATATTCTCGCAAGTTTGTGGTTCGCAAGCAACACATGGCTTATGTGGCTCGGTAGAGCTAGAATTTTAGCCACATATCTCAGCAACAGCAGCTGACGTCGAAGAAGTAAGGACACATCATTCTTGCTTCACAATATAAGCTATGTGCCGAGCTAGTGCGGAACGCCACTGTGGCGTAGCGCACTCCTGCATTGTGAACAGGATCTAGCTTTTTCAAGCTCGACCACCTGGCTGACGAGAGCATCGCGCATTCATAAGCCATTTTGGATAGCACTAGTACAGGCGCAATAAAAACTCTGTATGCTTCCCAGGTCGTATGGAAGAATATGCACCTGATGGCATTTAGAGAGGACTTGCACCTCGCAGCTAAGTCGTCCACATGCGCATTCCATGTTAAGTGTCTGTCACAGTTTAATAATTTAAACAGCTATAGGCGTTCTCTGAAGCACTTTTGAATACGAAGATGCGTTAATAACAACGTATTTTACATTACGTACAAACAGTAAGCCTTTTTCATTCCAATACAAACACGTCATTTTTCACATAGTTCACATTTAAAATTTTGACGCAAACAGTAATTTGCAATTCAGTTTAAAAAATAACAAGATACACAAAAATATAATCTGTTTCTGCCAACTTTTTTCATCGTACTACCGAGGGCCACACGTTGGGTAGTCCTGGGTTAAATTATACCAACAAACAGTATAGATTACAGGTGAAGCAGATACACAGGTCGTAGGCTATGGCCTACTATAGGTTAGGCTGGCAATGTCATTTACAATCAACTTCATTAAAAGTACCACATACACGTTTGTTCCACAGATAATGTTGTTCAATGATTACTCTACGATCATTATTCTTGTATCCACTGTTTAATAGGTTATGACACATGTAAAATAGGGACATAGTAGAGGGAAAATGAGAGTTCAAACGCAGAAAGGAATTCCCCCCAGGCCATATCTGGACCACAGCATCCGCGACTTTTTCGTTGATCTGTGTCAAGATCAGCGAACCGCTGGACCCGCAGCATCCCGATGGACCACAGCACCGCGAATTTCGCGAATAAATTTTTTTTATTTTTTTAATTAAATTGATTTGGTGGGATGAGGTTCAATGGACCACCAGCATCCGTGAATATAATTTTTTATTTTTTTTAAGAAAGTTGATTTGCATATCAGTGGGTGGCTTTGGGTGGGTGGTTTTTTTATTTCATATCAGTGGGTGGTGGTGGGTGGGGGGTGGTTCCAACTCGATGTATTATAGTGTATACTAAAATATATGATCAGGTGTACCAACCTTTGCATGAGTTCAAATTTGTTGTGTGTTATAATGTATATTAAATCTATATGATCAGGTGTACCAACCTCTGTAGTATTATTATAGTGTATAGATATTTTATAAGAGCAGGGTTGTCAACATTTTCTGCGGTGGGGGGAGGGAAATTCAAATATGTGTTATATAGTGTATATATTAAAATATATGATCAGGGTTATCAATCTTAAATTATTGTGTGCGTGTATAGAGCAGATCTGCCAACATTTCTTTCTCTTCTGTGGTGGGAAATTCAAACTATATATGATCATAATTGTTACTCTCTCTCTCTCTCACACGGTGTGTATGTCTCTCTCTCGTTGTCAAACGTTATGCTCACCGGCATTATAGTGTATATTAAAATATATGATTAGGTGTACCAACCGTTACATGAGTTCAAATTTGTCGTGTGTTATAATGTATATTAAATCTATATGATCAGATGTACCAATCTCTGTATTATTCGTCCTCTCTCTCTCCCTCTCTCTCTCTCTCACACGGTGTGTATCTCTCTCTCTCTCTCTCTCGTTGTCAAACGTTATACTCACCGGCATTATAGTGTATATTAAAATATATGATTAGGTGTACCAACCGTTACATGAGTTCAAATTTGTCGTGTGTTATAATGTATATTAAATCTATATGATCAGATGTACCAACCTCTGTATTATTCGTCCTCTCTCTCTCCCTCTCTCTCTCTCTCTCTCTCTCTCTCTCTCTCTCACACGTTGTGTATGTCTCTCTCGTTGTCAAACGTTGTGCTCAAACTGTGGTCAGTACCGAGCGCATGTATATGAAATTAGAAAGTTTATTCGACAAATATTAACGTCCTCTCACTCTCTCTCTCTCTCTCTCTCTCTCTCTCTCTCTCTCTCTCTCTCTCACTCTCACTTGTTTCAACTGTGTCAACAAATAGTAACGTCCTCTCTCTCTCTCTCTCTCTCTCTCTCTCACTTTCACACGTTTCAACTATGTAAGGTTCCATACCCTTTCTCCTGTCTCCCTCTCGTACATTGAGTAGTCGGTGTGATGAATAAATAATTTTAGCACTATCTCTCTTTCGTTGTCAAAACGTCGTCTTCATTTTTCAATGTATTAAATAATTAATTAATAGTTTATAATGCAGTCAGTGTGATTGATCCTTGTTAGAAATATATATATTCGGCGTCAATGAACTACTTACCTGTTATGTTGTTACAGACAATACTTCTGTTTTAAGGTTGCAGTTTACACACACACACACACATAGGTTCAGTAGTGTATAGCGAAATAAATTAAAATTATACACACACATGAAAACGGCGGCTGAAATTCATACAAATCTTCTGATGTAACAGTTCACAAAAAATAAATTAATTGTACACATGTTCAGAGGTGTAGAGTGAAATAAAATAAAGTCATAATTTGTTTAAATGATTAAATATATTTTAACATTCACAATATAAAATTCACAATTAAATAAATACATTAGAAATTGATATTTTTCGAAAGTTTATATATAATTGTGTGTCGTACTTGTAGAAGAAGCAACCTGCAACATAACAATACAACAACAACATTAAAAATCATGTTAAATATCACACACACAGATGCACACGCAACGCGCGCACATATAGACGCATACGCAACGTAATCACACACATACGCACACGCATACGCAACGTAACCAAACACGCAACGCGCCCACACACAGACGCAAACGCAACGTACACACGTTTGGGTTACACCACACGTGCACGCACACACACACACAGACGTACACGCACACATACGCAACGCGCCCACACACAGACGCAAACACAACGTAATCACACCCATACATACAACGTACACACGTAATACATAAACTTACGCGTAATCACACCCATACATACAACGTACACACGTAATACATAAACTTACGTTTACTGCCGTCCGAACTGAAGTGTGAGGAGGCAATAACTATAGATATCACAGTAAGAATTTTTGTTGTTGTTGTTTTTTTGTTGTTAACCAGTGGTGTAACGGGGAATTTTAGCAGGTGGAGGAGCAGAGTCGTCATCGTCGTCGGCATGTATCCGATAATGTCCGTACGCAAGGGTATCACGACCATTGTCTAATATATAACGCTTATCATCATACGGTGACAACGCTTGCTTATTTACACGCATCGTGTACAACGTATGATGATCGCTACGTAAACACAACGCACTGACAGAAAACGGACAATGATCAGTGAGACACTTGCGATACATATCGTGTCGCAGACTCCTCTTAATAGCAACTCGAGGCACACCTTTACACACACGTTTTTGACTCGCATTGCTAGAATCTTCGTGGGCCACAAGGAACGAATAACATTTCGCTCTGAGACCTACGAATTCTCTAATAGGACGACCACACGTTTCATCCTTGAACAGTCCGACAACCTTTTTGTTCTTAAGGCTATAACAAGGATGAGACGTAGGGTAATCCGAGGTGTCAAAAACGTGCAAGTCCTTCTTCATATCTGCATACAAGTAAAAGTAGTTTGTTACCTTAACAAGTACTGTTATCCTACACCGTTGGAGTCCCCAAACCATACGTGGACGAAATTACATGTAGGCATTGATGCCTTATGGACTTGAGTGGGATTGTCGCCCACCTCCCAATCCATAATTCTTATTTTGCAGACACAACATCTTACAGCATCACCGTCGCCTTCGTAAAAGAACCCGGCTTTAGCCAGATCGGACAATTTCACGTTCTCATGCGGGTATATAGGAACGTAAATTTTAATATGCCCACGACGTTTGATGTTGTAATAGCTATTCAGACGGTTTGTAAAAGAATGTACGTATTCGTCCATATCTACCTATAATAATAACAGTACCTGCTTCATTATCATATACATTATGTGCTATATATAAATATATACATAAGGCTTTCAACACACACATCATAAATCCAGAACAGGAAAGGTATTATAACAAATATTACGAAAACAAGTACGTATGGTCACGTACATAGATCAACGTTTAAACAAACAGATTAATACCTGAATAAATTTTTTTTTTTTTTTTTAAAAACAGGACAGCGTATTATCTATATAACGTTCTGTTTCAGATAAGAATAGTTTGAATATAAAATGAAAGGGTACGTTGTATTTTGTTATGAGAAAATGCATTTCTAAATTTCGTTACATTTGACAAAAGATCTTATTGATCAGACGTATGAGTAATTATATTAATCCTTATGTAGAAAATACGCACGCATTCGTAAAATATAGCACTCAGGTGTAGGGCAATTAATCCTTTTTTGTATTGAACGTATTTAAGTAGGTCTACTCGTGATATCAGTAAATTCTGTCTAAATGTATAGTACATAAACGTACCCAGTAATCGCTTCTTGTGTTACTCGATTGATGTTCATGTTAAACGATTGATGACTCATGTAATAATACAGATTAACCTCGTATAATAATAATGACAGGACAGTGTATTTAGAACACTTAAAATTGGAAATCTACAAACACATCAAAAATATCTGTCAAACAAAAACACCGTTCTTGACAACAGTAACTGACCTAAGCACATGTGCTTCATTAGGCAACAGACCAAAAAATCAAATAGACGACTATAAGCACAATTTAAATAAAATCTGAATATTCAATGAAATTATGTTTTTTTTTTTTTTTTTTTTTTACTTAGTAACATATGCAAATCTTTTACTTACCTCTTAAATGTTGTTGTTGTTATACACAATAGTCGATTGTACGATGAGTGTCTCATACAAATGAGAAATAGTGACATGTCGTCTTGTGTGTATATATATATCATACGGCGGTAGCGTACACGTTTGAAAGTTGATACACATTAAATTCTCTCTCTCTCTCACACACATTACAGAGATTGATATTAATTGCATGTATGTTCAGAGGTTGGGTGTCTAAATCGATGCATTTTACTTTCACTTTCTAATTTGACACATGGCTTACTTCCATACATAAATAGCTATCGTCTACGAGTGTTGCTAAACGAAATTAAAAATGTTGTAATACATAACGTCCTGTGTAATAGTATGGTATGTTTTTTAGGACAGCCAAAAGCATGAAAGTATTATTTAAATCTGTATGGAAGTCATATATAAATATCGGGTCAGCGCGACACAACGTAACATGATTCATGTCAACGTCGTATGTATGTGTGTGCGTGTGCGTCTATGTGTTCGTGTGTGCGCGTGTTTGGTTACGTTGCGTATGCGTCTGTGTGTGTGCACGTCGGATGTGTGATTACGTGTGCGTCTGTGTGTGTTCGTGTGTGCGTGCGAAAATAAACTTAATTTTCTTGATCTATCAAATAGTTGGTCTAAGCGTACATGTATTATGTAATTCATCTCTTTTTCAGTCATCTACGTAAGTGCATTTGAATTATTTGCGCATGCGCATAACAGCTTTTTAGTACAGTTGCACACACACACACACACACACACACACACACACACACACACACACACACACATCGACACTCACTTGCAACAACGTCTTACTTATCACACGTTCATGCGCTACAAATTGATATATAAAACGTTTAAGATACACTATTAGTACGGGACTTAGCATTGTAAGCTTCGAGGTTACGCAATAGTAACAGCTCTTCCCCGCCCCTTGCCCTCCAGCGTTGTCGCACGTTACACTTGGTTATGCTTTGTCAATGGCGGGGAGGGCGGGGAGTGAAGCGACATGGCAATACAGCAGTCGCCTCGAAGCTTGTATTGATACGTCTCACATTAACATAATACCAGCGTTATAACCGTACCTTTTGTTTTTCAGTATTCATTCATTCTCAGTAAATAAATAACGCTAGTCAGGGTAATATGTCAGTTTATTACAAACCGCGAAGATGTCGGCTACTCATGATTTTAGTATTGAAAGTGAAAGAATAAAATCGTTCAAGTATTGGGAAGTGACGTTTATCAGCCCCGACGAGTTAGCGTTTGCGGGGTTCTACTTCTACCCTAGAAATTTCGATGTTTGTGGACATAGTATGTCATTCGTAGACGATAGAGTGGAAAGAAGGTGACAAACCTATGAAGGAACATGACAAAGTTTCATCTACATGACAATTTCTAAACGATGTTAAGAGTGAGACTTTTCATACACGCACCAATAGACATAGTATGTATGACTCAAACGTTAATTCGCATCAGCAAGTTTGCACGCTACATAATTACAAAAATAATTTCTTAACTGTGACAATTGGTATTGAACTTTTTACCTTGTTCAGTCTGCTCCTCCCCCACGTTCCTGCTGAAGGTTAGCTAGTCGTGGTTTTGGACTTGATAATGATTGAGACACTGAAAGGCCTCGTCCGAAGCATGACAGGTAGCAGTTCAGCAAGTAAGCACGACAAAGTTGGAATTACAGAGACTGCTTATTTAAATAACAATTAAGATGAATGAAGATGATTCGTCAATTTGAAGGAAGAGAGAATGTACAGGTGGACGTGGACTTGTCAGTTTGGCTATTCCCACCGTTACCTCGACACTTCGAGCTGTTACGACTTTTTTAACTCTACAGTCACATTAAATTTGTAAAGTAGGCAACCAGAGTATCCTATCGAGGTAACAACGTCCCTTTCTGCTAAAACCTCTGTGTAGTAGTCAGTGAGTTGACGGAAGAAACGGTAATGGAAGTAATCATAATCAGCTGGAAGGATTAAACAAAGGATGGTGTGTTCCGGCCTCAAACAATTAAAGAGTCTAGAGCTGGCCACTCCAGCGCTTCCTCGGACGTCCCAAACCTCTCCGTCCCTTCTGCTTGTAGTTCCATAATTATTTGGGAATGCGGCAGTCATCCATTCGGCAAAGATGTTCCCACCAATTCAGACGATACTAGGCAATCCTGTTGCGTATACTCATAATATTCTGTTAATGCCGTATATATATATATATTTATAATTAAATTTACCTCAAGATGTTATTTTTTTTTTTTTTCCTTTTTTGGAACATGTTTCGGGTACTATCTTGTACCCATCCTCAACCTTCCGGTTTTTTTGTCTGGTGAAGTACATATGTGTTGTTGGTTGACTATTATTATTATTGTGGCTTCCTGGTGTGTGTGTGTGTGTGTGTGTGTGTGTGTGTGTGTGTGAGTGCACGCTTAAGTCACAGTACACAATAAAGACAGAACATTGTAATGTTATGTAGGATAATGAAGTATAACATGTCAGATTTTGGTAATGGAAATATAATTTGCATTTTCATGTTAGACGTAATATAGTTACATGTAGTTTATTAGCATTTGTGTATGTGTGTGCACTTGATATTGCGTAAACGTGTCTGCTCTGCTCTACTTGCATATTCTCATGTAATAAAGGACGCACCTCGGTCATGATCCGACGCACGCACACACGAACACACACAGACGCACACGCATACGTAACGTAATCACACACACACACACATACATACGCAACGTAACCAAACACGCACACACGTACACACGCAACGAGCGCACACGTACACAACGTAACCAAACACGCACACGCGAACACACACACAGACGCATACGTACACACTGCCGTCGTAACGTTAGATTGCTAATGACGGATACAATCAGTCTGATGTATAGTATTCACGTATAGGCTCCTCATAGTACCATATCAATATCTGTAATGTTATTTATTTCCAACTAAAGTCAGAGACATCTCCAGTAGTTTTTCACCTAGAACGTATACAAAACATCTGATTCTTGTTGGACCTATCACTACCGTTGCGTCATGTACTGATGACCTAAACACTACTGACTGATCCAAGTGTGTTTGGTTCTCGTCAACAACCTCTTGCATAACTTTGCCCTCAGACGCTTTTACATTTCCATGTGTGAAGTTAACATAGCTCAGTCAAAATAACGATAATGCAGACGCATACGTAATCACACATCCGACGTGCACGCACACAGATGCATACGCAACGTAACCAAACACGCGCACACACGAACACAGACGCACACGCACACACATACATACGACGTTGACATGAATCATGTTACGTTGTGTCGCGCTGACCCGATATTTATATATGACTTCCATACAGATTTAAATAATACTTTCATGCTTTTGGCTGTCCTAAAAAACATACCATACTATTACACAGGACGTTATGTATTACAACATTTTTAATTTCGTTTAGCAACACTCGTAGACGATAGCTATTTATGTATGGAAGTAAGCCATGTGTCAAATTAGAAAGTGAAAGTAAAATGCATCGATTTAGACACCCAACCTCTGAACATACATGCAATTAATATCAATCTCTGTAATGTGTGTGAGAGAGAGAGAGAATTTAATGTGTATCAACTTTCAAACGTGTACGCTACCGCCGTATGATATATATATACACACAAGACGACATGTCACTATTTCTCATTTGTATGAGACACTCATCGTACAATCGACTATTGTGTATAACAACAACAACATTTAAGAGGTAAGTAAAAGATTTGCATATGTTACTAAGTAAAAAAAAAAAAAAAAAAAAAACATAATTTCATTGAATATTCAGATTTTATTTAAATTGTGCTTATAGTCGTCTATTTGATTTTTTGGTCTGTTGCCTAATGAAGCACATGTGCTTAGGTCAGTTACTGTTGTCAAGAACGGTGTTTTTGTTTGACAGATATTTTTGATGTGTTTGTAGATTTCCAATTTTAAGTGTTCTAAATACACTGTCCTGTCATTATTATTATACGAGGTTAATCTGTATTATTACATGAGTCATCAATCGTTTAACATGAACATCAATCGAGTAACACAAGAAGCGATTACTGGGTACGTTTATGTACTATACATTTAGACAGAATTTACTGATATCACGAGTAGACCTACTTAAATACGTTCAATACAAATAAGGATTAATTGCCCTACACCTGAGTGCTATATTTTACGAATGCGTGCGTATTTTCTACATAAGGGTTAATATAATTACTCATACGTCTGATCAATAAGATCTTTTGTCAAATGTAACGAAATTTAGAAATGCATTTTCTCATAACAAAATACAACGTACCCTTTCATTTTATATTCAAACTATTCTTATCTGAAACAGAACGTTATATAGATAATACGCTGTCCTGTTTAAAAAAAAAAAAAAAAATTTATTCAGGTATTAATCTGTTTGTTTAAACGTTGATCTATGTACGTGACCATACGTACTTGTTTTCGTAATATTTGTTATAATACCTTTCCTGTTCTGGATTTATGATGTGTGTGTTGAAAGCCTTATGTATATATTTATATATAGCACATAATGTATATGATAATGAAGCAGGTACTGTTATTATTATAGGTAGATATGGACGAATACGTACATTCTTTTACAAACCGTCTGAATAGCTATTACAACATCAAACGTCGTGGGCATATTAAAATTTACGTTCCTATATACCCGCATGAGAACGTGAAATTGTCCGATCTGGCTAAAGCCGGGTTCTTTTACGAAGGCGACGGTGATGCTGTAAGATGTTGTGTCTGCAAAATAAGAATTATGGATTGGGAGGTGGGCGACAATCCCACTCAAGTCCATAAGGCATCAATGCCTACATGTAATTTCGTCCACGTATGGTTTGGGGACTCCAACGGTGTAGGATAACAGTACTTGTTAAGGTAACAAACTACTTTTACTTGTATGCAGATATGAAGAAGGACTTGCACGTTTTTGACACCTCGGATTACCCTACGTCTCATCCTTGTTATAGCCTTAAGAACAAAAAGGTTGTCGGACTGTTCAAGGATGAAACGTGTGGTCGTCCTATTAGAGAATTCGTAGGTCTCAGAGCGAAATGTTATTCGTTCCTTGTGGCCCACGAAGATTCTAGCAATGCGAGTCAAAAACGTGTGTGTAAAGGTGTGCCTCGAGTTGCTATTAAGAGGAGTCTGCGACACGATATGTATCGCAAGTGTCTCACTGATCATTGTCCGTTTTCTGTCAGTGCGTTGTGTTTACGTAGCGATCATCATACGTTGTACACGATGCGTGTAAATAAGCAAGCGTTGTCACCGTATGATGATAAGCGTTATATATTAGACAATGGTCGTGATACCCTTGCGTACGGACATTATCGGATACATGCCGACGACGATGACGACTCTGCTCCTCCACCTGCTAAAATTCCCCGTTACACCACTGGTTAACAACAAAAAAACAACAACAACAAAAATTCTTACTGTGATATCTATAGTTATTGCCTCCTCACACTTCAGTTCGGACGGCAGTAAACGTAAGTTTATGTATTACGTGTGTACGTTGTATGTATGGGTGTGATTACGCGTAAGTTTATGTATTACGTGTGTACGTTGTATGTATGGGTGTGATTACGTTGTGTTTGCGTCTGTGTGTGGGCGCGTTGCGTATGTGTGCGTGTACGTCTGTGTGTGTGTGTGTGCGTGCACGTGTGGTGTAACCCAAACGTGTGTACGTTGCGTTTGCGTCTGTGTGTGGGCGCGTTGCGTGTTTGGTTACGTTGCGTATGCGTGTGCGTATGTGTGTGATTACGTTGCGTATGCGTCTATATGTGCGCGCGTTGCGTGTGCATCTGTGTGTGTGATATTTAACATGATTTTTAATGTTGTTGTTGTATTGTTATGTTGCAGGTTGCTTCTTCTACAAGTACGACACACAATTATATATAAACTTTCGAAAAATATCAATTTCTAATGTATTTATTTAATTGTGAATTTTATATTGTGAATGTTAAAATATATTTAATCATTTAAACAAATTATGACTTTATTTTATTTCACTCTACACCTCTGAACATGTGTACAATTAATTTATTTTTTGTGAACTGTTACATCAGAAGATTTGTATGAATTTCAGCCGCCGTTTTCATGTGTGTGTATAATTTTAATTTATTTCGCTATACACTACTGAACCTATGTGTGTGTGTGTGTGTGTAAACTGCAACCTTAAAACAGAAGTATTGTCTGTAACAACATAACAGGTAAGTAGTTCATTGACGCCGAATATATATATTTCTAACAAGGATCAATCACACTGACTGCATTATAAACTATTAATTAATTATTTAATACATTGAAAAATGAAGACGACGTTTTGACAACGAAAGAGAGATAGTGCTAAAATTATTTATTCATCACACCGACTACTCAATGTACGAGAGGGAGACAGGAGAAAGGGTATGGAACCTTACATAGTTGAAACGTGTGTAAGTGAGAGAGAGAGAGAGAGAGAGAGAGAGAGAGAGGACGTTACTATTTGTTGACACAGTTGAAACAAGTGAGAGTGAGAGAGAGAGAGAGAGAGAGAGAGAGAGAGAGAGAGAGAGAGAGAGAGAGAGAGAGAGAGAGAGAGAGAGAGAGAGAGAGAGAGAGGACGTTAATATTTGTCGAATAAACTTTCTAATTTCATATACATGCGCTCGGTACTGACCACAGTTTGAGCACAACGTTTGACAACGAGAGAGACATACACAACGTGTGAGAGAGAGAGAGAGAGAGAGAGAGAGAGGGAGAGAGAGAGGACGAATAATACAGAGGTTGGTACATCTGATCATATAGATTTAATATACATTATAACACACGACAAATTTGAACTCATGTAACGGTTGGTACACCTAATCATATATTTTAATATACACTATAATGCCGGTGAGTATAACGTTTGACAACGAGAGAGAGAGAGAGAGAGATACACACCGTGTGAGAGAGAGAGAGAGAGAGAGAGAGAGGGAGAGAGAGAGGACGAATAATACAGAGGTTGGTACATCTGATCATATAGATTTAATATACATTATAACACACGACAAATTTGAACTCATGTAACGGTTGGTACACCTAATCATATATTTTAATATACACTATAATGCCGGTGAGCATAACGTTTGACAACGAGAGAGAGACATACACACCGTGTGAGAGAGAGAGAGAGTAACAATTATGATCATATATAGTTTGAATTTCCCACCACAGAAGAGAAAGAAATGTTGGCAGATCTGCTCTATACACGCACACAATTATTTAAGATTGATAACCCTGATCATATATTTTAATATATACACTATATAACACATATTTGAATTTCCCTCCCCCCACCGCAGAAAATGTTGACAACCCTGCTCATATAAAATATCTATACACTATAATAATACTACAGAGGTTGGTACACCTGATCATATAGATTTAATATACATTATAACACACAACAAATTTGAACTCATGCAAAGGTTGGTACACCTGATCATATATTTTAGTATACACTATAATACATCGAGTTGGAACCACCCCCCACCCACCACCACCCACTGATATGAAATAAAAAAACCACCCACCCAAAGCCACCCACTGATATGCAAATCAACTTTCTTAAAAAAAATAAAAAATTATATTCACGGATGCTGGTGGTCCATTGAACCTCATCCCACCAAATCAATTTAATTAAAAAAATAAAAAAAAAAAATAAAAAAAATTTATTCGCGGAAATTCGCGGTGCTGTGGTCCATCGGGATGCTGCGGGTCCAGCGGTTCGCTGATCTTGACACAGATCAACGAAAAAGTCGCGGATGCTGTGGTCCAGATATGGCCTGGGGGGAATTCCTTTCTGCGTTTGAACTCTCATTTTCCCTCTACTGGACATTATAAAACGTTTTCAATAAACTGTATTACATAGTAGGCGTATATACTAAACTGATAATCTTCACTGGTCGGTAAATGCTCCTGCCGATATTACGAGTAAATATTTTGTCTTGAAAAAATTGACGAATAAATAAAACAACAATTGGATAGAATTAATATTATTAGATGTGCGAGTGGAATTTGGTTTTCCATCACTGCCCTACGCTTCTGCTTCGGGGGTTTCGCGGGTTATAACACTCGCTTACTGCTTGTAGAATTTAATTCTTGACTGCCAAAATGTGAACTAGTAAATCGCAAAGAATGTCCCATTTCTGATTAATAAATATCTATTAATCGTCGCAAAACAGGGTCCTAGCAAAGAGAGAGAATATAGTCTACTTACTACTCAATTATTTAATGTTTTAAGTAAATACATATGACATATTCGATAACTTTAATACAGTATCAGTTCGATGATACTGATTGAAATCGATGAGGAATATGCTGAAGCTCCATAATCCATTTTTGATCGAATTAATAATCGGTTGTTCATAAGGATGATCGGGCCTCATCGTAAGGAATATGAGTTAAATTTCTGAGGAGGTTAGCCTGCTCGTACGCTTATACGGCTTGTTCACCGAGTCATTGTGGAGTTTCCAGATCAATTTATTATCTAAGATGATTCCCAAGAAGCGTGGATTTTTTTGAGACTGGTATGGGAGTAGAGGGAAAGTGCTGGTCCTGACGCAAGTACCGTTATTCCCCCCACCACCGCCAATATCAAAGAGATGCCGCCGTTCCCGCGGTTCAAGATTTTTTCCCACGCTCTCCCCACCACCGCTGGACCCGCAGCATCCGCGAATACAATTTTTTATTTTTTTAATTTGATTTTATTTTTTTAATTAAATTGATTTGCACATCAAGGGTTGGTGGGGGGTGGGGTGGGGTTCAATGGACCACCCGCATCCATGAATTTCCGCGAATATAATTTTTTTTTAATTTATTTATTTTTTTAATAAAGCTGTGTACGACTTTAATATGTAATGCAGATTTATTTGCATAAATTAATTATTCCATTAATTATATAAATTTTTATCTGTATTTATGATAGTGCTGTCGGTACGAACTTTGTCGTACTTATGTGTATTTAGCCCCGTAGTTGGACGCCATATACGGCTGTATATGTAGTTTGTTATGCCCCACGTTCTTTGGGAGCCATATACGAATGTAATATTTATGCAGATTTAATAATTGCATAAATTAATTGATTAAATAAATTTTGCTTGTTGTCCCGCGTTTGGGCACCATGTACAAATGTACATAATTATGCGAATTTATTATTAATTGCATAATCTAATTGAATTTTTAATTGTATAAAATTTTCTCTTGGTTACAATTATCTACTAGAATTTGCTTCCTCGTGTCACGTGTTGAGGCACCATATGTAACTGTAATATATTTTATGTTTGTCTCTACTTGCGTAAATTAGTTAAAATTATTCAAAGGAGTTTCCATAAATGTATGTTTTTACTACAGATCTTGTTTACTGCTCCAGGACGGGCATGCCATATCTGATGATACACACTCAGATATCACCGAGCTTTAATACGCCCCGCGTGCTGGAGCACCATATGTAAACAGGTGTTTTGGGTGAATAACAATCATGTGACTCAGACACTATTAATTTTCGTAAACAATATAAATTTAATTTTTATAAACGATACAAATGTATTATATGTTTTCAATATCATTTAAATACTGAATAAAGTTAGCGTTTCTAGACAACATATCAAATACACAATGCTGTTATATTATCTCTAACGTTATGAACATCTACAAAATCAATAAAGATTAATTAATTAATGACCATATAAATTTCAATATACCCTACTCTATCTCATATTTCTCAATTTGCGTTACTTTTGAGCAATTAAATATATGTATATTCAACAATTAAATAAATGTATATTCTACGATTAAATAAATGTATATTCTACTCAGTGGCGAGTTCTTTTTGAGTGGCAGGACAGTGGCGACCTAATCTAATGTTACATGAATGATAATAATTTACTTGTTGTTTGTATCCAAATTGCGGTGATTAACTGCGTCGTACCTCTCATCCTACGAAGAAGTCCAGGCTGAAGATACGCCAATTAAATTACACTTGACACTCCGTCACGACACTATTTGTTCCACATTTTATCCGGATACTCGCATGAACGATAGTGACTAATTGCGTTAACTCGAATATTACTTCATCGTCTAAAACACTTTTGCGTGTAGGTTCTTTGTCACTCTCGATGTACGCGTGCAATAGTTTATGCTGCGTTTAACTAGAGTGATTGTACCATTTATACGGTATTCACAATGCAAATATAATTGGTTTTATTTGCATTTCAGTGAGTTAATTCGTGGCACAATCTTACTATATTGTCTCATGTCACTTATGTCACGGTAATGTGATATTGTCAATACCTTATCACTCGCATTAGATTCATAAAAACGAGATTTTTATGATCACAAAGTCTGATCGTACTTAACTCGACATTGTCATAGTATTTGGTCACGGGTTAGTTCTACAGTTTTACATAGTCTCTGATACACTCCCGTACGATCTCTCTGCTTGTATCAATACACTTTACTACCGTCCATCTGAAAGAATCTGGCTGGTTTATACCGAAATAGAAATGACTGACAAAAATTAGAATATGACCGAACTGAGACTGAACTCTCCAAATCGACTGAACTGAGATTTTAAAATAGACTGACTCAAATTGTTTGAAAATTGGAAATCGACTGACTTAGATTTAAAATAAACTGACTTAATTGTTTGAAAATTGGAAATCGACTGACTTCTTCTTCTCTGCGAACAACTTATTTTATTACTTCAGCAACACGACTCCCTCCACGGATGTCATACCCTTACCACAATCACTGTCATGATTGGTTTCTCGCATCAGATTCTGCGAAGGCTCCTCCTGGATACTCTGGCTGGGGTCTCTAGTCTACTTTCCATTCGCTCTTCACCCTTGTCTCCATGTTGACGTCTTCTTTACACCCGCCTTTGCCGAATTCCTTGCTCCTGATAGGTCAGCCAAGACCCCTCTCTAAAAGTCTTGCTGTCCACACCACCTCCCCGTATGACGACGGACCTAATTACACGGTTGTCTGTTATGTGATCGTCTTACGTTCCCTAGTGTCCTTTCTAAGCGATTTCCTTTCCGCACATGTGTGTACCATAACCCGGGTGTGTCGAATCGCCGTATTGTCCTCGACTTCCCTTGTTACGTTCACACGCTGATGGTGGTCATCTTCCAGGAACTAACATCTGTTCTGCAGCCTTACAAGATGCTCCGTATGTCGTGCCAGTAAGCAAGTTGCCCGCTGTGCGGCTATATAAGTTCCTTTGTACTTAACTGCATCCGCTCTTAGACTGCTTTTGTGGAAAATGTTATGTCCATGTGCAGCCGCTAACTCACACGTGTATGTCAAAAATGTTGGCGTCCCCTTAGTACACGCTTTGTCGGTAGTTGTGACGAACTGACACCGTCTTTTGTTTCTTTGTTATTGTCGCCACTTGCGCTTATGTCGTTCATTCACGTCCAACATCTGTTATGTGCCAAGGCGTTGTCTTTCTTAAGTCATTGTCTATCGGCGGCCGTTTGGCTATACCATGCATCACTCTTGACAGTTGACGCCCGCTACAGTGCCGTTTACGCAAAAAAAAATTCTCTGCCGTGATTGCTTTACAGAGTCCCCAATTTGGGTTCATTGATGAGTCCCGAATCAAGGAATCGCAAATTAATGCCCTTGTTGAAGTTTCATCAATGGTCATTCTTCATTGAAAAGAGTGTAGCCTCTAAAGATCATCTTCCACGTGAAAGAGTGTAGTGTCACTTACCCTTTCCTTCCCCCCTTTTCAACACTGTCTGTCATTATTACACCACTGTCGTTCATAACCTCGATACTGAATTTATTGCTCGCTTGTTTGAGATTATGAATCCATTTACAGATTTTCTAGTAATTAAATGGTTAAGTTAATATTCATTTACATGTTCTATACTTACAAAATTCCTTCTTTTTAGGAAAATAAAGTAAAAGAATATTCTTTTGTTGCTAACTAGTTATCACATTTTTTTTTCGTTTAGGTTTTTAATATTTATATGCATTACTCCTAAATAATCTATTGGCTAAAATTTACATTTTGTTGACAAGCGTTCTACCAACTTGGTTACAACAAAAGAAAACACAATAAGCTTAAGTATTAATATCTTGATAACCTATTCACTCTAATTATCCTTGGTTAGATTTTCCAAAGATTATATTACAATTTGATTTTCGCTAAATTTTACACATATAAACATTAATACTGTACTTCTTATACGTATAAAAAAAAATTTTCTTCCCCTAAAATTCTACAATTTCTCAACAAAATCTCATTTCAATAGAATAAAACCTTATTTACATTCCCCTTTTATTTGAACTTAACAACTATCACACTATAATTCTCGTTAAAGTTTTTACGATTACACAATCTATAATAAATGATTTTTTTTTTATTTTACATTCTTGTAATTTATTACTGCTTGTTGTACATTCCAATAATTTATAGCTAATTATTTCAAATGATTAAGTAACAAACCTTTGTTTACTTTCTCTTATCGATTACTATCTTATCACGTACATTATTCAAAATTTTACCATGAAACAAGACATTTAAATTTTTACAAATTAGTCTATGATTTCACTACTAACTATAACACAGTGACATAGTTCTTGATTTGTTTACAAAGGCAATTCTATCTCTTAGCTAAGCAAACTTGAATGGTTTGTTTTATTACCGTTAGAGGCTTTACGCATTCCTCTAACTTCTCCCCACTTAGCCGTTGAGTAGTTTGCCTTTTCCCTTCTTTACGTAACATAAACGCACGTCTTGTCCTTAAATAATTTGATGTATTATTTATCACGTTGATTTCTTTCTTTACTCTCTTTCCTTTCGGGAATGATATGCTTTTAACTGCCTTATGTTAAATTTGCCGCGTATTTTCTGTTCATCGCTGCATTCAACCAAGATATATGTAGCTTCCCCTAAGACCTGTTTCACCTTATAGGGTCCACAATATAATTCACAAAATTTGTCAATTTTCTTCTGCATGGCATCCGATTGGCAATATGTCCTTACCAATACTAGATCTCCCAATTTAAATTTGGTAATTTTGTTATCCTCGTTCATTTTATTTGCGTGTTTCTCTCTCTTCAGCTTCATCTTCACAAAGATTTGGCGGTTGTCCGTTAGACTATGTTCACGTATTTCTTGGTTTAAGTATTTTTCCCAAACGCGTGCTGGTCTCCTACCGAACTGCGCTTCGTATGGTGTTACTTCAATGGTGTCGTGATACGTTTCATTAATGCAGCTTTCGATTGTTGTAATGAAACGTGACCACTTAGTGTGTTGTTCGCCGACGAATATACGGAACATGTTTCCTAATTGTCGATTAATACGTTCGGCAAGGTTGACGCACGGGTTGCGAATGGCAGTGTACTTCGGTTGTATTTGAAGTTCACTCAATCCTTCCACCCATTGTTTCGATGTGAACTGCGTCGCATTGTCCGTTAATATTGCTTTCGGTTTTACAACTTCTTCGATGTATTGTCGGACTCTCCTGATAGTTGCGGCCGTTGTTGCCCTTCTCAACATGTATAACTTCACGTATTTTGTAAAGTTATCAACCATGACGAAGATGGATTTTACGCCACCCGTCGATACTGGTAACGGTCCGTAATAATCACCGCTAATGAGTTCTCCTTTCTCTGATGGTAAAATTGGTATCGTTCCGCCAAACAGATTCCTATTTTGGCTATCCTTGCAACGTTGACATTTGGTCACAAGTTTTTACGTACTCTTTAATTTTCCTTGACATTTTGTCAAATGTGAAACTCTCCTGTAACAGTTTGGTACATTTCTTACCTCCTAAATGGCCGTACATCTGGTGTATTTCGGAGATGATTATGTCCGTAATACTCTCTGGCACGTATAATTTCCATTTGTTCTTACACTTTCTATACAATTTGTTATCAACATACTTATAAAACTTACACATATCATTTTCATTACCATTATCTAGATTATCTATTAGATCCTAACTTCGTATCCTCCTCCTGGAATTTTCCTATGTCTCTTATCATACTACATACGTCTTTCTTCATTTTTATAGTTACCTGATTTATCTGGTATTCAAAGTTCTCATCAACTTGGTCCTCTTCCGTTGCATCTTCTGGATACCGGCTGAGTATGTCGGCCACTACATTCTCTTTACCTTTACAGTGAAGGATGTTAAAGTTATATTCTTGTATGGATAGGATCCACCTAGTTATCCTGGAGTTGTTTAGATGGCATTTATGCGTGAAAGTAAGTGCTTTATTATCAGTTATAATAGTTAATGGTTGACCCAAGATATATATTCGAAACTTCTCTAAACATCTGACAATGCTTAAGAGTTCCTTTTCAGTCGTGAAATAGTTCTTTTCCGCACCCTTAAAAGTTTTACACGTGTAGGCAATTACACCCACATTCCCCTCTTTATCCAACTGATACAGTTGTCCACCGTAGGCGTATTTACTCGCATCGCATTGAAGAAAATATCGTTGGTTGACTTTTGGAAATTTTAATATAACCGTTTCAATAAATAAATCCTTTACTTCCTTGAAGCATCGATCTAGTTCTGATGTCCATATAAACCTTTTATTTTTTTTTAACAAATCCAGTAATGGTTGAATCGTTTCTGCATACTTAGCAGTAAATCTATTATAAAAGTTAGTCAATCCTAAGAAACCTTTCAATTGCTTCTGGTTTCTCGGAACTGGGAAATTTCTGATCGCAGCAACCTTTTCTTCTGTTGCTTGAACTCCTTCAGTAGTTAAGCGATACCCTAGGTAGGCGATTTCTTGACGAAAGAATTGCGATTTATCGAGGTTAATCGTTAGGTTTGCTCTGCGTAGATTGCTTAATAATAAATTCAAATGTACCAGATGCGTCTTGACGTCGTTCGAGTAACAAAGACAGTCGTCAACATAGATGATTGTGTTTTCCTTCACCGGATCTTCAAGTGCCATGTCTAGTCCTCTCGTCAGAGCGGCAGAACTGGTGCTTAATCCGAATGGTGTTACTGTATATCTATAACATTTCCCCTCATACATGAAAGCAGTGTAATCGCGACAACATTCCTTTAGTGGCACCTGCCAAAAACTGCTGGTTAAATCCACTGTGGATAGGTACTTCATTCTACCACACCTTGCTAATATCTCTTGGATAGGAGTTGGTCCTTCATAGTCGGGAATGGTAACACTATTGATTTTTCGTGCGTCCAAACACAGCCTGACGTTTCCGTCTTTCTTTATTACGGCGACCATTGGATTAATAAATGGGCTAATTCCCCTCTCAATTACACCGTGTTTCAACATTTTGTTGATATCGGCATCAATTCTTTGCTTGTATGCAAGTGGAATTGGCCACCGGCGTTGGAAATAAGGCGTGTTGTCCGTTACTTTAAATTCATGCTGATAGCATTCCATTCTCCCTGGACTCTCCCGAAATAAACTTTTATTATTCATTAAGACTTCTCTCAGATTTTCTAACGTTTCCTCATCCACACCTGTTATGTTGTCCACTTTCGCGTTTATTTTCTTCTCGATTTCATCCTCTTCTTCTACTTCTACTACTTCCATGTGTACAATGGGTATGCTGACATTTTGTTCTTCCTCTCTTCCTCTAAATTCGACGACTCCCTTTTCCACGTCAATCAAACATTTTTCATCTTTCATAAAGCTAATACCTAATATACAATTTCTAATTAAATTTGGAATAATTAAAAATACGCAGTCTATCTTGATATCACTAATGTAAATGTCACATAAGATTTGTTTCCGTACTAGCTTAGACTTACTACCTACTGCACTAATAATCAGTGTATTAGTCATGCTTAATTCCTCATAAGGTTCTAAATAATGTTTATTTTGGTTGAACCATTCTTCTGACAACGCATTTATCGCGCACCCAGTATCCAATAAGGCAAGGACCGTAATATTATTATTGAACTTAATTAATATTTCTGGACACTTAGAAATCCGTTGTTCGAATTTTAATTCATCTTCATAAGTTAATTCATTTCTAAGATCTGGTAATAGTATGTTAGTTTCGTGAAGTCGGTTCTTGGTCAGTATATCGGCTATCTCATTGTATTGTAGGGTTAATTAATTTTTTTTTTCTTTATCTATGTCGTTCCCCTTACCAGTCGAGGTCGACGCACCGTTGTTTACGAATTCTAAGGAATTTATGGGCTGTCGGTTAGTGTGTCGTCCAAACCCCTTAACGTTGCGATCGTTTTCACTTTCTTTGTTCGGCACATGCTGTTTTTGCTTCCAGCTGACACCCTTATTGTGAAATGGTTGGGGTGTGTTTGTTGCTTCCCCCACACCTCGGGCATTCACCTTCTCGTGACTCCCTACAAAGTCATTATCTCTAGTTGTTCGCTGATTAATCGTGGCGTACTCTGCAATCAATGATTCAAGGTTTTGGATTGAATTAATCCCCCTTGTCACCACAGCAATTTCAATATTCTTACCAAAATGGCGCGCTATCTTTTTGATTAACTGACGATCAGTGATAGCTGGCGTTAATTGGCGACTTTCAAGAAGCTTCCGCTCCATATATTGTATTGCGCTCAGATTGCCCTTCCAATTAAATCGACCAAATTCTAGGTTGTTCCTGACTGCGTCCTGTCTTTCTTCTCCCCAATACTTTTGTGTGAAGAGGTCTTTAAATTCATCAAAGTTGCGGATTTGGTCTCGTATCACCCTCCACCAAATCGCGGCGTCTGCTTCTAGATGTCGACCGATCCATTTGACATCGTCACTTGGGTAGAATGTGTTCTGGATTTCGGTCAGTTCTTTGAGAAATTCGATGGGATATCGGTCTGTGCCGTTGTATTTTAATTCGTTGTTATGCGGCCCACCTGTTCTTGCGGTCGATCCGACTTCTGCGTTGGCTAATTGACGCTGTAGTCGTTCTTGGCCTTCTTTAACTTTGGCGATGTGGCTTCTTAATTCTTCTAGCCGTGTCTCCTTCTCTTTATCTGTCTCACTGATTTTCTGTACAGCCGACCGTTGTCTGTCATCTACTTCTACGATCTTCTGTTTTAACGAGTTTACTGCTTCTCCTTGTTCTGTCCGTAGTCGTTCTACGTTGTTCATGACAACTCCTTTCAATTCTTCATTCCTGCTGTTGGTTTCTTGAATATGTGTGTCTAGTTTGTTATTTATTTGGTCTACTGCCTTCTGTGTATTATTAATTGCTTCTTGCCATTCTTGTCGGTCCTTCTCTCTCAATTCTTTACTTTCTTTGGTATGTCTTGTTAATTCATTCTTCAACTCTTTCATTCCACGTTCATTCTTTTTCTGTAGCTCGCTAATTTTCTCTTCCCATTTCTTGGTGTGTTCTTGCAATTCTACTTTTATTTTTCCAATCTGTTCTTCGTTCTGTTGTCTCATTTTTTCGCTCATTTTTTCACTCATTTCTTCATTCTGTTGTTTAATGAACTCGAGCAATAACTGGAAGTTCATCTCGCGAGGTACTAACGATTGTCCCCCCGCCCTTGTAGTCTCGTCGGCGCTGGTGTTTTCACTCTGCGTCGTATCTTCCTCACGTCCTTCGACGCCTAGCTGGTTGTTCACGTCGAACTCCATACTATCTGAATTATTGTTTGTCATTTTCGCGCGACTACGCGTAATCATTCAAGTATGCTTAACTAAGACTATTTCTACTACTGACTTACTGTCTAACAATTGTTTATAGCCACTGCCTGTCCTCAGCCTACTCACTAATAATATTTATTATTAATTATTCGAGCAATCGCTTCGTGCCCCACGTTGGGCGCCATGTACGACTTTAATATGTAATGCAGATTTATTTGCATAAATTAATTATTCCATTAATTATATAAATTTTTATCTGTATTTATGATAGTGCTGTCGGTACGAACTTTGTCGTACTTATGTGTATTTAGCCCCGTAGTTGGACGCCATATACGGCTGTATATGTAGTTTGTTATGCCCCACGTTCTTTGGGAGCCATATACGAATGTAATATTTATGCAGATTTAATAATTGCATAAATTAATTGATTAAATAAATTTTGCTTGTTGTCCCGCGTTTGGGCACCATGTACAAATGTACATAATTATGCGAATTTATTATTAATTGCATAATCTAATTGAATTTTTAATTGTATAAAATTTTCTCTTGGTTACAATTATCTACTAGAATTTGCTTCCTCGTGTCACGTGTTGAGGCACCATATGTAACTGTAATATATTTTATGTTTGTCTCTACTTGCGTAAATTAGTTAAAATTATTCAAAGGAGTTTCCATAAATGTATGTTTTTACTACAGATCTTGTTTACTGCTCCAGGACGGGCATGCCATATCTGATGATACACTCAGATATCACCGAGCTTTAATACGCCCCGCGTGCTGGAGCACCATATGTAAACAGGTGTTTTGGGTGAATAACAATCATGTGACTCAGACACTATTAATTTTCGTAAACAATATAAATTTAATTTTTATAAACGATACAAATGTATTATATGTTTTCAATATCATTTAAATACTGAATAAAGTTAGCGTTTCTAGACAACATATCAAATACACAATGCTGTTATATTATCTCTAACGTTATGAACATCTACAAAATCAATAAAGATTAATTAATTAATGACCATATAAATTTCAATATACCCTACTCTATCTCATATTTCTCAATTTGCGTTACTTTTGAGCAATTAAATATATGTATATTCAACAATTAAATAAATGTATATTCTACGATTAAATAAATGTATATTCTACTCAGTGGCGAGTTCTTTTTGAGTGGCAGGACAGTGGCGACCTAATCTAATGTTACATGAATGATAATAATTTACTTGTTGTTTGTATCCAAATTGCGGTGATTAACTGCGTCGTACCTCTCATCCTACGAAGAAGTCCAGGCTGAAGATACGCCAATTAAATTACACTTGACACTCCGTCACGACACTATTTGTTCCACATTTTATCCGGATACTCGCATGAACGATAGTGACTAATTGCGTTAACTCGAATATTACTTCATCGTCTAAAACACTTTTGCGTGTAGGTTCTTTGTCACTCTCGATGTATGCGTGCAATAGTTTATGCTGCGTTTAACTAGAGTGATTGTACCATTTATACGGTATTCACAATGCAAATATAATTGGTTTTATTTGCATTTCAGTGAGTTAATTCGTGGCACAATCTTACTATATTGTCTCATGTCACTTATGTCACGGTAATGTGATATTGTCAATACCTTATCACTCGCATTAGATTCATAAAAACGAGATTTTTATGATCACAAAGTCTGATCGTACTTAACTCGACATTGTCATAGTATTTGGTCACGGGTTAGTTCTACAGTTTTACATAGTCTCTGATACACTCCCGTACGATCTCTCTGCTTGTATCAATACACTTTACTACCGTCCATCTGAAAGAATCTGGCTGGTTTATACCGAAATAGAAATGACTGACAAAAATTAGAATATGACCGAACTGAGACTGAACTCTCCAAATCGACTGAACTGAGATTTTAAAATAGACTGACTCAAATTGTTTGAAAATTGGAAATCGACTGACTTAGATTTAAAATAAACTGACTTAATTGTTTGAAAATTGGAAATCGACTGACTTCTTCTTCTCTGCGAACAACTTATTTTATTACTTCAGCAACACGACTCCCTCCACGGATGTCATACCCTTACCACAATCACTGTCATGATTGGTTTCTCGCATCAGATTCTGCGAAGGCTCCTCCTGGATACTCTGGCTGGGGTCTCTAGTCTACTTCCCATTCGCTCTTCACCCTTGTCTCCATGTTGACGTCTTCTTTACACCCGCCTTTGCCGAATTCCTTGCTCCTGATAGGTCAGCCAAGACCCCTCTCTAAAAGTCTTGTTGTCCACACCACCTCCCCGTATGACGACGGACCTAATTACACGGTTGTCTGTTATGTGATCGTCTTACGTTCCCTAGTGTCCTTTCTAAGCGATTTCCTTTCCGCACATGTGTGTACCATAACCCGGGTGTGTCGAATCGCCGTATTGTCCTCGACTTCCCTTGTTACGTTCACACGCTGATGGTGGTCATCTTCCAGGAACTAACATCTGTTCTGCAGCCTTACAAGATGCTCCGTATGTCGTGCCAGTAAGCAAGTTGCCCGCTGTGCGGCTATATAAGTTCCTTTGTACTTAACTGCATCCGCTCTTAGACTGCTTTTGTGGAAAATGTTATGTCCATGTGCAGCCGCTAACTCACACGTGTATGTCGAAATTGTTGGCGTCCCCTTAGTACATGCTTTGTCGGTAGTTGTGACGAACTGACACCGTCTTTTGTTTCTTTGTTATTGTCGCCACTTGCGCTTATGTCGTTCATTCACGTCCAACATCTGTTATGTGCCAAGGCGTTGTCTTTCTTAAGTCATTGTCTATCGGCGGCCGTTTGGCTATACCATGCATCACTCTTGACAGTTGACGCCCGCTACAGTGCCGTTTACGCAAAAAACAATTCTCTGCCGTGATTGCTTTACAGCTGATTTGCATATCAGGGGTGGTTGGTGGGTGGTGGGTCAATTCTCTCTTTGAATGTAAATAACTATCTCTCTCCCTCCCTCTCTCTCTCTCTCTCTCTGCATGTTTATGTAACGGGTCTCACTCTCTCTCTCTCTCTCTCTACGCCATCGGTTTTACTATGATATCATGTTATCAATTCACTCTTTGAATGTAAGTAACTCTCTCTCCCTCCCTCTCTCTCTGTCTCTAGACGCAGTTATCCATCACGATATAAACTCTCTCTCTCTCTCTCACATTTGAATGTAAGTAACTATCTGTCAAGTAAAACTATCTCTCTCCCTCCCTCCCTCTCTCTCTCTCTCTCTCTCTCTCTCTCTCTCTCGCACACACACATTTAGTAGATTACTGTTGCATCTCACTCTCTCTCTGCGTGTTTATGTAACGGGTCTCTCTCTCTCTCTCTCTCTCTCTACGCCAATCTCGTTCTTCCAAGGCGGTTTGTGTGGTAAAGTGTTATAAAAACTCCTTTGAAATAAGGTATTTTCAAAAGTTTTGTGTACACATACAAATCGCTGTCGGACAATGAACGCACTGCTCACACACACATTTACTATATTACTGTTGTGTATGTCTCTCGCTCTCTAGCTGCAGACGTTGACAGAAATTCCCTTATTCAAATCGATTACGGTGTCACTGTACACAAACTTAAATATGGTTTACAGACCATTGTAATTTTAAAAATTCATTTTGCATTAATTAAATATATATTGTAAACAATGATATAAACTAAATACAATATGAAATAATATTTCGTCATTGTTATCTGCTCGTACGCAAGGGTATATCCTTTGCAGGTAAGTGATATTTTAAAAAATTATTTACAACATTCGACTAAAAATCATATTTCAAGATAAAGGGTTGTGCCAAGAAATAAAATCATACTACGATCACATACACACACACACAACGATACAGAATTAGATATAGTTATTATAATCGGTGTGTCCTACTTTCTAATTTGACACATGACAGTCATTAGCAGCGGTGACAGTAAGTCGGATTACTTATGGATTAGAAAGTATTTACTCCCAAAACGGACACAAGCTGCTTAAACCAAGGGTCATTAACCGTGATTACATCGTCTAAATCGGTGCGTCCTACTTTCTAATTTGACACATGACAGTCATTAGCAGCGGTGACAGTAAGTCGGATTACTTATGGATTAGAAAGTATTTACTCCCAAAACGGACACAAGCTGCCCCCACTACCAGAGTACAATATATACACGAAGAAAATCAGCTGCAATTTCTTATTCGAGTGTCTGCATGTGCCTGATACATCGTGAAATCTATCACTACGTACAACAGCATTTTTAATAGTTGAAAGACTGTTTTGTATTATTACTGTACGTCTTACGAGTCTTCAGTATACACAACGTTCATCATTAAGGGTGTGTAGACAACACATGCTAGTTTGGTAAGTGTACATGAAACATTTTGAATCCGTTAATAAGTGAACATAATTTTATTGTATGTACAGATTTTATTTAAACGTAAAAATTATTTGCATTAAAACATTATCAAGCGCATTATTTATTGAATTTAATACATGTGTGTGTGTGCGTGTGTGTATGATCAAATTATTATGTCTGTTACAATTTTCTGAAATATATTCTTACCGTACTTTTATATTACACTTCTAATTGAAGATATATATTTTAGGTATAGCTGAATTTAAGCGTGTGAGCTTCAATATACACAACGTCCGTCATTTTTAAGGGTGTGTAGACAACGTACGCTAGTTTGGTAAGTGTACATGAAACATTTTGAATATGTTAATAAGTGGACATAATTTTATTGTATGTACAGATTTTATTTAAACGTAAAAAAATTATTCGCATTAAAACATTATCAAGTGAATTATTTATTGAATTTAATACATGACTCGTTCAAATAAGTATGTATGTGTGTGTGATCAAATTACTATGTCTGTTACAAAATTCTGAAATTTATTCTTGTCGTCCTTTTTATATTACACTACATAATTTTATTGTATGTACAGATTTTATTTAAACATAATTTATATATTACACTACATAATTTTATTGTATGTACAGATTTTATTTAAACATAAAAATTATTCACATTAAAACATTATCAAGTGCATTATTTATTGAATTTAATACATGACTCATTCAAATAAGTGTGTGTGTGTGTGTGTGTGTGTGTGTGATCAAATTACAATTTCTGAAATATATTCTTACCGTACTTTTTATATTACACTTCTAATTGAAGATATATTTTAGGTATAGCTGAATTTTAAGCGTGCGAGCCTTCAGTGTGCATACAACGTCTGTCATTTAAGGGTACGTGTGTGGACAACGCTCGCTAGTTTGTTGCAAGTAAGTAAAAAAAAAATCTATATACATTATGGGGTGGGTTATACAAATAATAATAAAGTGTGTACTATATACATTTATTAAAATACATACACAGCTCCAAGATTATATTAAACTAGTTTTTACAATTAAAATACATACACAGCTCCAAGATTATATTGTTACAAGTATGAAAATATATCTAAACTATTATATTGTTACAAGTATGAAAATATATCTAAACTAGTTTTTACAATTAAAAAAAACATACACAGTTCCAAGATTATATTGTTACAAGTATTAAAATATATCTAAACTAATTTTACAATTAAAATACATACACACAGCTCCAATATTATAATGTTACAAATATGAAAATATATATATATTTAAAACTAGTATTTACAAAATATGTATAAAATAAGACTTAAACACGTCTATGTACTGTGTTGGACAGTGGCGTATATTCTACAAGCGAATCATGTAGTATCATACAGTAGGCAGTCGTCTGCGTAGGAAAATTCATTGACGGTTCAAATTCTAAACGTACATCAACCGCTGAAGACTTAAGCGTATCGTCTTGTTTGCTACAATCGAATACAAACAGCGGGGCTTTTGATTTGAATAATTCTGGTGTCAGTAGTGGGCTAACGTCTAAACGGTGGTAATACGAACTTTGAAAACTGGCGTACATATTGTACAATAATGCAAAACGGTCTTTCCCAATATCCAAGTTTAAATTATCGTAAGGATAATACTTGTCGTTTAGAAACAGTCTCGCATTGGTCACGTTACAGTGATCGAATTCATCGGCGTGTGCTGTCAGTACATTCTTTCTTGCTGTCTGAAACGCTAACACAACAAAGCGTGGTTTTTCTAGCTGACTCGAGGTCTTGATAATCGAATTCTGCCTTTTAGTCTGTGGTAAGGCAGGATACTCGTGCAACTCCCAGGCCCTAAAAGGCATAGTTATCGGGTGGTCTTTCTCTATGAGTCGTAACAGTGGTAATCTGTACGCATTAGCTACATGTACATAAGGCATTTTCCAGTAAACTTTATTTAGTTCAAGAACACAATTAGCAGCCGTTTGTCCGCTTGCTAAAACCATAGCATTTATGTCGGTAGATGTGCGTAGGAGTATAAGTTCTTGTTTCACGTTCAGCACGATGCGTGTATAGTCTTCTGCGAATCCCATTAGCATTTTCAGTGGAATACAAAAGTTGAATTCACCGTCATCATTCACTTTTAATACGTTCGCGGTCGGTGCCACCCAACCCGCGTTTTTCATTGCGTCACGTGCGTTGTTGTTGAGTGACAGAAAAGTTTTAATAGTTGACGTAACGCCGACGTTTCTGGTATAGTCCACTACCACTCCGGCCAACTCGTAACGAATCTCTTCAAAGAGAAATGCTATAGCATTGTTCACCAGTTCCACATTCAGCGCAGTATCTGCAGCCACACTAGGGTTTTTAACCAACTTGCCTTCGATGTAGAGGAAACTTTCTGACGGCAGTGTAAAGACGTCCTGTTGTTGTATTGGCACACGTATTTCATCATTGTTTCCATATCTTGTTGTTGCGTACGGCGCGTGTGAGTGAAATGAAAAGTGCGTGATACTGTCTTCAAAGAACGGTTGCTGCTCCACAGATAATATTCCACTCGCCATGTTACTTGTTTACAACAACAACAACAAAACCCAGTGAAATCAGGAAACGACGGTTAACCGATGTTAATCGTTTCAGTTTCGAACGAGTACTGATGCGTTTCCTAACTGATCTTTCTTCTTCTTCTTCTTCTTTTATTTCTGACGACTGTGGTAGCAGTGGTGGCGAAGAAACAAAGTACAAGCCCATGTCTATAGTCGTTTTAGATGTAAACGCACAGTGATGAATTCTCCACGAAAATCTATTACGTCACCGTCCTGGTCGTGTAAAGATAATGTTATGTTGTCCAAACGACTCACATTCACAGGTAGGTATATGACGTTTGTAGGTGATTCAATTATTTTGAATCCTGGTTCGACTGACGGATAGAATGAGTGCAGCGTGTGCTCGTTTTTACCGTTCTTGTATGATCCTTGCGCTATATTACACCTTATCAGTATACTGTTCACTTTTATAATGTTAACTGTGGCGTCAGACGTGTGAGTTTTATTCGCTTCAAGCAGACGCTTTTCCTTGAAACCCAACATATCACCGATACCGCACACTGTTTGTTGAAAGTCAATATCCAGTGCACAAGTCAGTTCACATTTCAGTGTATTGTTGTTAGGACGTAGACTAATCTTTGAGTCTCCTAACTGCTTTTTGAGGAAGGCTTCTATGTCACCGATTTCATAAGCACCCGTAGGTAAAGTTATCAAGTCCCACATTGTTCCGTCCCGTAGTACTGGAAACACATTGTTTTTTCCCTCAACCACGTTCGGTATACTGTTGTATGTAGTAAAGTCCAATAGACCTACATACCATTCGCCGTTTGTTAGTTCGAGAGGCGGGAAAAAGTCACATACAAGAGCGGCAGCATTCGTACCTGTTAAGGTGACCGACAACGAAGACATCTTGTCGCTTACTGATCACTCACGCGTTAAGAAGTCTAAACATAAATGCCCACAGATGACTGTGTGTGGCGGCTGTTCACGCTCGTAATTGTAGTAAATGTCAGTGTCGGTTCCAAAATACTGTGTCAGCTCAAGAGGTGGCCGCATATTACCATACGCGTCATAGTAGTAAACTCGATTGTTTCGCTTCTTGTAGCAAACCCAGTGCGTTCCAGGTCCTTCTGCACTGTCCAGATTAACAACCGCACTCTCGTTCTTCCAAGGCGGTCTGTGTGGTAAAGTGTTACGCATAAAAACTCCTCTGAAATAAGGTATTTTCAAAAGTTTTGCGTACACATACAAATCACTGTCGGACAATGCACGCACTGGTATGCAAATTAGTTTTTTTGTCTGTAAGGACGTAGGTATAGACCTGACGCTATTTTTTTATTGTTACGTTTATGCCTTGAGACTGTTTTGCGTTTGGTGTTGTTACGTTTGCAGGTCGTTTTGCGTTTGCCCGCGGATTGATGTTTAATTCCTGAACCCTTCTTCTTTTTTCTGCAACCACTACGCGAGCTCCCTCCACCCACTGCTGATTTTGCTTTCATTGCGGCTGCTACAGCTGCAGCATACACTCTTTCACTAACACCGGAATTCCAACCTTTCACTCGTTCCCACGCTTTGTCGGCAAGAACGCGATCAGCTATACGTCTTCGACTGTTGTCTTTGTACCTTGCGTAGGCGATATCGTGTTCGCGACAGGCTTCGTCCAGCTCGTTGATTCCGCGCTCGCCACGTGCCAATCTCTCTTTGAGTTTTGTTCCGGGTCCACAGAATCGATAGCCGGGTAGGTGTAATACTGGTAATGCGTCCACCGCTCGATTAATCAAAGTAGGTACTGACGAAACGATAGCGGGCACAGTGTTTTTAAGTATTTTTCCAATTACACCACGCCCCATTCTTTTCTTACAAAGTACGTGCATTCTTGTAAACAGATCTCCAATCCTTGATTTCCGTTTCCGTATCGAGAACGTCTATTAAACGTCCCACCTCTTCAATATATTCAGACAGGACTGAACGCTGTGTCGCGCTGTCTTGATATTTATAGACAAACTTTGTTAGATTGATTATATGAGCGTGAAATACCTGAGTGACCTTGTACAATTCAGTCTTTATATGTAGTTTTAATTCGTGCATTTGTCGTACAGTGACTGCGTCTGTGTCAGCTACTCCGTCCGCTATATTCGTAATTTTTCTTTCGCCAGCGTAGAAAGCATTGCTTTGCAAACTGATTGTGTTGTCGTATAAAAATTCCAAATTCACAGCGTCTTTGCTGGCGACTGGCGCTTGCACGTGTGTTAGCCGACAGTCATCAACGATTACGTTACCTTCACGATCTTTTCTCAAACTCTTTGCGTCTACGTATCGTTTTGTGGCTGCATCTCTTGATTTAAGCGGATCGTTTAGCATTATTATTCGATGATCTTTTGCGTCTACGGTAGCATCGTTCTTGTACTGTAACCATGCATCCTTTACGTACTGTAAAGAAACAACATCGTGCAGCTCTTCAGGATCACCCAAGTTGCGTATCTTTTTGTTTTTCACATCAAAGTGACCGTCGTTAGTCACTCCTAAACCGATATCCTCACGCAGACTTCGATGAGTTTCTTTTCGCACTCTTACAGTGCTGTCGTGTCTACCGAACTTGTCTACACTCATATTTATGAAGAACTGGTGGTTATAGAACGGTGCGTCTGCTTTTATATGATAATGCCGGCTTCACGTAATTCTTCCAATATCGAAACGATTTCATTCCTATGACCAGTATGGCCACTACTTTGAGAAGCCATTAACATTCTCAATCGATTAACCAACTCGTTAGGATCATCCCAATGTACGTAATCGATTGCAGTGTTCGGTTTCATCTCCATATAGCCACTCCCTGTACGTTTTCGCGCACTCGATGCAAACAATTCAGATATTACTAGTCGGTACTTAACACCACTGTTACTGTTTATTCGCGTATTGTGTTTATATTTTTGTTTGTGTCCGTTGGTTGCTAGTAGTATGGACTTGTATTTCCTCATATCGTCCTTATTGTATTTTTTCGGTAGTTTCATAAACAAAAGTTCGTACAGACCGGGCGTACCCTCGTAAATTTTTCCTTTGACATGAAAGTTGTCGTTATCATCGATTTTCACATTTGAATCACCTATCATCCATTTACCGGCCTCGTATCGAACACCATACATACGATCTATAATCCGTTTACAGTCAGCCGATTCGCACAAACGCATATATTTGTTTGCTAATGAATCGTCACTGAAATGTGAAGCGTTAGGGTTCCATGCGCTATCGTCACTGAAATGAGAAGCGTTATGACTCTGCGTGCCACTTTCGTTTTCAGTTATTACGTGTTGTGTAGGCTCTTCTTGTTTTATCTGCTGCTTCTCCTCCTCCTCCATCATATCACCACTTAACTTTCGTGAAATAGCTTCTAACGGTTCCAGAATCGGTCTGTAATTTTTTCTGAACTTCTCATCGCTTTCTCTGATACCGTGTTGTAATGCATGATATTTTTTCCTTATGTTGTCGCTTATCGTATCTATATCATACGTAAGTCGTTCCTCCTTATTCATCGCCATCGCGTGTTAACAAGAGGACTGATTACATTACTACAGTGCAACCACTTTTATACTTCGCTGGAAACAATTATGAATTCTATATCTACCTTCATTTATTGACGAGTCTTTGTCTATGACTAGAAAGCCATAACGATCCTTCCACGCTTCCGTGCAGACGTCTTTGAAAGCATCATATTTCATATCCATGTTGACATGATCGTTGTATGCATGTCGTAAATTTAGATCGTCTTATTTGAACCATATCAACACGTTAGCGTTGTCACGCACCAATTGTTTCGGTATCTGGCTATATGTCTGACATAGATAGAATGTGTCCACACCGCTATGTCTCCCCATAGCAAAATACTTTCGAATATTGTTTTGTCTTTCACACGATACATCATCGAATACGATAACAGAGTCGAGACCAGTGATTTCACTCGGTAGTAGGACTTCTTCGTTCTCGCTGTATGCGTGATAACCTAAACCTTCATCAGCGAGTGATTTCATCACTGTTTCTAGCATTCTGTATTTTGGTTGAAATAATGATTTTGAAAACACGTATACGTTGCGGAAACGTAGACCGTTGGCATCAAACAGTAAGTTGAATAGCACATTGGATTTCCCACAGGAACTTGGGCCTGTAACGATACAGCGAATACTGTTCGGTAATAGCGGACCATGTTTACGTTTAGCACTGCCTTCGTCACCAGCCAAAAAGTCCATATCTTTTATTGGTAATTTGTTTGCTTGCTGTACAATCTTCATCTTTGTGAATACCGAAAGCATACTGTTTTCAGCACGTGCTGTCACCTTTTTATATTAGATCTTTCTTATGTATCCATGCATCGTGTTTACCATCGAAACCGAGCCAACGAACACGCACTCTGTCACCTTTGCGTTGTAACACCTTTTCCACTAGGTATACGTCGCCGACTTTGGACTTACTAATCTCGTGCTCGTAAAAACCACCTTTCAACACTTTGTTTAGATGATCTTTTAGCAGATTAAGTGACGGGGATGGTAGTGGATTGTACTTTATCCACAGTGAATATTTCGTTAGTCCAATTTGGCGTATAACCTTTGGCGAACGTCATTTTGTGCTTACTTATACGAACACGGTCACCGACTTTAAATTTGGGTGCTTTCGTTGGACTGATTTTAGGCGCTGTGTTCTTCCTTATTCGTTCCAACACTATATGTTCGTTGGCGTCATTCACTTGACTAGGTTTCATACCAATGGTTCTGTGTATGGTATTGTTGTACGATTTCAGTAATTTAGGTAGTAGATCCAACCAGCGGTAGTGTCCTTGTTCGCTGAAAGCTCGATACATGTGTGTCTTCAGTGTGCGATTAAAACGTTCCACTATGGAAGCTTTTTTCTCACTATAGGTTGAGTAATGTTTCACATTATACTTTTTTAGGAACGCTTGTACTGTGCTGTTGTAATACTCCTTCCCGTTGTCCGTCTGTAAATATTTAATTCGATTAGCAGTTAGTATAGGCTCTAGTGCGTGCTTTACTTCTTTTCCTGTCTTTGTTTTCAATGGTACAGCGTACGCATACTTGCTAAACGCATTGATCACTGTCATCATGTACTTGTACCCTTTGTTCACTCGAGCGTATGGTATCACCTCCACAAGATTTGCCTGGTACAAGTCGTGTAGACCCTTCAATTCAACCGCGCGCCTAACGAAATTCCTTCTCGCTGCTCTGTGTAGCTCTAGACCTATAGTCTTGCATGCGTTGTTCATGGTTTAAGATACACTAACATAATACCAGCATGAAAAATACTATATATATGTATAACAGTTTCTTTGTTTTTCAGTATTCACTCTCCCGTCTAAATATCATCATCATGTCCGACCTTAAGCAGAATCCTGAACAACAACAACATCAGCAGGAACAGGAACATCCTCAACAAGGTAAAAATTTAAATACCAATTGGTACAGCTAAGAAATTGTCTCTCTCTATAATGTAGCAAACCAAACTTGTTTGATATGAATTAACATATGATCCAACTCTGTCTAACATGTACAAGATAGTCTCTTGACGTTGTTTAGAAATTGATATGGCGGAGAAAATTTTTTATGTTCTGACATAGGTTTGTCACCTTCTCCCCAATGTATTGTCTCTTGACATCGTTTAGAAATTGACATGACGGAGAAAATTTTTCATGTTCCACCATAGGTATGTCACCTTCTCTCCAATGACCTAATTCAATTCCGCAACAAAAGCATTTAACTCTATCGTCTATGAATGACATACTATGTCCACAAACATCATAATTTAGCGGATAGTAGTAAAACCCGGCAAACGCTAACTCGTCGGGGCTGACAAACGTCACTTCCCAATACTTGAACGATTTTCTTCTTTCACTTACAATACTAAAATCGGGAGTAGCTGCCATCTTCACAGTTTGCAATAAACTAACGTATTACTAACGTGTACTATCTATTTATTTACCACAAACATGAATTTGTGTGTGTGTGTGTTAGCTAATACATGTGTTTCTATTGTTTCAGTTATGACACGATTTTATATCGTACGAAACACCAGTATTAGAGGATCCCTCACAACATTTAATTACCTGCCTGTGTACACGGACACGGGAGATCAAGATATATTATCGATAATGACTGAGGTGCGACCTTTATTGTGCAAGGATATTCTGGCAGAACAAGCACGTTTACGTAGTATCAAATGGCATATTGCGTGCAGGATACGTTTCACTAAAACTGTGTTAGATGGTGACAGCGGCGAAGAAAAAGAGGTAACCAAAGACGCCGTCTTCCATGGACGTTGTCGTACGTTGCTCACGGACGACAACGACGAGTTTAACTGTCTACTAGACGAATCATACGACAAAATCACGAATAGCATATCCAATTTTACCCGTGACGGAAGCGGATGGTCGGTGGACGCTGTTATGAAGCTGGAACTGGTTGTTGGACGGTACCGGCCTCTAGCAGCGTCCTCCTACATTCCTACCCTGCGAAAACTCTCACTCACCAAGCCAGTAGTCAACATCAAGAACCCCCAAGATGAAATGTGTTTTCTATGGTCTGTTCTAGCCCACATACACCCTCAAGTAAGAGATAAAGAACGTGTTTCAAAATACACCTCCTTCATAAACACAATAAATATGTCCGGTATCGAGTACCCTGTTTCTATAAACTCAATTTCTAAATTTGAAACACAGAATCCCAACATTCCTATAAACGTTTTCGGCTATGATATAGAAGACAATATCAGAAACGAATCAAAAAATGAGGTTTATCCGTTAAGAATTACCCCCAATAAGGACAGATTACATCATGTTAATCTTTTGCTTCTGTCCAATACAAATAGCCGAAAACACTACTGTCTTATCAGTAGCATTAATAAATTGTTATTTTCCCTAACAAAAGTCAATCATAAATCATTTTACTGCGACTACTGCCTGCATCGTTTCTCCACAGAACATGGTCTGTCCGAACATCTCCCCTACTGTACACCTTATGGTGAACAGAAAACCAAAATGCCCACAGAGGAGGAGAAGTTTGTCATTTAAAAATTACGCACACTGTCTCAAAGTACCCTTTACCGCCTACGCCGACTTCGAGTCCCTCATCACCCCCCTTCAATCGTGTTCACCAGGTAACGACATCCCGACGACAGTGAAAGATTTAGGTGACTTCTACTCAGTTGATAGCAGTGGTGTCCGCCAGAAAATACCTTCTCCTCCTGTATCGTCCACATCATACGAAGCGATGCATATTCCGTCAGGTTTCTCCTATGCTATCGTTGATTACACTCACAGTCTCTGGAGAGAGGTTAAAGTATATCGTGGTGAAAACGTTGTAGACACTTTCTTCTCGTGGTTGATGAAAGACGTCGAGGATATGATGAAGGTAATACGTCATAACGTACAATTAATTATGTCCGATGATGACAATGTTGCGTTCACTAACGCCACCGTTTGCCATTTGTGTGAGCGCCCTTTGACAGACGATGACAAGGTACGCAATCATTGTCATCTTACGGGGAAATTCTTGGGAGCAGCCCACAATAGCTGTAATCTGAGCTACAAGATGCCACGTCATATCCCCGTCTTCTTTCATAACCTTCGTGGCTACGACTGTCACCATTTAATGCAGGGTTTAGGAAAATATAAGGACCAACACGTATCCTGCATTGCAACATCTAGTGAGCGTTACGTGTCGTTCTCCCTGGGTCCCTTGCGTTTCGTAGACTCTTTTCAATTTTTTAATCGCTCTCTGGACACACTCGTTACTAATCTGTCCACGTCCGGGAGCCAATTTCCTTTGCTTAGAGAGGAAATGCTTAGACGGGGTTTCAACGAACAGACCAATCTGCTCGTACGCAAGGGGGTATACCCTTACGCGTACGTTGACAGTATTGATCGGTTCAATGAAACAAGTCTACCCGCTCGTGAACACTTTGATAAGCGGTTGATGGAATCGTCTGTTTCGGACGCAGATTACGAGCACGCACAAAACGTGTGGAATGCATTCAATCTGCGTACGTTTGGAGATTATCATGATCTGTATTTGTTGACAGATGTAATGCTGCTGGCCGATGTCTTTGAAAGTTTTCGAGACATGGCCTTATGCGATTACTGCTTGGACCCGTGTCATTTTTACTCGCTTCCCGGACTCGCTTGGAACGCGATGCTAAAAATGACAGGGGTCGAATTAGAGCTGTTGATAGATATAAATCAACATCTGTTTGTAGAGTCTGGGGTCCGTGGAGGCGTCGCGATGATATCCAACCGTCATGCCATCGCTAACAACCCTCTGATCCCAGATCAGTACGATGTTTCGAAACCGACCTCCTTCATTCTGTATACGGACTGTAACAATCTATACGGTGCAGCCATGTCGCAACCACTCCCTTACGCAGACTTCCGATGGCTCGATCGTAACGAAATCGAGTCTTTGGACGTACGTAATGTGAGTGATGATTCCGACATCGGGTACATCCTCGAAGTCCCTACACTATCCTAATACACTACACGACCTGCATTCCGACTACCCGCTTGCACCTGTGCGCCAGCGCGTAACACCCGATATCCTTTCTCCCTTTTCCAAAAGTTTACACGAGAGTATATACAGATCATCGTATAACGAATCAGGGTCAACAATGTCATCCGTAGAGAAGTTGTTAACGACTTTGGAGGACAAACAAAATTACGTTCTCCATTATCGAAATCTGAAATTGTATTTAAGTCTTGGTTTAGAGCTGAAAGCGACTCATAGTGTGTTGTGTTTTAAGCAAAGCGCTTGGTTGAAACCGTTTATCGATTTCAACACCCGCAAGAGGCAAGCAGCCGTCAACAGCTTTGAAAAAGACCTTTTCAAACTGATGAACAACGCCGTATACGGCAAGTCGCTGGAGAACGTACGGAAACATATAGACTTTGAACTAGTCTCAGATGAACGACGGCTTCAAAAACTAGTTTCCACACCTAGGCTGAAACGTATGACTCGTTATACGAACGATCTGGTGGGGCTCTCACTCCGTAAAAAATCCATCGTTCTTTCCCGTCCCGTGTATGTCGGCTTCACGGTGCTTGACGTTAGCGAAACGATAATGTACGACTTTCATTATCGTTACGCTGTCGGCAAGTACGGCCGTAACGTTAGATTGCTAATGACAGATACAGACAGTCTGATGTATAGTATTCAAACATCTGAGTTGTATGCACACATGAAGAAGGACCTACACGTTTTTGACACATCGGATTACCCTACGTCTCATCCTTGTTATAGCCTTAAAAACAAAAAGGTTGTCGGACTGTTCAAGGATGAAACGTGTGGTCGTCCTATTAGAGAATTCGTGGGTCTCCGAGCGAAATGTTATTCGTTCCTTGTGGCCCACGAAGATCCTACCAAAGAGTGTCAAAAACGTGTATGTAAAGGTGTAGCTCGAGTTGCGATTAAGAGGAGTCTACGACACGATATGTATCGCAAGTGTCTCACTGATCATTGTCAGTTTTCTACCAGTGCGCTTTGTTTACGTAGCGATCATCGTACGCTGTACACGATGCGGGTAAATAAGCAAGCGTTGTCACCGTATGATGATAAGCGCTATATACTAGACAATGGTCGTGATACACTTGCGTACGGTCATTATCGAATACGTCGCATCAACATGGAGAACGATGACGACAACGACGACACCTCCCCACCTGCTAAAAAAATTTGTCTCCATGTATAGTACCCCCCCCCCCAACACTTGTTTCTTTCGTCAGTTGATGTCTCTCGACGCTTCAGTCCAGACGTCTGTAAACGTAAGTTCGCATATTAATATCGCAACGATATTTGTGTGTTTAAACATAATATATATAGAGTTTGTAATGTGTGGTTTCTTTGTCTTACAGTATTATGGATAACACTGCAGTTATAATTGACTTCCAGTGCTTTTTCGATGACAACGGAAAATATATTGTGAAGGAACTGTCAATCATGGACGTTCTGAGATTTGCTGGTAGACATTGGATTTTCACTCCGCCTGCTACATCCGTTACGAATCCAAAATACGCTAGGACAAACCACTGGTTAACGTCAAATTATCATAGACTTAGATGGAGCGAAGGAGAGACACCGTACGACAATCTTGTTTCATTGTTAACATCACATACACGTATATATAAATATGTGTTTGTGAAGGGTTTTGAGAAAAAACGTTTTTTACAATCAAAGATAATACACAATAATATCATCAATCTCGATGACTTTGGTTGTCCTAAAAACATACCGTATCTATTTCACGGAACAGAATGTCTTAGACATTTCAATTCTTCTGACCGATGTGCCAACTATAAAGTGCATGCTATTCGGGAAGGGATGATTCATGATTTTTGCTTTAAACAAACATTTTTAATGTGAGCGCGACAAAATTTAGAAAGTAGGTCACAGCGAATGATGACATTTATATCTCTAATTCCGTTGTGGACATGTACATACATGCATAGCTGTAAGTGGTGACTATTTCCTTCTGAAAGTGGAATGTGGACTTTCCTAATGACATTGTTATATTTTTGGTGTCTCTAATTTCGTCTGTGGGGACATGTTCATACATGCAAAGCTGTAAATGAAAGTGGGACACAGACTTTTCTGATGACGACGTTACCACCACCACTATCACATTGTACTGTCCTTTTGTGTAGAATATTCTGTCATTGTTTGGTTCTCTCTCGTTTGATACAGACGTGTTCACTAGCGTCTTTCTCTCTCTCTTCTAATAATGTCGTTTCTTGTAAAGTTTAATGCTGTAAGTGCTATCGAGTACAAGCGATGTTCAGAATTGACAGTGAATAAAAAATATCCCATCATGGTCTTAACAAATGTGGACACAAAATATGGGAACTCTGTGCTTGTTACGTTGGAGGATGGCGACCACCAGTATCGTGTCTATCTTCCCAAGAGGTATGCAGGTGTCTTCACGAATGAGGAGCTCAGGCATATCAAACCTATTTCACGGAACAGAATGTCTTAGACATTTCAATTCTTCTGACCGATGTGCCAACTATAAAGTGCATGCTATTCGGGAAGGGATGATTCATGATTTTTGCTTTAAACAAACATTTTTAATGTGAGCGCGACAAAATTTAGAAAGTAGGTCACAGCGAATGATGACATTTATATCTCTAATTCCGTTGTGGACATGTACATACATGCATAGCTGTAAGCGGTGACTATTTCCTTATGAAAGTGGAATGTGGACTTTCCTAATGACATTGTTATATTTTTGGTGTCTCTAATTTCGTCTGTGGGGACATGTTCATACATGCAAAGCTGTAAATGAAAGTGGGACACAGACTTTTCTGATGACGACGTTACCACCACCACTATCACATTGTACTGTCCTTTTGTGTAGAATATTCTGTCATTGTTTGGTTCTCTCTCGTTTGATACAGACGTGTTCACTAGCGTCTTTCTCTCTCTCTTCTAATAATGTCGTTTCTTGTAAAGTTTAATGCTGTAAGTGCTATCGAGTACAAGCGATGTTCAGAATTGACAGTGAATAAAAAATATCCCATCATGGTCTTAACAAATGTGGACACAAAATATGGGAACTCTGTGCTTGCTACGTTGGAGGATGGCGACCACCAGTATCGTGTCTATCTTCCCAAGAGGTATGCAGGTGTCTTCACGAATGAGGAGCTCAGGCATATCAAACCCAAAGAACTACATTTAGTGTATCGAGGGACGAGGAATCAAACAACGCAGGTGGAGATTGTGTCCTAACGTCGTAAGTAGCAATCGTGTTAACAAACAATTTATTGATGTGTGTGTGTGTGTGTGTGTGTGTGTGTGTGTGTGTGTGTGCGTGTGTGTAGTTTCAACTCCCTGTACTTAACACTTTAATAATTGAATTTGTATGTACGTGATAAATGTATCATTGATTCTAAGTAGTATTTACAAAGTTCCTATGAATAATATTTGGTTTGATTAGAAATTATTTGAAAGTACATTAACTTTATGAAAAATTACACATACTTGAAAAAGTTTACTTACTTAACGCATTTTGATTCTTTCTTTCAACTGACTGTACGTGTGCGTGTGATAATTGAATATTTATCGTATCAGTGATTCTAATATCGACTGTATTGTTATGTTACAGATAAACTTCCTTGTGAACTGTATCTACAGCCGTGAAATTATTATTATTTAAAAATCTTACAATGTCAAAAATTATTATTATTATTAATATTGTATTTATTTTATATAACAATGTTTGTTTGTGATATATATATATTTAATCAATGTAAAATGTATTTTTGAATAATTGTATTACAACGGTTTGTAAACTATATTTTAAGTTTGTGTATAGTGCTGTAAATATATATTTTAATCATTTAAAACAAAATTATTATCATTAATATTGTTACAAAACGTTATTGGATGGTTGTAGATTAAGTGTAATGTTTTTAATTGGTTTTAAAATGTTTTAATTAGTAGTTGTGTTGTTGTTGTTGTAGACTCTTCTTCACGTTGTCATGTGGTTGTTTAGTATTTAATATAATTAATTAGTAATGGGTAAATTGAAATTAATGTTCATATTTAAAAGAGGATTAATATCACTAATAATTCGCTGTATTCACCTCCCCACTTACCATCCGTGAATGTCTTGAATCTTCTTGATGGGCGGTTCTATCTCACTGTAAATACATTTATAACACACAGATATTTCGTTTGAATATCGATAAATGCACATTAAATAAAATAACACTGATACTCAATTGTAAATTGAATATTCAAATATCAATCGTTCGAATATTGCCGCCACCTTGTGAAATAATTGTTTCTAAAAAATAAGTTATTTACATCTATTTGATAGAAATGAAGACTCTATATCTACTGGTAATAAATTGAGGTTTTTATTAACATTAGTGAAATTTAGTAAAAACTCCTTTAAAACAATTAATAATGATTTTTTTTTAAACAACAACAAGTTAAATAAATACTGAGACTTCTTCAGCTCAAGGCTGGTAACACTGTTACAATGTACGATAATATGGTAAATTAGGTTATGTCCACTTTGGTTATTAATATTACCAATTTTCGTGAATCCTTTGAATATACATAATACAAGATATAAAGATGTGTTAATAAATAACAATATTTACTTATTTATTATAATTAAAAAGACAAAATTTAAAAATTATTAACCTCAATACGATAGTCAAACTATCGTACTATCGTACGGCCGGCTTGTGGCCTTCTGAAGCTAGGATCTGTAAACATGTGCTTTTAACGTTGCACTATTAAAACAATATTACTGGTTTACTTGTTATTATTATTATGAACTGGAATGAGAAAAAAATTGAAAAAACTCTTATTATTGATTCCATTTATAAAAATCATTTATGACAGAAGTGATTCTCTGTTACAAACAAATACGTTCTGGTTATAGGTTAGTTTACCTAGATGAGAGTAAGTTATAACGTAGAATAGTTAATATCATATAAAAATCTTAATACTATTTTTACAAACACTTTATTTATTAGTAATAGGATGTAGAATTAGCAGTAATGATAGTTCTCGCATAATAAGTTATTATTTTTCAAGACTGCTGAAATCATAGTCAAATAAGCGACTATATTTACGAGTAATGGTGTGCGGTATATAATATTGATTCCGCTTCTATTTATTATTCTTTGAACATAAAAATATAACATTTTTAAATTAATTGTCGTCATTAAGTTGGACGAGAACTTTATTCATTTTATTCTGATAATTATTCATCGTTATCGGTTATACACTCAAGCGTGTTTACTTGACTAGTGCAGTCAACAATAATTTTCGTTAAACTAACGAGAATTATTTTATCAATATGTTTTAAAATTGTTAATGTATAATACTCCCTGTTTCCTTCACATAACATGACCTTTATTATACACTGGTCATGTCTTTTGTTTCACTATTCACTCACAACACTGTCACACGATAATATGGGTGTTCAGTATAGGTTAGTTATGGTTACTTTACTGGGGTACGCGCACATTTTAAAAATATGTCTTGACGACTGTCACACGCTCCGCTTGCTTCGGTTGTTGAAAGACAATTAACTCATCTCGCTAAAGCGTCTCTTTTCGTCTGGTGAAATCGGGTCATTCTATTGGTTTAGACGGCGATACTCTCTACCCCAAAGGTCTTGGTTAAACAAATATTTTAATTTCTTAGCGTCACTGCTTCGGGTTCGAGATTATTTATGACGTGTACATTGACATTCGAAAATGATCGAAAATCTTATAATGTTTATAAGTTTCTTATTATTAGTCAGATTGTCATTTGGATAGTGGCATTAAATTGCGGACACTTGCGTCTTTAATTTAAGTCCAAACAAGTAATAATTCCGTCCATTAATAATTCACTTCACTTTCTTCAAAATTCATATAGTGGTTCTTAATACAAATACAGTAAGTCGTTTTCACTATATTTTGTTGTAATTACATCTTAATACTTATGATTAAACATTTTGAGTCCATTTCTCATCTGTTCTAATACATAATATTAATATATTTACAGTTTAAACAAAATGTACTAATGGCGTATAAGCCAACTATGTCCGATTGTTTATATTTACTTATATCACTATTACCCCTTATTCTACTACATATTTTTTGTACTATAACATTATTAGGTATATTTATATACATTTGCTAATACTTTATTTTGGTAAAATGTTATTTTGTTTACATATATAGTATGGTTCAAAATACATTATGCTCTCATCTCGCCATTTTGTCACTCTTATTTAGTTATTTTACCACATATTAGATGCATTGTTAATAATCAAAATTGTGTACAAATGTTGTACAGGGTTAGTTTAGTGGATTCACTAACTTTTTGTTAGCTGAAATTTCTTTAAGTTCTTGTATGGTGGTTGTTTACACCTAGTCCTATGATTGCAGTTAGTTAGTTTATTAAATTCCAGTCATTAAATTATTTGTATAATACTTGTGAGGTGTTCTCATAGTTGTATTGAACATTCCACTAACTACTGGTAACATTTCTTACATTCTCTTTACAAGTTTTGTCAATGTTTTTTGACTAACTCTATTATCACATTGGGGTTCTGTCTAATTGGTTTATTGTTATTATATTTAATCTGACTCACTAGTTGTGTCCTTCAGTTCATATGGTATTCATTGTCTTGTATATTTATTCTCATTTGGTCTCTATTTGAAACAATTATGGATAATTACTTTGTTTAATTATTGTATATGATTCTATGTTGTAGGTCCAGTTCATGTGAGGTTATGTGTCATTTGTTTGACAACAATATGCTTCATAGTTTTTGCAGTATTCATCTTAAATACTGTCATGTCATTATGGCATGTTACTACAATGGTTTATTATTATGTTCTACACATTTTGTACACATTTTACACTATATGTTTATACAATAATACTTGGTTTCTTAATCTAATTATGTTACATATTTTGGTGGGTTGTATCTAGGCTTTGGTACATTGATCTGTTTCTATTCAACAAATTAGTTTGCTTACTACTTAACTGCTTTAACATTTACCTACTTTTTGTCCTGTGTTGCTATGACATTCAGGCACATTTCATATCAAGGATTATAAAGCTTTTATTATTGATCTCTATGAGCAATTAATTCACTTTTCTGTATTATATATTTGGTGGTCTTACTGATTATATCTGTGGTTTTACAATCTTGGATTAAACTCGGTACACTAATTGTTTGTGTATTTCTCTTGTTAATCGTTGATTCTTTCACTTATAAATGGTTATTCACTTCCCTCAGTTATAAACACTTCACTAATATTGTCTGTGCTGTTTACTTGGGGTAAATGTTACTATATCATTTGTTGTTACACTTATACTAAGTATTCACTGTCATTGTTTGTGATCACTTATTGAGGTTCAACACTTGGTTTTTTATTATTATTAGTCCAATAATCATTATTCTTATTCTGGTCACTACATTGATTGTGATGCTTTCCATATTTTGTGAATGTTGATGTCTTGTACTGGTCATACATAATCTTCATTCTTCATGGTACATTTCTTCCTCTTCTTCTTCTTCTGGTTAATTGTTTGTCATTTTTGGTGCTTTCTTGGTTACTCACTATTTGTAATAATTCATGTTCACTTAATATGGTTATATTCTTCTACATTTTCACTCATTATTATGATAGTCATTGTCCTATATTTATTTCCTTATTATAACAAATTAGTCTCACTAATTTGTCACCATATCTCACTATGGTGATTGTATTTGACATGTCTCTTTCTTATGATGATAATCACTTTCGGCATATCCCCTCACTATTTTGATCTATTGGGCCTGTTTGCTAACGTATTATATTGACTCATGGTATTTTCTCTTTCTTCTTTATACTCGATGATATATTCTTATTACTCTTCTTTCTTCTTCGTTGGGTTGTTTTAATATTATTTATTTGTAGATACACATTTTGATTTTCATACTCCTGTTCCTTCTTCCATGCTCGATGAAATATGTTTATGTTATTCTTCTATTTGACGTATTAGACATTTTTTATGTAACGGTTATTTTGGTACGTTACAATATTGTATTTATTTTATATAACAATGTTTGTTTGTGATATATATATTTAATCAATGTAAAATGTATTTTTGAATAATTGTATTACAACGGTTTGTAAACTATATTTTAAGTTTGTATACAGTGGTGTAAATATATATTTAATCATTTAAAACAAATTACGGTTTATTTTAATTTATTTTGTTATAAACCTCTGAACATGCAAGCAATTATTTGTATAGTAATCAGAAATGTGTGAGAGAGAGAGCGAGAGAGAGAGAGAGACAATTTAATAGTTTGAATTTCCCACCACAGCGGTAAACTATATTTTAAGTTTACATGTACACAGGTTGTATCTTGCAATCATGAAAATTATTATTTAAACTGATAATTGTTTTATTAAAATCTTACAATGACGAAATATTATTATTTCATATTGTATTTATTTTATATCATTGTTTACGATATATATTTAATTAATGCAAAAATGAATTTTTAAAATTACAATGGTCTGTAAACCATATTTAAGTTTGTGTACAGTGACACCGTAATCGATTTGAATAAGGGAATTCCTGTCAACGTCTGCAGCTAGAGAGCGAGAGACATACACAACAGTAATATAGTAAATGTGTGTGTGAGCAGTGCGTACATTGTCCGACAGCGATTTGTATGTGTACACAAAACTTTTGAAAATACCTTATTTGAAAGGAGTTTTTATACGTAACACTTTACCACACAGACCGCCTTGGAAGAACGAGAGCGTGGTTGTTAATCTGGACACTGCAGAAGTTACTTACAGTTAATTGACAGATAGTTACTTACATTCAAATGTGTGTGAGAGAGAGAGAGAGAGAGAGAGAGAGAGAGAGAGAGAGAGAGAGAGAGAGAGAGAGAGAGAGAGAGAGGGAGGGAGAGAGATAGTTATTTACATTCAAAGAGAGAACTGATATCGACAACAATCATGATCATATAGTTTGAATTTCCCACCAAAGAAAAATGTTGACAGATCTGTTCTATACACAATAATGCAAGATTGGTAACCCTGATCATATATTTTAATATACACTATATAACACACATATCAAGTTTGAACCCATGCATAGTTTGGTAAACCTGATCATATAGATTTAACATACATTATAACACACAACAAATTTGAACTCATGCAAAGGTTGGTAACGCTGATCATATATTTTAATATACACTATAATGCATCAAGTTGGTATTCTTGATGGGTTATATGGGCTGAGTACGCTGTCCGATATGTCGGTGTTACGTTCTGTTGGTGGGAAGAATGTCTCTATTATTTGGTTTAGAGAAGAATTCAGCGAACAATTCGGATATATTTCTAAGATCTGTAATTAGATTGAGAGTTACCAAATGATAATAAGCCTGCGAATGAAGAATGAAAATTTTTCTATCGCTTCAACTTTGTTCCAGATTTGTTGAATGTGACTAATTGGGTGAATGGTGGACATGTAGGAATTCCAGCCGTTTGTGACTTGTTTGCTTTAACCCGAGATTTTCTAAATTGAATATAATTTTCAATAATACGATTACGTTTTATTTTTATTTATTTATTTATTTTTTTTTTTTAGTGGTTTACGTCGATCCCTTATAGAATTTGAGCATTCTTTGGTCCACCAAGGAACGATTTATCGTTGCATGTTGTATAGCTTCAGTTACTGTTGGGAAAAGACTGCGCACATGTAACAAAAAGTCAGTAAACTCCCCAGCTTACAAGACGGGGTTACACTAATGTGTTTTATATTCATTACTTGATTATTACTGGTCTAATCTTATGCCAGATCAGCAGTGAGTTAGTAAATTGAATACCTTGAGTTAGCTGGCGGATGACTACTGGAAAGTGATAGCTACCTGTAAGATCGGCATGTGTGTAGACAAGAAAATTACTCCATAGTGATAACGAGCAAAGATATGATCTAGGTAGGACAACGTTCGTTCGATACAAAAATAGTAGTGGGCTGTCTTCTATCTAATCACAATAGTCAATTCTAAGATGTGTAGTATGTGCTTAAAACTAAGACCCATTTCTTATAAATTCAAAATTCTATTATAGGTGACCCACACATAAGTATATAAGTTCTGCATGAATACCTCAATCTATCTAATAAAATCTGTTCAATGTTTTTCCCATTTACTCTTAATTTAAGTAGCTACATTCTTTATGTGTGCCCTAACTTAACATGTTTTTACATCGTTTTTCTTAAGAATAATAAGTTTATTTTAAACTGTTTTTTTTTTTTAAATAATGATGCACCGAGCTTAATAACATTTATCATCCCATTGTCTATAAATATTGTTATGACGGTCTACTGATCGTCGTATGGTACAGTAGAATACAAAATACAGACACCAATGAAGTCACTAATAACCAGCTTTAATTAATCACGAATAACAATTCGGAATCAACTCGTACAGTAATTCAACTTGAATTTGTCCACACGCAATAATAATGTCAACTATAAAGAATTCCGCACCAATTATAACACGCAACCATTTCACACAATACCAACTCTGGTTTCCCTTCAAAACGCATAAATCTTTCGCCTTTTACTAAAGATTTCCGTGGAGGGGAACAGATGATGAGTCTATAACCAATTTTTTGTTAGCGCCCGATCGTTATTACGGTTGGGCCACAAAATTTTATTACTTCTGGCAGCCACTGGACACGTTCCAGATGCTGCAAACAAGCCACGGGTGCAAAGACACCCCGCATCCATAATGCAATGCAATGCACACAATACCTCGACCCACGCTAAGGAAATCCCTCACAGTCAACTGATCCACAAAGTCGGCCTCTGTCCCTTATATACGTAGCGCACGTGTTCTAGAATCTTTCCATCCTTAACTGCACGCCACTTAATGCGTAATACAAGTGTACTCCAGAGGACTCTGGAACGTACTTCAGCGAGGCTACACCTGCTTGACTTGCGAGGGGGGGACGGGTGGAAAACGTTCTAGGCTGTTCGATAGGATTCTCATTACAATATAATTATTGTGACACTACGTTACGGCTACAGCAACAAAGGTTTTCCAAGTCTCACAGATAAAAAACATTTATTTTTTTGAAATAAATACTCCAATTCCTCTTTTGATATAAATAAATTAGTCTATTTATGTACTAATTTAGACAATTGTTATATAAAACAATCAAGTTTTCATTTTAAACGTTTAGAATCATCTATATTTTTACTTCCATATTCCTTAAGGAATGGAAGTATGGTGATGGCAAAAAAAATCGTGTTCGAGATTATTGCAGATTCTGATTCTACTACACTCAAAACATGAAAAAAAGTCGTTTTCCGAAAAGTGTCTGTATGTGTGTGTGTCTGTCTGTCTGTCTGTGTGTGTGTCTGTCTGTAGATTTTCTTTCTATGGCAAACGATAACTGCCGCAAATTCAAACAGAATCAAATAATTTTTTGCATACAGTCCTGATTTGTAGAGGACTCGCGACCTATTGTTTTTGGTGAAGATCGGTTGATGGAAAGGGGTAGTTTACCTGCAACGGTTTTTTTTATCAAGGGAAATTTTTTTTTTTGCAAACGATAACAGCCGCAAATTCAAACAGAATCAAATAATGTTTCGTATACAGCCCTGAATTGTAGAGTTCTCAAGACCTTTTGTTTTTGGTGAAGATCGGTTAAGGGAAAGGGGTAGTTTACCTGTAACGTTTTATGTTTTAACAAGGGTATTTCCTATGGCAAACGATAACAGCCACAAATTCAAACAGAATCAAAAGATTATTTGCATACAGCCCTAAATTGTAGAGTTCTCAAGACCTATTGTTTTTGGTGAAGATCGGTTAAGGGAAAGGGGTAGTTTACCTACAACGTTTTTTAACAAGGGTATTTTCTATGGCAAACGATAGCCGCAAATTCAAACATAATCAAATAATTTTCTGCATACAGCCCTGATTTGTAGAGTACTCAAGACCTATTGTTTTTGGTGAAGATCGGTTGAGGGGAAGGGGTAGTTTACCTGCAACGTTTTTTATCAAGCGTATTTTCTATGGCAAACGATAACTGCCGCAAATTCAAACAGAATCAAATAATTTTTTGCATACAGCCCTGATTTGTAGAGTACTCGCGACCTATTGTTTTTGGTGAAGATCGGTTGAGGGGAAGGGGTAGTTTACCTGCAACGGTTTTTTTATCAAGGGAAATTTTTTTTTTTTTGGCAAACGATAGCCGCAAATTCAAACAGAATCAAATAATGTTTCGCATACAGCCCTTAATTGTAGAGTTCTCACGGTCTACTGATTTTGGTGAAGATCGGTTAAGCGAAAGGGGTAGTTTACCTGCAACGTTTTTTTAACAAGGGTATTTTCTATGGCAAACGATAACAGCCGCAAATTCAAACAGAATAAAATAATGTTTTGCATACAGCCCTGATTTGTAGAGTACTCAAGACCTATTGTTTTTGGTGAAGATCGGTTGAGGGGAAGGGGTAGTTTACCTGCAACGTTTTTTATCAAGCGTATTTTCTATGGCAAACGATAACTGCCGCAAATTCAAACAGAATCAAATAATTTTTTGCATACGTCAGTGAATTGTAGAGGACTCAAGGCCTTTAGATTTTGGTGAAGATCAGTTAAGGGGAAGGGGTAGTTTACCTGCAACCTTTTACGTTTTAACAAGAGTAAAGTACTTGAAAATTCATTTAAACTTTTTCAAACAATGGTAATTGTTGAAAATAAAATAATTTTGTTGCCAGGCAATCTGAAAAGATTATACGATAGTTTATGAAATGGTTAATAATACGTCAGTGGAAGGTGTAATGAGAAATTAGCAGAAATGGAAACCTGGGGAATGTTAACTGTTCTGTAGATACAATTTTGTCAGAATGTTTGGAAATGATCATCAACATTGAAGAAAAAGTAAGCATATTAAGAAACATATGTAAGTACTTATTATAAAAAAATGTTTGTTTTTTGATAAAGTCATTTTGATTATAAAATATAAATATTTACAACAAGAAAAGAATTTTCAGTTTTCAAAATTTAAATATATTTTTATAAAACAATGGGTTCTTCATTGAGGTGGGGACCATGTCACTCACTCCATCTCAAGCCTCCTCTCTCATTTTGCAGAAAAAGAGGACCCTGTCAAGGCTGATACTTTGACGACAGTGACAGGGCTTTCCACCAAATTCAGCAGAGTGACAGGTAGGCCCAACTCTGATTGGCTCCTCAGATTTCCCCAGCGTTAGTAGGTTCTATGAAAATATTTTATTTCAAAAATGATTTTAAATATAAATCTTAGATATGTTTTATAAATCTCATGTTTTATGTTTTAACATGGGTAATTTTTTATATGACGAACCATAACTGCCGTAAATTCAAACAGAATCAAATAATTTTTTACATATGTGCCTGAGCTATAGAGAACTCAATGTCTGTTGATTTTGGTGAAGATCGGTTACGGGGAAAGGGCAGTTTACCTGAAACATTTTTTGTTGTAACATGAGTAAAGTACTTAATTTTGATAAAGTATCCTGATAAGATCTTAATAATCCACTGTAGAAACGTAGATGAAATATCTATAAATGAAGAGGCTAGTTGAACGGGCTGGGGGTAATTTTCTATAAATCAAAATTAGAGTTGAAGGGGGAGGGGATAATATTTTTTATATGTGTACTACGTTATTGGCAAGAAAGAAGTATTTTTTTGTTAAAATTCCTTCCCTGGCTGTTTGGCTGAAAATGATTTTAAATATAAATCTTAGAATATGGAAGTCATGTATGGTTCTCCATACCGATATTTATAATGTCGGCGTGCAGTAATCGTTAGACAGGTGCTGGAAATCTTTTCTTTTAATGAAGGTGTCACTGCAGATAAGTTTGGAATAAATGTTTTAATAACTGAATGTGCGAATCGTTCTTTCTGTTTTTTAAAGTAAGGATTTGTGCGTTCACTGAATCTCTGTGTCGAGCAGTGCGTGTGGTGTTCACGAACGCTTGACATGCTAACTTTGTAATTCAGTACGTATTACATGCATCTATTTTAATAAGAAATGCACTGAGATAAGTTATAAATTACTCAAAGACGATTATTATTAACGGAATTATACAGACAAAACTGTGTAAAAAAATCAGAGAATTACCTAAATAAACTGATTTAAGTGCGTACCTCCAACTCGTGCTTACTTGCTAAACTGCTACCTGTCATGCTCCGGACGAGGCCTTTCAATGTCTTCACCGTTATCAAATTCTAAACGACGAACCATATTTTTCCAGGTCGTTGTTTAGGACTTGATAATGGTGGAGACACTGAAAGGCCTCGTCCGGAGCATGGCAGGTAGCAGTTTAGCAAGTAACCACGACGAAGTTGGAATTACGGCGATTGCTAATTTAAATAATAAGATAATTGTGTACCGTAGAGGTACGCACGGAATCTGGATTTTAATACGATCACTCTCTTCCAAATACGATGGCATACCACTAAATGGTACTCTTTTTTTGAAGCATATCTCTACGTAGCAGACGTTAACCTGCAAGTCCCACATATCTGTGAGATGTCGAATGCGCACAAAATACGGACACGTCCAAACTCATTTTTATTTTCTGATTAAAGAAGAGAAATCCTTAACTGCATTAGCAGAAGATTTAGTTCAATCGGTCGTAAAAAATACGACCAAGAATACACAATATTTCGACCATATTTTTTTTTAAGAAAAAAAAAGGACCTTTTAAGTAATGAGAAAAAAGCGAAGATATACAGAAGTACGCACTCATAAGCCCTGTTCAAACAAGTAAGAACTTGACTTTAGAACTTTCACAATATCTAAGATAAAATAATAAGTAATTACACCAATGTAATCCCAATTTTTTTCTCTAGCCGACCGTCCAGTTTCATATTTTTTGGAATTTTCGCTATTCCGTAGTGCAGTGATATCCGAAAAAAGTCTACCTTCTGACACGAACGTCAAATTTATAGAGTTACCGTACTGTATATGAACAAAGTGTAAAAACAATCCTATTACAATGCGATGTGAACGTATGTCTTGATATTTTTCGCGTCCTCTTCTACCCTGGGGTGACGAGGAGTTGCAAAGAGATCGCCACTGTTGCCTCTGCAGAGCAAGCGCCCTTGCCTGTTTCCAAGAGATGCCCCTGTCCTCCAAGAAGCGCCTTCCACATTGCCTTGCCATGTCGTTCTGGGCCTTCCTCTAGATTGCTGTCCCATGCTTCTTGCCTCATATAGTTTCCTCGGAAGTGTCTCATCACCCATTCGTTGAAGGTGTCTGAACCATTTCATTTGGGATTTTTTGATTGTGTCAACCACTGGTCTTACTTTTAATGCTGCTCTTATTGTAACATTTTTGACTCGGTCCCTGCAAGTTTTATCCTCCACTCGTCTCAAGTATCTCATTTCCTGGCTTTGAATAGCACTGAAGTGGCTTGCATTTAGTGTCCAGGTTCCACTACCACAGTCAAGGGTTGGGACATACACGTTCTTGAAAACTGTTACCTTTGTTTCTTTAGGGATTTTAGTTTTGCAGATAAACTTTTTATTTAAAGCATGGCACAACTTCCCTGCACTGGCTATTCTTTGATTTATTTCTGCAGATATTTTCCCATTGCACTAGTTACAGAACCACGATACTTGAATTTTTGCACTTGTTTGAAAGTATATGTACTCTATTAAATCTGAAAATTTTATTTGGGTACCTATATTTGTCAGCTGTCATCTTAAATACCCGTTATGGAGTTAGGAGATGTTTACAAAAAAATTAACAACTTCGTACAGATTAAATACAGAATAAAACTAAGGCGTAGAACACAATAAACAACTCGTCGACAGACAAATTTTTGAAGTGACAACTTCATGCACGACACTATGGTGTCCGGGTCATTCGTAATCGTACATATCGCGTTCTACGGCAGTAAAGTAACTCAACGTGTAACAAAATAATTGAAACGAAAAAGCGTTTACCGCGAAGGAAAGGAGAGCGAAAGACCGTCCCTTCTCGCACTAGCGACCAAGCTACGACCCCTCTCCTACTCGACAACTGACTAAGACAAAGGAGTAAGTGTCTGGCGTTGTGGGAAGAGAGGAGCACGAGCTGGGAAGGAGGTACAGTAATCTGTATCTGTATGTGTATCTGTATTGTTATAAAGAGGTAAAGTTGTCTGTTTCATTGGCCTAGTTAATTTCAGAAACTACTGATCCGATTTTTAAAATTCTTTCACCACCGTGTTCCTTAAGTTTGGGGATAGCTGTGGACATAAATTTGAACCGATAACTTTAATAACTTTCAAGAACAGAGCCTTAAAATAGTCCCATGTCATGAAATGTCTTTGTTAATTTGTGTGTAGTGAAATTTCCGGCATGCGACAAAAGTTTCGTTCTATAAGGGAGAGCTATATAGTGTCTGCGAGTGAACTTTATTTTGGTTTTTGTTTCAGTGAAATCCTCCTTTTCGTGTTCGAGATACTCTATTGGCGGTTTTGTAAAAAAAAACGATTGCTTGATTGGTTAGCGATTGGCCTTAGTAGGATCAGGATTGGTTAGGAGTATTCAAACGGTGCCTTGAATAGGCCTATCTGAAATAAATTTGCTCTCGATGCTTCATTTATGCGTTCCATTCCATCGGTAACGTCCACTTACGGTTGAATTCTTTTTTTAAAAACTGAATTACTGTACTGCGCATATCACATTCTACTTTTCAATTAAATACTGTAAACTGAAAAAATTATTTGTTACATGTTGTTTGTAGAAATATCTACACTGAAAATAATACGACCTGTGATATGATTCTGTTTATGTTCATTTCTTATGATATAGATTTCTTATAATAAAATACATATAGACACTACTACGTCCTTGTCACATTTAATTATCCGTACTCTTATTTGAATCTTAATTCTTTATAGCAAAACCTCTCTTACTCCAAGTGCATACGAGCGAATTTTTACAAGTTGAATCAGTTCACTCGCCACTCGACACTGAAGTTCTCACTTCTGGCCTGTATCCCACGACACACCCATTTTTTGTCCTATGTTCGATTTTTCGCAAAGACAATGCTTACTGTTGAAGTGTGAAAAAACAGTGACTTCTGACACGTTTTGCTCAATTGTAAATAAATTAAAAGTGCAGAAACTTGAAAGTACCACATTAAATTAGAGAAATAAATGACGATTACAATGATGCAATTATCTATTTTTATCTCAGATACTGTAAAAGTTCTAAAAAACTAGATTTTCAGAACAAGGCGTTTAAAATTTTTAAACCAGATTTCTATTGCTTTACCTTATTTAAAATAGTCCCGTTCTATACTCAGGGTCTTCAGTTATTTCCATTCGGTCCTCTAGTTTTCTCTTTTCATTTCTAGTTGACTGTCTAACCTTTTTCGTAAATTCATCTACTGCTGTCTCTGATTCAAGGATTCATTTCCAGTTAATTTTTTTCATGAACTTAACCACATTTGATCCTGGTTTGATCCCTAATTTTTGTAATTGACTTATTCTACCTTTATTGAAGGTCAACACAACATCATGTACACCCATAACCAAAGTCTTCAGTCCAGCAAACATATTTTTTGGCACTCTATTCCAAATCAAATAGTTAGCGACTCGTTTGCATTCTGTGTACTACCATGAAGACATTCTTTAACAAATTAGGATGATTAGCTCAGCAAATACTGGCTTGTAACCGTTTGTATTAATACAAAATTTTCCTTTTTATTATTACGCATACTCATACAAATCTGGTATCAGATTACTCAGAAAATGTTGAGATTCTTTTAAAACAAAAAAAAAACAAAAAAATTAATTTTTGGTCGATTTGCCGGTTACGAGTGCCCTTAATTGTTTTGCAGACTACTACTCTTGGTTTCACTAGCTGCACTGCTTGTCGCTAGACAAAACCGTTCCATAATAATTGTCTTTACAGTATAAAACTAATTTCAGACAAACTGATGTAGGCCTACTCCAAATAATATTTACAATTTTACAAAATATTTATAAGAAATCATCTAAAAAATACAAATAGACGATTCCGTTTTCTCAGAAAATACATCGAAAAATAATGAAATATCCCTGATTTTTATCATATTTACGTCTCCCTTAGTAAACGTATGTCATAGTTGCACAGAGTTGCCACGGTGTCATATGACGGACTGCGTCAGCAAGGTGGAGTGCGTGCTGATCTTAATAAAATGCAACTTTCACACGGTGGCATCATTTATCAACTTACGTTCAGTTGCCGATACTATATCTAAACAAGTATGACAACAATAATACTAAAATTAACCGGACTCTACTGCTTAACAACACAAGTAACTGGTTCAATACAAGTAACTAATGGGATCTGAGTTGCAGAACTCGTTCATTATTTTGAACGAAATACATTTATTATTAGATCAATTTCAATATTAATAATTTTTCATTTATCAGAAAAGTTATGAAAATCCCGATGACTCTATTAATTTTTTAGTAAAATACTGTAATTGTACACCAGATCTTCATACGATACACACTAAAAATTCCGAATTACTGTATTCGATTTTAGTTAAATTTACAACCATTTTCCCTAAAAGACAAATCATTTAGTCCCGTATTTTACGTTAACGTACATTTCCGCAGATATCTAAAGGCCTGCATCTAAGACGTTTCATAAAATTCACACCTGACAAAAACAGGCTATGTAGGCCTACAATGTTTTGCAAACAGATTACACTGAAGGCGGTCCAAAATTTGCAAAGGACGTTGAGATATACTAATTTTGTCAAGTTATTAAAGATACCAAGTTTGTTTTCTGCATACAGTACCTCATACTTGATGCCCCATATAGACTATTACAATTTTCTTACAATTTTGACTCTAATGTTTGACCTTAAAATTAAAATGTTCACAGAGTAAACACTACATTCGAATTTGGTTAAAATTACTTTTCGTTTGATACCCGACATGGATGTTTACAATTTTCTTCAAATATTTTGATCTCTGGACCTGTCTAAAAATTTTTCAATTTCAATAACTGAACACTAAATTCACATTTTGATTAAAATTCGTTATCACTTGATGCTACCTTGGATTTTTGCAGTTTTTTTATTAGAATTTTGATCCACTTTGTGGACCCTTATGTCAATTTACGAAACTGAACAACATCTTCAGATGTTGTTAATTTCACATCCCGGATGCATTTTTCAGAGTTTTTCAAAATCGTAATCCTTCACATTTTTGCCTTCCGCCCTCGTATTTTTGCGAGATCAATCTAAAAAATAATACAAGTTTGTGGGTGTAAAAGTAAGGATATGCACACCAAGTTGCTAAAGGAATTGTTACTTAGAAGAACTAATCTGTATGCCATATTACGTGACACAATGAAACACGATACATTCAAGTCTTATTTATTTCCTTCTAATTTTTATTTTCGAACAGTTAATTCTACACCAATAGACCTACATTATAAAATACGAATACACAAACGAACATGCAAATGGAATAAGATAGAACGGTAGAGATGTGAACTTATTTTAAGCTTATCGCATAAATAACTTGTCTTGCTAAAGAAATAAATTTTATGAAGGCTCACCTTCACATTTTTACCGTACTAAACAAAAATACATAGGTCTGTTTTGAAAATATGAGGCACACGACCAAAAGAAGAGAAGAGATTAACGGACGAAGAGATTAGCCCCAACAAACATTTAATTCAAATTTTATACTAAAAATTAATAGAATTTTATTTTAATTTAATTCCTGTTAATAGAATTTTGAACTCCATATTACAAGAAATACTTTTAATTTGCATACGAAGACAATTCGACACTGACCTATCTCCAAATAAACGCAACTTTCGTAATAGAACAATGTTTTTATACAATAATATATTTTTAATGAATGTTTTCAAAAATCAAAATTTTACCACTTCAAGCATCAGTTAAATCTACATGAATACACTTGAGTTTTCTTCAAGAGTTTAATAAAAAAAAACGCATAAAATTATAATTCGTCTACGTAAATAGTAGGCTATCACTATACACTAATTTATTTCTGTACTTACAGTAGCTGAACATTTGGCTACTGAGCATTAACTAACATAGTGTAAGGAACACGACAGAATAAAAAATAATAAAAGAACAAAATTACTAGCTATCCCACAAAGACGAAGACTGCCTTGATGTGGTAAAAAGTTCTCATTCTCCCAAAGTGATAGAATGTATAAAGAAATCGACAGCTATTTGTGCCCTAATTTATACACCTCTTGATGAAACGAATTATAATAATTTATCTGGAGACAACTGCTTCCTACTTTGCGAGTATAAAGTCTATTCCAACACTTTTTACACAGTGAAAAACAGATAACATTAGGATTAATGATAAACAGTTCGGGCATCTATTAACGTGAAGTTGATGTCTTGACAACTGACAACTCGGCATACATCAATACACTGAACAATAGTAAAATGAGTCATTTGAGTAGTTAATTAAATAGCGCGGATGAGATAATGGCTCAAATTTCAATTATACAATTCAAACCCCTCTAACACATCTACCCTACAAGCAGGCAACACTCTCTTGGGACTTGGAAACAACCCTCAACAAACAGAACACATACAACCGATGTTGCTGACTAGATTATCAGCGTATCAGTCACAGTTACTAATTGTATTATCTGAATCACTGATGACAGTTATTACAAGTATGTAACCCACATATAGCCCTACTCATTGTACAGCACCTTTATAAACTACTCGGCTTATAGTTGCAGGAAGACAGGCTTTCTCGCTAGTGAACAGAAACAGAAACGTTTTAAATACTTATTCATTACGCTTTCCATAAATAACTTACTAGTTACACGACGTCTGGAAGCACTGTAGTCGTTACTACCAACATACGAAAATTTTGAGTAATTTTAAGGAGCCAAAGAATTAATGACCTACTTCAGTCAGATATAGACTCTCTCGTAATGAACCTCTGAATTTGAATTTTCTATTGTGGTGTATTCATTGTTCATAATCTAAAGAGTCCATACATATGATTTATAATAAAGTTTTAATTACTCATATTCTTAATTTCGATCGATTTCGGTCATAGACCATCGTCAGGGTATATATACACTGTGCACTCGCGGTCACAATATTGTTACGGCATCACAGAACAATCTACGTGTTTGTCGAATGTGCCAGAAGAAACTCGATGTAAAGCGAGTGGCGTACGTGCGTGTAGACGCATATACCCGAGAAGTTTCTCGAAGGCGCCAGCCGCGCGGACTGTGTCAAGGCCGCAAGTAATTACGTCGTAACTATACTGGCGCTATCGAATAATCTAGTAATTTGGGGCGGTCTATATACCGGTACTCAACGACGTTCAGGGAGTACAGCTGCGATATATTTCCAGAGCGGTTCGAGTTATTACTGTGTACGTTCAAGTAGTTATTAGTGAAGTGTTGCGTTTTATAATCGGACGGTATAATTGTAATACAATTGAGTTTTAATATTAGTGAACATTTTATTGCGTGTGAACAATTTTCATTTGATTTGTTGTAGAGACTGTGTTGTTAATTACGAACTGTTTTACTGTAACAATTAAAGGTATGATCAGTGACTTAAGTAGTGTCTTGTACTTTGTTTGTTTGCACTGTACCTACGCCGATCGAGTAGACCGTCATAACAATATTGTAAAACAGTTAGTAAATAGTAACTAATATTTTTTGTAAATAGTAACTGTTTTACAGTATTGTGACCGCGACTGCACAGTGTATGTCCTGACGATGGTCTATGACCGAAGTCGATCAAAATTTAAAATGTGAAAACTTTATTATAAATCATATAGCCTATATGGTATCTTTAGGTTATGAACAATTACTACACCACAATAGAAGATTGAGATTATAGGTACCATTAATAAGCTATAATAACTGTGTGTAGGGTGTACATTATAAATTTATTACATTATCATTACTCAGATAATACATCATCTCGAAATTAAATCAAACGTATTTTCAGACTACAGTTGCCAGCTTATCAGATGTAAACACTAAAAGGAAAAGGAATATTTTATTTGAAATTTTTGTCATTATATATATTACAGATTCCAGTGGTACCCATTATCCTGCGAGACTGTTTGCATTCTGGATTGTGAACAAGCGGTCTTTCCTCTCACGTCTGTAGGCCTGAACTACTAACACGATAACTTTACACCAGCGTGGAAGTTTTGCTAGGCGAATCGAAATTTTACATTTTCTTTCACGTCGATACGTATAGTAGGCAACACCGTACCAGAACCTTAATTATACTCAGTAATAAAATTATATAAATCACAGTTTAATAAATTTGCTGTTGAACAAATTTTGAAGAAGTACAAGACACTCGGTATGATGTTTATTCCCGCACCAACCGAAATAACATATCACAGGAAAACGTGATATATAGTAAAGAAATACTGTAATGGGTTTCAACGCGAAACACTAATTTTAAATTTAAGCTGCCCACATTTTCTACGAAACAAATTTTGGACACTCTATAACCGGTAAAGAAAACTGAGACATGCTAACCAATTTATAAACAAAGTTATTATAAACACGACCCTTGGTAATTTGAAATCTGTTGCCAAGCGTCACTCCTAACACGTATGGATTTATAAAGTACGAGTTAAAGACAAAAAAAGTAACGATGAATTGAAAGTCATTTTTCTTGTATCATAAAAATGTATATGGCTTACTGAATGATAAACTGAATATTACCTTCAGCTTTGTACGTTCGTGGGCTTCAAGTTTAACACACTGTGGCCTACATTACAATAAAGGGCTCAACAATGGAAATTATTAATGTTGTAAACAATGCCAACTGGTGGAATACATCCTAACACGTCAAACGGAGATTTATACTTAACACGCGCTACATAACCGTCCTCACAGAAAATACGAATATCTGGCTGCGTTCATTAAATATATATTCACTCATATAACAAGGGATTATATTTGAAACGATAAATATAGCCAATTAAAGTAGCTAAAAGGTTTAAACTCTTAACATGTCGGATAACTAAATTTCATAGCCCTACTACCATATCTCTCTTAATATGTGTAGGGGTTTAAATACTCTCTAGAAAAACTTTGTTGTAAACCATCATTATGCAGTTCAGAAATACTTAATAGATAACGTGAACAGAAACGAACGATACTTTCTATATAATTTCTAAAACAGAAGTATCCAAAAACCTGATTACGCAATGTTTCAGATTCATTTCATACTATCAAAACAATAAAAGTTACCATACAAAATTTTATTTATTTTTTTTTTTAAACAAAAATACGAAATAAAAGCAGCATCTTCTTTTGATTATTATGTGCATATAAAGTAATATTATACTGAAAACATTTTAATTAATAATAAATTACAGCAAGCTTTTAACAAGTAATTTAATATATTAAATGAGCAAGTCCAAAATGTATGTATGTTTAATGAACGTTTTTAAAAAGTAACCATCTTTTAATAATAGACAATTCCTTCTTCTTATGGAGTTACAATATGCAACTTTTAAAATTAGCCTACCTTTTGAAGAAATAATCTTTCTGTTTCGAGTTTATGAAAAATTCGTCTATTCCACATGCTGAAATTGCCTTTATTTCTTGATTCCTTCGATTTCGAGCAAAAACTGTTTTCAAACGTCAACTCACTAAAGCTTTCAACGTCCTAAAATTCAAGACCTATAATGGCTATATCAAACATTATACTTTTTTTGTTATATTAAAAACCTGCGAGGACGAAAGACTGGAAAATTCTGGCGGTGGGCAATCATGGCCAGATTTTTATGTAATGCACAGCACCGTCCGTGAAAATTATGTTTTGATGAGTATTGTTTTTACTTTAGTACAATGTGATACACTGTCCATACTGAACGCTGTTCTATGTTCGCCGACAATGTTCGTCAAACTAATCTTAAAATACACATTCTGTAATTGTTTACGACATTCTCCTGATTTTTTCGCCTAAATGTCATAACAATGGATATAAATCTTTCTTCTGTAGCAGCACGTGCAGAATAAAGGGTCACTCACGCTCCGGCAATAAACTGAAGCCTCCCTCAAGGGGTGCGGCCTTAGGCAGACCGGAGCGTATGTAGCAGATTTTCCTCAAGACATTTACTTACGCGAGGCCGCCGGAGTAAATACAAAACTTCTCCGTCTTGCCTTCGCATCGTCTCCTTCAACAGCCTAGCCAGCCTTGAGGCGGTTCAATTGGCAAACGGGTACTTTTAGTGATCCCTATTATTGACTATTTCCAGTTGTTATCCATGTTTTTTTTATTTGTCTTGTTAAGTAATGGTTTCCCGTGGAAAATAATTATTATTAGAATTTATTAATTTGTATAGGGATTCTCCTTGGTTGTGGGCAAGTTAAAGGCACGGATTAACGTGATCGGTCAAAAAGGGAAGCTCCTTTCAGGTTGTTAATAGCAAAAGTAAAAGAAATAGAAACTATAATTAAGAATTTAATGTCTGAAGTTACAATTTTTCTGCTTCTTATTTAAAATTTGTTTTGTAAGTTCAACTATTAATGAAACGATTTGCTACAGAACATGAACTTCGTTTAAGAAATACGACACGTTTTACATTCTCAACAGATGTTTTCATTGTACTCAGCCCTGTTTTATACAAAATAACTCGCGTCAACATATATGTTTCACAATCACGAATTTTTTCACAATTTTCATATGAATTACATGACAATATCACTTCTTTCGAATTAAAATCTTTCAGAAGAAAGATTTTATCGACAACCTAATTTTCTGACACTTTTTCTATGGCTGACGTATATTTTTTTTTTAATGATACAAAGAGTACTTCCTGTGCTGGATACTCATTTCGTTAGAAGTATCTTCCAACAGTGGCTGTCTGAAAACTGCAAAGACTCGTTTTGACGAATGTCTCCTTCTATATTATTCTAGCACTGAAAGGACAGATGGTGTTCGGCCATTAAAATCTGCTGCCAATTTTCTCCTCTTATTTAAATAGAAAAAAAGAAAACATATTTTGCCAATTTTTAAAACAGCTGAAACTTCTCTAACTTTAAGAACCTCAATTACACTTTCCTTTACAAAGGAGTTTTCTGGTTGTTTGACTTTTCAGAACAGTTCCCCTAGATGTTTTAAAAAGAGATAACATTTTAAAATCTGTCACATTCAATAAAAATTAATTTTATATACAATAGGAAAAAAAGTTTTGTTGAAAAATATCCAACACAACTGTGAATTATGTCCAGATTAATACATATTCGTGCTGTTTAGTTTTCAAACAGGTCTGGCAGTTTAAGCAAATGGGCAAATTAGCAATATCAGTAGCCAAGGAAAAAACAATGGATTGACATAAGATACATTAGAATAGAATATCACCCCAAGTTCTAGAAAATGTGTTCACATTTATGCATGTATGCAAGAAAAAAGCTTTCATGAAGGAAGAAAGTGCTACAACTGCCAGAAAGTAAATTAAGTTATCTTAGAAAAAGTTTAATTTTTGTTGGCCTGTTGTCAGCTTTGATTCAGAAACACTGAAAGAAGTAGAGAGATTTTTCAACAGTTTGAAATATGGTTTGGAGGAAAAGGAGAAAAGCTTAAGTGAGCATTTGCAATGAAAAATGAGGAGGTACTAAAATATATATAAAAAATAAGAAGCCTCCCAAGCTAACTACAAAAAAGAAAGCTAATTGAAACTAATTAGATACTACCTGGATTGGGCATATTCTGAAATGGATCAAAATGTATATGCAAAATTAATCACTGAAAAGAAAAAAGGAAATGAAAAGAGATCAAGAGAAGATGTGGAATTTGATGGATCCAATGGAAAATCGTATTGGGAGTAACGTGAAAATTATACAAGGTAAAACAGTGTTGAGGGCATATTCAGCTGAAAGCTCATATTAAACAGGATAATGGTGAATTATATATGTATGCACAAAAAATATTTGCCATAAACAAGACAAAGTTGTAACACATCATAACAATGAGTTTATTAGAATGTAATAATATAAAAAAGTATGGCACTGACAGACTGCACTGCACTGCACTAACCATCAAGAAAAAATAAAAAAAATTTATGAGTGATATTTAACTACTACGATTTCAATTATTTGAGTGATCAACAACACATCTCAGTTGACCAAATTAAATGTTTATATAAAGTGCATGCGCCGCGCACGCACACACACACACAGGTATTAAATAATGTTTTTTATACATGTATATGCTCATACAACAATTTTTTTAGAATGTCTTCAAAAACAAATTTTATGTATTTTTATTAATTTTCAATGTCAACTAATACACATCAAACAATTTTCAATGGCACATCCAGAATCTGGTTATGAAAGAAGGTAGAAAACTCATTAAGTCAACTGCTGAAAGCCATACCTCTGGTGCTTTGATACTCTGTGTTCATCACTGATTAATCAATAAAAACAATGCATTCATGAATATTGTATTTATTGTATAAAATAAAACCTCAGTATTGTGAAATGTGTAGATCATGTGCATATGAAATTCCCCTACCTCTGTTAAAAAACCCATAAACATGTAATGCATTATTTTTCTGACACAATTTCAGAAACTACTTAATATAATTATAAACATTATTTTGGCAACTTAGAAGTAGAGCAAGTCAATGCTAAAAATTTGTCCAATACTATTATATAAAAATATAGAGTATATAACAGCAATTTTTATGACAGTTATTAACTGTATACTTATATCTTTCATAACGCATTAATATTATAGAAAAAACAACAAAAATAATTTAGAATAAACGTGGATAATAAAAGATCTTCGTAAATGTACAGAGAGTACAGAAAGCAAATGGTATGGACTCATTATTAAAATCAGGAACTACCATATTGTTGGGCCATGGTCGATTGCTTACAACTTGGTTCCATTTCTAAATGTTCTGCCTACCCACTGGAGGTCTTCACTATAAATGCATTAAAAAAAAAGACAGTAGGTCAAACACACCTCACAGCAGATGTATACGGAGTAAGTTACCATGAAAGTGTGAAGTTCTGTATATAACTTTACAATAAGCTACATGACCCAATCACAAAGCAGCAAACTGTTCAGGCAGCAAAGCGAACCAATCAGAGACCAACTTCACTCTGATCGGCTCAGTATACTTCAGAAGTACCCGTATGCCTGTACTTCAGAAGGTTCACTTTGATACCTGAATATTTTCCTGCTTTATGATTGGCTTGCCTAGCTGATGCTTATACCTCGTGTTTCTAGTGAAGAAGGCCTCCCAGCAGGTGACCAAAATGTTTAGAAATTAACCAAGTTGTAAGCAATGTAAGCAATTGTAAGTCCAGCAGCCCTGTAGTTCCTAATTTTAATAACATTAACTCTGGTCGTGACAGCCTTTGCAATACAGTACGGGCTCAGTCAACAGACTACGTAAATCATGTAATTTTAACTCAAACATCTTCAGTTATATCTTCTAATCATAATTTAACTAATGAAATGAAAGAAGAAAGACATGTAACAAGTAAAGAAATATACTGAAACAATACGTGCTGGGCCATGTATCTTGTTATAAGAACTATTTAAACCATAACCAGACACTATTTCTTGAATATTACAGTGTATTATTCATTTACAGATATGTGAATAAATCAGATTATTTATTGTATGACCTACTAGAATTCTATTTTTAAAGTGATTCACGATTATATGAGGGTAAGTCAAAAAGTAAAGGCAAATTTTTAAAAAGGAACTTTTTATTGTGAAAACAAGATGACAAGTAACATCATTTCTCTACATAATCTCCCTCAACTTCTATGCACTTGGTCCATCTCTTGACAAGCTTCGTAATTCCGTCCTGGTAGAAGATTTATGGCATCGTGCACAGCCACTCGCGCACCGCCTCCACAACCTCGTCATTCGACGAAAACTTGGATTCATGCAGGTGCTCCTTCATCGGACCAAAAAGGTGAAAATCACTTGGAGCTAGGTCAGGACTGTACGGCGGATGCTCCAGCAGCTCAAAACCAAGATCTTGAATGCACTGGATCGTTTTCCCCGCAGTATGAGGACGGGCATTGTCCTGAAGCAAAAGCACACCTTTTGACATTTTTCCTCGCCTCTTTGTTTTGATTTTGGGTTTCAGATCTCGCAGTAGCTCACAGTAGCTGTCACTATTCACTGTTTGACCTTTAGGAGTGTAATGAATTAGAAGTGGATCTTTCATATCCCAAAACACTGTCATCATCAACTTTCCTGCAGAAACTTGTCTTTTGAACTTTTTTGCTGTAGGCGAGGATGGATGTTTCCACACCATACTCTGCCGCTTACTCTGTGGTTCGAAGTGATGGACCCACGTCTCATCAACGGTTACTATGCGACTGAGAAACTCTTCTCCTTCCTCTTCTAAACGCCTTAAATGTGATTTCGAAATTTCCAAACGTTTCTGTTTGTGCTGGTCTGTCAGTCGATGTGGTACCCAACGAGCACACACTTTGCGATAATTTAGTAATTCGTGGATGATTGCAACTGCTGAACAGTGGCTAATGTTCAACGCATGCGCAATATCATCAATTCTGACACGACGATCATCTTGAATCATTCGCTCAACTGTCTCGATGTTCTTGTCCATCTTCGAAGTGGATGGCCTACCTGAACGCTCTTCATCGCAGATAGATACACGACCATTTTTAAAGCGATTTATCCACTCATAAATTGTGCGTTCACCAAGACAGCTCTCACCGTACTGCTGATGCATTCTGCGAATAATCTCCGCAGGTTTAGTCCCTTCAGAGTGCAGAAAATGTACCACTCCCCTCATTTCTTCCTTGGTGCACATGGACAACGGGGCACTCATAAAATGCCCTGAAATCACTACGAATGGAGCTGAGCACTGAAACAACATAGCTAAAGAACAAAAAAACTTTGAGGTTATGATATGTCATTGTTCAGTCAGTGCTGCCATCCATTGCAGCAGGGAAAATAAAATTTACCTTTACTTTTTGACTTACCCTGTAGTTTAATTAATTCTTCTCTTTTCATAATTTATGGAAATAAACAACTCAGATGCTAGTTAAAAGTTTACACAGAATGATCTTTCATTGAGTACATCATTGATTCCCAAAATTTCAACTCACAGCTGAGAGTGGATTCTGTTCATAAGCATCCACTCTTCCAGCCGCCTCTTTGCCAATTTTAACCCCATACACAAATTAGCCATAAGTTTTCATACTCTAAGGTATGTTAACTTCAAAATGTTATATAAACTGGAAAATCTGTTTCTTACCAAAGGAGTTTACGTGACAAAATGATGTGATAAAAACGGCATACTGTTATGAACAACCTGTACTTAATATGAGCTCTAAACAGAGTAGGTGTCATTGTCTGATATAATATACAGGGTGATTCACTAAAAAATGGAGAAACTTTCAGGATGTATTCTAGTGGTGAAAATAAAGAAATCAGCTCATATAAATATAGGCAAGGAAACATATATTTTCTGTCTTGCCGCTATTTTGTGTTTTTTAAGGAAAACTATATCTTAAGAAGATATCGAGATATATTAATGGAATTTAGTACATATGTTAACATTAATGTGCACTAATAAAGAAAAAAACTAAGATTATTTTACAATATCTAATTTCAAAATGGCGGCTACTTCAATTTTTTGATCGGTAATAGCTCTGTAAATTTTAATTTTATCAAATTGTAGTTTATTTCATACAATGTTAAGATTTTTAATTTAAACACAATGACATCTTCTTTGTTCAAATCTGTTAAAAAATAACTGAGTTATGGTGGATAACAGGCTATCCATAAATTCTAATATTTTTTTTTTACTGGACTCAATTCTTGCAGTACAGGAAAAATTTATTTAAAATTTTACTATTTTTATTTCAAATTAACTTAGCAATGATAATTTATAGCAAAGTAAATGGTCAATTTTCATTGAAATTAATAACTTAAAAAAATATACCTACATCTACTTATATCACAGTTTGAATCACAAGAATTAAAATTATTTTGAATTAGTAGATAATGATAATGGCATGTTTCAATTTGTAGTTTGAGATATCATACATTTCAGCAAAACTGTAGTTAGCCATTCTCGATAAACAATGAGTAAAGAAACACGAGCAAAAGGGATTTAAGAACTGTCTTAAGAAATGTAACTGAAACTTTATTTAGTTAAACTACTGTACACGTGTTATAACTGAATTCACTAAAGTAAACAGATTATTTATAAATCGAAAAATGCCATTACCCTTTTCTATTACTCTAAATAATTGTAATACTTGTGGTTCAAATTGTGCTGTGTAAATAGTTGCACTTAAATTTACTAAGAATTATTAATTTAAGTGAAAATCAATCATTTCACTTTGTTATAAATTACACTTAAAATTAAAACTTAGACTTTTAGTGATAAAAAAATTTAAGTGACAACCATTTTGAAATTTGAGATCGCAAAATAACTGTAATTTTTTATTTATTAAAGGATATGAAAGTTTACATGTGTACTAAATTCCATAAAAACATCTAAATCCTTTTTTGAGATATAAAGTTTTCCTTAAAAAACGCAAAGTGGTGGCCAGATGGAAAATGAGATGTTTCTGGACCTATGTTTATATGAGCTTTATTCTTTATTTTCACCAGTAGAACACATCCTGAAAGTTTCTCCATTTCTTCATGAATCACCCTGTATAAAATCAATGATTAGCAATCTGAACTTTGTATATGTTATTCGCAATTGCCAAATTCGGGCATTGTCCGAAATTTTACTCACTCCGTGAAGTGCGAGTCATGTTTTATGCAATCCGCGGAGTGAGCATTTATTTTGGGCAATGGGTGAAATAAAATACCCACTCTGCGGAGTGCATATTTCTATTTGCGCAATACCCGAAGTAAACTTTAATTTCTGCCATTGCATAAATCAAAATACCCAGTCCGCGAAGTGAGCATTTCATTTTACTCACTCCGCGAATTGTGAATTCTGCTTTTACTCAATACCCGAAGTGACGATTGTGTGAACACACACACACACACGCGCGCGCGCGCGCGTGCGTCTTCACATGTATATTTATTGTATTTATCTTTTGATTTTTGTTTTTTTTTTTAATTTTTTAAGTAGTTCTTAGGGGTTGTAATCTTTAGTTTTATATTTATTTTATTCGTGAACAGTGCAACAGAATATAATAGAAAAAATAATTAATCTAAGAGACCTAATTGTTAAATATTAAAATAAGGAAGCTTCCCTCACTAAAATTTTAATATCTATAACAGATTTTGATTAAATGCAGTTCTTAATTACTTATTGTTACAGGGAGCACATTTTGAATTGCATTTTACGTTAAGTTTCAAGCAAGTACATGACTTATTTATGCAGTTCTTTTTACAACCACAACGTTCAAATCCTTGTTTGGAACCTGACGACATCATTGCTTCTTTCCTTACAGTGACAGGATTTGCAGGGACTTCTTCAGTCTTTAAAAATTTATTTGCAGCTGCTTGAAACTGGTTCCTGGTACAAGCCTTGTCCAATTTCCCATGTTTTGTTCCTAGGATATACAAATTTGGCTCCACTACTTCCATTATGACAGCCAAAATGTTCCGTGGAGCCAGGTGGCCACAGTCAACATTTGTAATGGTAACGAAGACATTATCACCATCAGAAAGAGGTGGCAACTTTTTCTGAGAGTTGGACATCATTTTTGCAGCTTGTTTTTGGAGTCCAAATTTGCAGTTTTCACATTCTGTTTCAATAGCGTTTTTTTTTTGCACACAGTGAACACAGAGGGATTTCTGAAAAACAAGCATGTCAGAAATAGGGGCAGTGACATGTCAGAACATGCTCACGAGTGTGTGGGAATGGTCACTTCGGCTATTGAGAAAAAACAGAATACGCAATTCGCGGAGTGAGTAACATGAAATGTTCACATCACGGACTGGGTATTTTGATTTACGCACTGGCAGAAATTAAAGTTTACTTCAGGTATTGCGCAAATATAAATACGCACTCCGCAGAGTGGGTATTTTATTTCGCCCATTGCCTGAAATACATGCTCACTCCGCGGATTGCATAAAACAAGATTCGCACTTCGTGGAGTGAGTAAAAATTTCGGACAATGCCCGAATTCGTCGATTGCGAATAACATATATGTACAGTGTGTGTGTGTGTGTGTGTGTGTGTGTCACTTCTCCTTTATGTCTTTCTGTAGAATAATGAGCTCAATAAAGTAAGCATAGCGTTCAGTAAACTACAACAGAACTACAAAAATTATACTCAATTACTAGACAAAAAATTTTCGCATTCTTCAGAAATGAAATAATAACCTAAAACTACTGAAAGAAAGAACAAGTAATGCAGATAAAGCTCAAATGGTAAACCAATGGGTGTTAGTAGCAGAAACAGTACACAGAAAGTGCATCCTTATACAATAGTCAGAAAATTAATTTACTTGTGCATAAGAAGAAATATTTTGTTTGAGAAGATGCAGCTGCACATGAAATATGATTAATACCACTGCCATATAATAACATTATTGAAGTAAAAGTGAAAAGTCTAAAGACATTCAGAGTAATGCATTTAAAAGAATTCTAAATGCATGACTGAATTTGCAATTAAATAAGTCCACGGACTTATTACACTACGCTATGTTAGACTTCTTGAAGAAAATGTTATTACTGAAAATTCAATCCCATGTCCCGACTTAATCAAAATCAACACTGCAGCTAACTTGGACATTTACATGACTAACATAATTCCCTTAGATGAAAAACAATAACTCAGGGTTGTCCAGGGTTAAATGATTTTATATTTGCACAGACAGATTTATTTCTTTAAGTCTAAAATAAAATCACTCACATGTACCTGTTGTTTCATACATATTACGAATCTTGTAGAAGAAACTATCTTATATTAGCTTTAAAACATTGTAACACATTATCATGAGTATCAAATGTTTTAAACCAAGACTACACCGAAGTCTATACTGAATAATGTATTATGATATAGAGGACTGAAATTGTTCACTGTTGACAGACAAGGTTCCTGTCACATTTCAGGTCAGGATGGAGTTTTTAGATATTCTGGTTAAATTTTTCTTTTATCTCCACTATTTTACGATTTCACCAAACCATAATTAATAATCTGAATACTACTTCTGTCAATAAGTCTAGTACACACTCTCTTATTTAGCTGATATTTCCAGTCATTTATTTAATCTTAAGATAAAGAACTGATGAAACTATACTTATTTCAAGTATACACTCAAAAATTTCATACAGAAATTTTAAGTATGAAAACTAAAATTTGAAAAAGTAAATTAATTGCTACGCTTAACTTGTAATGTGTATTTGTATCGGGAAAATGACACAAGGTCCACTTTCTTGGATAATTCACAAATTAGATGTACAATCCATATGTTGTAACTGACAATACTCACTATTTGGTTTATAACTTCAAAACAACTGGCTTCCATCTTCTAGGCAAATTAAACTTGAGGATTCATACATACATAGTTCCAGATAAGTGCAAGAATTATACAAAGTTTTACTAAGTGCAGAATCAGCTGTAATATATTGTTTTTAACTTCCTCTACTCCTAAGCTACAATTCCTCATAAGCTTAAAATGTATACATATATGTGTGTGCTGAAACTGTGTGTTTATCTGTGTGGACAGGATTTCAGTATTGACAAATATTAAAAATTAGATGAGAGAGAGTCTAGTTTCAAAGAGTGATGTGTTGTGTTGAGTTGTTATGTTCAAAGAAACAAGACCATTAGTCCCAATAATAATAATTAGTTTTGTCTACTTTACTCTGGGTAGACATAGAGGGATTTTTCATTCCAGGCATTTCTAACATTTGTATGAATGTCAAATAACACGTACTGTAAGATCTAAAGGATTCAACGTTTATAATCTTCAATTATACTTTGTATTTACAACATCAGTTTAAGTAAATATAAAAACTCAAATATAACTCAGTTTATACAAGTAATAGAGCAGTTTTAAGAAATCATAAAGTTACCACTCCCGGAGTACACTTTCTGTATACTGTTATTTACAATACAAAATAACCTTAATTGATCATTTCATTTATACTCTCATTAATTCTGATCTTTTACAAATTTCTGTTTTCAAACATTTAAATTAATTACTTGCTAATGAATCACTTACGGTTTAGTTTTCTTTTAGCTAGTTACCAGCTAGAGAAAAATAATGTAGCCTACTTATTTTAACACTATATGATGCTTCAGTTGATATTACACTATAATTCCAGACTATATAATATTTTTGGATCAAGAATAATGAAACTACTGAGGTTCAACAAACAATATAAGTTTACAGTGACCTAATAAATAGCAAAACTACTGTGACTAAACAAACAACCATAAAGACCAGGCTCCATTAAAAGCTGTGCTGTGTAAAGTTGACTGGCAAGACCTTGATAGCTATGCTTCCACAGCAAAGCAAGAGGGATTTTGCTTGTCCACCTTTCCCCTAACACCCATTATCATTCATTCATTATCATTATTCATTCATTCATGTTCCATTAGTCAACTACCCACACAGAGAATTTTTCATCCTTTGTTTATTTTCCAGTAATCAATTTCTTTGTGCTATTAGTTTAGTGATGGAAACAGAGTATTTTGTTGATTCATTAAAACCTAGTGATTTGGGAAGTCAAAAGCACAATACATTGGGTGCTCTATGGAAAATCTAAAATATGATTCGAACTCTTCATTAGTACATCAGTTAATTTATTTGTTAACTCCACAACTTCATGTTTTTTAATGTAATACTTTATACAAACATGCGGTTTTCTTGTGCTAAGGGCTTGGAAACAAGCCACATTCACATATCTCCTTAAAAACATCATATTGTCACTATTCAAGTTTACAAGTGAAATAATTAGTATCACAGACAATAAATAGTAAAAATAATGGTATATGACAAAATAAAACATGAAATATCAGAGAACACAGGTGCAACCAAATAGCCAAAACAGACTGCCCTAAGGTATACGAAGTTACTGTTACTAGTTACTGTATTGTGATAGCATCGAGTAATGCAGTTTCCAAAGCACAGCCCAGCTTTTCAGAGGAGCCCAGGCTTTATGGGGTGGCTGAAATTATTATTTATTTTACAATAACTAAAAAAATTCTATGTAGATCTTAAGGCAGTTAAAACATAATACACATGTAACTGACACACAGTCTATATTGCTTAAAGTCATTCAGTAACATAATATGTGATCACTACATTTAAAAGTTACAGTCCAAACACATGGCTTTGTTGGAACACCACTGGGTTGCTGCAACAAAACAAAATGGCATTAACATTTAATTCTGGGTACTCAATGTAACTATCATAACATAAACACCATTAATTTATTTCATAAAATGAGTTATAACATCACTCACTACATCTCAACGTTATACACGTATGCACTAGATACCCCGTAAATGAAATGGAGATTTGGTGTCTTTATTATTACGAGATTTAAAAAAATTTTTTAACTTAAAAGCTACAGAAATAAGACAGATTAGAGACAACTATTACACTCATTACACAATAAAATAAACAAGCACAAGAAGTAAAAATGCATGTAACACCTCTTGAAAATTTTATTTATACAATGACAAAAGATTGTGATCAAATCCATTTTCCACCAATGTGTATGGTTAAACCCCTTTTATTTTATCCTAGTGTGAAGATCTTTCAGTGTCTACAGAAATATGTATATTCACATGCATGTGTGTGCATGTAATAACATTATTAAATATATATTTATCTACTGAGGGTTTCACAGTGTTGTCAGTATTATCCAGAGCCCTCCATGCTATCCTATATTGAGTGCCGGATTTAAGATATTTGAGGCCCTAGGCCAAGTTTTCTGAGTGCCCCCCCCCTAGTTCACACGTTTGTAGGCTCCACTAGCTGTGTGAATGTTTATGTTCACGTTCATGATGAATACATTTAGTGTACTGATTCAATTCTATGTTCATAAAGTGTTCACCCTAATAAATATCAACGAAACAACATGCTGTCCACCCCACAAAGCAAAAAACCTTCTTTACATTCAAAACAAATAAAAACATAACCTCAAATCGCAAACCATTCAGTCACAATGCAGATAAACAATGATAACAAACAAATGTGGTACCACAGTCATGTAAATTTGGAGGCAATATAACAGATGTTCAAAGTTCGCATGCGCAGATTAGTTTTCTAGGATGTGAACGTCTTAAATATAAGCACACAACATTTAAATAAGAACTGTCTTCTGTTTGTATTATTAACAAAAATTGATCATTTAATTTCAAAAAATCATACTTAAATAAAAGTGCCTCCTAGTTTTATAAAAATACTTCTGTTAAAAAAAAAAAACTGTAGCTTGCAGCCCCCACTGAGCCTGTGGCTCTATGCTGTGGCCTAGTCGTAAATCAGGCACTGCCTATATTGCACATACAGCTTTCTTCAGCTCTTAGTAGCATATTATTGACCTGAGATCAATTAGCATTCTACAACTTTTTCTCCCTTAATATATTTTGCTCACTATTTTCCCTTCAATGATTAAAATCTACACACAGTTCTCTTCTACAAACTGGCTAATATAGTCGGCTTTCTTTTATGCTTTAGGAGACTTCTTTTGGTCAGACACTCATGCACACACATCTTGTTTAAAAAAGTGTATACATTCAACACACACAATTTAAAGATATTCTGAAACCCTGATCTCATTTTCTTACTTTGTTACCTGTTGTGATACAACCACAAAGTAATATAACCATATTTTATCACTTCCAAATCCCATGGATATAGAACACCTACTCTACTGGGATGAGAAAACAATTATGAGATAATTTTTTCACCATCTGCGACAGGAACATTATATTTCATAACTTTGTTTATTTTTAGTAATTCCCTTTCTTATTAGTTACAAGAATATGGTCCCACACAAAGAAGAATATAAAAGTTTAAAAAGCAACCAATATACTTATATATATATATATATATATATTCATTTACAGATTTATGAGGATTAATTGATTAGTTTAATTTTATATTTACAATAAGGCGTGCACGCGCACACACAATGTGTAAAACTCTTGAAAGATTTTCAGACAAAATGTCAGACACAGAACTTTAACAAAACAGCAGTGACTAGAGGTTTTTACCTACAAGATTAAGACTACTAACGTCTGTATATTTAGACCTATATACATATATGTATACACAGTATATTCATTTACTTGAGTATGCACTGTCATTAAAAGCTAACCGTTCCAACTTCACCTCATAAAAAGAAAGAAGTAATAAATATTTTACAGTAATCACAATATAATTAATTTATATATCAGTAAAAATTAGTACTGGAAATATGTGTGTGTGTGTGTTCATATGTACACTATTATCAAATTAACTATATTAAAAGGTTTATTTCTTTAGAAAGAGTGGAGCATATGCTAAGGGAAGACATACCTTTTGGATAACGGCTTTCTACTACTCTGCAACAGAAAAATGAAGAATGCGTGATTCCCCTGTTTGGTATCAATAAGTGAAGAAGGAATAGGTATGACTCGATTGAGTTTAGTCACTATTTAACTGGTCAAAGTTACTGGTATCATTTAAAAACAACATATACTTTTCAAATAGTCTCATAAATGTTTTCTGTGTATACTACATTATCAATTATTCAGAAATAACAACTATACAGACTGTTTTACAAAATAATAGAATACTTTTAGGATGTGTTTCAAAAGTTAAAATAAAGAAAAATATTTATTAAACACAGGTCTATAAATGCCAGCATAAATTCAGATTAAGTTTTCACACAAAAGTACTAATTGTAGAACAAAATTTATGATTCTAGAATTCAAAACAGTTAAACATTCAGACCAGCCTGTCACAAGCCTACTAAATAAAAAAAAAAACTAAACACACTTTTTTTATAAAAATGAGCTTTAAAAAGCTTTTAATGTTTAATTATTAAAAAATAATACAATAATACAATTAAAAAATTAATGAATTTTCTTCTAAATACTGTACTAAAACAAGTAAAAATTTCTAACAAGATCATGTCACATAAATTGAATGAAACAGTCATGTAACTGCACAAATTCAGTTTTTATTTTAAAAATTCTTTTCATACATTTATATTGTGAATTAACTATGACATGTGAACAAAAAACAAATATAATGAATAAAGCTGTTGAGCAACTGATAATTACCCACTTATTAAATAATTTAAAGTTTCACACAAAAACTGTACAGAATATTACTATGAGGAAAAGGCAAAAAGAAAAAGTAAAGAGGTATTTTTACTTTATGGTAGAGGGCAGCACTGACTGATCATTATAAACCATAACCTCTGGTGTATGCTTATTCACCGTATTGTTTCACTATTAGCAATTTGCTCTTTTGTGTAAGGTCAAATTAAAGTCAACATGTAAGGTTAAATTAAAGTTAATGTAGTTGACCAACTACATCAAGGAAGAAATAGAAGCAGCTATAACAAGATGAAACCAGCAGAGCTTATTTGTGAATGCAGCAGCAAACAGGAGTGAGTTGTCTGAGGGAAAACAAGGTCTCTGAGTGGACTGATCACTTTACAAAAGGCTGGATTTCTCTGTGCAATGAACAAAAGCAAGTACTTCTACTGAAAGAACAATTACAACAGAAAAATGGTTAATCAGATGATTTCTGGTATTCAGCAAATTGAAACTGATCGAGTTGCGAGTAAGTTGAATATGGCATTTTCAATGTCCACAATACTTTTGTAGAAGCAGTATGAACCAAAAACTTTTTCCAGGAAGGAAGTCAAAAGTTCTTCAGAGGTGAAATAACTGCACAGAAATTGGAGAAAACTAACTCAAGTTTCACTTACAGAAGTGCAAGTAAAAATAATGGTATTTTAAATGTCCCTTCACTTTTATTTTAATGGACTTTTATTTGTTAATACTTTATTCATTTTAATTTATTTTTAATGGTTAATTTCATTTCTTGCTTTTTCTGTAAAGATAAATAACTTAAACAGGGTAGCTTATACATATCAGTGTTCACAGATTTATAGTTATCCATTGTTAAATATTAGCATAGAATGTTTAATGTCTCTTTTTGTAAATGTGATTTCTGCCAGCAATTTTATAATTCCAAGTTTCAGACCATCTTACCTTAACTTTCTGCCATTTAATATATTACATCATATATTCTGTCATAAAATTAATATCTATGCGGAAAATTTGAATACCCATTTATACTTTTGAATACCCATACATTAAAATTACAGCTAAGTCTTCTACAACCCATAACTTGAAAACAAAACATTTCAAACCTATGTTTATTTAAAGCGTTTTTTATTTAAATTTACCTGTCCTGAAAGTATTTCTGTTACTTTGTGACATACACTCTATAATGGTTTCCATTTATGATGTGGGGCTATTTGAGATAGAAAAACATAAGGACTGTCTGAAATAAAAAGTGGAAAATATTATATACAAAGGCAATCATGAGTGTAAAGACTGGAAGCAATTTATTATATTTGTACATCAGAAAGTATTTGTACAAATAATTACAAAAAAAGTCAAAAGATAAGGACGATAACAGCCAAAGTTTGCTACCTTACTCCAAGTAAGTAAGAATGAGAAACTAGAATTATAGCTATCATGTAAAAACCACAAGAGAGAATATATCTGTAGTTCAATTTCGATTTGTGGTTTATATATTTTCAACACATTCTTCAGAAACCAAGTAACCAAAAATGGATATGGAGAAGGCCTAGAAGAACTGTTCAAGAACAAATTATGCTTTATCATGACTAGATAAAAAAGAACGTAAAAGATGTAATAGTAAGAAATACATTTACCACATACGTATATTGATTATACACTTGTAATAGCAAAGCTAAAAATAAATATTAAATAGAGGACAAATATCATAACTGGGCTCTCAGCCTATAATCATCTTAGGCAGTGACTTTAGTGACCTAGGCAAAAGAAATTCTACATAAAAGGGAGGAAAGGGTTTGAAAATATATAGATACACATACAAATACTGGTATTTAAAATAATTGTTTCTTTAATGCCTTCCTTATCAAATGAACAGCACTAGTACTTACTAGCTGTTTTGAAAACTGTTTGTAGCACATTCATTTACTACTTATATTTGACACAACACAGGCATTTATTCACTGCAAGTACTATGTTAACCAACTATATCAATGAACGAGAAGTCAGTTGTTTTAGAAAATCATTTTATTTTATGACTTCTAAATATTGTTAAACATTATCTCAATTCAAGTAAAATAATATCACTTGGAAAATGATTCTAGGCTAAGGTAGTGTACAGATGTTACTTGATGGAGTTTTGGTATAATTTTGATTTCACATAATACACATAAAAGTAGAAACAAAACAAAACAAACACACACACACACACACACACACTTCATGACTTATGTATGTGTAGCTAATAATTAATTAGATACTAAGTTTGCCATTATAATCGTTGATGTAATACGAATTAAATTAAAATTAGGTATTAAACCAATATAAATAGTATTAAGATAAATTTCCCTCGAAAAAAATCAGATGAGGAAAATGGTTCCGCAAGCTATAATACTACACAAACTATTAATACTTTGTAACACAACTGACATTCATGCACAGTCATAAAATATTTTAACATTTAAAACCTATAAAAGTATTTCATATTTGTGACAAAATATGACTAGCCATACGAAGGGTTTCCTCTAAAAGTTACTTTCTTCTATTATTGTGACCTCACAAAATTCATCACTGTTTGAGCGAATCTGATTTTTTATGACAGCACCTCATAATATTTGTCAAGCTTCAGTAAATAACTGTTCTCCAGTTATCCTTTTATAAGAGGAACAGGGTTTGGCTTCAGCAAAGTCTTGTCTTAAAGTTTCATGTCAAGTTTAGTATGCTTCAATTTTCTCATGTTCTTCGTTTTTTTAATTCTCTTTTCCTGTTCTTTGTTTCTTTAGTTCTTCATAATATTACATGAAGCACTATAGAGCATTATTTGCCTAATGAAAGAGTTTCTTTGTGTTTGTTATTAGACTATCGCTTTAGTCTTCATGAAATTTCAATCTGGAACCGTATTAAAGAGTTTTGTGTCATTAAGGCTCTTTCTTAACTTAAAAGAGTCCGGACAAGAAAACCCGCTTGCTACATCTGCACTGTCTTGGAAAACAGTCTGACTGCTTGAACGACTTTTCTATCCCAGAAATTTTTCTCCCAGAAGTCGTCTGGTTTGAATTCACATTGCTGCTGGTATTGCACATAATTTCCACTTATCTTTAAATACCTCTATATTAATATTATTGACTAAAACTTGACAAGTTTTGAGCTGCTTCAATGCTTCTGTAGTTTAAAATTTCTATTGGATGGAAGTCTTTAAAGATACAATACCTGCCACAAGGAACATACCTTTTAACATCTTATCAAAATGATAAATCTTCATGTTTCTTCTGTCTTTAATTTCACTCTCAATCATATTTTCATATACAATACCTCTTGCATTCAATAAATTTTTATCTGAAAATCTTGACTTTCTTCAAACTTCTATGCAGCAGTAAATTTACACATTTGTTCCATTTGTGAACAAGTTCACTGAAATCCTGTTAGAGAATTTGGAATAATGTCCCTTTTGGAAAAGACTTTTGAACTCGTTAAATGTCTCTAAAACCAATATGATAGTAGTATGAAGTACCTCAGCTTTCATACTTCATTTCTGTACCTTCTTGAATATTCTTCATCTTCTTGAATGAGTCTGTCAGTAAAGAAAATTTGCTAAAAGGAAGAACTTATAGAAAATACCTGTAATACATCCAATCTGGCTACTCCTCAATAATTCTTTAAACACCTTTTTTGACCCAAAATTTCTCTAGTTGCAAAACTAATTAATAGTTTACATTAATAAAGGAATATTTTTTTTTACATTTTCTATATCCCCTCTGAAGTTTTCAAAATCCTTTTTGATGTATAGGTCAGCCATAAAAAACTAGTGTGCACTAACATTAGTTCCACTGATTAAATCACTTGTGTCTATACCAAAAACTTTTAAATTTCCTGCAAACCATTGCTGACATGTAGTACCTACTGAAAATAGAATTTTACTTCTTCACTTACAAGATTAAAATCATAAGGTTACCACAACTGGTTGATCACTTCTAACACAAGATACATTTCTTAAACTTAAAAGAAGCGAACAATAAATTAGACAGCAGTTAATTTTCAGTAGTTAACATTTATTTATTTATAATTACTTTGTACCCCAAAAAATCTTAAATATTATAATACATGTCATTTTAACAATATTTACATTAAAGATTTCTATAGCAGTACAGTACATCTCTTAATACCCATTTGTATATGTGCAAGACATGAATCATGATGACAAGTACCCAGTCTGACGCAGAAAAGTAGTGCAGCAACTGCAACAACTGAATAATTGGGTATTTGATAATCTGGTATGAAACAGAAATTGCACAGTTTGTAGAACTTACAAATACTTGCATATTATGTATGCATAATACAGTGAATATATGTTTCCACATGGACATTATACAGAAAGTATTACTAAACGGTAGAAAGATACCCACTAAACAAATATTCTTCTAAAAAGGGAGGAGGAGGAGGAGGAGGAGGAGGAGGAGGAGGAGGAGGAGGAGGAGGAGGAGGAGGAGGAGGGGAGGAGGGGGAGGGGAGGGGGAGGAGGAGGAGGAGGAGGAGGAGGAGGAGGGGGAGGAGAAGCAGAAGGAGGAGAAGGAGAAGAAGAAGAAGGAGGAGAAGAAGAAGAAGAAGAAGAAGAAGAAGGAGGAGGAGAAGAATAAGAAGAAGGAGAAGAAGAAGGAGGAGGAGGAGGAGGAGGAGGAGAAGAAGAAGAAGAAGAAGAAGAAGAAGAAGAAGAAGAAGAAGAAGAAGAAGAAGAAGAAGGAGGAGGAGGAGAAGGAGGAGAAGAAGAAGAAGGAGAAGAAGAAGAAGAAGGAGGAGAAGGAGAAGAAGAAGGAGGGGAAGGAGAAGAAGAAGAAGAAGAAGGAGAAGGAGGAGGAGAAGAAGAAGAAGGAGAAGAAGAAGAAGATTTGACTGACCTAGTATTCTGAAACCATTGAGGACCTTATTGATGGCACCAACCCTGGTGGCAGAGTTCTCTGACAAGGGATGGGAAAGGCTGGTACTGTAGTGTAATACGTTTCTAAATGTTGGTGGCAACTATGGTAATGTTGATTTGAAACTACATGTAATATTTTCCTTTATAATTGTTTTTAACAGCTAAATGAAAGTTAATTTTTACACAGATCTTGTATAAAATTTAAAGATAGACCAGAAATGCATACAACTATACAAATGAAGTAATGAAGAGAATAATGAAGTATGATGTCATTCTGGATATACTAATGAAGTATTTAGGAATATGAAAGAAAGGGAAGTCTACATAATTGAAGAATTATTACTAGAGTGCACAGAGGAATTATAACTGTTAAAATGGTAAAGACAAGCACACAGAATGTAACAAATAAAATTATGGTTCTAATGAAAAACTTACATTATTGATTCTAACATATACAATTTGAAAAACCATAGACCAATTTCATTACATAAAGTCTGAAATAAAATTCTTACAACTGGACAAGGCAATCAGCAGATACCTGTCCAAACAGAATTGTGAAGTTACTATAGCATAACATCTACAAACAAACGAATGTAAAGAACAATAGAAATATAAACAGATACCATATTATGCATTTAAACCAGAATAGATAACATCATTTACAGAATTAGGAAATCAAATGGAGGTTCACAAAACATTTTTCTAAATATGGTACAAAGAACTACGGTTGAAACATTTGGAATAAGAAACAAAAAGAAATTAATGGAAGATTGAGGGACAATCGGGATATTATTGTGAAATCACTGAAAATGACTAGCGAGTATTCTCTCAACACTGGCCACAGAAGTGCTAATGATGACAATATAATTAATGTACAAATGTTAAGATTAAATACACATATAAGCAGTTACTTGCTGGCACTAAATTAAATTTTGTCAGATACACATACATAAATGATGAATTATTAGATCTTCTATATACCTTTACCAAATGTCACTGAATAACCAAATACCTTTCACAAAACAAGAAGTTTGTAAATAAAATGCATCTGGTTTTTAGAACTGTGTTGTGATTAATTTGGAACTGGGCAAAAGAAACTTAATAATCAACAATACAAAATCTTTATTAATCTTACCTTGAGTTAATCTTAAGTAAACTGAATAGTATTATACTGATACTGAAACACATTGAACTTCAAAGTAGGTTCAAAACATGATGGTATGACAACTATCTCTCAGAATATTACAAAATTATATCAAGAGGTCTCTTTTATTTACATCTTTGTACAAAATAAAAATTAAATTTTTCTCTACTAAAATAAACAATATTAGGAGCTGGAAGTAGAAAGAGTGAATATGAAAATCATGGTGTTGGGAAAACACGTTTAAAGTTTGTGAATACTCTCAGGATAGAAACGGCAAATAAATATGTATTTTAGTATTAAAAAACATAGATTCTCATTATTTTACACTTTTATTTATAAATAATTAACAATAAGTAAAATAAAAAATAATATAAAAATACAAAATATCAGGTTATTCTAAAATTTAAATTAATCGAATGAAAATTCAAAATGTTGACAACTGATCTCGAAATGTTGATATTAACACTAGGTGTTAATAACATTCTAATTAATAAGTTGTAACACTATTATTAATTCTTAGCCAATTACATAAGTGTTTAAAAAAGGTACAGTCCAGTACATTCCTTGAAATTAAAATTAAATAATGATTAGTATGCATTACTGAAAGTATGTTTTAAAAAAAAATGAAAATTATTTAAATGAATGATGGTACAGCTTGCTGAAGATCTATAGCAACAACAGGACACAGTTATCTGTATTGTTTTCGTAGCTTTTCATTAAGTCTTGGGCCACTTGCTGTCTCTTCCGGTGAAGGTGTAGATCTATAGTCAGTTTTTGAATATTTATTAACTCAGGATCAGTTTTGTTTCATTCTCTGATTTCCAGTTTCACTTTTGATCACATGATGCAGTCATCAATGGCTGGAGGCTTGATCCTGATGTTGTATTTAATGACAAATACGCGATGGTAATAATCCTCAGAAAATCGTTTTCTTCAGGGTTGTTTTCAACTAACCACTCTTTGTATACGGTATATAATACTATAACAACCACTTTTATATATACTAATCGATGAACCTGGAGGCATATACATTCTGAAGAGACTCTTCGCACGACTGTAATGGCGAGAGAGAGTACCGAGGAACTCAATGTGCTGTTTCACTAGCATTTTTCTATCTCCAGAAATCTTGTTTTTTGGAGTTGATTTTCCTCTATTATCACTCTCAACTGTACCTCTCACAGATTGTTTTGATAACACTACACGCACTCTCTTTTCTGTTACACCATGTATGCTAGGAAATGCTTGATGGCACACAGTTATTGCTTTCCCATTGACTGTAACAGAATATGAAATCGTTCTTAGTTTCCTACTTGGTCTGTTTGAGACTGTCAAAACCGTACAGTCATCCCATTTTAGAAGATTTCAGATATAACTGTTCTGTACAGTCCATAAGACCCCAAAATTGGAAAAAATAACTTCAACTAAGTTCATTCCTAATTTTTCAAAACATTTCTGACTACAGTTACACAGTTGTCCGACTGAACGAACAGGAACTTCACGTTTTGTTTGTCTTAAAATGTAATAAAATGTAACTCGTGCCAGAATTTGTTTGTTTCTTGTGCATTTATTAACAATCCACTTTTCTGTATGTTTCTGCCTTTTCTTTGACGTATTTTTACTTTCCATTAAAAAAACAAAAACCACTCACACTTACTGTTGTAATGGTACCATTATTATAATAAAACACTATTAGAATAACAAAGAAATAACGTATGCAGTACAAGAGAGAACGAACTAACACATCAAAATAACGAATCACACCAAAATTTTCATAGACATGTCAGGTCAAGTATAACTATGACTAAGCATGATGGAGAAAAGGCGAACCTAACAAAAAGATCACGCCGACATGTGGCACCGTGCAGTATATTCACCCTTACTCCTCCAATATTACAGCACTAAGCTTTCACCAGGTTTTATGCAGTCCACACATTTCAATGCTATTTACAAAATACGTATTACCGTGTTCTTAATATGTCAGGAAATAAGATTCCGTAAAAAAATTTTTTTTTTTGTTATTCGCCCTTTCTCCTCCGAGCTGATATGAAATACAACCAAATATAAATTAAATTACAGAAGAGTGTCATTTATCAAAACTAATTGGGACCATGTTTGCTTGCCATACAAATCTGAATATTCGAACACACTACAACTGATCTATATGACAATTTGGGTTACACTCCATTTAGTGTTTAAAGCAGTGGTGCACATCCTTTCAACATCCGAGGGCCACTAAAACTTTTAAATGATCATGGCGGGCCACAAGGCGACTTCCCTCCATTTCGCCAACCACCTACCTGACCTTTCCCCTTATCCTATCATTTCCAGTGAAAGATAATGCTTCTAATTGAAGAGCATTTTCTAACATGTCTCATAAGTAAGTAAGTAAACTTAACACAGCTACATTTAAACTAGCTCTATTGAATAATTAAAAACTCACCTGAAAAAATGTTTGAGGTCACAAAAATAATACAGCCATCAGATTCCAAAATCGAAATTTTAATTTGTAAAGAAATACTTTTAAAAAACACGTAATTTTAAAAATCAGTTTTACTTTTTTTAGTTTACTTTTAAAAGACACACAATTGCAATAAAATTATTAATTTGAAAGAAAGCACAAAACTATTATTTGTTAAAGAGGAAACTAATTTAGAGCCTAATGAGAGATTGACACTGTTTGTTTTTCACTAGTCTGTCTATATCGGGTTCAATGTTGGACACAGCAATTCGCAAGTTTACCTCCAAATGTTCATCAGTCAGACGGGAACGACTTCTTGATTTGATCTGTTTCATCAAACAAAAAGACTGCTCGCATAAGTAGGTACTTCCAAATAATGTTGCCGTTTTTAGAGCATGATTGTTCAATGCTTTCATTTCCTCAGGTAAGTCATTTTTATAAAAATCCAGTAGAGAAACCTCAGAAAATTTTGTCTTCAATTCAGAGTTTGATTGAAGATCAATTAGCTCCATCTGGAAATCAATGGGCACTATCTCAACATCAGTAGTGAATGGTAGAGCAAACATATCAAACAATTTCTCAAATTTTCTCATATCTTGAAATTGACGTTTAAACTCATTTTGAAGATTCTCTATAAGTGAGGCATATTTAGTGAAGTTAATGGGTTGTTCAGAACTTGCTGCAAAACTGACATTATAGAAAAACGTGTCAGTAGCCCAGACATCAGCTGTGACTGCCATAAAATCAGTTTAACCTCAAACAATTTTATTAATTCATTTTGTTTTAATTGTCTCCAAGTCACGTTACTAATATTTAGAATTAATATTAGGCAATTACCTGTATTAACTTCCGTCTTGTGACTTCTTTAGTTTTTTCCCTAAAAACAACGCGTTTCGAGAATAAATTCTCATCATCAGGTTTTTTTAAATTATAAAAACATCAAATTCACCCAAAAGGGGTCGTCAACTATTTAAAATACACAAACACAAAAACACCACACATAATTAAACACCGACACAGTCACGGCACAGTCCGATGCGCATCGTCTCGCCGCCAACGACCAACTGTTGCACTTTGTCTTATATGACCGTTATCATTGCCCGCTGACCCATCGATATCGATGGCCGTGTTGTACAGCAGATTCGATCGGAACGAAACTTTGTCATTAAGTAGCTGGTCCGTTTGTAACTTAGAAGCCCTGTATATCTCATATTCCTCCACAGCGTTCATGTATGCACCCTTTTTACAATTATGAAGCAGTTTAAAGTTTGTGTGGAAGTCTGAGTACTTATGATTATACAGCATTAAATGCTGAGCGTAACTGGATCTAGTTTTCGAGATATCACTTTTGGGCAGGTGTTCTTTAAAACGTTCGGCTGACGGCCTGCCCGTTTGTCCTATATAGAATTTGTCACAGTCATCGCATTCAAGCTTGTACACTCCAGTTTTCTCTTCAGCCGGGATATGAGTTCTTTGTCCCAAACGTTTTTTCATGTTATTTGTGGTTTTAAAGGCCACTGCTATTTTACGTTTTTTCAGCTCATTCTTTACAATGACTGGTAGTACATTTGTGTACTCAGTTACTATAAATTTAGTATCTTCTTTAGATGGGCCGGTTAATCTGCTTTTACTATTGATTTTTACCGAGTGTTTTCTTATAAGCTTGTCTATGATTCCACTGTTATACCCATTAGCGATAGCTATACTTTTGATTATATTAGTCTCTTCCACTCTGTCTTTTTGCTCAAGGGGAATAGCAAGCATTCTATGAACGAACGCGTTGAAGGCTGCCATTTTTTGGGAATATGGATGGTACGAATCACCATGAATAGTAATATTCGTGGTGGTGGGCTTTCTATAAATTTTGAATCTAAAACGGTCATTATATTTGCTGATAGTGAGATCAAGAAAGTTCAGGCAGCTATTATTCTCCATTTCTAGGGTAAATTGGATTTTCATGTTTATGCTGTTCATATATCCTTTCAAATTTTCTATTTGTCTACTCGTTCCATTGAATATCATAAAAGTGTCGTCAACGTAGCGCACGTAAAATTTAATTTTGTCTCGCTGTTTATTAAGACTAGACATTAAAAATGTATTCTCAAAGTGGTTCAAGTATAGGTCCGCTAAAATCCCCGATAAAGGTGACCCCATTGCCAGACCATCCTCCTGCATGAAATACTCATTATCATAAGAGAAATAATTTTGTTTGAGTATTGTTTTTAGCAGTTGCATAAGTTCATCAATTTTATTTCTACCTAACCTATTTGTATTAATTAAGCTATTTCTGAGAATAGTCATTGTCTCATCTACCGGCACATTGGTGTACAGATTAGTTACGTCAAACGAAGCCAACCTATAATGTGGTGCTGATTTAATAGTTTTAATTTTTTCAACGAGATCGTAGCTGTTTTTTATGCTGTAGTTATTTACTATGTCAATGTTCTCTTTTATGATTTTCACTAATCTTTTAGCCGTCCTATAACCAGGGGCAGTCGTGTAATTTACAACCGGGCGTATTGGCATATCTTCTTTATGTATTTTGGGTAAACCCGTAAGTTCTGGGGCCCTGGCATTTATGGGTTTTAAATAACGTCTAGTGCTTTCATTGAGGAGATTGGGGCATTTATTTATAGCGTTGTTTAATTCCTTGACATAGGCGCTAGTGGGATCCTTGTGTAGCTTTTTAATATTATTGTTTTTGATGAACTCCTGTACCTTATTGGTATATATATTTTTGTTAATAATAACTACCGTATTACCCTTATCAGCTGTCGTGACGATAGCGTTATCATGTCGAAGTTTTTCGTAAACATTCCGTGCAATACGCGCGTCAGGTTTGTACTTATTTTGCAGGTTAGCGATGTGGGTATCCTTCTTAATAACTTTGTTTATTTTGTTATTTATGATGGCACGCGTTTCCTCCTGATGCGAAATATTATCAATAGTTTTTATGGCAGCTTCCGCGCATATTATTTCACGTATCATAAAGTTCTTATTAAACGAGGGAATGTTATACATCAAACCTTTGTTCAATAATGTCATTTCGTTATGTTCAAACTTAATTCCGGTGTAATTTGCAACCCGCTGATGAAATACGTGGCTATGTTCTACTGTATTATTATCGTCATTGTGTTGTTTTGTATACAGGTTTTGAAACTTTCTTAACTGTTTAAGTTTAAGAGAACTGACGACTTTGTTTATCTGTCTATTGACAATGTCGAGAATGCCGTTTATTACTGCCGGGTGAAACTCGTTAAAACTTCCAGGTGGGCTAGATAAAGCTTAGTATTTAGACCACTTTTTAAAATATAAAGTCGTTTGATCTCTTCCTTAATCCAGATTGATTTTATTTTTTCGGAACAATGTCTGCTGTTGATGTTGGAACTTATGTACTTCGGTGTGATGTTGTAGTGAAGGCATCTTTTGTTATACTTGATGTTCTGCGATGCCTTAATCAATTTTAATTTGATGTTTTTAAATTTATAGACAATACGTGCCTGACTGGCTTCTAGATTCATTTTGTTTTAATTGTCTCCAAGTCACGTTACTAATATTTAGAATTAATATTAGGCAATTACCTGTATTAACTTCCGTCTTGTGACTTCTTTAGTTTTTTCCCTAAAAACAACGCGTTTCGAGAATAAATTCTCATCATCAGGTTTTTTTAAATTATAAAAACATCAAATTCACCCAAAAGGGGTCGTCAACTATTTAAAATACACAAACACAAAAACACCACACATAATTAAACACCGACACAGTCACGGCACAGTCCGATGCGCATCGTCTCGCCGCCAACGACCAACTGTTGCACTTTGTCTTATATGACCGTTATCATTGCCCGCTGACCCATCGATATCGATGGCCGTGTTGTACAGCAGATTCGATCGGAACGAAACTTTGTCATTAAGTAGCTGGTCCGTTTGTAACTTAGAAGCCCTGTATATCTCATATTCCTCCACAGCGTTCATGTATGCACCCTTTTTACAATTATGAAGCAGTTTAAAGTTTGTGTGGAAGTCTGAGTACTTATGATTATACAGCATTAAATGCTGAGCGTAACTGGATCTAGTTTTCGAGATATCACTTTTGGGCAGGTGTTCTTTAAAACGTTCGGCTGACGGCCTGCCCGTTTGTCCTATATAGAATTTGTCACAGTCATCGCATTCAAGCTTGTACACTCCAGTTTTCTCTTCAGCCGGGATATGAGTTCTTTGTCCCAAACGTTTTTTCATGTTATTTGTGGTTTTAAAGGCCACTGCTATTTTACGTTTTTTCAGCTCATTCTTTACAATGACTGGTAGTACATTTGTGTACTCAGTTACTATAAATTTAGTATCTTCTTTAGATGGGCCGGTTAATCTGCTTTTACTATTGATTTTTACCGAGTGTTTTCTTATAAGCTTGTCTATGATTCCACTGTTATACCCATTAGCGATAGCTATACTTTTGATTATATTAGTCTCTTCCACTCTGTCTTTTTGCTCAAGGGGAATAGCAAGCATTCTATGAACGAACGCGTTGAAGGCTGCCATTTTTTGGGAATATGGATGGTACGAATCACCATGAATAGTAATATTCGTGGTGGTGGGCTTTCTATAACGATGTCGATGTCGATGGGTCAGCGGGCAATGATAACGGTCATATAAGACAAAGTGCAACAGTTGGTCGTTGGCGGCGAGACGATGCGCATCGGACTGTGCCGTGACTGTGTCGGTGTTTAATTATGTGTGGTGTTTTTGTGTTTGTGTATTTTAAATAGTTGACGACCCCTTTTGGGTGAATTTGATGTTTTTATAATTTAAAAAAACCTGATGATGAGAATTTATTCTCGAAACGCGTTGTTTTTAGGGAAAAAACTAAAGAAGTCACAAGACGGAAGTTAATACAGGTAATTGCCTAATATTAATTCTAAATTTTATTAAGTAAAACAGATTGTGTATCATGTTATTTTTTCCTTGAAGTTTGGTATTTAACTCACTAAGATGTTGGGTTATGTCAACTAAGACAGATAAATTGCACACCCATTCATTGTTCTCGAAGTCTGCTACCAGATTCTCATCACGGCTTTTCAAAAAGATAATTATCTCTTTACGCAGGTCATACACTCGTTTCAGCATTGTTCCTCCACTAAGCCAATGAACTTGTGTAAAATAAAGAACATCGTCATACTGGGTGTCTAATTGTAATAGGAATTCTCGGAATTGGCGATGAGTGAGTCCTCTGGAACGAAGAAAATTTATTACTTTGATCACTGCTTTCGTCACATGCTCCATATGAATAGTTTGTGCACAAAGGTTCCCTTGGTGTAAAATTCAGTGGAATGCGACTATATCATTGTCCATGTTTTTACAATCTGTTGTTAAATAGTTCACTACTCCTTGCTTCTTTCCCACCATGGCTGGCGCACCATCTGTTGAAATGCCATATAATAGTTTTAGGTCTAAATTGTACTTTTCCAAAATGTTTTTCACCTCACAATAAATATCTGAACCTTTGGTTGTATCTTTCATAGGAACTAATGCCAGTAATTCTTCTGTTATGTGAAAATCTTCATTAATACCATGGATAAAAATTGAAAGTTGTGCTGTGTCAGTGACGTCTGTGCTTTCATCCATGGCCAATGAAAAAAACTTTAATTCTAATATTTTTTCCTTCAATGTTTTTTCAATGTCTGATGCCATTTCTTCTGCTCTTCTGGATACTGTCATACGATTAAGACTAATTTTGAAATAATACTTTTTTTCTCCGGGAAAGCTATATTTGCTACTTCTTCCAGACATTCTTTAACTAGCTCTCCATCTTTGTACGGCTTCATTTTTTTAACTAAAATTTTAGATACAGCAAAACTTGCTTTAACTGCAATTTCTGAGTCAGCAGTCACTTTCCAGAAAAGATTTTGTTGACTTGTTAGTTTACGTTGGAATTCTTTTACCTTATCCTTTCGCAATTGTCTCGTCCACTCTTTGTATTTGCCAGCATGTTTTGTATCATAATGTCTCTTCACATTGTACTCTTTCATTACACTCACGGTTTCTTTGCAAATTAGGCATGTTGCTTTACCGTTATACTATATAAAAAAATACCTCTCGCTCCATGCCTCTTGAAACACACGGCACTCGTCAGTCACTTTACGCTTTTTCACAGACATGATCGTGAAATGTTACAAAAAAGGAATCACTTAAAAACACACGAATGCCAAATACAGATCGGTCTCTACTAAAACTGAAGAACTGAACTAACGCTACACGCTACGAGAATTGCTGCTACCTACTGCCAGCTGCCAGCCTAGTTCACGCATGCGCAGACAGTGAGTGTCCCCCACTACCACTGACCTTGGTCAACCTAATTCCCGATCAAACCAACAAATCTGGGTAAATTTCCATACACAATTTTAAACATGTGGACTTATAATATTTTTTCCTCCGGGCCGCATACGGCCCGCGGGTTGTGCACCGCTGGTTTAAAGTGTACAAAAATGGTGTAAATATTAGGTTAATAAATTTATTTTTAGATTATTCAACAATCATTAGATAAAATTTCTCCTTGAAAACATTATTCATAATTTGTAATTCTAATCACCCTGGATTCACATTAAATCAGAAGGAATTGCTTAAATTTTACTCAGATCAAATGAAAAATTACTGTATGTCAAAAAAAGTAGATAAGTACTGTGCTTTTGCCTTTTTGGTAATAACATATTAAATAGTTAATGAAATATTGAATCAATTAATAGGGAGATTCAATATGCATGCATACATGCAGGGCCAGATTAAGGTATCTTGGCACCCTAGGCTAATTATACTTTAGCACTCCCTTCACCTCCCATAGGCTACTCTTACGTTTATTTCCAAGGGGCTGAGTGAAGCTTTAAACATCCTACAATATACTTCTTAGTTAGGAATATTTCAAATATCTTACTGTTTTTGGAAATACTCTCAAGAATTGAAAACTGAGGTTATTTTTCAGACATTGTTTTAGAGTTATACCTTCAACCATTTGTAGTTTGCATGGCTTTTATAAGGAAAAAATTAACTACGTAGTTACAAAATTATAACAGTTTTATTAAGGGTACATTTAACATCATTTGCACAAAAAAGACAATCAGTTAAATATCTTGTAGATTTGTTAAGACTCATGTAATTTCAAGCTAGATTCTCGTTTCTCGCTTTAGATTGAGCAAACGTTTTAAATCACCTCACTGAAATCAAGTCCTTGCAGAAAGTCACTTTCAATGAACAAGAGGGCTACACCGGTCAGTTTATCCTGGCACAAATTTGAGCGTAAATAATTCTTCACCCTTTTCAAAGCTGAAAAAGATCTTTCACCACAGCAGTTAGTCAGTGGCGGCGATTAGGAATTAGAAGGGGGGGGCAAAAAAATTTATAGACAACAAAAAGTACTGGGGGTCTGGGGGGTTAGACAACAAAATTTAAAAAAAATAGCTACAAAATGGTAAGTTTTTGATGCTCTCTGAGCGAATTTGGACAGAGAAGTAAAGGTTGACAGTTTACCAACTTAACTGTGGTAATAATAGTTTTTTTGAGATTTTGATTAATACTATACAATATAACTTTCACCAAAGGAACAATTACACATGTATTACAATTAAATAGAAGTACTTTGAGAATTCACAAATGATCAGTAATAATTTCATTCAAAAGTATGGCTTGTTTAAAATAAACACCAAAAAGTGATAATTTGCCAAAGTCCAACCAGTGAATTTAGTCTAGGCCCTGTTTTATACCCCATTACACTACAAAATATGTAAGGAATAATAAAAAATACTGTGTTAGATTGCTTGTGCTAAATAAGTAATATTATTTAATTAGGTGTTCAAAGCAATACAATTAATTACATTATATGAAGTAAAATATACAATATAAAATAAGCTTCTCATAGTCATATGTTTAGTCTTTCTGTTTTAAAACAACGTTAAGTGTCTATGTTTTTGCCTGGCGTAGACTTCCACACAGTCATCCAAGTTGAGGTCTGTTTTTTCAATGGCCAACATTGCCAAGTGTGATAGACGTTCTTGAAACACTGAATTTCTCAAATAATTTTCACTCTTTTCAAGACACTGAAAGACCGTTCTGCCGATGCAGTGGATACAGGGACAGTTAAAAACAACTTTAAAAGCTTGAAAAGGTTTGGAAATACATTCTGGTTGTGGATGTTTTCAGATTTAAATTGTAGCACTAACTTTGATATCAGTTTACGATCTGTTTCTTCAGGCTCTTTCCTAGAAAACACATCAATTTCTGCAGATAAAGTATCACTTTCAATCCCAAACGCTTCACTCACAGCTGAGCAAGCTTCTTTGATACGGTCACTACAAACAGAGTTGTTCTTCATTGAAGCAGTCAGTAATGTTTCCATATGGCACAGCAGTAAAGTTAGCTGTTTTTTTTCAAAACGTGACTTGATGCTCTCAGAGAGGGTGTCTAGTAGAGGGTAGTAAAAAGTTCTTAAAATAAAAGTCTTGAGGTGAGTCATAATCGGGGTGAACATCTAATCTCCTCCACCAAGTTTCTGTGGAACGTTTCGCTTGCGTTGAACAGTTGGCCCCTCGAAACTGTGACTTTCACAAAAGGTAAGTGCTTCAGACCAAAGGTTCTTGAATTCATGTTCATTTCTAAAATCAGCTACAGACTTTATTATTCTATTAGCAACATCAACTACTTCATGAACCGATACATCATGGTTTTGTATGTATTTGGAAAGAATGTTCGTCTTTTCAAACACTTGTTTCATGACATTTAGTCCAAAAACAAACTCAAACTTAGTGATACACACTATCAAACCGTGAGCTTCACCACCAGTTTTTGGGTCAGAAGCTTCAATTACTTCTAAAGAATGCAGTATATCTACTAGGTGCTGTTGAACGGCTCGCAAGCTTTCGTATCTGCTGCTAAATCTTGTGTCACTTAGTGCTTTGAGAGACAAATCATTACTTTCATCACTGACTGGCTTGACTGCACAAGCTAAATTCTTTACTGTTGCAAACACTGCATGCCGTTTGGGAGAAGCTTCAATGAAACAGTACATTTGTTGTACTGTACTGAAAACATTGCATACAGAAATAATGCTATTAGATGCATCTACAAGTGCAAGATTTAGAGAATGCATGTAGTAATGTACGCACATTACATGGGGATTGTTTTCTTTCATTCTCGCTGCCACACCTATGTAAATACCGCTCATGTTTCCTGCTCCATCGTAACATTGAGCAATTATATTTCTAGGATCGATCCCAAGTTCCTCAAAAATAGAGCGAAGCAACTTGTACAAACTTTCACCATCAGTCAAATCGGTTCTGTAAAAACCAAGAAAGCGTTCTTCGATTTCCAGTTCCTCAGTGACATATCTTATTTAAGGATCCCATACGTCCCAGTTTTCCCGGGACAGTCACGGATTTTTAACCTTTGTCCCGGTGTCCCGACAAATCATTTCGGGACACTAAAATGTCCCGGTTTTTTACAAATACAAAAAGTTCGATATTTTCTGATAACATGTACGGTTATTTTGAATTTCCAGATGAACTGTTGGTCAACCTGACTACGATTCGTTAGAAAGATTTGTTCATTCTTTGCGTCATTCATTTTCGTTCGCATGTTTAGCGTTGAGTGTTATAGGTTATCGTTCGTATTCAAAATAATTGCGGTCAGTTTAATGTTCAAACTATTTAGTGAAGTTTAATAAAAACGCAACAAAATGCCAAAGAGAAAGTGTGTTTTCAGTGAAAATTTAAAGGCGCAGTTCCCATTTATAAAAGAAACTGCTGACTGTCCCAAAGACAAAGTGGAATGTGATATCTGCCATGCTGTATTTAGTGTGAGCCATGGAGGTAAATCGGATATCGTTGATCACGTTAGTACAAAAAAACACGACTGCCGTGACTGCAAAATGTTCTAACCAACAGATAACCTCGTTTTTTAGAAACAAAAATATGTTACCTGAAGAAATGGATCTGGCTGCAAAAGAGGCAACATTTGTTTACCATTCTGTTAAACATAATCACAGCTTTCAATCTATGGACTGTACTTCAAGAATTTTAAAACAATTTATGAATAAAAAGTTTAGCTGTGCTCAAAGTAAGTGCAAGGCCATAACTGTGAATGTTTTATATCCCCATGCAAGAAATAAAATATTGGAAGACCTGGAAAAAACTAACTTTGCTTGCATATCTATAGACGCTTCAAATCATATTGATCTGAAGATAGTGCCTATAATAGTGAGCTATTTCATTCCTGAGAGAGGAATATGTACAGAAATTTTTGAATTTTCCAGTCTTTCTGGAGAAACTTCAGATCTTCTGGTTGATCATATTTTTCAGGCTGCATAAAAGTGTGGTATTGTTGATAAAATAATTGGTATGTCAGCAGACAATACAAATACAAATTTTGGAGGGATGAAAAGGAAAGGAAAAAATAATGTTCTTTACAAGCTTGAAAAAAAAACTGAATCGAGTGGAATAATTCTTGCTGCAAGATTGAAGAAAGGTGGAGAGAACTCTCTGCACATTTTAAGAAGGAAAACATTGCATGCAGAGAGTTAGTGCTACTTGTTAGTTTTAGTCTAACTTTACCAGGCTCTAATGCGTCAGTTGAGAGAATTTTTTCTTTAATGAATTCGCTGTGGACACACGAAAGAAACCGGCTCCAGCTAGACACAGTCCAGTCAATTTTAACCATTAAGACACATTATAAACATGTGTCTTGCTCAGAGTTCTATGAAATGATTTCTGGAGACCAAAAGCTCCTAGAAAAAATTCATTCATCTGCCAAGTACTGTGCTATCAGTGTGCAGGACATCAAAGGAAAAAAACAAATTCAAGCAAAAGAGCCATCAGCATCAACATCAACAAGCTCAAGTAATTAATATAGAAGTAACAGAATATGGTTTAGTGAGAAAAAAAAACATTATTTGACATCACATTATTATTTAAATTTTTTTTTTGAATTTTTCTGATTTTTATATTGAAATAAAGTATTCTGAATAATGGTATTTTCTTGGTTAGTTATCTGCTTGCTTAGTTGCCCCCCGCTCAATCATAATTTTGTGTGTGTAAGTGTCCCGGTTTTTCATTATAAAAATATGGGATCCCTATCTTATTACAAGTATTAACTGCTCATGATGTGAAACGTCTGGAGTTTCATCAACCAATATGGACAAATGCTTTCTTTTCTTAGCACTTTCAAGTATGCAGTCCTGGTTAGATTTGCCATGATTTCAAGCATTTCATTTTGTACATCGTGATGAACATAGTTAAAAAACTTTTCTCTGTCTGAAAACATTTTTTTCAATAACACATTATCTGTTGATCTCAGCTTTAACAATTCTACAGAATTACCTCTGTTACTGTTATCTGAATTCTCATTTTCTCTATGTCCCCTTAGTGCTAAGCCTTGCCTTGCCAGGAAAAGCGAAGACTGAAATAGAATCTTAAGATGATCACGATTTTTGTTCACTTCTTCCTGATGTTGGGTAGATATCTTACTCACTACACTTTCCTTGGATTTTAGACCCTCTTGCCAACGTTGCGAAGCATTAAGATGAGAAGACGTTCTTTCATGTTCTTTAAAGCATTGGACTGCTTTTTCCAGTTTTTAACACCGTTTGAAATAAATGTCTCATCATAACAACCTGTGCCTGTGCTACCAAATAATCGACAAGGAAAACAAAAAGCTTTGTCTCCTGCAATGCTGTATTCAAGCCACTTATACTCTGCGAACCATGTACTTCTGTTTTTGTTTCTGGATATTTGTTAAGACTAGGTAGAAATCGACCATCTTTGAAAAATTCTAATGCTGCTTGCTTACCATGAAGCGGATCTCTAGGTTGAAGCTGATTATGAATACTTACAGATGACACGCTGGATACGAAGGGAGATGCAACTTCTGCTTCAGTATTTAATGAAACAGACTCCTCTGCACTAGTCGTGGAAACAGTATCTACAATGGCGGTGGAGTCGAATTGTTCTGAGTCACTTGTTCCAACCAAGTTTTTTTGGCAAAAAAGTCAAACAACGTTTTTCGAGTAGAACGCTTCATTCTCCTTTAATCACAATGTTTGCACGTAAGAATATGTTAATGATAAACAACACAACAACAGCACTTATGAAAACATAACAAAACGTTTGAAAAACAAATAAAACCACTTGTGACTCATGCCTGCATGAGTTGAGTTTTAGGTTAAGACTTGATGTTGGAAAAACACAAACAATGACAACAAACAGCGCAAGCGACAAGCGGAGAAGCTTCAAGCAGTGATGCAACCTTCTCTTTGTAAAATAGAATTTTCCACGGCGTGATTATACAATAAAAAAGTCATTTAGTATTTGACTACACACTAACAGAGTAACAGACATTAGATAGAACTACACAGACACATTGACTGAGTGAGCTGCCAGACTGACGAATGCGCGAGGCAAGCGGGTGAATCATACCTCAGTGTCAATGACCTTGGCAAAAATATACCCCTGCTACCCTTCCTCACAGCACATGCTACACGCCGCTGCGCGAGTCTCCACTACTTGCTGTGGCGCTGTGCGAATCGGTTAGCCACGATGCATGACATTTTGTGCGTATTTCAACTAGGTAAATTTTTTAATAATTAAAGAAATTAAAGGAAAGATAATTAGGTGATAAGACAACAGGGTTTGTATAAATTGTTTTTTTATAATTCCTAGTTTTAGGCGGCTAAAATGGAATAAAAATTTAATTTTTTCCCCACAAAGTGGAGGGCCGACCCCCCCCCCCCGCCCCTAATCGCTGCAGTTAGTGACGGGCATAGTAAGGAAAATGCGCAAAGCTATCTCAACATTAGGAAACATTGATTCTAAGTTAAGTGTTTTCAAACAATTCAACAGTGGTTTTGCTTCAGATTGCTTTTTCTTCTCCTTCTTATTCTGGGTTGACAGGTCCACAGTCTTTTAAAAACTGAGCTAAATGCACACACTCATCACGAAATATGTGATCCAAGTCAACAGCATAATTTTCTTGAAGGTGATTGATTAGCTTTTTGTCTTATTATGTCATTATTTAGTTCAGAAAAGTTCAGGTAATTTCCATAAGAACCCAAACTTGTCATGTATATCACTATAAATTGATTTTCTTCTGTTCAAATTAAGCAGAAGCGAATCTAAGACAACGTAGTAGTTTTCAACAATGAAATATTGCCTCCCATCATTCCCATCTAAAGCGGCAGCAGCAGTGTCTTCAGATGTTTCATCGAAGTGCGTTTTTCGTATTTTTTTTCTTGTTACATCTTCTTTGTAGATATTTGCACATCTCCTTTGCCTCGCTTTCCAATCTCTCACATTCTCTCTCGTCCCGAAGTGTGGAAACAAATGATTTCAAGTAGCTGTATAAGCCAATCACACTATCCATGTTGTTTGTTGTTTAAAAGGCAGGTGAAATAAGATTCACACAAAAATTTCACTAAGTTGTTTACAGTACAATTTTGGTTATAAAGTATACAAGTTTAAAAGTTTACATATAGTTTAACAAGTTTAAAAGTTTATATAGTTTAACTTCTTGCTGCTGGCGAGCAAAAACTGGCACTGCCTGCCTCTGGACTCCCCACTCACACCGCTGCGTGTTTTGTAGTGGGACAGTCTCCCCACTCTTAACAGACGTTGAACATGCCGCCCCCGTTGACGGTGCAGACTTCAATCATCTGGAAGAGGACAAAGCTTGACAAGACCTCGTTTAGTCAAACCTCAAGAAGTTCGGATAGTAGCAACATGAGCCTTTCCGTCCGACCCAATGTGAAGTTCAATGACACGGCCAATTTCCCAGTATAGTGGTGGTCTAAAATCTTCTCGAATGACCACGAGAGACCCTGGTTGGGGAGTGGGAAAATCCTTGGTCCATTTATTTCTTTGTTGTAATGTAGACAAGTGTTCGTTTGACCAGCGTTTCCAAAAATTCTGATACAATAGTTGAACGTGTTGCCAGTAATCTAATCTATTCATGTTTAAGTGCGTCAAGTCAGGAACAGGGAAAGATGATAAGGTTTCACCTATAAGAAAATGAGCGGGCGTTAAAGGGTATAAGTCATTGGGATCATTGTCAAAGGTCGAGAATTTACGCAAGCTTTAATCTTAATAAGTAATGTTTCTAATTCGTTATAAGACAGAATACGTGTTCCCAGTACTCGTTTAAGATGACCTTTAACTGCTTTAACTCCCGCTTCCCACAAGCCACCGAAGTGTGGCGAGTGAGGTGGAATGAAATGCCAGTTTATAGATGCGCAAAATGACTGGAGTTGATATTGATGGTTTTCAGTCATAAATAGCTGACGAAGTTCAATGAGTTCATTATTCGCTCCAATTGTTAAATATGGTACCAATTCGAGATGAACAGCCTTGGTAGACACGCAAACGAAGAGTCCTACATATGCCTTTACAGGATGAGATTTTCATTGTAAAACTCTCCGATAGTAGAAAGGGCCACAGAAATCGACACCACAGTTTTCAAAAGAACGAGAAGGTTGAGCTTGGCAAGCAGGTAGGTCGCCCATTAAATGTTTAGCTGCTCTTGGCATTGACCTATTACATTTAAAGCATTTTCTTACAGTGGATAGAGCTAACACCTTCCCATTAATAGGCCAATATTTCGTCCTTACTGCTGCAAGAAGTGCTTGAGGACCCGTATGAAGTGTGGTAATATGAGTTTCATAAAATATCAATTTTGTAATTTGATGATCAGGTGGGAGCAGAATTGGGTTTTTGTAATCTGAAGATACTAAAGCATGTTTTAGTCTACCACCAACACGAAGAATGCCTATCTCATCTACATATGGTGCAAGTGATTTTATGTTATTGTTTACAGTCTTCTTTTTCTGAAGTCTACCTATGTCGTCACAATGTAAGTTGGGCTGATTTTATCCATACTAATTCTGCATTGTCCAAGTCCTCCGGTGTGAGATATCCTATGGTTCGGTTTGAAGGATTTTTACAGTTCTTAATAAAACGTCGGCATAAAGCAGTAATTCTTGGAAGTTTCGTCCAAGATGAAAATTTCTCAATTAACTCAAATGATGAAGAATTAGTACAATGTATGTTAATTTTATTTTTTCTTTCTTCAAATTCTGAATTAACAGGAGTAGTTAGAATTGTCTTGGGCCAATTGCACTCTGTGTTTGTCAGCCACTGAGGTCCGTGCCACCATAGCTTATTTTTTATGAGCATTTGAGGAGACGTACTTCTTGATATTAAATCAGCTGGGTTATCTTGAGATCTGACGTGCTTCCGAGTACAATTGTTTGTTAGTTCATGGATCTGTGAAACTCTGTTCGCTACAAAGGTCTGCCAAGTTTTGGGAGATGAATTTAACCAATGCAACACTATGGTTGAGTCAGTCCACAGAGTGATGCTCCTAATTTGTACCTGTTAATGAGAAGAATGATCCAGCAAGTGTGGACAAGAAAGAGTTAATGAATTGGGCCCAAGTGGGCTAAATATATGTTTCTTAAGTTGAAGAATTCTGTCGGCTGGTCTTCCATGTTAGTTAAAAATACTATGTAATAAATGCATTGCTTCAGTAGGAAGAAAATGATTAGATGTGGACTGTATTTGAATAGATTTTAATGTCTTTCTTAGTTACATTACAAATATATTATTTGTTGAAATGAGGTCGGCTAATACTGCGTGTTGCCAAGTATTATAAATTTAGATTGAAATGATAGTATGGCGCTAGTTGGCCATAAGTACGAATGTGTGGCCTAAGGCCTACATTAAAAGTCGTAAGAATACGATGTGCGCGAATACGGCACTAGAATACTTGAATGCAAGTATTTTAAACGACAGCGAGGCTGCGAGCGAGCCGAACGCTGCTGACGAGCGTCTGATACACACTGTGCAAAGTACAACACGCGAAAATTGAGGCGAGGCAGTAAGCAGATTAGCCAACCTAGAAAACGAAATCATCGCGCTACCGTACATAAGCTGCCCGTCAAAATCAAATGATTTTTTAACACATTTTTTAAATAAATTATGATACATTTACAATTTAATTTAAAAGAGTACAGTTTCTTATAATGATAGTTAGCTTCAAGGCTGAGTTGTACCTTGAGTTATGAGATTAGATAACGGCAGTCCGTCACTAGTTTAGAGATAAGCATGCATAAGATAAGCCTAGAGATAGGCGGTTGTAGGCCAAGGTTGGCGAACAGCTGTTTCATATATGAATAAGTCTGGTTTGACAAATATTACTGACACAAGTGTGTTCAGTATATAACATTATAAAACATGAAAGAAAAATACATACTTATACAATGTTTAATGCATGATCGGAAGCTCATCACATGATGGACCGATAGCTGGTAACCCTATGCATGTCATAGATGGTTACTGTAAAATTAATTGAGGCCCGTGGGCCTGTACAGAGAGTTCATTACATGAACAAAATTGTTGTTGAACATGTTGCAGTTGCATGTTCAATCGTATATTTAGCAGGGCGGCATGTATTGACCTAGTCATGCTGTTCCTGAAGTTTCAGGAACTTACAATATGTAATAATGTATGAACAAGCTAGATGCTGAATGCAAGCCCAGATATGACATGTATGTCATAATTTTAAGTAAAAAGAATTGTGCATGCTTACTTGCAAAATGAATACAATATAAATACAATATAAAATACACCTAGATGTGGCAGTTACATACGGCAGACGCTAACAATAGTTTTTACATAGACATAATTTATGTGAATACAATAACAATAAATCAGATAACATACAATACTGTAATTACAGAAACAATTGAAAATAAGTTTAGAAATAACCAAAGTTGTACACAATAGTGAGGAAGACATGAGGCATGAATCAAATGTTCCACATACGAAAATACAAATAATAATAAAGCCTTGCATATTAAATAAACTAATACTTGCTTGAGCAAACAGACAGTTGCTGACTCAAAAATAATTAGGCTTAAGCTAAAACGAGTGTTTATAACTTAACAAGTTGGAACATTTGACTTATGTGTCCTCAAAATAAAACAAGGTAATAACTCCCTTACGTTATTGTTCGTCTCCTTTACAATTTTAAAATGAGACCACCAAAACATGAAAATTAGAAAGCATGCGATGGCGCAAAATTGATAAGAAAAAAGATTGTGATAATTCATCACAATTATGTTGACCAACTGGTCGTAATAAGTAATAAGCCAATGGCTGAATAAAAGTAGCATTTTGCTAAGTAATCATAATGTCAAATCTCGTCTTGCGCCGGCAGCAGACATAATTTATGTATTGGTCTCCGCAAAACACCCGTAGGCGTGCGAATGTCCACGACACGAACCAAGTTATCTGGGCCGGGAAATGTGGCGATAATTACGCCAAATTTCCAGGCTAATGGAGGTAAATTATCCTCAATAAGCAAAACTAAATCACCAATGGAAACATTATCTTTGGCAAACTTCCACTTGTGACGCTGCTGCAGCTGGTGCAAATAATCGCGAGACCACGACTTCCAAATGCCCTGGACAAACCTCTGAAGGAGTTGCCAACGCCCAAGACGAGAAACAGGAACGTGAGAAAGGTCTGGGTCCGGAATCGCCGTTAAGGGTGCGCAAATCAAAAAATGTCCAGGTGTAAGTGGCACCGGGTCGTTAACATCCGAAGAGATAGCAAATAAAGGTCGAGAGTTCAGACATGCCTCTATCTGAGACAAAACGGTCGTGAACTCTTCGAAGTTTAGTATAGATTTGCCTACCACGCGGCGGAAATGAAATTTCAAACTCTTTATGCCGCTCTCCCAAAGGCCACCGAAATGAGGTGAGGAGGGCGGAATAAATGACCATGATATCCCCTGAGAGGATGTGAATGACTTAATCGAAGAGATGGCATCCTTGTTGTGCCAAAAGTTGTAAATATCATGTAAGATGGTGCGGGCCTTCCTGACGTTTGTGCCATTGTCGGAGTACAGTTGACTGGGTATACCCCGACGTGCCATGAAACGACGTAAAGCGGCTATAAATGCGCTGGCCGTAAGGTCGGACACCAATTCCAAGTGAATAGCCCTAGTCGCTAAGCAAACAAACAAAGATACGTATGCCTTAGAAAGAGTTCTCGACCTCTGCCCGCCATGCCGAATCATGAAGGGACCACCATAATCAACCACGCAAAATAAGAACGGCCTAGAAGGAGTGACTCTAGGGGATGGTAAAATACCAAGTCTCTGAACCTGCTGTGTGGCACTAAACCTGATACACTTGAGACACTTGCGAATAATGGAACGGATGACTAGCCGGGCATTAACAATCCACCAACGTTGACGCAGTGAATGATGCACGAGTTGAGCACCAGCGTGAAGTAAACGAAGGTGTTCGCGTTCGATGATAAGGCGTGTAATATGCGCCGATGGGGGTAATACAATAGGATGTTTCGAATCGTAGGGTAATTGGGAATGCTGCAATCGTCCGCCCACGCGTATCACTCCAGAGTCGTCAAGAAATGGGTCGAGAGAAGCCAACTTGCTCCTAATGGAAACAGAAGATCCGTTCCGAAGACAATTAATTTCGGTTGGGAAGTGTATCGACTGAGATTGCTTTATGAAGAAGTTGAGAGACTGATGAATTTCTACAGGGGTCAGATCGCCCGAAAGTTTGTCCGCACATGAGTGCCTAATATTTCTGATGAAACGAAAACAGTAAGTGTATACACGCGTCAGCCGGTGCAACGAGGAAAAGTCCAACGATAAGTCAACAGCCAGGGTAGACATTAGCGACAGGTTATGTGTGTTTTTCTCTTCCGCGGTGACTTCAGAAGACGACGGAGTGGCCGGTACGAAAGATGGGAAGGGATCAGATTCTGACGATTGAGACAGACAGCTAGGACCGTGCCACCAAAGCGAGCAATCGCGCAAAACGTCAGGGAAACACCCCCTAGATATAATATCAGCAGGATTGCGTCGCGAATCAATGTGATGCCAGGTATAAGTTTGCGTACGACGCTGAATTTCAGCAACCCGATTAGCGACGTATGTTTTCCAACCCGTAGACTGCGCATGAATCCAGTAAAGAGCCACCATAGAATCAGAATACAAATATACATTATCAATAAACGAATAAAGAGCAGGAATAACCTTAGATACGAGTCGTGATAATAACAAGCAAGCGCAGAGCTCGATGCGAGGTAAGGACACCTGGCGTAGGGGAGCCACGCGAGATTTGGAACACAAGAGGCGACAGGAGGCAGTGGAATCTTGATAAATGACTCTGATATATATACAACAGCCAAACCCTCTCTCCGAAGCATCCGAAAAACCATGCAACTGAACTGTAGCCGCCTCACGCTTGCAACGAATAGATCGCGGGACTACTATTTTACCAATCAGAATCAATTTGTTACACAAAGAATGCCAATCCGAAAGTGACTGACCGGAAATCGGTTCATCCCATCCAAGCTTACACAGCCAAAGTCGCTGCATGAAATGTTTATACAAAAAGACAACTGGACCGATTAAACCAAGAGGATCATATATTCCAGCAATAATTGAAAGATTTTTCTCTTGGATATGCTAGAATCAACCGGAGATAGTTTGATATCAAACAAAAATGAATCGGCAGTGTTGTTCCAAAGAATGCCTAGGGTACGCACATTGTCCTGTTTATTTAGGGGTCGTGAAAAGTTGTGATGATTTGCGACCACTGTGGGTTCATTTGATGCCCATTTGTGCAACGTGAAACCATATTGACCAAGTAACGCACCTAGATCGGATTTCAGCTTGGTTAGATTGGGGATAGTGTCCGAACCGGTAAGTAGATCGTCGACATAAAAATCGTTGGTTATGGCTAAAGCCGCTTGGGGAAAGGAAGCCTGAATGTCTCTAGCAATTTGCAGAAGGCAACGAGTGGCCAAAAAAGAGGCGCTAGCCATGCCGTAGGTTACTGTTCGCAGCGCGAAATGTTTAAGTGGTTCGAGGGGAGAATCACGCCACAAAATGCGTTGATAGTGACAATCCCCTTCAGCTACGCGAATCTGACGATACATCTTTTCGATGTCGGCAATAAGAACATACTTATGTATGCGGAAACGCAAAAGAATGGAAAAAAGGTCTTGTTGAACATTGGGGCCTACTAACAATATGTCATTTAACGAAAGGCCATTAGTAGTCTTGGACGAACCATCAAAAACAACGCGCCGTTTTGTGGTCAAGCTAGACTGTTTAAACACGGCATGGTGAGGCAAGTAGTAAATATTTGACGCTCCTAAATTGATAGCGCCATGATCGATGAGTGTCATGTGCCCAAGATCCATGTATTCCTTGATAAAGTCCGCGTAGTCGCGAGCGAGCTTGGCATCTCGCCTAAATCGACGCTCTAAGCTTAAAAATCTTGATTCGGCACTTGTGTAAGATTCCCCCAAGTGGGGATTATCAGACTTGAATGGGAGTGAGACTATAAATCTACCCTCGTGGTTGCGCTGAGTAGAGCGCACAAAATGCTCCTCGCAAGCCGACTCGCTATCAGGGGTATCGTCAGGGATAGTTTCTGCTTCCCAAAATCTCTCGAGAGATTGCAGAATCTGACTGTCATTGTTCCTTGCTAGGAACGAAACAGCAGGACCCCCGGTGTGGCAGTGCTTGGGCAGATTGCCAGCCAAAATGTAACCCAGTTTTGTTTCCTGAATGATAGGAAAATTGGGTCCGCGTGTGTATTTATTGGCTAATATCAAATCCAGATAAAATTGTGCCCCTAATAGTATGTCGATCTGTGAAGATATATTAAAATCTGGATCGGCCAGAAAAATTTTGTTTGGAATGTGGAACTGGTTGATATCAAACGAGGTTGAAGGCAGATTGTGAGTTAAGGTAGATAAGACGGCACATTTCGCCTCGAAACTATGTCTCTGATAGCGAGAAATAATACGTATAGAAGCAATATCAGTTGCGCAACACGCTGTGTTGTTTATTCCTGTGATTGGAATATTAGATTTGGTTAATTTAAGGTGTAACCTTTTTGCAAATGATTTTGTACAGAAATTGATCTGTGAACCGGCGTCCAGGAGCACTCTAGCTCTATGCCTGTCGCCAGCCTGATCAACGACAGATACAACCGCTGTGGATAAAAGAACATTGTTTTTACACTGTAATTTAAGTGAGCAATAATTGCTGCTGGCAGCTGTTGATTTCGGCACGTAATTTTCGTGCAGCAATGTGTGGTGTCTTTTTGAACAAATTTTACAGACCTGTTTACTCTTACAGTTAGCTATCAAATGACCTGCTCTAAGGCAGTTGATACAACATTTATGATTTGCAACAACTTGCCTCCGCTCAGCGGTGCTTAACATATGAAAATTATTACATATGTGAAGCGGGTGGTTAGATTTACAACACACGCATGAATAATGATTTGCCGCTGTGTGATAGCTCTTAAAAGTATTGCTGCCAGCAGTATTTCTTAAGCTACACTTCTCAAATTTATTGTTAGGTTTTACATTAAGTTTGTTGAATTGCTGTCCGGGTTCAATAGGCATTGTATTTTCTAACAGCTGTCTGCGTAAGTTTAAAAAATGCGTAAAGTCTTGAAAGCTAGGCAAGTTGTCAGGGTCTATTGACTCCTTCCAAAGTTTTAAAGTAATAGGGTCAAGTTTGGTGGAGAGCAACTGTATGGTGATAAATTCAAATTAATTCACTGACAGCTTCATTGCTGCCAGTGAATTAACGGAAGACGTTATTGTATTCGTAAACTCCGCCAAACTTTGGACCGAGTCCTTTATTGTGGACTTAACCTGAAGTAGGTTTTGTACATAGTATTTAGCCAATATAAATGGGTTGTTATACCTTTCGGACAGCAAATTCAACGCTATTGCATAATTTTCTTTACAAATAGGTAATGATTTAATTAAATCTAATGGTTCACACTTCACAGAGGAATGCAAATAATGCAGTTTTTGCACTGGTGTTAAATCAGATCTTGAATGCACTAAATCGGTGAAAATTGAATAAAAATGTTGCCACTCCAGTATGTTGCCTGAGAAGCAAGGCAAACGTATCGGCTTTAATTGTATGGGCGTCGATAATACGGGAGGCACAGTCTGAGTATTAAAAGTGTCAAGTAGTTGTAAAATGGTTGCCTCAGTTGAGTATATCATTTCTTCGACCTCAACTCGGTCTGCCTGAGCAACGCTCGTGTCTTTACTGATAAGCTCTATCTCAGACTGTACCTCGTCGTACTTCGAGGCCAAGCTTTTGAGACTTTCCAGTCTTACAGTTAGAAAATGTTTTGTACTTAAAGTTATGTCAAATGAATTTACCGCGGATTGTATCCGCACTATCGCGGATTTTAATCCGCCCCTCTTTCTGGTCAGCACTTTGAGGCCTTCTTCAGACATTTTACGCACCTTTTTACTGTTGCTGGTAATACCTTGTTGTCGATGTCCTGCAGCGTCGGCTCCTTGGTGAAGATGATAAACAGCTGGCAGAGATGACCACTTTGAGTAAGCACTGTAGCTGGCAGGCACTTGCTAATATGTTGTCTGAAGATGACGAGCGAAATGACGATGCAAATCACGCCACGGTCGTATTAGCTGACGTGCTAATTCGCCCATGATGGCCAGAAATAGAGGTAGAAAATGTTGAATGGAAAATCCAGGTCCGGAGTGACCAAAAAATGATTAGTATCCGGTCCGCGTGGACCAAAAAATGTTAATGAGAAGAATGATCCAGCAAGTGTGGACAAGAAAGAGTTAATGAATTGGGCCCAAGTGGGCTAAATATATGTTTCTTAAGTTGAAGAATTCTGTCGGCTGGTCTTCCATGTTAGTTAAAAATACTATGTAATAAATGCATTGCTTCAGTAGGAAGAAAATGATTAGATGTGGACTGTATTTGAATAGATTTTAATGTCTTTCTTAGTTACATTACAAATATATTATTTGTTGAAATGAGGTCGGCTAATACTGCGTGTTGCCAAGTATTATAAATTTAGATTGAAATGATAGTATGGCGCTAGTTGGCCATAAGTACGAATGTGTGGCCTAAGGCCTACATTAAAAGTCGTAAGAATACGATGTGCGCGAATACGGCACTAGAATACTTGAATGCAAGTATTTTAAACGACAGCGAGGCTGCGAGCGAGCTGAACGCTGCTGACGAGCGTCTGATACACACTGTGCAAAGTACAACACGCGAAAATTGAGGCGAGGCAGTAAGCAGATTAGCCAACCTAGAAAACGAAATCATCGCGCTACCGTACAGTACCCTTTCCAAGGAACTCAAAGTTTTGTTCAGTAGCTGAGACAACAGGAGTGCTGCACATAATTCTAATCTGGGCAAAGTTAGTTGCTTAAGTGGTGCAACTCGAGACTTGGAACATAATAGTTTAACTGTAATATCACTATTTTCTTGGATGGTCTGTATATACAAACATGATCCGTACGCACTCTCAGATGCATCAGCAAAACCATGTATCTCATATTCTTGATTGGAAGTGCCCCTTAATACTCTTCTTTCCACGGCTAGTTGGTTTAGGTTTTGCAATGAATTTCTGTAAACGTTCCACTTCTTCAGTATGTTGGTGAGAACTGGCTGATCCCATCCAAAGTCCTTTATAGACGATATTTCTTGCATAAATAATTTTGCTGTGATGACTACTGGTGAGACAAAGCCAATAGGATAAAACATTTTGGAAATGTCAGAAAGTATTACTCGTTTAGTTACAAGCTTAGGTGCTTCAGAAAGACTAACATGAAACTGAAATGTGTCATTTGAAGACTGCCATACAATACCTAGGTTGACTTGTCAGATTCTTCAATTAGGAATCCTGCTTCAATATTTTCACTTGGGATATTCTTTAAGATCATAGGGTGATTCGCACACCATTTTCGTAGTTCAAAACCTCCTCTTTCTAAGAGATTTATCAGTTGTCTTTGCACTTCAATAATTTGATCAAGCGAACCAGTTCCTGTCAATACATCATCTACATAAAAATCGTGTTGTAAAGTCTCTGAAGCTACAGGAAAAATGTGCTTTTCGTCTTCAGCAAGCTGAAATAGAGTTCGTATTGCGAGAAATGGAGCTGAAGCAATACCGTACGTGACTGTCTTGAGTCGATATGTAGAAATTGGATCAGTTGTGTTATCACGCCAAAGAATTCGTTGATAGTCTCATTGAGTTTCATCCAATAACACCTTACGGTACATTTGTTTGATATCTGCAGTGAAAACATACATATGAGTACGAAATGACAACAATATTGAGATTAAATCATGTTGTATTGTAGGACCAACCATTAGAACATCGTTGAGTGACTTATTTGTAGAAGTCTTCAATGAGGCGTCAAAAACCACACGTAGTTTGGTTGTAGAGCTTGACTCTTTCAGAACAGGATGATGGCAAATAGTATATGTTATCAGGTTCGGCTTTCTCAGAAGTCCTCTCAATTTCCTCATTCTCTAGGTACTCGTTTAGAAATAAAGTATAATTCTCCTTGAGTTCAGGATTTCTGTTGAGTTTACGTTCCAAGGCTAGAAAATGCCTGAAAGCTTGATCCTTTGACTCACCGAGAGAAGTTGTTGGATCAGTCGAAAACGGACGTTTAACAACATGTCTGCCATCTGGCTGACGTTTTACGTTCGTCTCATAATGATTTTCACATGCTTCCTCTTCATAGGATTTTTTCTGATTCTTTAGAATTTCTTCTATCTTCCAAAAGGATGAGATAAGATTTTCTGGATTTCCTGACACAGAGGTAAAACACACCGTGTTCAGAGTTGAATAAAGTTTATTTGTCGACTCATCAGATGCTAGCTTCCCACTAACAATCCAACCAAAGGCTGTATTCTGAATAACAGGTAGGTTATCTCCAAGTTTAATGTGGCCTTTTAGTAAAGTATTGTAAAAGACACTTGCGCCAAGTAAGACGTCAATTCCTCTCGATTTGTAAAAGTGATCGTCAGCGAGATTCACTCCGTCAGGGGTACTTAAAGTCGGGAGATTTGAAGAGGTTGTAGATCATTAGTGATTTTTCCTAGAACCAGAAAGTCAATTTCTTCTTCATAATTACCGAATCTTGACTTGACTTTAGTGTGTACAAATGAATTGGTCGAAACACTGTATTTCCAATACAGTTGACTGACACATTTGTTTTGGAGGTTTTAAGGCCTAAAGAAGATATAAGTGATTGACTTATAATATTAGACTGACTACCGCTGTCTAACAATGCACGGCAAGGATAGGCGTCAGTTGATTATCAAAAATAAGAATAATATCAGTGGCAAGAACGGACTTTTGCATTGTATGGTTTTGTGTCCTACTCTTAAACAATTTATACAAAGATTCAGTTTCTTTATTTTGTCGAGTCGTTGAGATAAGTTAAGACTCAACAACTGTTTGCAGGTAAAGGTGGTATGGCCTTCTTTACATATAGCGCAAGCAGGTTTAGATACGTTAACTGTATAGAACGAAGATTTGTTTACTAGAGAAGCGTGTTGAAATTTGTGTTTGTTTTCCTTTGGGCGAACTTTTATATCTCTAGAGTAGCTTTCTTCTCTGACTTCTTGTATCGTGCACTGTTCATAAATAAACTGCATTAACATTTTGACTGAATATGGTTTGGAGTGATTATTAGGGATCTGTGAATCACTAACCTTGTTACCGACATCTAATTCTTCATACTCATCACTAACATGTTTTGCATGGTAAGATTCCCAGCGGTCCCTTGTTTCAGAATCCAATTTTTCTGTAATTAAAAACACTAGAAGTGTACCCCATTGATCTGTTGGTTCACCTAAATTATTTAACGCAGTTAAATGGTTCATGACAGTATCGCATAAATGTTTCAGTTTCAACGCAAGCGGTTTGTCGAAACGTTTGAAGTTTACAATACCCTGTAAATACCCTGTACGTGGGCCTTAATACTAAGTCTATTATTCTTGAATCATCATTTAAGAGTTGTCCAAGCTATGTCATAATTGTCCACGGTAACATTTAATTCTTTAATGGTTCTTAAAGCTTCACCAGAAAGACAAGAGCGTAAATAGTAGAATTTTTGTATTTTTGATTTTGGTAGAATTGTGTATCATAGATTCAAAAACATAGTGAAAATCGGTCCAGTCTTCGTATTTTCTGGAGAACGAAGTAAAGGCATATCGGGAAGTTTAATATTATCAGATACATCCAGTTGTTGTGTAGGAGGGTGTGAGTTAATAGACATATTATTGTTTTCATGTGTTGATACAATGTCTTCAATCTTGTCTCTAATTTCAAAATAATCGTTCTCAAATTCGGAGTATTCATCATCTTGATAATTACTATCGTCACTAGGAAATGCATCAATTTCTGCTTGAACCGCATTGAAATCTGACCAACATTCTTCTAGCTTTTCGCATCTAGATTTTAAAGCTGACAATGAATGACTTTCAAGACTGAAGGATAAAACAAAATTTCTGATTCGAGTTACTCGCGCCTTTATTTGTCCACGTTTACATGTTACAGTTTTCATATCAGCATCCATTTTACGTTGTCTGTCTTAAACGAGTATTGGGATTACAAAGTACAGTACTGGTAATATAAACTAAGAATAAGAACGTAAATAGTACTACTGATAACTATAATAACTTAAGATACAAGTAAAATAATAATAATTTGCCTTAACCTGCTAATGATACTGATAATCTATTGTGCGTAATAATCTAATGTGTGATAATCAAAAATAGATTGCGTAATATCTTTACATGAGTTGAGTTAAATTACAATACAATTAAGTGTTTATCGCGTACAAAGAATAAAAATATTAACAAGCATACAAAGAATGTTCATTAACTATGAATGTCATTACGAAAACTGTCATTACACAATCAGTAACATGTAGTTACTGTAGCAGTGACAAAGAGCTCTTTGTTCTCTGAGCTACGCCACGGCTCTGAGATTCTCAGGTCTAGGGGACTGTGGTTACGCACATAAAAAATGAAGCCACACAAGCTGTGGCGTAATAGGTTTCTTTATAGTCTACATAAGGGTTAGCGGCAAGTGGAAACTAGACCTTAACTTAAACGTTTAAATCAAAAGTTTTTTTTAAAATAATAAATCTATATGTATGTATGTGATATTGTGAAACTCATCTGGTCAAACGTTGACGAACTGTTTTGTGCCGTCGTTATTGCAGTAACGCCTTAAACTGTTTGTTTACACTTCCATACACTGGCATATTTCTTACACTGTTACACTGTTTTCTTACACTTTTACACTGTTTCGTTACACTTTACACAGTTTCGTTTACGTTACACAACGATTATATCACGTCGGGGTCACCAATGTTTGTAGTTTAAAAGGCAGGTGAAATAAGATTCACCCAAAAATTTCACTAAGTATAAGAACACTATATTGTTTACAGTACAATTTTGGTTATAAAGTATACAAGTTTAAAAGTTTACATAGTTTAACTGCTTCCTGCTGGCGAGCAAAAACTGGCACTGCCTGCCTCCAGACTCCCCACTCACACCGCTGCTTGTTTTGTAGTGGGACAGTCCCCCCACTATTGACAAAACAGAAATTGGACACATATTAACGCTCTGTCCCTGAAGCTTCTCACTGACATCGAGAAACTTTTCCAAAGGCGATGCCACAAACAAATCATGATTGTTATCTCCAGGCGTTTTAGTTTTTCTGTCAAATTCCTTGCTTCATACTGCACATCATTTGTCTGGTTGTTATCCGTACTAACATCTTCCAATCCGGAAATAATTTCATTGTATGATTTGTAAAGAGCTTTACTTGCATCTGCACGTGCACTCCAGCAAGTTTCAGACAATGTTTTTAGCAGAGTCCTTTTTCAAGTGAGACAACAATATCTCCCATCTGCTTGTAGAAGTGGAAAAGAAATTGTAAAGCTGCTGTTCAAGAGAAAAAAAGCAACTGAATAATCACTGCTGCAGAGCCTACTAGTTGTAAAGAGTGGCCTGCACAAAGGACATAGGTCGCCAAAGGATTTAATTCAATAATTCTTGATTGTAGACCTTTGTAGCAACCCGACATGTTACTGGCATTGTTGTAACTTTGCCCCCTATAGTTGTTCAAATCAAGACCCGAAGATTCAATAAATGTAGTTATACCTTCCACTAGGTTTTCACCTTTATGCCCAGTATTTGGTAAAAACGTGATGCATCTGGAAGAACATCGCAAACGATAAAGGTTAACTGATCGTGGTAGGTTCCTTATCTATAAGGAATAGATAATGTGGTTTGCAATTCCACGAAAGTCGGGTGGCGGCATAGTTCTATGAGCGCCGGCCACCGATGCCTCATAACCGGAGAAAACAGTTTGGAAAGCACTTCTATTATTTATGTACGGTTTCATCATAATTTCTCGCAAAACGGTGCCTGTGTTCAAAATGAACTCAAATTTTTATCCTTGTAATTTATTACCAATTTTACATTTAGCTGCAAAATTTTATTATTTTTTAGCTAAAATTTTGTGCCCCCCAAAGTGCCGTGCCTTAGGCTACAGCCTAGTCAGCCTAATGGTTAATCCGCCCCTGCGTACATGATAGCCAACAACCTTAAATACCGGTATATCCTATTTGTGGGGTTTTTTCAGTGAACTCAGATATATGACAGTTCAGATGTCTTACTGTATTTAAATATATGAAATAATAATATTGTCATTAATAATAATTTCATATACTGGTTTTAATTAACTATGAGAAATTTTACCAATTTATTTTTTCCATAGACAAGGTAAGCAATGGCTTGTCGTTTAGTTGTACGCATACTGTTCAGAAGTTACATTTTTTTTTTTAATTATTGAAGTGTTATTCTGCAAGTGCACCAACCCATATCTGCCACTAAAGAAAACAACCTGTTATTTGTCGTTAATAAGAAAATTCATTCAGTTTTTTTTATAGATTTAGTTTAAAATTTAACATGATGCTCTTTTAACACATAAAATGTAAGTACTCTCTTTGTACAGATAAGTTTCCTTCTGAAATGTTTAATGTGATTAAATCTCACTGTTATAGTTAACAGTGTTATGAAAATTTATAACACTATTACATTTATATAGGGCATATTACACTAATTCCAAGAAAACATTTTTGTTGTACTATTTTATGAAGTGAGTACTATGTGGAAAAATTAATACTCTCCTAAATAACTGTCACTGTCACAAAACAAACCAATTAGAATACAATATGCAATTCTGGATTTTTCATTTCACATGGACTGCTAACAAACATGAACTGTTCACTAAAAGAAGTAACACATGAAATGAAAATTAAAGTTTGAAGAAATAAGTATTAGATTTATGAGGTTTGAACATTTTTACTGACATATTTTCCAATACAAAGCATCAATACTTTGTGTACTGATCAATATCTAGTGTATATACATCAATATATCAATATTTAGTATACACTTGCTGTATACACTATAATTACATCGAACTTAAACTACCATGGATCATGGACTTTATGCACTCCCAACATAAAGTTAACTAACATTACTGATGATCTGATCCTGTAAAATGTATCCTAATATAAAATACTACTAAGAGATGTTATATTTAACTCACTATACCTTAATGATATAATACTATGTTGTGTGTAATAAATTATATATTTTAAGTCATGTTTTCCTATATCCATACACAATACAACCTCACATAAACTGTTTGTATACAAACTGATGAACGTATAAAAAAAAAAAACACAAAAATGTTAGTAATTACACTAGAGGAAATTTAAACAAACTCGACAGAGCTGTTGTATAAAGTTACAAGAGACACGAAAATTTCAAGAATAAAGTAATACATTCTCTTCACCAATTCATTGCCAAATAAAATGCAAACTGATAGCTGCTATTAGAAAATTAATTTCAAACTTTAAGGTAACCTCTTCAACTATTCAGCAGTTATCATCATGCTAGTAAGCACAGATGCACACACCATGTATAGTTAAGTAATTTGTCTACAAAATTAGTTAATTTTAAAAGATTCAAGTATTAGTCAAAACGTTTTGGCAATGACTGCTGTAAACACTGAAATTAGTTTCATTCTCAATCAACTATATTATTATGTACAATGTCTATTTAAAATATGTAAACACAATGAATGAGAAAATTTAATTCTGAGATTTGAAAACATAGCTTTTCAATTGCACATAAAATGCAATGAAGCCATCAGGCCCAGAAATACTCCTCATCCAGAACATCAAAGACATCTGCCCGGAATGACACTAGCTGGAACTTCCGCACCCTTCAAGCATCACCACCAACACTCATCGCACACGGGTCTACATGGTATCATTTGAGCTCTTCAAAAGTACAGGTGGGAGCATTCCAATTACTAAACCAGTCAACTACAACTCCACCAGTTTTAAATCAAGTGTAACTGACATTTTATACCTGCTCTTAAACAAAAGCGGACCAGAAGTCCAGCCGTTTCAAATAAAATATTGTAACTAAACTTTGGCATAATTTAAATTGATGTTGTAATATAAATCAGACTAAAATTCAATTGTTTGAAGGCTTTTAACTAAACATGTTATGATAACGAAAATAGCACTAATAACAATTGTTACTGGCTACACGAGTATTTTATTGCAAGTCCTGTCACTCTGGGCTCCAGCACACTTTTCGCTTCTGCTAGGCCAAGTGGTCTAGTTTTTAAATTTTACGTAACGGTCTAAGTGGCTGTTACAAATGGTAGCAGAGTGTGGTTATAACATCTACGTGTACTGACCTGAAGGTGGCAGGATTTGCAATGGGATTTAAGAGTTCACATATTTTCTGGGTCTGAGAGGAAGGTTGAGTAGTTATATATACATTTAATATTTATAAAATGAAATTAGTTGAAATTTTTATTAGTGTTTGTGGCCATTAATTGTTTTATGAATCTAGAAAATGTTTGATATATTTTTGAAAGGTGTGTTATTACCATTGTTATTCTTAGTGCAAATTATGTCTTTGAATGTTACAATTGCTTCATTATTTTAAATGTTATTATTAAATTGTAAACCAGAGGTAATGTATATAATTCTGTGGGGTCACACACACTTATATGTTTGTTTGTCATGTATTTTATTCAAGTTTGCTTATGGGGGACGTGTTGAGCCTAGTTCTCGGTTTTGACTTAATTTACTGTGTATGAATTAAACCGGGTACTTTCCATTTAAGGTTTTGTGTAGCCCGGGAAAAAATTTCTGCATGCCCCTGGTTCTGTCAGACCTTGTTGGAGTTGGTTATAACCTGTTCTACCCTGGTAGGGATTGATCTAAATTCTTGAATGATACCATATGATTTAATGATCTCCCAGCTCTGAAGTGATTGTACTGATGGTTTTATTAATATAGATTATTAACTTTCACTTGTGAACTTACTTTGTTTCCTCCTGTACGTGTTTCGGCGTGATGTGCACCTTCGTCAGCGGTGTGAGACAGACTGTCAGTAACTTGTAACGGTTTTTTAGTTGGTAGGTTGAGTGGGGGTGGTGTGTGGTGGAAGGGAATTGGCGGGGGGATCCGAATTATTGTTTGTTTTATGTATAATTGTGTCAAAGAGTGTGTGTGATTTATAGTGTAATTGGTCGTTAAGTATGTTGTTTGGTTGTGTTGTGTAGTGTAGTGTTTGTATATTTCATATTGTTCTGCTGTGTTAAGTTTTCGACTTTTAGGTAAGTAGTGTAATATCTCAAGATTAGTATCTATGATGGTGTAGCTGTGGTTTTTTGTGTGTATGTGTGTGGCAAATGTGGAATGTATGTTGTTGCTGAATAGAGCTTTTAGGTGTTCAGAGTAACGTGAAGAAAAAGATCTTCCCGTCTGGCCTATATAGAAACTATTACAATCATTACAGTTTAATTTGTAAACACCTGTTTTGTTGTATTTATCTATGTCCATGTTTGTATCATTGATGTGTTTTTTGATGGTATTGTTTGTTCTGTATTCTATTTTGTACTTGTGTTTCCTGAATGTGTTGGCGATTTTGTGTGTGTTGGAGTTATGGTATGTGAGTGTGATGTATTTATTTTGTTGTGTGCTGTTGGTATTTATTGTTTTGTTGTTTTTGTTTATGATGTGTTTGTGTAGTTTGTTTATTAAATTAGGGTTGTAGCCGTTTTTTATTGCTATATATTTGATTGTGTTGAGTTCTTCGTTATAATCCTGTTTACTTAATGGTATTTTTGTTAGTCTATGGAGCATATGGTTGAATGCTGCATGGTTTGATATGTTGTGTATGACCATGTCAGTTGTGGTTGGTTTTCTGTATATTTTATAAGTGTGTGTATTGTTTGTTTTGGTAATTGTTAGGTCCAGAAAATTTATACTATTGTTTTGTTCTATTTCCAGTGTAAATTTTAGTTTGTGGTGTATTGTGTTTATGTATTTGTGGAAGTTTTCGACCTGTCTTGTATTGCCATTAAATAAAAGTAATATATCATCCACGTACCTGTGCCAATAAATGATTTTGTTGTTGTATTTGAAGTTTGTGTGTATATCTTGTTGTTGTATGTGAAGTCTTTTTGCTCTGTAATTATTTTGGTGAGTGTGAAGATCTCTAGTATGTGTGTTTCGGGCGTGTTGTTTTGTCCGAGTAAATGTTCAAGTGTTTGTATGGTGTCTTTAATGGGTACATTGGTGTATAAATTGGTTATGTCAAAAGATGCTAATGTTGAATTGTGTGGGATGTGGATGTGTTCGGTTTTCTTGACCAGTTCTATGTTGTTTTTGACAGAAGTGTTGTTACTGAGATTAATGTTTTTCCTGATTATTTTGTCTAGGTGTCTTGCGATTTTGTGGGAGGGTGCTTGTGTGTTGTTTATTAAGGGTCTGATGGACATATTAGGTTTGTGTATTTTCGGTAGAGCATTTACTTTTGGGGAGTTAGGTTTGATTTGTTTGAGGTATTTGGTGCTTTCTGGTTGGATTATGTGTTTTGCGTTATTTATAAATTTGTTTATTTGTTTTTGTTATTTTACTGTGGGGTCCTTTTTTAATTTGTTATATTGTTTTCGGTAAAGAATTTCTCAACTTTAATGTTTAGTTCTTGTTTGTCCATTATGATGTTTATGTTCCCTTTATCAGCTTTTAATATCGTTATGTTGTGTTCAAGTAATTTTTGTTTTACATTATTTAGCATTTTAATTTTGTTGTTGTGTCCTTTTGGTTGTTTTTGTGTGCATTGTAATTTACGTTTTATGTTATGTAGTATGGAATCTTGATCGTTAATGTGCGTGTTTTGTACAGCTGTTTCGGTGTCTATGATTAAGTCGGGTATATGTCTATTGTGGTTGTTGTTGTTGGGTGTATTGTTTTTTAAATTATTTTGAGTCCTTTGTTTAATAAAGTTATTTCGTCATTTGTGAAACTAATGTCAGTTGTGTTTACTATGCGTGTGTGGAATTTGTGTGTCGGTGTGGAAATTGTTTCTATTGTGCATGTTGTGAGGTTTGTTATTTTTTTGTTATGTCGATCTTGTATTATCGATTTGAGTTTGTCTATATTGTCTTGTGTGTGTTGTATTACATTTTCGAGTTCGATGTGGTGTAACATTTGTGTTAGTTTTACATGTAAATTGTAGGCCTGTCTGTTGACTGTGTCTTTTTTGTGGTATAAATAATTGATTATGTTGTTTAGGTATAGTTTTCAGCTTTTCGTTTGGTTTGAAGTGCAGCATGTGTGTTTTGTTTTATTGTAATTTGTGCGTGTGCTGGTATGATGTTGTGTTTTCGGCATGTTTTATTGAAGGCGATTTTTAAGGAAGTTTTCGTTACTTGTTGTTTGACGTTTCTGTATTTGTTGATGAAATACGCTTTGTCTGCAGTATTATAGTTGTTTTGATAGTTCATCTTCTTTTTCACAGCACTAAATTATGGTGTTAATATTATTATGGTTTTAATTCTAATTGTTGAGTTATTGGGTCGTGATATGGGAGTTACCCTGAACAATATATATATATATATATATATATATATATATATATATATATATATATTGTAACGTTACATAACCCCTGCCCAAATATGATAACATAATCACCAGAGAAAAACCAGTAATCACCCACTTTAAAAGTCAGAAATGGGGATTAGGTATCAAGCTATGAGAACCTTTGTACTCTAAAAACACTGTAAACATTGTAAACAATAATCATAAGAGTGCAGTGTACGAAGTGGAACATAGTATAACCGGTGAAAGTGTCAAACATTTAAAAAAAGAGCATCTCACAAATTTGTGCTGGAGATGAAAAAATCAGTATGGTAGCAATAGACTATGATACTATTGACAAGTTTTGTATTTTTTGTATTTTGTTATAATTTTATATTGTGTAGGCCACAAAGGTCTTATAACTAGGAGTAATATTTTTGTTTACTATAATTATTTTGTTTAGAGGTAAAATAATCCAGGGTTATATATAAAATAATAATAATGGCAAAATAATACTATGTTAGCAAGATGGCATGTAAAAAATAGTGTAGAGTAAGGATACCTTAAATAAATTGTAAGTCATAAATAAAACAAAATAAAAGGAATTAAAATATAAAATACCAGTAGACAAGTTTAAGTAAAGATATAAAGAAAAACCGTAAATAAATTAAATTTGATTATAGGTAAAATCTGTAAAGGATTATTTTTTCTAAAAGAAGAAATGAAATAATAATAATTATTATTAGCCTATATACTAAAAGGTATCTAGATTAGCCAATAAAAAACCATAAATTTCTTGGTTACTATGAGTAACTAACTAACAAGAAATGGAATTTAATTGTTCAGATATATTGGAAGTGAGCAGTTGAAACTAATGTAATGTTCGGTAAAAAATTAAGAAAATTATAACTACTATTCGGAACTAACCATCACAAAATTAATAAATTTAATGAGTGATATCCACTACATCCTAGACATCCTTGGAACAGAATAATTCACGCCAGCAAATTGATGGAAATTGTAAAATCAGCTATCCATTTTCGAGCCTAGTCTACAGAAATTCAACATCGTTGGGTGAGATAGTTTCCTTTTAAAATTTAACTAAATTACACCTCAACTATAAACTTAGAACACTAGAAACAGCACCATCTCTTTAAATTCATCTGGAAACAAGGTGAACATAAACTTTATTTTAATTAACCAAAACACAGCAAAACGTGGTCTTGTTAATAACATTCTGGCAGCCATGATGTTTAGTGTTTGTTTTTGTCAGTGAAGAAAGGTAATCTGCGCTCTAGCGGTCAAAAAATCAACTGCATGATACAGATTATATACTAATTTTAAAATAATTTATGTAAAGTTTGATACTGACACATATACATTTCTGACTTCCTCAAAGTTCAAAGAACCTTAAATAACCCTGGGAAATTAATTACTTATTTCTTTCTCTTTATTAAAACTGAAATAAATATTTGTTATGTGATATATGTTCGTAAAAGTAAGATCAAAATAACTCTGTGATTTATGAAGTAATCGATTGTAAATTCATGTTTTGGGAGACCATAAATGTTAAATAAATTCAAGGAATGCCTTGTGTTTAAATAATAAAATGTGTATTATTTCCAGTAGATGGTAGTTGGTTACAGGTAATAAGAAGATCGAGAAGAGAAAGGGAATCAGTCCGGACATCAAGAAATTATTACATACTATTTGAAGTCATTTAACCTCAAATGGGTTCGTAAAAGCAGAAAACAGCTGATGCCACGAGCAGAAAAAATTTGAAATATTCGATCGTATACAAAGAGAGTAATTCTCTTGGCCTTTCTTTACTCTCTCTCCTACCTACTGTCAAACAACGGTATTGATTTAATACAGACAAATTTAAGAAAATCATTCAATATTCTTTCATAATCACACACACTCGATTTTAAAGGCATATAAAACAAAGATAACAAATTCTGTAACTCTTAATTAAGCGAGATTTTCGAAGAGTAATAACTCGAGAGATCAGAGTTTACTCGCGAGACGTTACCAAAAAAAAAAAAATATATATATATATATAGTAATGTAACAAAATAGGAAGACTAAATAAATGTAAAAACTCAAAAATAAAAAAGACCTATAAAAAAATAATTGAAACTAAAACAATAATAAATTACAATGAAGTACAATACATTTAGTAAATGGAGTAATGTACCATAATATATAAGATTAAATGATAAGAGTGCAGTGATAACGAGCATAAACCAGTGAATAATAATGAGTGATAATCAATCAAACGGAATTGAGAAAATTAGTGGCAGTGTTTAGGTGAGTTGATAAATCATCACCATAAAATCACCACAAATAGGTGGTGAAAGCTCATAGCAAACTAAGTGTTTTACAAACAACGATCACAATCAAGTGATAATATTGTGTGTATGAACAACAAAGTTAATAATAATTGTTTATGTTCCCAATTCCTTACTACTATAGAAACAGGACTATATTTAAGTGAAATGGCAACCGTTAATTATCATACAAAAAGAATGATTAATAAATAAAACACAGCAAAGTGGGCTGAAGGGAGACATGGTTACTATGTGTTGAACCATTATATAGTTTAGTTATGTAAATGTTCTTTATGTAAATGTAAACTTACATGACAGTAAGTTAATACAATAATATATCTTTTGTGTGTTAAAATAAGAATACATCTTTGTTTGTTAAAATAAGGTTATAGGAATGTAATGAAGAGTATAGCTTAAATAATTCATCAGAAGGTAACAAAGGAATAAAAAACAATACAGTTGGTAAAGTTAAAGCAGTATACCAAGCAATAGGCCAATACTAGTGTTTTAGGATTGGTCATATAACTAATTATGGTAAACTGCAGAAATAAGAAAATGTTATGGTATATTAAACAGTATTTAAAGTCGTTGAAAGTTAATTTAAATGTTGAAAATTTGTTAGAATACAGTCATGGAAACATGGCATGAATTTAAATGTTTATAAAGTTTGTTAATGAAGAAATAGAATAAGGGTATAATACATTTTAATACAATGTAGTAGAATTTCAGAGAAAATTTGTAATTAATCATAAGCCTTTAAATTAACAGGACAAATAATGATTGTAAAAGAACAAAACAAGGAATTAAAGAAACAACAGGGCCTAGGCAGATGTTAAACATTAAAACTAGTATCAAAATTAGTCAACAAAAAAGTCAAACCACTGTGAATTAGTGAAAGTTAAGGCAGAATTGTTAAATAGATTTTCTTTTTTATGGTAATCACAATGTACTAATTAGTTTAAGGAATTATAACATGATTTTGTGAAAGTCAAATGACTAAATGGCTTACAAAACATGATTTTGTAAATCACAAAAAATACTTATTAGGTCACACACACAGGTCATATCAGGTTTGTTTGTAATAACATAAGGAAAACCATTGTGTAAATTAAAATAAGTAAAATTAGGTAATAGTTAGGGAGTAATTTATACCGGAAGGTGAAAAACCCATTTATTTGTAATAATACTAGTCATGTGACCAATGAGGAATTAGCAAAATTTGGTCAAGACCAACTGAAAGAGTAAGAAAACGAATTAATTGATTGTTAGACTTAAATGCAAGCAGGTCAACTCTGTGGAGTGAAGAACAAAAAGTTCCATCAAGTATCAATTCTGAGTGTGTCAAAAGAAGAAGAAATAATTATATAAACTAAGACGTTATTAAAAAATGAAGATAATATAAATCAACAAGCATAAAATAAGAAAAGAACAAGTAATAAGTAAAGTATAAAATTAAAATAAAGTGAAATTGTTTCAACTAAATATGGTAAGAATAACTTTATTCTAAAGACACTATTAACGACCACATAACACCAAGAATTACTTCACAGACACTTTTAAACAACATCACAGTGAAAGAAAAAGAATAAATAACTATTATTACAGTGAACACTTAAAACAAATTCATTTATTTAAATGAAAAAGTAAAGGAAAAACATTCATATTAATCGAGGTAGAATGCTGTCGGCCATCTTCAAAACAGTTCGTCACCATTTCAAACAAGGCCAAACGACGCCATGTTTATGAACTCTGGTTAAACGAATTAAATAACTATTAATTTATATTTTCAAACAAAATCAACTATTTATGTATTAGTAAGTAAGATTCATAATTATTTGTAAGTATTGTACTTCTAAAACGCATTTTCTGACTTTTGGTAGCAGTTAAAAAAGAACCTGAAAATTAATATAATAAGAATTAGTAAAAAATAAACTTTGTGAAAATCGACCTGAGGTAAAGAGTCGATCTGGGAACGACACTTTCGACTCAAGAGTCTTATAATAAAATAAAAAGATTTAATTACTACTGAATTGAGTTTTATTTGGTAAATAAATTTAGTTAAAAGGATTTTAGGTATCAAAGGAAGGAAGAACACACGTTGATGATTGGAACGTCTTCGAGAAAGAGTGAACATAACCATAATATACCTATATTATGAGTGAACATAATATAACCTATATTCTACAAGTCGATTCCACAGTCGAACCAAACTTCCTCAAAACATTTCTTTAAAATAAAATTTTACCGAACTGATAGAAACCAAATAAGCATTGAATAATAATTTTTAACAGTTTAATCCCGAATTAACTAATTCGGACAACGAAGATAAAACAAAATTAAAGTAAAAAATACGAATAATTAATAAATAAATAATTAAAATATTTAGAAAAAAAATTTTTTAATTTTAATTTTTTAATAAAATATTTTTTTCTATAAATACTATAACACTATTTTTTGATAACGACAAAAGAAGGAAAGTAGTCTTCACATTACCGAATGGCGCTCCAACGCGGGGCTTAACCAACTTGACTCAAGATTGAGAATAAAATTGTTTACAATAATTATTCCATATAGCAAACATAGTATTCACGTTACAAAATATATATACATATATATTAATTTTTTTGGAGAATACGGTTATGGTCGGACCATGCACCCTTGTTGTTGACATTGAGTTGAATTTCGAATGATCCTTGAGCATTTTTAAATTCTCTGGATTTTGAGAATTAGCTGAAGATTTAATGAATTGTACTTGTTTATTGGGTGTCGTGTTATAGTGTTTATTCTAGTGTTATTGTTGTTGTGTGTTTGGTGAATTCAGGGAGCTTGCTCTGCCTTTTGTCTTCACCTCCTTTCTCTTGCTTCGCTAGGAGACCCTGAAGCCACTTGTATGAAGTCAAGTTTTTCCTTCTTCTGTCATGTGTTTGTGTTGAACTGTTGTGTCCATTTTCTTTTTTAATTACGTAAATTTTGGCGGCCGAGAATGAGCTTAGTCCAAGTAGATCTCACATCAATTTTATTGTAATTCTGATGTCTTTATTATCCGTCCCCGTTTTAGGAAGAGTCCCATTGGTTCAGGAGATAATCAGGACTAGTGAGCATCCTAGATCCATCAAATATGTACGGTACGGAAATAACATTTCACGGTACATTCAACAGTGCTTTCTTCACAGGTGTCCTATCTTCTTCCAGAGAAAAATCTACTCTGTATTGGTACAAGCACCAATCAGTTTTGGCCACAAATGAAAAATAATTGGCAGTCAACATTATCTTGTCCCCAAGTTTCCCTGGTTTGGAGTCAACAGGTGCAGGCTGGGTGTGGTATGGTTCAATGGCTCCTCCAGTCATGCGCCTCCCACGCATGGGTCCATGGATACCATTATCCCCACCATCAGGTTCTCTTCTGGATTCTCCTAAACTCATTGCCTGTACTCGCTGTTGTAACATGGCTGCACCTTCTCCTCCTACTCCACTACAGTGGGAAACTCTATCAGCGCCAATACTCTGGGGAACTGCTTCTGCTGTTGTCATGGTGGACCACATTGTTGCTGTGGTTCTCCACGTTGTTCACTGGGACGTTTCTGTTGCTGCTCCTGCAGTGGTGGACCCTGTTGCTGTGTTGGCTGTTGTGCCCGGGCTCGTGCCCACCCCCTCCCTCACGCTTGTCCACCCTGCTGCTACATTAAAAAACGATTGGCTCGCTGAAAATACTAGTGTATAAGGCTGATGTCTTTGGAGCATTCTTAATATGAAGTCTGCTTTCTTCCCAACCCAAAACATGAAACTTGCATATCGACATGCGATCAATCGCTGACCCCACTTAATGAATTATGTAAAAAAGGGGTTAAATTCGTATAGGGAGAAAAGCAACAGAAAGCTTTTGGGGCGCTTAAGGAGGCCATCATGTCTCCCCCGGTGTTAAGGATACCCGATTTTCTAAGCAGTTCGGTTGTGCTCAGGGCTGTTCTTTCCCAAGTTGTTGATGGTGCTAGGCTCCAGTGGCTTTTATATCTCGGACCTTGACCCAACAAGAAAAGAAGTCATCTGTCTATGAACTAAAGTATTTGGCAGTGGTGTACGCTTTAGATAAGTTCAAGCGTTTCTTGGAACATGCTGAGTTCCTACTTGAGACCGATAATCAGGCTCTCTCTTGGCTTCTTGCTCATCCCTGGCAACTGGCTAAAATTGGAAGATGGGTAGTAAAAATTTCATCCTTCAAGTTCAAGGTGCAACACATTAGGGGAACTCAGAATGTGGTTGCTGACGCTTTGTCCCGCATGTTTTCCCTACCCAGTGAAGTTCAATCTGAGCAACCCTGTGCCTTACTGTTAGACTTTCCGCTAGCCTTTACTGATGTGTTACCCCATCAGTTAGATGATGAAGAGTTGGGTCCTATCATCCATAAGTTAAAAGAGGGTAACGTACAGGTCCCATATTTCTTGTCCAAGGGGGTCCTATGTTGCAAAGAAAGAAAAGGACGAGTCCCTAAAATCGTGCTGCCTAGCAAATTAGTGCCCATGGTCTTCAGCTACTACCATAATTCCCTGGTAGGTAGACATAAGGGGATTTCAAAGACCATTTCCAGCATTAAGAAGCATTTATCTGGAAGGGTATGGATAGGGATATTGCTGCTAGAGTTAAGGCGTGTCATCTTTGTGGGTTAAGCAAGCCTGCCCAAAACACTATGTTAGGTTTCTTGTCATCGGACATGGCGAGCAGACCAACGGAGAAGTTATTCATCGACTACGTGGGACCTCTCCCACGTAGCAAGTCAGGTAATTCTTTCCTGCATGTTTGTGTGGATGCTTTCTCTAAGTTTGTCTGGCTATTGCCCTTATGGCAGGCAAACGCTCGGTTAACCAATCTAGCACTCCAGGCCAATATCTTCAGCATTTTGGACTTCCGGCCATCATTGTCTCTGACAACTGTCTCAATGTCCACAATTCAGTTCAGGCGAATTCCGGCGAATGTGCTTCGCAAATGGTATTCAACATGTAACCACTTCCCCTTACTACCCTCAGCCGTCCCACGCGGAAAGATTCAACAGGAATCTTAGGTCTGCGCTGATTGCTTACCACGCAAAGCAACAGAATTGTTGGGACCAGCATCTTAAGTGGTTACAGTTAGCATTCAATACGGCCCTCCATGAGAGTCATAAGGCCGTGCCATTTGAGGTGCTGTTTGGATTCTCGCTGACACTTCCATTGGCCAACTTGTCGAAAATTGAAGATCTTCTGCCTAATACTCCTGACATTAGGACAGCAGACAGGTGGAAAGAGGCCCGGAAGAATCTGCTTCGTGCGCACAAGCATGTCCATGTTCATTACAATCAGGGGCGAATTCCAAATCCTTTTAAGGTTGGGGATTTAGTCTACTGCCAAAACCACCCGATCAGCTCAGCCGTGGACATAAGAGCCGCCAAGTTGTGTTATCGTTGGTCCGGTCCATACCGCATTCTGAGGTTTGTGTCACCAGTGACGGTGAAGTTGGGAGATCCCAACAGTGATATAGAGAAGTTGACCACTCATATATCCAAGTTGAAGTTTTGCCATAGGGCATAAGTATGTGAGTGGTGGTAGAAAGGTTGTCCTGGTTAAGGTATTAATTTGGTTCTTGGGTTCTCAGTTTGTGAGTTTGGGAGGCCTTAGGAGGTCAGAGCTCTAGTGCGCACATGATTTCTTGCCTTTCTTCTTCTTCTTCTTCTGTCTCTTGTCTCTGCATGTTGACCCTGATCACGTCAGGATGTAGTTAACGCACACTTACACACATACACACACAGGTACACATGCACTCCCACAATACATTTCTTCCTTCGTCTTGTTTCGTTTTCCCCTCCGAGTCTCTGTCTTCCTGAGAGTGGTCTATTTTTCTGAGACTCCCAAAGCAGCCAAGATGATAGTGCTTGTCACTGTCAGCAGGAGGCTGTGGATTGGTTGTTGTTTTTGGGCACCCAGGTTGCCCTTTTGGGGTGAGGGTGTGCCGGGGTTTAAATTTTTCCGGCATGATTTAAACATGCATGGCCGCCAAGGAGCGTAACAGCTGGGCGGCACGGCTAAGTCAATTATTTTGGCCGAGTCTGCGCCACGGCGACTCGACCTAGTAAGCCAGTCAACCTTGTCGGCTGGTTGCTGGACGCAGCTGTTAGAAAACAGCTTGCCAAAGGTTATGGATGGCAATTCCCAACATGTTGAGTTTCTGTGGCATGGTGGGTTCAAAGAATACGTGATGCTGCCTCATTTCGTCTCCAACCTTCTAATAGGGTGTTGCTGGTCTGACGGCCCAGGGTGAAGTACTTAGTTGATATCTTTAATATGACTTCGTAGTCTAGTAAAGCGTTTCAGGGTCCCCGTACAGCCAGGAGAAAGGGGGATGCGGAGATAGTGACACCAACACCAGTCACCATCCACAGAGCAGTACAGCAGGATGCTCCCCGAAGTCGTCAGGCCCAGAAATACTCCTCCTCCAGAACATCAAAGACATCTGCCCGGAATGACACTCTGGAACTTATGCACCCTTCAAGCATCACCACCAACACTCATCGCACACGGGTCTACATGGTATCATTTGAGTTCTTCAAAAGTACAGGTGGGAGCATTCCAATTACTAAACCAGTCAACTACAACTCCACCAGTTTTAAATCAAGTGTAACTGACATTTTATACCTGCTCTTAAACGAAAGCGGACCAGAAGTCCAGCCGTTTCAAATAAAATATTGTAACTAAACTTTGGCATAATTTAAATTGATGTTGTAATATAAATCAGACTAAAATTCAATTGTTTGAAGGCTTTTAACTAACATGTTATGATAACGAAAATAGCACTAATAAAAATTGTTTCTGGTTACACAAGTATTTTATTGCAAGTCCTGTCAATCTGGGCTCCAGCACACTTTTCGCTTCCGCTAGGCCAAGTGGTTTAGTTTTTAAATTTTACGTAATGGTCTAAGTGGCCGTTACACTGGTGCTATGGTTGCAGCGTTGCATAACCACCAAAATAGAATAACTAAACTGTAAAATAATATACGAAAACATTAACCAGTTAAAAGTGTCATAAATTTCAACGGAAAGCGTATTAGATTCTATGCAGTAATAATGTTCCAGTGCAATTCAAATGTGGCACGCAGGCTGGTGGTTGTAGGCCGCTTGCAACTTGAACAGTATATGGCAGAGCTTACAACACAAATATATGGGAGAACGTGCGTTACTCTTCACAGTTGCCATATGTTCCCAATGTTAACTAGGCGGTTGCACAAGCTTCTGCAACGCTCCACTAAGTAGCGTTGTAGCTCATCCTTAGTTGTGTTGTGAAGTCAGCAAGCATAGCCTTCTTGATTTGTAAGGTGTCGGGTTTGTGTTTACATTGGTTCAAGGTAAACGTTACCCATTGTTTGAATTTATAAAATTATAGTAATAATTTGGTATAACCACGATTGTGATAATAAAGTGTCAGTTGACTTTTTATTAATTAAACTGTGTGTTAAGTATTATTTTTGTTTTGTTTAAAGCTGCTGTGTGTTTTTGTGTCTGTGCTTTTTGGAGTTACTGATTCTGCGTGCTTTTAAACGTGTTTTTTTGTTAGTTTCAAATGAATAGCGTTAAGATCCAATGGCTAGGATGCCAAATGTCTTCCTTAACAATAAATCAAATTGTAAAATCAGGCGGTCGACAATTTAATTGATCATTTAAAGTAGAATATTATGAAAATACTAACTGGTTATGTGGTTGTGACAAAAGAAATTCTTTATTTTGTTTTTCATGTTTATTGTTTGGAGGGAACCACTGGACGAAATTCGGAATGAAAGATATTAATCATCTATCTGAAAAAATAAGAAATCATCAGGTGTTAAGTGTAGGCCTACATATAAAGAATGCTTTTCAGTTTTCTCTTTTTGGTACGTATAGCACAGAAGTTGGGCAGTGAATACAGATGAAATATTGTTTTATACAAAGAAAGAGTACGCAATAATTAGTTCGTCTTAAATATAATAATAAACTGTATTCGCTTCTGTGGAGCTTTTGAATTCGCTTTGCAGGGTCAAAATGAGGCTGAATCTTCATCAGATCCTGGTGTATTTCGAGGCTTATTTGGTTTCAATTCTGAACTCGACACAGCAATGAAAAATCATTTAGAGGAAGCAACTACATTTAAGGGCACCTCAAAAATCATTCAAAGTGATTTTTTAAATATAATGTTAGAAATATGCCACGAAGAAATAACGAGTAAGATACAAGAAGCAGATTATTTGGCTGTAATTGCCGATGAGACCACTGATGTTGCTAATGTTTTTCAAATGGTCATAGTGTATCGTTGAAAGATATACAGGTAAACAGGTTGAAAGATTCTGGGGTTTCATTGCTTCTCCTAAACATGATCCTCAATCGCTTGCATCATGTTTGTTAGATGAACTGTCTCGACACAACTTACTTGGAATTTCCCATAAATTAACTCCTCAAATAATTGGAAAACAATAACTTTCTATTTTTTTTCCATACAACAGCACTATTTATGATGCACATATGTAGTAGGTCTGCCTCCTATTTAATGTGTTCTGTTAACTCCCCCCCCCCTCAACTGACTACTGCAACCACCAAAATTTGGAACAACCAGCCGCCACTGCAACTGCATCACCATTAGAAATGTGGCACTACTATCACTTTATAGAAAAGTGATAGTATAAGTCCTTGTGTTCATCAGGAAATATAGTGAACAACTTGTCTGGCATAATTAAATTCATTAGAATGATCGGAATCTTTTACCTCACAACTGTATCACACTGTATTGTATCACAGTTGTATATCACAACTGTATTGGAAACTGTATCACAACTACATAGTTACAAATATATGACCTTTATATATTTTTAAGGCAACTAATAAATAATTTACTATACTTCTAATTAACATTTTTTCCTTATTCTTACACTTGACAATTACACCATGCTGTCATGTCCTGTGCCACTCTCTTCAGTTGAAAGCAACACTCCACCTTCTTTTCACTTCACTTTGTACTTTTCATTGTGTTGCTTATAAAACAATTCACAGGGACCCCTCTTATCAACCTTTTCATAACAGATAGATAGACTACTGATTTATGATACAAATATATAAGACCATTAATTTACATAAACAGAATTTGTTGTTAAGCATTTATGTACAATATGTTTGGCAAATGGTGTCTTTTCATAGCGACTACATGTAGCAGATTTTATTTTTATCTCCAAGTCTTAACACTGACGATATATCAGCTTGTGTTTGCCCTAAACAGTAATGACAGTTGTGTTTACAAATCTTGAATATTTTTCACACTAACACAACATTTTAATTCAGTATGTTTCACTATAAAAAACGTTACTTATAAGTCAAACTGAATTCCAAATGTGTGAAACTGAAAAGAATAATGAAAAATCTTAACATGAAAGTGTAATATGCTCATTAATCCTAACAAGTTTTGTTTTGTAATCCTTAAATCAATCCTTAATGCTAGCATTTCAAATCAACTGATAGCCTGTCTATCTACTGAAATATCTAAAAACTAAAACTTCACTTGACAACAAGTATACGAGATGTGATAAAAAACTATCAGGATTGATACTGGCAATGCCAAGTCAGCTGACTTGGCTCAAAAAAAGGGACACATACATTTACTTTACAGTATACTAATTACTCGGTATAAGTTTTATAATAATAGCTGATCTGGTTTGTTTACAAACGTCCATTGTTGTGTTATGTGTTAATCTCATTTTGTGCATTTACCATATCAGAAAAAATTGATCAGGGAATTTGTAACAGATTTTGTCAAAAAGTTGGTGAAACATGTTACACCTGAATACATCTGAAAAGTTACAAAAAGTTAAAAGGGAAGATTGTATGAGTCGTATACAGGTTTATGAGTGGTTTAAGCGTTTTAAAGATGGGCGTGAAAGTGTTAAGAGAGACGAGTGTTCAGGAAGGCCTTTAACCAGCAAGATTGACCACAACGTTGAGCTTGTGCATACTGCTGTGCGAGAAATCCGCCGAAACAATATTTGTGAGCTAGCAAATGATTTAAATATTAGTTTCGGATCAGTCCAGTCCATTCTTACTGATGAGTTGGGAATGAGACATGTTTCTGCAAAGTTTGCACCACAAGTGTTCACAGCTGACCAAAAAGATGCCCAGGTATCAGTTGCTTAAGACCTGCTTGAATGTGCTAAAAACGATGAGAACTTCATTAAATCGATTGTAACGGGTGAAGAATCATGGGTTTATGGATGCGATCCAGAAACTAAGGCCCAGTCTTCAGTGTGAAAGATGCCAAATTCTCCAAGACCAAAAAAGGCAAAACAGAGTTGAAGCAAAGTCAAGACCATGCTCACAGTTTACTTTGATCACAAGGGGATTGTTTATCATGAATCTGCTCCATCAGGCCAAACAGTAAACCAGGATTACTACATTTCTATTTTGAGGCGATTGAGGGATGCAATTTGAAGAAAAAGGTCACAGTTGCATCAGAGTAGTGAATGGTGACTTCAATACGACAATGCACCCGCCCACACGTCACATGCTCTTCAGCATTGTGTTTTCTTGCTAAACACAATATTCCACAGCTTCAGCATCCTCCATATTCGCCAGATATGGCTCCCTGTCACTTTTTTCTCTTTCCGAATATAAAAAATCTATTGAAAAGGAGATCATTTCAAGACATAGAAGAAATAAAAGAAAATGCAACGAGAGAACTTGAGGCTCTTACAGAAGATGACTTTAAGACATGCTTCGAACAGTTTGGAAACTGCTGGAAGAAGTGTGTGGCTGCAGAAGGGAACTATTTTTAAGGAGACAAGTTTACAAATCTGTACCGCTTGTATATTTATGTAAATAAAATGAATGTTGATACTTTTTGATCACACCTTGTATATATTGTTTTCTACTTGATCATCGTAGGTACAGTGGAAAACAAAATAAGTACAAGACACCAATTAAGTCACTATCACCAGCTTTAATTTTTACAGTTAAATAGTTCGTAATTAACAACACAGTCTCTTATAACAAATCAAATAAAAATACAATTTTACATGCAATAAAATGTCACTAATATTAAACACAATGGTATTACAATTATACTGCCCGATTATAAAAAAACTTCACTAATAACCACTTGAACGTACACAGTAATCTCGCCCGATAATAACTCGAACCGCACTGAAAATATATCGCTGCTATACTCTCGAACCGCACGGTCAATAATTTGCACTAATACTGAAACTTAAGGCCGCTGCCGCCATGTATTTATACCTGCGCTCTCAGACCAGAATGATCCTAATTGCGTCTTCTCTCGAATATGCGTCGACAAGTACGTACGCCACACGCGTTACATCGAGATTCTTCTGGCACATTCGACAAACACGTAGATTGTTCTGTGATGTCGTAACACTGCCCCCTCCTTAAGCCTGTTCAACCCGAACTGGCAAACTGTCTCTGAAGTAATACTCGACCACGCGATCTAGGTGGATGTCCTTGCGAAAGATAATTCTCCCGTTCTTCGAATTCAGTCTCGTGTGATTCGAACATCACATTCCCACGAATACGAGTCTTCCGCTCAAGCACTAGTTTCGCTGGAATCACTCCCGTTGTGTCATGTACTGATGACCTAAACACCACTGGCTGATCCAAGTTTGTTTGGTTCTCGTCAACAATCTCTTGGGTAACCTCATCTTCAGCCACTTTGCCCTCGGGCACTTCTATCAGCTCAGGAACAAGCAAGAGTTTTGTCTCGACATCCATAGTTGGCTTTCCAATCACTTCTTTTGTCGTTACACTTATTTGTATTTCCTCTGCTAGTTCTTCTTCCATTTCCGCTTGCAATAGGGAGGGTTCCTCTTGCCCAGACTGGTTGACTTTTTCTTCGACTAATGCCACTCGCTTAATCGAATGGTTGGTAGACCCTGTCATTTTAGCCATGCAAAGCTTTATCTTCTCTTGGCCAACCTTCAGGACATTCTCTCTTAAGCCCACAATGAATCCGTAGGCATTCATAATGTCCGTGCCAAGAATCACTTCATCGACAATGTCTGCAACGAGCATTTGGTGGCTAAACTCGAGAAGACCCAGGCGTACACGTACGTCTACCTTTCCTAGCACCTTGACAGGGCTTCCAGTCACAGTCTGTATTGTACAAGAGCTAATTAGAGGCTGGCGGTTGCTGACTAAGTCAGGGCGCACAATGGATACTGTTGCGCCCGTGTCAACCGTGAATGATGTTGGTTTACCTTCCGCAAATCCATTAACAATCAAGTTTCCACTGGTCTTATGTAGCATGGAAACTGTGTGCTGTTCTGATTTACTTCTCCAATTGGTGCGATCACTCTCTTCTCTCGGTATCTTCTTCTCCCAACAGTCTACCTGTAAATGACCACGTTTTCCACAGTTTGTAACATTTCAGTCTTCTGGCTTTATCCCATCGTTCAAATCATTGCGACTCTCTTGATATTCTGAATTGTTTGTCCGACAACATTCTTTTTCTGCACCCATCGTAATGGCAATATGATACAGGGATCTTCTGACTGCAATGTGATGGCACAAACCCATTAATGTAGCTGACTTGGCAGCTTCAAACTCTAGGGCGTAAACACGAGCTTCTGAGCTATTTCGGTGTCTTGCCATTCGTAACACTTGCTGAAGTTCACAATCTCTGATGCCATAAAAAATGTCTGCACCGCAAACCTTATTCAAAAATCTTCTGGTGCTTCAGGACAGGCCAATCTAATCAATCTGTCGATACTTGCTTCAAACTCTTGAAGACTCTCCCTGGAACGTTGTCGTCTTGTTCTCAACTGAGTAGTACACATCTCGCAAATGTTTATCACCATACCGTAATTCCAGAGCTTTTATCAATTCGGATTAGGTGTTTTGGCTGTCAGGTGGTACTTTCTGTAGTAGTTCTGCTGTGGGTCCTTTTAATGAGAACGAGTGAGACTGCCTTATCTTTCTCTGTCCAATTATTTGCACATGCAGCAGCTTCAAATTGGCGGAGGTACGTTGCCCAGTGACTGCTTCCGTCAAAAGGTTGGAGCTTTGACATGAACTGTCCCTACTGCAGGCAAAGTGACTTTCTCTATTAACTTATTTTCTGCGTATTTTTCTGTCTTTATCATTGGTACAGTCTGTTCACAAAGTTGTTTTGGTTGTACCTTCAGGCACTGCTCGACTTCATTTTTAATCTGCTCTTTTATATTTGTAATCGAGTCTTCTATTTTTGTTGACATAGCTTTTTCCACACTCGTGACTGATTTTTCTACTTCAGCTATTTTTAATGTCATTGATTCTTGTACCTCTGATATTTTAGTAACTTGTTTATTAAGCTCACCTCGTAGGAGACCCAATTCTGCGGTACTGTGTTCTTGCAACTGTTTCTGCATAGCTTCAAAGAGAGCTTCCGTTTTATCTTTTTTCTTTCTTCTGTTTCTAGAATTAATGCTTTCTGCTTTCACATGCAATAAAATGCCACTAATATTAAACACAATGGTATTACAATTATACCGCCCGATTATAAAACGCTTCACTAATAACCACTTGAACGTACACAGTAATCTCGCCCGATAATAACTCGAACCGCACTAAAAATATATCGCTGCTATACTCTCCAACCGCACGGTCAATAATTCGCACTAATACTGAAACTTAAGGTCGCTGCTGCCATGTATTTATACCTGCGCTCTCAGACCAGAATGTTCCTAATTGCGTCTTAGCGCTTGTGTGAACTACGTAATTAACTACGGCCTTGACACAGTCCGAGCGGCTGGCGCCTTAGAGAAACCTCTCGAAAATGCGTCGACAAGCACGTACGCCACACGCGTTACATCGAGATTCTTCTGGCACATTCGGCAAACACGTAGATTGTTCCGTGATGTCGTAACAATATTAATAAATGCTTTACAATTCATTTCAGCATAGATTCGACATTTGCACAATTTTAACTACCGGTACTGATGAAAAATGATTTGCTTGTTTATTTTTATACTACTACTTCATGTCTCTATAGTGAACACATTAAATAGGTATGCTTTTCCTTTTTAGGTTTCCTACTATAAATATTACTTATTATAATGTCTTTCTCTTTAAAGTTAAAACTAACAGCAGGCTTACTTTCATATTTTTTTGCATTCACATAAATTAACATTGGTTATACGTATATAAATTAAAAAGGCAGATGACTTCAGTGAATTGCGTATCATTGAGAACAATAATTTACTTTCTTGTACCATACTGAGAGTAAGAAAGAAAATAATCCTGGAATCATTTTCTTTTTACACCTCACAAATCTATGGATGTCCACAACTGAATGAATAAAATCAATTAACTTTTGAAAAATCAAGAAAACTGTAATAGCTGAAAGTAAGAACTCCATACAAACAGATACACCACTTATTTCTTTGTAATTGAACAATCATACTACAATTATACCTTCCTTAGAATCTTTACTAATTTCTGTTATTTTTCCTAAATGTAACAGCCCCTGGATAAATCTGTGAAGTATATCGATTGAAGGTTTTAATAGCAGATGATTTATGAATGTTAGAGACATTTTAACCATGTGTTTCTGTTCAGATGCATTAACTGTGAATACCAATTAAACAATATACACATAGATAAATTCACAGTTCAGCTTATATAAAACAAAGTTATAACAATAGTTCATTCAATACTGTGAAGCTGTGAAAGAGTTTAAATTGACAAAAATTTTAAATATATATAAAACAAAATCCAATCAGGCATGGTGTTCATGTACTTTAAATGTAGTGATCACAATTTTGTTATCAACCAATATAGGGTCACAAAATATGGCAATCGAGTAGCAAAATCTGTTCAAATAATTACTGCACTTATCTACCGTTTCTCTCATTATCATAATATACATATTTCTTCAGTCTTGTGATACACAACATATAAAAATTGTACAAATTTTTTATGATATTTATATACAGATGGAATAAATAATTCAGTTACATATTTCAATTAACAATCCAGAACTATAAAATAATTATTATTTACAAATTAAAACCACACTAAGGATAAAATAAAATATTGCAGGCCTGATAAAATTTACTTTTCTTAACACCAAACATTTAGCTCATTCCAAAATGAGGCATCCTCAGTGGCTCTGATACTTCACCCTAGAATGGGTGAAACAATTGGTGTTTAGGAAAAGAAATCATAATATATATATATATATATATATATATATATATATATATATATGTGTGTGTGTGTGTGAAATTATAAATGAATTAAAAATTTAATCTTGATAAAACATAAAAACAATATTTCTCTTAATGGAGAAAATCATTTAATCTTGAAAGCTAATCCATATTAGGGATGACAAAAAAGACAATATGGATAATAAAGAGGTATAAAAATGATAGAGGGTGAGAGGTAACTGTAAAACAAAAATAACATAAACTTCATTCTGCTAGAATAGAAAGTGCCAGGAAGAAGAATGCGGCAGTTCATCTATGGTAAAGAAAATATTGGAAGAAGCCAAAACTAACTGTGAGCTGTAGTCATTTAACGAATTTCACTCTTTTACCACCAACAATCAATTGACAATGCCAAAATGTCCTGCTTAAAAAGAGGTTGGTAATTTATGTGTCAATCAACTTAACATATCCGTCACTACAGACTGCATCAATTTCTGAATTTGAATAATAATATCTTAACATTTTATGGACATTTTAAAAATCATACAACTTATATGCAAGATACTGATATACCTGAATTTAGTGAAAAAGATAATAGTACTCAATTTTCTTCACAAGAATGTATCCACATTGTAATATAAAAGAACCTAATTGTGTGTGTGTGTGTGTGTGTGCGTGTGTTTATTTATTTATATACATATTTGTTCACATTATTCGTGTATATATATATATATATATATATATATTATTATTATTATTAATAATAAAAAATAACATTTTTCTTAAAATAATATAGTTTTTTTGAATATTTTACAGTGACAATAAAACTACTATTCTGATAGTTAAACTATCGAGACATTGTAAAATATTTAAAAAATATATTACGATACATTTTGTGTTTTGTGACGAATAACCTCTCTCTCTTCTCTCCGCACGCTCCATAATTCTCTCGTCATGAATGCATTGCGTATGTTCAGTCTGCTTGAGGCCCATATAAACAGCTGTTGACTGTTTTTTCATCCGTCGTTTATGATAACCTCTGTAGTTTTTATAATTACAGTTATAATTATCGTTATTATAGTTATCGTTTGCTTTATACTTACTGTGCGTATAGTTAATATTATAATTATCACAATTTTGCGTAGTGTTTCGTATAGATGATTTACCATTACGTTTCTCGTTACAGTGATACTTATTGTATGTTAAGTGTTTTACAAATATATTTCTTTTATGTGATTTATTACTGTGTGTGTAACTTGCGACTTGGATATTCCTATCAATAAGGTATGATCGCTGAATTTTTATTTTGCTCTCTTCTTTAATGTTAATTATTTCTCTAGAATTATCATTATTAATTATGAACTTATTTTCTTTCGTATCTTCAATTATTATGGTTTCTTCCCATATCATCGTTTCACATATTTGTTCCGTTTGTTAATCAATTATTGCACATATATTTTCTCCAATCGTGTCCATATGTGAGTTGGTATCAACAACCTTTTCTGTTAACTCTTTTACTTTCTTCGTTATTTTTATGGTGTCCTGTTTAAAATTTTCAGACTGTTCCTCTAATTTATTATTTAACTTTTCAGTTTGTTCCTCAAGTTTAGCATTTAGATTTTCTTTCTGTTTGGTGCTTATTTCATCTACCCAAGCATGCATCATGGTTTGTAGTGCTTCCATGTTCAGGCTTTCTGGTGCTGCCATCATGAATACGATGTATTTAAATTTATTTTTAAAATTATTATTATTATTATTATACAACCGTTCGGTATTTTTTTATTGATTAATTTGTTTATTTTTTTTATTAGTAACTATTATTATACTCTTGTTAAAATTACACCTGTTATCATATACATCAATGTATTGGTGGGTGCCAGTTATGTCATTACACACAACAAAATAAACAACATACAAAAATAGTCATAAATAAACATCAATTATTATACATAAAATCCTATGCACACATTTAACAATAGAGCATACATTTATTTATTAAATGTGGGCGTGTTGTGCCACACGTTAACGGGCGACAAAATTATACAATACATTTTGTGTATGCAGGTTGTAAATACAAATGTATTTGTGTTTGAGGAGCCCCACGTTCTTGGGACGCCAAAATTATACAACGACACAATGTATTAATTAAATGTAATCTAAATTGTGTAGTGGTATAGCTCATACAACATTACTGATAACGTGTATGTATAATTGGATTTCAGGTGTAATCATAATAAGAGTAGTCCTTTTATGAATCGTAACATGTTTTCATTTCTTTATTCAAACGAAAAAATAAAAAATAAAAATATATGATAATATTTACTTCGCCACAAAATAATCATTATCAATTGTTTCAATGTTTCTTTGTTGCTGTACATTTATCATAAAATAAATCTTATATCTTATATTAGCAAAACTCTATGTTAAACATTTCTTCGTTACACTATAAATTATCGAATACTCAGTCTGAATGTGTGCTTTATAAATTTGTTCTTATTTACATTATTATTCTATGTTTGGCATACATCTTAAGGCTTTATAACATTTTAAACAAACTACTCGAATCGTTAGTCTTCTTCTATATTTCCAACTACTTTACTTTATACGCTTTCAATGAAAAATTAAAATTATTAAATCAATTGTCAATCCTCCAAGCAAGGATTTAATTTATCTTTAAATTAATTGGTCATCATTAAAGAAAATTTTTACTATAGTTAAATTACATTCTCTTATCCCTATCTACATAATTTTTCTTTAATTTAAAATTTTTTAATTAATGTCTTTTCAATGTCTCTATTCTTTTATAATTATAAATTGGTTTTTTATCACCTCAATTCTGCAGATTGTACCCATGTCCTCCGGTGATCTGTCGGTCCTCTCCTACTGGATGTCCTCTTGCGTTTTCTGGTTCCACCTCCAGTCACTCGTCCTTCGTGGTCCCATCTGCTGGCTGTAGAATGGAATGATGTGTTGCTCTGAATCTGCTGCTGTTGTTCTAATAACCGCCTCTATTGCTCTGCATATCGTTCCTCTGCTTGATGTTCTCTCGCCATTTGTCTAGAGTGTTGATGTTTGTAGTTGTAGACTGTTTGTAGACGTCCCATAATTGTAGTTAGTTTTTTTTTTTATTACTTGAACTAACGTATTGTCCGTTGGACTTTCCAATTTATAAACATAAGATCTTGTCGATATTGGACATAGTGTCCAGCTATGTCTGAAGTAATTAAAATGCGCGTCTCTGATGGACAGAGCTTACCGCTGCAATTGAAAACTGATTGAAGAGTATTAAAAATTCTCGTCGCTGACGGACATAGCGTACCGCCATGACTGAAGACTGATTGAAGAGTAAATTTGGCTCTCCTGGGCTCGTATTTATATTCACCAAAAAAACCACACCTGTCGTCACAGGATTCTGCAGGTCAGAAGCTGTCAGTGGCGTCAGTTCCCCCACCATCGTCCAATTCCACATATTCGCACATTTTTGCCAATCGCAATGTCTAATGCGGATTTCAAAGTGATCTAACATTGTCTGATTCAATTACACATGTTATACGTAATTATCATAATGATCGCATCATTAGTGTAATTACTGTGCTCTAAAAATCGCACAGAATTCGCACTGAATGTCATAATTACGAGGGCTATCCAGAAAGTAACAGACGTTTTGAAATAAAAAATTTACAAAATGAAAAAACAAAATTTTATTATATACATTTGAAAGGTACACTCTTAAGCTATTTTTCTACATAATCGCCATTCAAATTAAGGCACTTATCATACCGTGGCACAAGTTTTTCAATACCGTCTCTGTAGAAATCTGCCGCCTGCGATTTCAACCACTGGTTTACACCGGCATGCAGTTCGGCGTCAGTATCAAAGCGTTGTGTAGCGAACCATGTCTTCATCGCTGGGAAGAGGTGATAGTCGCTCGGCGCCAAATCTGGGCTGTATGGTGGATGATCGAACATCTCCCATCCAAAACCATCGAAGAGCTCTCGGGTACGATTGGCCGTGTGTGGACGTGCGTTGTCGTGAAAAAACAAAACCTTCGCACTAAGTTTTCCCCGATGCTTGTTTTGTATCGCGCGCCTTAACTTTCTCAGTGTTTCACAATACCTCTCTGAGTTAATTGTTGTGCCACGTTCAAGAAAATCAACGAGAATCACTCCTTCAGAGTCCCAAAACACAGTAGCCATGATCTTTCTTGCTGACAGCGTTTGCAAACACTTCCTTGGTTTCTTGGGAGAATTTGTGTGTCCCCATTCCATCGACTGCCTTTTTGTTTCACTATTGAATGCTTCACCCAAGTCTCGTCCCCAGTTACGATACGATCGATAACTTTGTTACCATTTTTGTCGTAATCTTCGAGGAAAGTTAGTGCTGCAGCCAGTCTCTGTTTTTTGTGGTCTTCCAATAGGATTTTCGGAATCCACCTAGCACAAAATTTGTGGTAACCAAGCTTTTCCGCCACAGCACCAAACTCCGTGAAATTTGGGGAAAATGTTTCGAAAGTTCCGTAATCGTGAAACGACGATCTTCACGAATTTTGTCATTGATTTTCATCACCAGTTCATCAGTCACAAGGCTAGGTCTACCACTGCGGTCCTCATCGTGAACATTGGTACGGCCATTTTTAAAATCAATGCACCATTGCCTCACTCGGCTTTCACTCATTATTCCTTTTCCGTACACATCACAAAGTTGGTGATAAATTTCAATTGGTTTGTGATTTTTTGCCAACAAAAACCTAATCACAGAATGCACCTCACAAGTGGCGGGATTTTCTATTGCAGCGCACATTTTAACACGTCACAGAGAGCAAAGTAAGAGGGGCACAGACCGCACGCTACCACAGCTGGATGCGTACTGAGTGTAGGAACGTTCTGACACCAAGATGGCGGCTCTATCCCCGCCCACCGCCGCGGTCGGTCAAAACGTCTGTTACTTTCTGGATAGCCCTCGTACATAGAATACACACTGCAAATGTGTCTGATTTTTATGCATTTTTAGAAGTCTTTACAATCTTTCTAATATTTACGGTTGGCTTATAATTAAATAAAACTTTAATTTAGTATCTATTTGGGGTGAGATTGCAAACTTTCAGGCTTGAACAGGCCTCACACACACACACTATTTACTCGTGTATACGCTCTCAGCGGCAATCGCGTGATCTTTCCTGTTGATTCCTGTTCATAATTCAGCTTTCAATTTCACACCTGCTTGTCTATTACATATTACTAAAATTAAATAAAATATTTATTTTATTTTTTACATGCACATTACAGCATATGCTTGTATTGTCGCATTATTCCTCTGCTTGGTAAAAAAAAATTTTTTAATAAATTTATTTATTAAAATTTTTTTTTTCCTATCATTAGACACATTATGTTTTTATATTTCATATTACTTATTTTTATTTGTCTACAACCAATAATAATGAATATTAATTGTTCAATTTTCCTTAGTTGGAGGGTAGAGCAAGTAATGTTCCCTTCTCCCCACACAAGTGTTGCTAACAATGCGTAAGCGTAGCTACTCTTTCCATTGTTCTCCTTTAATCTGGTCCCATTGACCTATTTATTTATTTTTTTTTAATGTGTAGAACTTCCTAAATGAATCTGCATTCTTGCACTGGTAAACATTCTGCATCTTAACATATTATGCCATTCTTCAATCTGGAATTATACATTACCTTAATCATACATTCCTACCATTCTTTACTCTTTTCTTACATTACTTATATAATACATTAACTTTCATTACCCTTTATTACATTTCTTTAACATTACCTTTTGATCGCTCATAATTTTCTTCATTCTTACCTTGTGTTGAAATACACTTCTGTAACAGAATACTCTTTTTAGCTTCGTAGTGTGTCGCATTATCGGCTACAGATGACTGCCTTAGAAACACGTCTATATCCAGACTTTTATGTGCTTAACTCACTCGATGTGTTAATCGTAGTATTTGAGCTCTAAGTAATCTCTGCCCTTGAGTTTCACTATCGCTTTTTTCTGTGTCCTTGCATTTCCACTAAGGTATGAAGTTTTCGCTTAATCAGCCGTTCTGACAATTATACATTTATTTCTCATTTCTAACCTTTTCTTCATATTAATAACAACATCGATAATAACATTCCTTACCATTTTTCTTTGAATACTAACATTCCTTACATTTATTGCAAACATAACATTCCTTATTACTTAACTCCTATTCTTATTAATAATCAGCAATACTATTTTTCATTTAAAAATAATTATTCATTACAATAGAGCATTGAGTGTGGTTTAATTTACACCCTCCCTAGTTTAAGCTATACAATGCATTGTATTGTTTGACCAGGCGCCAGACATTGTTTCCTTTGCCGTATAGTCGTCGACATATAGCAATTTCCGCTTCTCACCCTCGTTAACAATCCATTGTATTCCTCCCTCGTTATTGTGCATACTTACCGTGTGAACGTTTGTTTTGACTGTGTACTTCACCTGTTAGTACGGCAAGAATTTTTTTCTTAGCTGCGACGAATAACCTCTCTCTCTTCTCTCCGCACGCTCCATAATTCTCTCGTCATGAATGCATTGCATATGTTCAGTCTGCTTGAGGCCCATATAAACAGCTGTCGATTGTTTTTTCATGCGTCGTTTATGATAACCTCTGTAGTTTTTATAATTACAGTTATAATTATCGTTATTATAGTTATCGTTTGCTTTATACTTATTGTGCGTGTAGGTAATATTGTAATTATCACAATTTTGCGCAGTGTTTCGTATAGATGATTTACCATTACGTTTCTCGTTACAGTGATACTTATTGTGTGTTAAGTGTTTTACACATATATTTCTTTTATGTGATTTATTACTGTGTGTGTAACTTGCAACTTGGATATTCCTATCAATAAGGTATGATCGCTGAATTTTTATTTTGCTCTCTTCTTTAATGTTAATTATTTCTCTAGAATTATCATTATTAATTATGAACGTATTTTCTTTCGTATCTTCAATTATTATGGTTTCTTCCCATATCATCGTTTCACATATTTGTTCCGTTTTTTATCAATTATTGCACATATATTTTCTCCAATCGTGTCCATATGTGAGTTGGTATCAACAACCTTTTCTGTTAACTCTTTTACTTTCTTCGTTATTTTTATGGTATCCTGTTTAAAATTTTCAGACTGTTCCTCTAATTTATTATTTAACTTTTCAGTTTGTTCCTCAAGTTTAGCATTTAGATTTTCTGTCTGTTTGGTGCTTATTTCATCTACCCAAGCACGCATCATGGTTTGTAGTGCTTCCATGTTCAGGCTTTCTGGTGCTGCCATCATGAATACGATGTATTTAAATTTATTTTTAAAACTATTATTATTATTATTATACAACCGTTCGGTATTTTTTTATTGATTAATTTGTTTATTTTTTTTTATTAGTAACTATTATTATACTCTTGTTAAAATTGCACCTGTTATCATATACATCAATGTATTAGTGGGCGCCAGTTATGTCATTACACACAACAAAATAAACAATATACAAAAATATTCATAAATAAACATCAATTATTATACATAAAATCCTATGCACACATTTAACAATAGAGCACACATTTATTTATTAAATGTGGGCGTGTTGTGCCACACGTTAACGGGCAACAAAATTATATGATACATTTTGTGTATGCAGGTTGTAAATACAAATGTATTTGTGTTTAAGGAGCCCCACGTTCTTGGGACGCCAAAATTATACAACGACACAATGTATTAATTAAATGTAATCTAAATTGTGTAGTGGTATAGCTCATACAACATTACTGATAACGTGTATGTATAATTGGATTTCAGGTGTAATCATAATAAGAGTAGTCCTTTTATGAATCGTAACATGATTTCATTTCTTTATTCAAACGAAAAAATAAAAAATAAAAATATATGATAATATTTACTTCGCCACAAAATATTTATTATCAATTGTTTCAATGTTTCTTTGTTGCTGTACATTCATCATAAAATAAATCTTATATCTTATATTAGCAAAACTCTATGTTAAACATTTCTTCGTTACACTATAAATTTTCGAATACTCAGTCTGAATGTGTGCTTTATAAATTTGTTCTTATTTACATTATTATTCTATGTTTGGCATACATCTTAAGGCTTTATAACATTTTAAACAAACTACTCGAATCGTTAGTCTTCTTCTATATTTCCAACTACTTTACTTTATACGCTTTCAATGAAAAATTAAAATTATTAAATCAATTGTCAATCCTCCAAGCAAGGATTTAATTTATCTTTAAATTAATTGGTCATCATTAAAGAAAATTTTTACTATAGTTAAATTACATTCTCTTATCCCTATCTACATAATTTTTCTTTAATTTAAAATTTTTTAATTAATGTCTTTTCAATGTCTCTATTCTTTTATAATTATAAATTGGTTTTTTATCACCTCAATTCTGCAGATTGTACCCATGTCCTCCGGTGATCTGTCGGTCCTCTCCTACTGGATGTCCTCTTGCGTTTTCCGGTTCCACCTCCAGTCACTCGTCCTTCGTGGTCCCATCTGCTGGCTGTAGAATGGAATGATGTGTTGCTCTGAATCAGCTGCTGTTGTTCTATTAACCGCCTCTATTGCTCTGCATATCGTTCCTCTGCTTGATGTTCTCTCGCCATTTGTCTAGAGTGTTGATGTTTGTAGTTGTAGACTGTTTGTAGACGTCCGATAATTATAGTTAGTTTTTCTTTTTTATTACTTGAACTAACGTATTGTCCGTTGGACTTTCCAATTTATAAACATAAGATCTTGTCGATATTGGACATAGTGTCCAGCTATGTCTGAAGTAATTAAAATGCGCGTCTCTGATGGACAGAGCTTACCGCTGCAATTGAAAACTGATTGAAGAGTATTAAAAATTCTCGTCGCTGACGGACATAGCGTACCGCCATGACTGAAGACTGATTGAAGAGTAAATTTGGCTCTCCTGGGCTCGTATTTATATTCACCAAAAAAACCACACCTGTCGTCACAGGATTCTGCAGGTCAGAAGCTGTCAGTGGCGTCAGTTCCCCCACCATCGTCCAATTCCACATATTCGCACATTTTTGCCAATCGCAATGTCTAATGCGGATTTCAAAGTGATCTAACATTGTCTGATTCAATTACACATGTTATACGTAATTATCATAATGATCGCATCATTAGTGTAATTACTGTGCTCTAAAAATCGCACAGAATTCGCACTGAATGTCATAATTATGAGGGCTATCCAGAAAGTAACAGACGTTTTGAAATAAAAAATTTACAAAATGAAAAAACAAAATTTTATTATATACATTTGAAAGGTACACTCTTAAGCTATTTTTCTACATAATCGCCATTCAAATTAAGGCACTTATCATACCGTGGCACAAGTTTTTCAATACCGTCTCTGTAGAAATCTGCCGCCTGCGATTTCAACCACTGGTTTACACCGGCATGCAGTTCGGCGTCAGTATCAAAGCGTTGTGTAGCGAGCCATGTCTTCATCGCTGGGAAGAGGTGATAGTCGCTCGGCGCCAAATCTGGGCTGTATGGTGGATGATCGAACACCTCCCATCCAAAACCATCGAAGAGCTCTCGGGTACGATTGGCCGTGTGTGGACGTGCGTTGTCGTGAAAAAACAAAACCTTCGCACTAAGTTTTCCCCGATGCTTGTTTTGTATCGCGCGCCTTAACTTTCTCAGTGTTTCACAATACCTCTCTGAGTTAATTGTTGTGCCACGTTCAAGAAAATCAACGAGAATCACTCCTTCAGAGTCCCAAAACACAGTAGCCATGATCTTTCTTGCTGACAGCGTTTGCAAACACTTCCTTGGTTTCTTGGGAGAATTTGTGTGTCCCCATTCCATCGACTGCCTTTTTGTTTCACTATTGAATGCTTCACCCAAGTCTCGTCCCCAGTTACGATACGATCGATAACTTTGTTACCATTTTTGTCGTAATCTTCGAGGAAAGTTAGTGCTGCAGCCAGTCTCTGTTTTTTGTGGTCTTCCAATAGGATTTTCGGAATCCACCTAGCACAAAATTTGTGGTAACCAAGCTTTTCCGCCACAGCACCAAACTCCGTGAAATTTGGGGAAAATGTTTCGAAAGTTCCATAATCGTGAAACGACGATCTTCACGAATTTTGTCATTGATTTTCATCACCAGTTCATCAGTCACAAGGCTATGTCTACCACTGCGGTCCACATCGTGAACATTGGTACGGCCATTTTTAAAATCAATGCACCATTGCCTCACTCGGCTTTCACTCATTATTCCTTTTCCGTACACATCACAAAGTTGGTGATAAATTTCAATTGGTTTGTGATTTTTTGCCAACAAAAACCTAATCACAGAATGCACCTCACAAGTGGCGGGATTTTCTATTGCAGCGCACATTTTAACACGTCACAGAGAGCAAAGTAAGAGGGGCACAGACCGCACGCTACCACAACTGGATGCGTACTGAGTGTAGGAACGTTCTGACACCAAGATGGCGGCTCTATCCCCGCCCACCGCCGCGGTCGGTCAAAACGTCTGTTACTTTCTGGATAGCCCTCGTACATAGAATACACACTGCAAATGTGTCTGATTTTTATGCATTTTTAGAAGTCTTTACAATCTTTCTAATATTTACGGTTGGCTTATAATTAAATAAAACTTTAATTTAGTATCTATTTGGGGTGAGATTGCAAACTTTCAGGCTTGAACAGGCCTCACACACACACACTATTTACTCGTGTATACGCTCTCAGCGGCAATCGCGTGATCTTTCCTGTTGATTCCTGTTCATAATTCAGCTTTCAATTTCACACCTGCTTGTCTATTACATATTACTAAAATTAAATAAAATATTTATTTTATTTTTTACATGCACATTACAGCATATGCTTGTATTGTCGCATTATTCCTCTGCTTGGTAAAAAAAAAATTTTTTAATAAATTTATTTATTAAAATTTTTTTTTTCCTATCATTAGACACATTATGTTTTTATATTTCATATTACTTATTTTTATTTGTCTACAACCAATAATAATGAATATTAATTGTTCAATTTTCCTTAGTTGGAGGGTAGAGCAAGTAATGTTCCCTTCTCCCCACACAAGTGTTGCTAACAATGCGTAAGCGTAGCTACTGTTTCCATTGTTCTCCTTTAATCTGGTCCCATTGACCTATTTATTTATTTTTTTTTAATGTGTAGAACTTCCTAAATGAATCTGCATTCTTGCACTGGTAAACATTCTGCATCTTAACATATTATGCCATTCTTCAATCTGGAATTATACATTACCTTAATCATACATTCCTACCATTCTTTACTCTTTTCTTACATTACTTATATAATACATTAACTTTCATTACCCTTTATTACATTTCTTTAACATTACCTTTTGATCGCTCATAATTTTCTTCATTCTTACCTTGTGTTGAAATACACTTCTGTAACAGAATACTCTTTTTAGCTTCGTAGTGTGTCGCATTATCGGCTACAGATGACTGCCTTAGAAACACGTCTATATCCAGACTTTTATGTGCTTAACTCACTCGATGTGTTAATCGTAGTATTTGAGCTCTAAGTAATCTCTGCCCTTGAGTTTCACTATCGCTTTTTTCTGTGTCCTTGCATTTCCACTAAGGTATGAAGTTTTCGCTTAATCAGCCGTTCTGACAATTATACATTTATTTCTCATTTCTAACCTTTTCTTCATATTAATAACAACATCGATAATAACATTCCTTACCATTTTTCTTTGAATACTAACATTCCTTACATTTATTACAAACATAACATTCCTTATTACTTAACTCCTATTCTTATTAATAATCAGCAATACTATTTTTCATTTAAAAATAATTATTCATTACAATAGAGCATTGAGTGTGGTTTAATTTACACCCTCCCTAGTTTAAGCTATACAATGCATTGTATTGTTTGACCAGGCGCCAGACATTGTTTCCTTTGCCGTATAGTCGTCGACATATAGCAATTTCCGCTTCTCACCCTCGTTAACAATCCATTGTATTCCTCCCTCGTTATTGTGCATACTTACCGTGTGAACATTTGTTTTGACTGTGTACTTCACCTGTTAGTACGGCAAGAATTTGTTTCTTAGCTGCGACGAATAACCTCTCTCTCTTCTCTCCGCACGCTCCATAATTCTCTCGTCATGAATGCATTGCGTATGTTCAGTCTGCTTGAGGCCCATATAAACAGCTGTCGACTGTTTTTTCATGCGTCGTTTATGATAACCTCTGTAGTTTTTATAATTACAGTTATAATTATCGTTATTATAGTTATCGTTTGCTTTATACTTATTGTGCGTGTAGGTAATATTGTAATTATCACAATTTTGCGTAGTGTTTCGTATAGATGATTTACCATTACGTTTCTCGTTACAGTGATACTTATTGTGTGTTAAGTGTTTTACACATATATTTCTTTTATGTGATTTATTACTGTGTGTGTAACTTGCAACTTGGATATTCCTATCAATAAGGTATGATCGCTGAATTTTTATTTTGCTCTCTTCTTTAATGTTAATTATTTCTCTAGAATTATCATTATTAATTATGAACGTATTTTCTTTCGTATCTTCAATTATTATGGTTTCTTCCCATATCATCGTTTCACATATTTGTTCCGTTTTTTATCAATTATTGCACATATATTTTCTCCAATCGTGTCCATATGTGAGTTGGTATCAACAACCTTTTCTGTTAACTCTTTTACTTTCTTCGTTATTTTTATGGTATCCTGTTTAAAATTTTCAGACTGTTCCTCTAATTTATTATTTAACTTTTCAGTTTGTTCCTCAAGTTTAGCATTTAGATTTTCTGTCTGTTTGGTGCTTATTTCATCTACCCAAGCACGCATCATGGTTTGTAGTGCTTCCATGTTCAGGCTTTCTGGTGCTGCCATCATGAATACGATGTATTTAAATTTATTTTTAAAACTATTATTATTATTATACAACCGTTCGGTATTTTTTTATTGATTAATTTGTTTATTTTTTTTTATTAGTAACTATTATTATACTCTTGTTAAAATTGCACCTGTTATCATATACATCAATGTATTAGTGGGCGCCAGTTATGTCATTACACACAACAAAATAAACAATATACAAAAATATTCATAAATAAACATCAATTATTATACATAAAATCCTATGCACACATTTAACAATAGAGCATACATTTATTTATTAAATGTGGGCGTGTTGTGCCACACGTTAACGGGCAACAAAATTATATGATACATTTTGTGTATGCAGGTTGTAAATACAAATGTATTTGTGTTTAAGGAGCCCCACGTTCTTGGGACGCCAAAATTATACAACGACACAATGTATTAATTAAATGTAATCTAAATTGTGTAGTGGTATAGCTCATACAACATTACTGATAACGTGTATGTATAATTGGATTTCAGGTGTAATCATAATAAGAGTAGTCCTTTTATGAATCGTAACATGATTTCATTTCTTTATTCAAACGAAAAAATAAAAAATAAAAATATATGATAATATTTACTTCGCCACAAAATATTTATTATCAATTGTTTCAATGTTTCTTTGTTGCTGTACATTCATCATAAAATAAATCTTATATCTTATATTAGCAAAACTCTATGTTAAACATTTCTTCGTTACACTATACATTTTCGAATACTCAGTCTGAATGTGTGCTTTATAAATTTGTTCTTATTTACATTATTATTCTATGTTTGGCATACATCTTAAGGCTTTATAACATTTTAAACAAACTACTCGAATCGTTAGTCTTCTTCTATATTTCCAACTACTTTACTTTATACGCTTTCAATGAAAAATTAAAATTATTAAATCAATTGTCAATCCTCCAAGCAAGGATTTAATTTATCTTTAAATTAATTGGTCATCATTAAAGAAAATTTTTACTATAGTTAAATTACATTCTCTTATCCCTATCTACATAATTTTTCTTTAATTTAAAATTTTTTAATTAATGTCTTTTCAATGTCTCTATTCTTTTATAATTATAAATTGGTTTTTTATCACCTCAATTCTGCAGATTGTACCCATGTCCTCCGGTGATCTGTCGGTCCTCTCCTACTGGATGTCCTCTTGCGTTTTCCGGTTCCACCTCCAGTCACTCGTCCTTCGTGGTCCCATCTGCTGGCTGTAGAATGGAATGATGTGTTGCTCTGAATCAGCTGCTGTTGTTCTATTAACCGCCTCTATTGCTCTGCATATCGTTCCTCTGCTTGATGTTCTCTCGCCATTTGTCTAGAGTGTTGATGTTTGTAGTTGTAGACTGTTTGTAGACGTCCGATAATTGTAGTTAGTTTTTCTTTTTTATTACTTGAACTAACGTATTGTCCGTTGGACTTTCCAATTTATAAACATAAGATCTTGTCGATATTGGACATAGTGTCCAGCTATGTCTGAAGTAATTAAAATGCGCGTCTCTGATGGACAGAGCTTACCACTGCAATTGAAAACTGATTGAAGAGTATTAAAAATTCTCGTCGCTGACGGACATAGCGTACCGCCATGACTGAAGACTGATTGAAGAGTAAATTTGGCTCTCCTGGGCTCGTATTTATATTCACCAAAAAAACCACACCTGTCGTCACAGGATTCTGCAGGTCAGAAGCTGTCAGTGGCGTCAGTTCCCCCACCATCGTCCAATTCCACATATTCGCACATTTTTGCCAATCGCAATGTCTAATGCGGATTTCAAAGTGATCTAACATTGTCTGATTCAATTACACATGTTATACGTAATTATCATAATGATCGCATCATTAGTGTAATTACTGTGCTCTAAAAATCGCACAGAATTCGCACTGAATGTCATAATTACGAGGGCTATCCAGAAAGTAACAGACGTTTTGAAATAAAAAATTTACAAAATGAAAAAACAAAATTTTATTATATACATTTGAAAGGTACACTCTTAAGCTATTTTTCTACATAATCGCCATTCAAATTAAGGCACTTATCATACCGTGGCACAAGTTTTTCAATACCGTCTCTGTAGAAATCTGCCGCCTGCGATTTCAACCACTGGTTTACACCGGCATGCAGTTCGGCGTCAGTATCAAAGCGTTGTGTAGCGAGCCATGTCTTCATCGCTGGGAAGAGGTGATAGTCGCTCGGCGCCAAATCTGGGCTGTATGGTGGATGATCGAACATCTCCCATCCAAAACCAACGAAGAGCTCTCGGGTACGATTGGCCGTGTGTGGACGTGCGTTGTCGTGAAAAAACAAAACCTTCGCACTAAGTTTTCCCCGATGCTTGTTTTGTATCGCGCGCCTTAACTTTCTCAGTGTTTCACAATACCTCTCTGAGTTAATTGTTGTGCCACGTTCAAGAAAATCAACGAGAATCACTCCTTCAGAGTCCCAAAACACAGTAGCCATGATCTTTCTTGCTGACAGCGTTTGCAAACACTTCCTTGGTTTCTTGGGAGAATTTGTGTGTCCCCATTCCATCGACTGCCTTTTTGTTTCACTATTGAATGCTTCACCCAAGTCTCGTCCCCAGTTACGATACGATCGATAACTTTGTTACCATTTTTGTCGTAATCTTCGAGGAAAGTTAGTGCTGCAGCCAGTCTCTGTTTTTTGTGGTCTTCCAATAGGATTTTCGGAATCCACCTAGCACAAAATTTGTGGTAACCAAGCTTTTCCGCCACAGCACCAAACTCCGTGAAATTTGGGGAAAATGTTTCGAAAGTTCCGTAATCGTGAAACGACGATCTTCACGAATTTTGTCATTGATTTTCATCACCAGTTCATCAGTCACAAGGCTAGGTCTACCACTGCGGTCCTCATCGTGAACATTGGTACGGCCATTTTTAAAATCAATGCACCATTGCCTCACTCGGCTTTCACTCATTATTCCTTTTCCGTACACATCACAAAGTTGGTGATAAATTTCAATTGGTTTGTGATTTTTTGCCAACAAAAACCTAATCACAGAATGCACCTCACAAGTGGCGGGATTTTCTATTGCAGCGCACATTTTAACACGTCACAGAGAGCAAAGTAAGAGGGGCACAGACCGCACGCTACCACAGCTGGATGCGTACTGAGTGTAGGAACGTTCTGACACCAAGATGGCGGCTCTATCCCCGCCCACCGCCGCGGTCGGTCAAAACGTCTGTTACTTTCTGGATAGCCCTCGTACATAGAATACACACTGCAAATGTGTCTGATTTTTATGCATTTTTAGAAGTCTTTACAATCTTTCTAATATTTACGGTTGGCTTATAATTAAATAAAACTTTAATTTAGTATCTATTTGGGGTGAGATTGCAAACTTTCAGGCTTGAACAGGCCTCACACACACACACTATTTACTCGTGTATACGCTCTCAGCGGCAATCGCGTGATCTTTCCTGTTGATTCCTGTTCATAATTCAGCTTTCAATTTCACACCTGCTTGTCTATTACATATTACTAAAATTAAATAAAATATTTATTTTATTTTTTACATGCACATTACAGCATATGCTTGTATTGTCGCATTATTCCTCTGCTTGGTAAAAAAAAAAAAATTTTTTAATAAATTTATTTATTAAATTTTTTTTTTTCCTATCATTAGACACATTATGTTTTTATATTTCATATTACTTATTTTTATTTGTCTACAACCAATAATAATGAATATTAATTGTTCAATTTTCCTTAGTTGGAGGGTAGAGCAAGTAATGTTCCCTTCTCCCCACACAAGTGTTGCTAACAATGCGTAAGCGTAGCTACTCTTTCCATTGTTCTCCTTTAATCTGGTCCCATTGACCTATTTATTTATTTTTTTTTAATGTGTAGAACTTCCTAAATGAATCTGCATTCTTGCACTGGTAAACATTCTGCATCTTAACATATTATGCCATTCTTCAATCTGGAATTATACATTACCTTAATCATACATTCCTACCATTCTTTACTCTTTTCTTACATTACTTATATAATACATTAACTTTCATTACCCTTTATTACATTTCTTTAACATTACCTTTTGATCGCTCATAATTTTCTTCATTCTTACCTTGTGTTGAAATACACTTCTGTAACAGAATACTCTTTTTAGCTTCGTAGTGTGTCGCATTATCGGCTACAGATGACTGCCTTAGAAACACGTCTATATCCAGACTTTTATGTGCTTAACTCACTCGATGTGTTAATCGTAGTATTTGAGCTCTAAGTAATCTCTGCCCTTGAGTTTCACTATCGCTTTTTTCTGTGTCCTTGCATTTCCACTAAGGTATGAAGTTTTCGCTTAATCAGCCGTTCTGACAATTATACATTTATTTCTCATTTCTAACCTTTTCTTCATATTAATAACAACATCGATAATAACATTCCTTACCATTTTTCTTTGAATACTAACATTCCTTACATTTATTACAAACATAACATTCCTTATTACTTAACTCCTATTCTTATTAATAATCAGCAATACTATTTTTCATTTAAAAATAATTATTCATTACAATAGAGCATTGAGTGTGGTTTAATTTACACCCTCCCTAGTTTAAGCTATACAATGCATTGTATTGTTTGACCAGGCGCCAGACATTGTTTCCTTTGCCGTATAGTCGTCGACATATAGCAATTTCCGCTTCTCACCCTCGTTAACAATCCATTGTATTCCTCCCTCGTTATTGTGCATACTTACCGTGTGAACGTTTGTTTTGACTGTGTACTTCACCTGTTAGTACGGCAAGAATTTGTTTCTTAGCTGCGACGAATAACCTCTCTCTCTTCTCTCCGCACGCTCCATAATTCTCTCGTCATGAATGCATTGCATATGTTCAGTCTGCTTGAGGCCCATATAAACAGCTGTCGACTGTTTTTTCATGCGTCGTTTATGATAACCTCTGTAGTTTTTATAATTACAGTTATAATTATCGTTATTATAGTTATCGTTTGCTTTATACTTATTGTGCGTGTAGGTAATATTGTAATTATCACAATTTTGCGTAGTGTTTCGTATAGATGATTTACCATTACGTTTCTCGTTACAGTGATACTTATTGTGTGTTAAGTGTTTTACACATATATTTCTTTTATGTGATTTATTACTGTGTGTGTAACTTGCAACTTGGATATTCCTATCAATAAGGTATGATCGCTGAATTTTTATTTTGCTCTCTTCTTTAATGTTAATTATTTCTCTAGAATTATCATTATTAATTATGAACGTATTTTCTTTCGTATCTTCAATTATTATGGTTTCTTCCCATATCATCGTTTCACATATTTGTTCCGTTTTTTATCAATTATTGCACATATATTTTCTCCAATCGTGTCCATATGTGAGTTGGTATCAACAACCTTTTCTGTTAACTCTTTTACTTTCTTCGTTATTTTTATGGTATCCTGTTTAAAATTTTCAGACTGTTCCTCTAATTTATTATTTAACTTTTCAGTTTGTTCCTCAAGTTTAGCATTTAGATTTTCTGTCTGTTTGGTGCTTATTTCATCTACCCAAGCACGCATCATGGTTTGTAGTGCTTCCATGTTCAGGCTTTCTGGTGCTGCCATCATGAATACGATGTATTTAAATTTATTTTTAAAACTATTATTATTATTATACAACCGTTCGGTATTTTTTTATTGATTAATTTGTTTATTTTTTTTTATTAGTAACTATTATTATACTCTTGTTAAAATTGCACCTGTTATCATATACATCAATGTATTAGTGGGCGCCAGTTATGTCATTACACACAACAAAATAAACAATATACAAAAATATTCATAAATAAACATCAATTATTATACATAAAATCCTATGCACACATTTAACAATAGAGCACACATTTATTTATTAAATGTGGGCGTGTTGTGCCACACGTTAACGGGCAACAAAATTATATGATACATTTTGTGTATGCAGGTTGTAAATACAAATGTATTTGTGTTTAAGGAGCCCCACGTTCTTGGGACGCCAAAATTATACAACGACACAATGTATTAATTAAATGTAATCTAAATTGTGTAGTGGTATAGCTCATACAACATTACTGATAACGTGTATGTATAATTGGATTTCAGGTGTAATCATAATAAGAGTAGTCCTTTTATGAATCGTAACATGATTTCATTTCTTTATTCAAACGAAAAAATAAAAAATAAAAATATATGATAATATTTACTTCGCCACAAAATATTTATTATCAATTGTTTCAATGTTTCTTTGTTGCTGTACATTCATCATAAAATAAATCTTATATCTTATATTAGCAAAACTCTATGTTAAACATTTCTTCGTTACACTATAAATTTTCGAATACTCAGTCTGAATGTGTGCTTTATAAATTTGTTCTTATTTACATTATTATTCTATGTTTGGCATACATCTTAAGGCTTTATAACATTTTAAACAAACTACTCGAATCGTTAGTCTTCTTCTATATTTCCAACTACTTTACTTTATACGCTTTCAATGAAAAATTAAAATTATTAAATCAATTGTCAATCCTCCAAGCAAGGATTTAATTTATCTTTAAATTAATTGGTCATCATTAAAGAAAATTTTTACTATAGTTAAATTACATTCTCTTATCCCTATCTACATAATTTTTCTTTAATTTAAAATTTTTTAATTAATGTCTTTTCAATGTCTCTATTCTTTTATAATTATAAATTGGTTTTTTATCACCTCAATTCTGCAGATTGTACCCATGTCCTCCGGTGATCTGTCGGTCCTCTCCTACTGGATGTCCTCTTGCGTTTTCCGGTTCCACCTCCAGTCACTCGTCCTTCGTGGTCCCATCTGCTGGCTGTAGAATGGAATGATGTGTTGCTCTGAATCAGCTGCTGTTGTTCTATTAACCGCCTCTATTGCTCTGCATATCGTTCCTCTGCTTGATGTTCTCTCGCCATTTGTCTAGAGTGTTGATGTTTGTAGTTGTAGACTGTTTGTAGACGTCCGATAATTGTAGTTAGTTTTTCTTTTTTATTACTTGAACTAACGTATTGTCCGTTGGACTTTCCAATTTATAAACATAAGATCTTGTCGATATTGGACATAGTGTCCAGCTATGTCTGAAGTAATTAAAATGCGCGTCTCTGATGGACAGAGCTTACCGCTGCAATTGAAAACTGATTGAAGAGTATTAAAAATTCTCGTCGCTGACAGACATAGCGTACCGCCATGACTGAAGACTGATTGAAGAGTAAATTTGGCTCTCCTGGGCTCGTATTTATATTCACCAAAAAAACCACACCTGTCGTCACAGGATTCTGCAGGTCAGAAGCTGTCAGTGGCGTCAGTTCCCCCACCATCGTCCAATTCCACATATTCGCACATTTTTGCCAATCGCAATGTCTAATGCGGATTTCAAAGTGATCTAACATTGTCTGATTCAATTACACATGTTATACGTAATTATCATAATGATCGCATCATTAGTGTAATTACTGTGCTCTAAAAATCGCACAGAATTCGCACTGAATGTCATAATTACGAGGGCTATCCAGAAAGTAACAGACGTTTTGAAATAAAAAATTTACAAAATGAAAAAACAAAATTTTATTATATACATTTGAAAGGTACACTCTTAAGCTATTTTTCTACATAATCGCCATTCAAATTAAGGCACTTATCATACCGTGGCACAAGTTTTTCAATACCGTCTCTGTAGAAATCTGCCGCCTGCGATTTCAACCACTGGTTTACACCGGCATGCAGTTCGGCGTCAGTATCAAAGCGTTGTGTAGCGAGCCATGTCTTCATCGCTGGGAAGAGGTGATAGTCGCTCGGCGCCAAATCTGGGCTGTATGGTGGATGATCGAACATCTCCCATCCAAAACCAACGAAGAGCTCTCGGGTACGATTGGCCGTGTGTGGACGTGCGTTGTCGTGAAAAAACAAAACCTTCGCACTAAGTTTTCCCCGATGCTTGTTTTGTATCGCGCGCCTTAACTTTCTCAGTGTTTCACAATACCTCTCTGAGTTAATTGTTGTGCCACGTTCAAGAAAATCAACGAGAATCACTCCTTCAGAGTCCCAAAACACAGTAGCCATGATCTTTCTTGCTGACAGCGTTTGCAAACACTTCCTTGGTTTCTTGGGAGAATTTGTGTGTCCCCATTCCATCGACTGCCTTTTTGTTTCACTATTGAATGCTTCACCCAAGTCTCGTCCCCAGTTACGATACGATCGATAACTTTGTTACCATTTTTGTCGTAATCTTCGAGGAAAGTTAGTGCTGCAGCCAGTCTCTGTTTTTTGTGGTCTTCCAATAGGAGTTTTGGAATCCACCTAGCACAAAATTTGTGGTAACCAAGCTTTTCCGCCACAGCACCAAACTCCGTGAAATTTGGGGAAAATGTTTCGAAAGTTCCGTAATCGTGAAACGACAATCTTCACGAATTTTGTCATTGATTTTCATCACCAGTTCATCAGTCACAAGGCTAGGTCTACCACTGCGGTCCTCATCGTGAACATTGGTACGGCCATTTTTAAAATCAATGCACCATTGCCTCACTCGGCTTTCACTCATTATTCCTTTTCCGTACACATCACAAAGTTGGTGATAAATTTCAATTGGTTTGTGATTTTTTGCCAACAAAAACCTAATCACAGAATGCACCTCACAAGTGGCGGGATTTTCTATTGCAGCGCACATTTTAACACGTCACAGAGAGCAAAGTAAGAGGGGCACAGACCGCACGCTACCACAGCTGGATGCGTACTGAGTGTAGGAACGTTCTGACACCAAGATGGCGGCTCTATCCCCGCCCACCGCCGCGGTCGGTCAAAACGTCTGTTACTTTCTGGATAGCCCTCGTACATAGAATACACACTGCAAATGTGTCTGATTTTTATGCATTTTTAGAAGTCTTTACAATCTTTCTAATATTTACGGTTGGCTTATAATTAAATAAAACTTTAATTTAGTATCTATTTGGGGTGAGATTGCAAACTTTCAGGCTTGAACAGGCCTCACACACACACACTATTTACTCGTGTATACGCTCTCAGCGGCAATCGCGTGATCTTTCCTGTTGATTCCTGTTCATAATTCAGCTTTCAATTTCACACCTGCTTGTCTATTACATATTACTAAAATTAAATAAAATATTTATTTTATTTTTTACATGCACATTACAGCATATGCTTGTATTGTCGCATTATTCCTCTGCTTGGTAAAAAAAAAAAATTTTTTAATAAATTTATTTATTAAAATTTTTTTTTCCTATCATTAGACACATTATGTTTTTATATTTCATATTACTTATTTTTATTTGTCTACAACCAATAATAATGAATATTAATTGTTCAATTTTCCTTAGTTGGAGGGTAGAGCAAGTAATGTTCCCTTCTCCCCACACAAGTGTTGCTAACAATGCGTAAGCGTAGCTACTCTTTCCATTGTTCTCCTTTAATCTGGTCCCATTGACCTATTTATTTATTTTTTTTTAATGTGTAGAACTTCCTAAATGAATCTGCATTCTTGCACTGGTAAACATTCTGCATCTTAACATATTATGCCATTCTTCAATCTGGAATTATACATTACCTTAATCATACATTCCTACCATTCTTTACTCTTTTCTTACATTACTTATATAATACATTAACTTTCATTACCCTTTATTACATTTCTTTAACATTACCTTTTGATCGCTCATAATTTTCTTCATTCTTACCTTGTGTTGAAATACACTTCTGTAACAGAATACTCTTTTTAGCTTCGTAGTGTGTCGCATTATCGGCTACAGATGACTGCCTTAGAAACACGTCTATATCCAGACTTTTATGTGCTTAACTCACTCGATGTGTTAATCGTAGTATTTGAGCTCTAAGTAATCTCTGCCCTTGAGTTTCACTATCGCTTTTTTCTGTGTCCTTGCATTTCCACTAAGGTATGAAGTTTTCGCTTAATCAGCCGTTCTGACAATTATACATTTATTTCTCATTTCTAACCTTTTCTTCATATTAATAACAACATCGATAATAACATTCCTTACCATTTTTCTTTGAATACTAACATTCCTTACATTTATTACAAACATAACATTCCTTATTACTTAACTCCTATTCTTATTAATAATCAGCAATACTATTTTTCATTTAAAAATAATTATTCATTACAATAGAGCATTGAGTGTGGTTTAATTTACACCCTCCCTAGTTTAAGCTATACAATGCATTGTATTGTTTGACCAGGCGCCAGACATTGTTTCCTTTGCCGTATAGTCGTCGACATATAGCAATTTCCGCTTCTCACCCTCGTTAACAATCCATTGTATTCCTCCCTCGTTATTGTGCATACTTACCGTGTGAACGTTTGTTTTGACTGTGTACTTCACCTGTTAGTACGGCAAGAATTTTTTTCTTAGCTGCGACGAATAACCTCTCTCTCTTCTCTCCGCACGCTCCATAATTCTCTCGTCATGAATGCATTGCATATGTTCAGTCTGCTTGAGGCCCATATAAACAGCTGTCGACTGTTTTTTCATGCGTCGTTTATGATAACCTCTGTAGTTTTTATAATTACAGTTATAATTATCGTTATTATAGTTATCGTTTGCTTTATACTTATTGTGCGTGTAGGTAATATTGTAATTATCACAATTTTGCGTAGTGTTTCGTATAGATGATTTACCATTACGTTTCTCGTTACAGTGATACTTATTGTGTGTTAAGTGTTTTACACATATATTTCTTTTATGTGATTTATTACTGTGTGTGTAACTTGCAACTTGGATATTCCTATCAATAAGGTATGATCGCTGAATTTTTATTTTGCTCTCTTCTTTAATGTTAATTATTTCTCTAGAATTATCATTATTAATTATGAACGTATTTTCTTTCGTATCTTCAATTATTATGGTTTCTTCCCATATCATCGTTTCACATATTTGTTCCGTTTTTTATCAATTATTGCACATATATTTTCTCCAATCGTGTCCATATGTGAGTTGGTATCAACAACCTTTTCTGTTAACTCTTTTACTTTCTTCGTTATTTTTATGGTATCCTGTTTAAAATTTTCAGACTGTTCCTCTAATTTATTATTTAACTTTTCAGTTTGTTCCTCAAGTTTAGCATTTAGATTTTCTGTCTGTTTGGTGCTTATTTCATCTACCCAAGCACGCATCATGGTTTATAGTGCTTCCATGTTCAGGCTTTCTGGTGCTGCCATCATGAATACGATGTATTTAAATTTATTTTTAAAACTATTATTATTATTATACAACCGTTCGGTATTTTTTTATTGATTAATTTGTTTATTTTTTTTTATTAGTAACTATTATTATACTCTTGTTAAAATTGCACCTGTTATCATATACATCAATGTATTAGTGGGCGCCAGTTATGTCATTACACACAACAAAATAAACAATATACAAAAATATTCATAAATAAACATCAATTATTATACATAAAATCCTATGCACACATTTAACAATAGAGCATACATTTATTTATTAAATGTGGGCGTGTTGTGCCACACGTTAACGGGCAACAAAATTATATGATACATTTTGTGTATGCAGGTTGTAAATACAAATGTATTTGTGTTTAAGGAGCCCCACGTTCTTGGGACGCCAAAATTATACAACGACACAATGTATTAATTAAATGTAATCTAAATTGTGTAGTGGTATAGCTCATACAACATTACTGATAACGTGTATGTATAATTGGATTTCAGGTGTAATCATAATAAGAGTAGTCCTTTTATGAATCGTAACATGAGATCATTTCTTTATTCAAACGAAAAAATAAAAAATAAAAATATATGATAATATTTACTTCGCCACAAAATATTTATTATCAATTGTTTCAATGTTTCTTTGTTGCTGTACATTCATCATAAAATAAATCTTATATCTTATATTAGCAAAACTCTATGTTAAACATTTCTTCGTTACACTATAAATTTTCGAATACTCAGTCTGAATGTGTGCTTTATAAATTTGTTCTTATTTACATTATTATTCTATGTTTGGCATACATCTTAAGGCTTTATAACATTTTAAACAAACTACTCGAATCGTTAGTCTTCTTCTATATTTCCAACTACTTTACTTTATACGCTTTCAATGAAAAATTAAAATTATTAAATCAATTGTCAATCCTCCAAGCAAGGATTTAATTTATCTTTAAATTAATTGGTCATCATTAAAGAAAATTTTTACTATAGTTAAATTACATTCTCTTATCCCTATCTACATAATTTTTCTTTAATTTAAAATTTTTTAATTAATGTCTTTTCAATGTCTCTATTCTTTTATAATTATAAATTGGTTTTTTATCACCTCAATTCTGCAGATTGTACCCATGTCCTCCGGTGATCTGTCGGTCCTCTCCTACTGGATGTCCTCTTGCGTTTTCCGGTTCCACCTCCAGTCACTCGTCCTTCGTGGTCCCATCTGCTGGCTGTAGAATGGAATGATGTGTTGCTCTGAATCAGCTGCTGTTGTTCTATTAACCGCCTCTATTGCTCTGCATATCGTTCCTCTGCTTGATGTTCTCTCGCCATTTGTCTAGAGTGTTGATGTTTGTAGTTGTAGACTGTTTGTAGACGTCCGATAATTGTAGTTAGTTTTTCTTTTTTATTACTTGAACTAACGTATTGTCCGTTGGACTTTCCAATTTATAAACATAAGATCTTGTCGATATTGGACATAGTGTCCAGCTATGTCTGAAGTAATTAAAATGCGCGTCTCTGATGGACAGAGCTTACCGCTGCAATTGAAAACTGATTGAAGAGTATTAAAAATTCTCGTCGCTGACAGACATAGCGTACCGCCATGACTGAAGACTGATTGAAGAGTAAATTTGGCTCTCCTGGGCTCGTATTTATATTCACCAAAAAAACCACACCTGTCGTCACAGGATTCTGCAGGTCAGAAGCTGTCAGTGGCGTCAGTTCCCCCACCATCGTCCAATTCCACATATTCGCACATTTTTGCCAATCGCAATGTCTAATGCGGATTTCAAAGTGATCTAACATTGTCTGATTCAATTACACATGTTATACGTAATTATCATAATGATCGCATCATTAGTGTAATTACTGTGCTCTAAAAATCGCACAGAATTCGCACTGAATGTCATAATTACGAGGGCTATCCAGAAAGTAACAGACGTTTTGAAATAAAAAATTTACAAAATGAAAAAACAAAATTTTATTATATACATTTGAAAGGTACACTCTTAAGCTATTTTTCTACATAATCGCCATTCAAATTAAGGCACTTATCATACCGTGGCACAAGTTTTTCAATACCGTCTCTGTAGAAATCTGCCGCCTGCGATTTCAACCACTGGTTTACACCGGCATGCAGTTCGGCGTCAGTATCAAAGCGTTGTGTAGCGAGCCATGTCTTCATCGCTGGGAAGAGGTGATAGTCGCTCGGCGCCAAATCTGGGCTGTATGGTGGATGATCGAACATCTCCCATCCAAAACCAACGAAGAGCTCTCGGGTACGATTGGCCGTGTGTGGACGTGCGTTGTCGTGAAAAAACAAAACCTTCGCACTAAGTTTTCCCCGATGCTTGTTTTGTATCGCGCGCCTTAACTTTCTCAGTGTTTCACAATACCTCTCTGAGTTAATTGTTGTGCCACGTTCAAGAAAATCAACGAGAATCACTCCTTCAGAGTCCCAAAACACAGTAGCCATGATCTTTCTTGCTGACAGCGTTTGCAAACACTTCCTTGGTTTCTTGGGAGAATTTGTGTGTCCCCATTCCATCGACTGCCTTTTTGTTTCACTATTGAATGCTTCACCCAAGTCTCGTCCCCAGTTACGATACGATCGATAACTTTGTTACCATTTTTGTCGTAATCTTCGAGGAAAGTTAGTGCTGCAGCCAGTCTCTGTTTTTTGTGGTCTTCCAATAGGAGTTTTGGAATCCACCTAGCACAAAATTTGTGGTAACCAAGCTTTTCCGCCACAGCACCAAACTCCGTGAAATTTGGGGAAAATGTTTCGAAAGTTCCGTAATCGTGAAACGACAATCTTCACGAATTTTGTCATTGATTTTCATCACCAGTTCATCAGTCACAAGGCTAGGTCTACCACTGCGGTCCTCATCGTGAACATTGGTACGGCCATTTTTAAAATCAATGCACCATTGCCTCACTCGGCTTTCACTCATTATTCCTTTTCCGTACACATCACAAAGTTGGTGATAAATTTCAATTGGTTTGTGATTTTTTGCCAACAAAAACCTAATCACAGAATGCACCTCACAAGTGGCGGGATTTTCTATTGCAGCGCACATTTTAACACGTCACAGAGAGCAAAGTAAGAGGGGCACAGACCGCACGCTACCACAGCTGGATGCGTACTGAGTGTAGGAACGTTCTGACACCAAGATGGCGGCTCTATCCCCGCCCACCGCCGCGGTCGGTCAAAACGTCTGTTACTTTCTGGATAGCCCTCGTACATAGAATACACACTGCAAATGTGTCTGATTTTTATGCATTTTTAGAAGTCTTTACAATCTTTCTAATATTTACGGTTGGCTTATAATTAAATAAAACTTTAATTTAGTATCTATTTGGGGTGAGATTGCAAACTTTCAGGCTTGAACAGGCCTCACACACACACACTATTTACTCGTGTATACGCTCTCAGCGGCAATCGCGTGATCTTTCCTGTTGATTCCTGTTCATAATTCAGCTTTCAATTTCACACCTGCTTGTCTATTACATATTACTAAAATTAAATAAAATATTTATTTTATTTTTTACATGCACATTACAGCATATGCTTGTATTGTCGCATTATTCCTCTGCTTGGTAAAAAAAAAAAAATTTTTTAATAAATTTATTTATTAAAATTTTTTTTTCCTATCATTAGACACATTATGTTTTTATATTTCATATTACTTATTTTTATTTGTCTACAACCAATAATAATGAATATTAATTGTTCAATTTTCCTTAGTTGGAGGGTAGAGCAAGTAATGTTCCCTTCTCCCCACACAAGTGTTGCTAACAATGCGTAAGCGTAGCTACTCTTTCCATTGTTCTCCTTTAATCTGGTCCCATTGACCTATTTATTTATTTTTTTTTAATGTGTAGAACTTCCTAAATGAATCTGCATTCTTGCACTGGTAAACATTCTGCATCTTAACATATTATGCCATTCTTCAATCTGGAATTATACATTACCTTAATCATACATTCCTACCATTCTTTACTCTTTTCTTACATTACTTATATAATACATTAACTTTCATTACCCTTTATTACATTTCTTTAACATTACCTTTTGATCGCTCATAATTTTCTTCATTCTTACCTTGTGTTGAAATACACTTCTGTAACAGAATACTCTTTTTAGCTTCGTAGTGTGTCGCATTATCGGCTACAGATGACTGCCTTAGAAACACGTCTATATCCAGACTTTTATGTGCTTAACTCACTCGATGTGTTAATCGTAGTATTTGAGCTCTAAGTAATCTCTGCCCTTGAGTTTCACTATCGCTTTTTTCTGTGTCCTTGCATTTCCACTAAGGTATGAAGTTTTCGCTTAATCAGCCGTTCTGACAATTATACATTTATTTCTCATTTCTAACCTTTTCTTCATATTAATAACAACATCGATAATAACATTCCTTACCATTTTTCTTTGAATACTAACATTCCTTACATTTATTACAAACATAACATTCCTTATTACTTAACTCCTATTCTTATTAATAATCAGCAATACTATTTTTCATTTAAAAATAATTATTCATTACAATAGAGCATTGAGTGTGGTTTAATTTACACCCTCCCTAGTTTAAGCTATACAATGCATTGTATTGTTTGACCAGGCGCCAGACATTGTTTCCTTTGCCGTATAGTCGTCGACATATAGCAATTTCCGCTTCTCACCCTCGTTAACAATCCATTGTATTCCTCCCTCGTTATTGTGCATACTTACCGTGTGAACGTTTGTTTTGACTGTGTACTTCACCTGTTAGTACGGCAAGAATTTTTTTCTTAGCTGCGACGAATAACCTCTCTCTCTTCTCTCCGCACGCTCCATAATTCTCTCGTCATGAATGCATTGCGTATGTTCAGTCTGCTTGAGGCCCATATAAACAGCTGTCGACTGTTTTTTCATGCGTCGTTTATGATAACCTCTGTAGTTTTTATAATTACAGTTATAATTATCGTTATTATAGTTATCGTTTGCTTTATACTTATTGTGCGTGTAGGTAATATTGTAATTATCACAATTTTGCGTAGTGTTTCGTATAGATGATTTACCATTACGTTTCTCGTTACAGTGATACTTATTGTGTGTTAAGTGTTTTACACATATATTTCTTTTATGTGATTTATTACTGTGTGTGTAACTTGCAACTTGGATATTCCTATCAATAAGGTATGATCGCTGAATTTTTATTTTGCTCTCTTCTTTAATGTTAATTATTTCTCTAGAATTATCATTATTAATTATGAACGTATTTTCTTTCGTATCTTCAATTATTATGGTTTCTTCCCATATCATCGTTTCACATATTTGTTCCGTTTTTTATCAATTATTGCACATATATTTTCTCCAATCGTGTCCATATGTGAGTTGGTATCAACAACCTTTTCTGTTAACTCTTTTACTTTCTTCGTTATTTTTATGGTATCCTGTTTAAAATTTTCAGACTGTTCCTCTAATTTATTATTTAACTTTTCAGTTTGTTCCTCAAGTTTAGCATTTAGATTTTCTGTCTGTTTGGTGCTTATTTCATCTACCCAAGCACGCATCATGGTTTATAGTGCTTCCATGTTCAGGCTTTCTGGTGCTGCCATCATGAATACGATGTATTTAAATTTATTTTTAAAACTATTATTATTATTATACAACCGTTCGGTATTTTTTTATTGATTAATTTGTTTATTTTTTTTTATTAGTAACTATTATTATACTCTTGTTAAAATTGCATCTGTTATCATATACATCAATGTATTAGTGGGCGCCAGTTATGTCATTACACACAACAAAATAAACAATATACAAAAATATTCATAAATAAACATCAATTATTATACATAAAATCCTATGCACACATTTAACAATAGAGCATACATTTATTTATTAAATGTGGGCGTGTTGTGCCACACGTTAACGGGCAACAAAATTATATGATACATTTTGTGTATGCAGGTTGTAAATACAAATGTATTTGTGTTTAAGGAGCCCCACGTTCTTGGGACGCCAAAATTATACAACGACACAATGTATTAATTAAATGTAATCTAAATTGTGTAGTGGTATAGCTCATACAACATTACTGATAACGTGTATGTATAATTGGATTTCAGGTGTAATCATAATAAGAGTAGTCCTTTTATGAATCGTAACATGATTTCATTTCTTTATTCAAACTAAAAAATAAAAAATAAAAATATATGATAATATTTACTTCGCCACAAAATATTTATTATCAATTGTTTCAATGTTTCTTTGTTGCTGTACATTCATCATAAAATAAATCTTATATCTTATATTAGCAAAACTCTATGTTAAACATTTCTTCGTTACACTATAAATTTTCGAATACTCAGTCTGAATGTGTGCTTTATAAATTTGTTCTTATTTACATTATTATTCTATGTTTGGCATACATCTTAAGGCTTTATAACATTTTAAACAAACTACTCGAATCGTTAGTCTTCTTCTATATTTCCAACTACTTTACTTTATACGCTTTCAATGAAAAATTAAAATTATTAAATCAATTGTCAATCCTCCAAGCAAGGATTTAATTTATCTTTAAATTAATTGGTCATCATTAAAGAAAATTTTTACTATAGTTAAATTACATTCTCTTATCCCTATCTACATAATTTTTCTTTAATTTAAAATTTTTTAATTAATGTCTTTTCAATGTCTCTATTCTTTTATAATTATAAATTGGTTTTTTATCACCTCAATTCTGCAGATTGTACCCATGTCCTCCGGTGATCTGTCGGTCCTCTCCTACTGGATGTCCTCTTGCGTTTTCCGGTTCCACCTCCAGTCACTCGTCCTTCGTGGTCCCATCTGCTGGCTGTAGAATGGAATGATGTGTTGCTCTGAATCAGCTGCTGTTGTTCTATTAACCGCCTCTATTGCTCTGCATATCGTTCCTCTGCTTGATGTTCTCTCGCCATTTGTCTAGAGTGTTGATGTTTGTAGTTGTAGACTGTTTGTAGACGTCCGATAATTGTAGTTAGTTTTTCTTTTTTATTACTTGAACTAACGTATTGTCCGTTGGACTTTCCAATTTATAAACATAAGATCTTGTCGATATTGGACATAGTGTCCAGCTATGTCTGAAGTAATTAAAATGCGCGTCTCTGATGGACAGAGCTTACCGCTGCAATTGAAAACTGATTGAAGAGTATTAAAAATTCTCGTCGCTGACAGACATAGCGTACCGCCATGACTGAAGACTGATTGAAGAGTAAATTTGGCTCTCCTGGGCTCGTATTTATATTCACCAAAAAAACCACACCTGTCGTCACAGGATTCTGCAGGTCAGAAGCTGTCAGTGGCGTCAGTTCCCCCACCATCGTCCAATTCCACATATTCGCACATTTTTGCCAATCGCAATGTCTAATGCGGATTTCAAAGTGATCTAACATTGTCTGATTCAATTACACATGTTATACGTAATTATCATAATGATCGCATCATTAGTGTAATTACTGTGCTCTAAAAATTGCACAGAATTCGCACTGAATGTCATAATTACGAGGGCTATCCAGAAAGTAACAGACGTTTTGAAATAAAAAATTTACAAAATGAAAAAACAAAATTTTATTATATACATTTGAAAGGTACACTCTTAAGCTATTTTTCTACATAATCGCCATTCAAATTAAGGCACTTATCATACCGTGGCACAAGTTTTTCAATACCGTCTCTGTAGAAATCTGCCGCCTGCGATTTCAACCACTGGTTTACACCGGCATGCAGTTCGGCGTCAGTATCAAAGCGTTGTGTAGCGAGCCATGTCTTCATCGCTGGGAAGAGGTGATAGTCGCTCGGCGCCAAATCTGGGCTGTATGGTGGATGATCGAACATCTCCCATCCAAAACCAACGAAGAGCTCTCGGGTACGATTGGCCGTGTGTGGACGTGCGTTGTCGTGAAAAAACAAAACCTTCGCACTAAGTTTTCCCCGATGCTTGTTTTGTATCGCGCGCCTTAACTTTCTCAGTGTTTCACAATACCTCTCTGAGTTAATTGTTGTGCCACGTTCAAGAAAATCAACGAGAATCACTCCTTCAGAGTCCCAAAACACAGTAGCCATGATCTTTCTTGCTGACAGCGTTTGCAAACACTTCCTTGGTTTCTTGGGAGAATTTGTGTGTCCCCATTCCATCGACTGCCTTTTTGTTTCACTATTGAATGCTTCACCCAAGTCTCGTCCCCAGTTACGATACGATCGATAACTTTGTTACCATTTTTGTCGTAATCTTCGAGGAAAGTTAGTGCTGCAGCCAGTCTCTGTTTTTTGTGGTCTTCCAATAGGAGTTTTGGAATCCACCTAGCACAAAATTTGTGGTAACCAAGCTTTTCCGCCACAGCACCAAACTCCGTGAAATTTGGGGAAAATGTTTCGAAAGTTCCGTAATCGTGAAACGACAATCTTCACGAATTTTGTCATTGATTTTCATCACCAGTTCATCAGTCACAAGGCTAGGTCTACCACTGCGGTCCTCATCGTGAACATTGGTACGGCCATTTTTAAAATCAATGCACCATTGCCTCACTCGGCTTTCACTCATTATTCCTTTTCCGTACACATCACAAAGTTGGTGATAAATTTCAATTGGTTTGTGATTTTTTGCCAACAAAAACCTAATCACAGAATGCACCTCACAAGTGGCAGGATTTTCTATTGCAGCGCACATTTTAACACGTCACAGAGAGCAAAGTAAGAGGGGCACAGACCGCACGCTACCACAGCTGGATGCGTACTGAGTGTAGGAACGTTCTGACACCAAGATGGCGGCTCTATCCCCGCCCACCGCCGCGGTCGGTCAAAACGTCTGTTACTTTCTGGATAGCCCTCGTACATAGAATACACACTGCAAATGTGTCTGATTTTTATGCATTTTTAGAAGTCTTTACAATCTTTCTAATATTTACGGTTGGCTTATAATTAAATAAAACTTTAATTTAGTATCTATTTGGGGTGAGATTGCAAACTTTCAGGCTTGAACAGGCCTCACACACACACACTATTTACTCGTGTATACGCTCTCAGCGGCAATCGCGTGATCTTTCCTGTTGATTCCTGTTCATAATTCAGCTTTCAATTTCACACCTGCTTGTCTATTACATATTACTAAAATTAAATAAAATATTTATTTTATTTTTTACATGCACATTACAGCATATGCTTGTATTGTCGCATTATTCCTCTGCTTGGTAAAAAAAAAAATTTTTAATAAATTTATTAAAATTTTTTTTTTCCTATCATTAGACACATTATGTTTTTATATTTCATATTACTTATTTTTATTTGTCTACAACCAATAATAATGAATATTAATTGTTCAATTTTCCTTAGTTGGAGGGTAGAGCAAGTAATGTTCCCTTCTCCCCACACAAGTGTTGCTAACAATGCGTAAGCGTAGCTACTCTTTCCATTGTTCTCCTTTAATCTGGTCCCATTGACCTATTTATTTATTTTTTTTTTAATGTGTAGAACTTCCTAAATGAATCTGCATTCTTGCACTGGTAAACATTCTGCATCTTAACATATTATGCCATTCTTCAATCTGGAATTATACATTACCTTAATCATACATTCCTACCATTCTTTACTCTTTTCTTACATTACTTATATAATACATTAACTTTCATTACCCTTTATTACATTTCTTTAACATTACCTTTTGATCGCTCATAATTTTCTTCATTCTTACCTTGTGTTGAAATACACTTCTGTAACAGAATACTCTTTTTAGCTTCGTAGTGTGTCGCATTATCGGCTACAGATGACTGCCTTAGAAACACGTCTATATCCAGACTTTTATGTGCTTAACTCACTCGATGTGTTAATCGTAGTATTTGAGCTCTAAGTAATCTCTGCCCTTGAGTTTCACTATCGCTTTTCTGTGTCCTTGCATTTCCACTAAGGTATGAAGTTTTCGCTTAATCAGCCGTTCTGACAATTATACATTTATTTCTCATTTCTAACCTTTTCTTCATATTAATAACAACATCGATAATAACATTGCTTACCATTTTTCTTTGAATACTAACATTCCTTACATTTATTACAAACATAACATTCCTTATTACTTAACTCCTATTCTTATTAATAATCAGCAATACTATTTTTCATTTAAAAATAATTATTCATTACAATAGAGCATTGAGTGTGGTTTAATTTACACCCTCCCTAGTTTAAGCTATACAATGCATTGTATTGTTTGACCAGGCGCCAGACATTGTTTCCTTTGCCGTATAGTCGTCGACATATAGCAATTTCCGCTTCTCACCCTCGTTAACAATCCATTGTATTCCTCCCTCGTTATTGTGCATACTTACCGTGTGAACGTTTGTTTTGACTGTGTACTTCACCTGTTAGTACGGCAAGAATTTTTTTCTTAGCTGCGACGAATAACCTCTCTCTCTTCTCTCCGCACGCTCCATAATTCTCTCGTCATGAATGCATTGCGTATGTTCAGTCTGCTTGAGGCCCATATAAACAGCTGTCGACTGTTTTTTCATGCGTCGTTTATGATAACCTCTGTAGTTTTTATAATTACAGTTATAATTATCGTTATTATAGTTATCGTTTGCTTTATACTTATTGTGCGTGTAGGTAATATTGTAATTATCACAATTTTGCGTAGTGTTTCGTATAGATGATTTACCATTACGTTTCTCGTTACAGTGATACTTATTGTGTGTTAAGTGTTTTACACATATATTTCTTTTATGTGATTTATTACTGTGTGTGTAACTTGCAACTTGGATATTCCTATCAATAAGGTATGATCGCTGAATTTTTATTTTGCTCTCTTCTTTAATGTTAATTATTTCTCTAGAATTATCATTATTAATTATGAACGTATTTTCTTTCGTATCTTCAATTATTATGGTTTCTTCCCATATCATCGTTTCACATATTTGTTCCGTTTTTTATCAATTATTGCACATATATTTTCTCCAATCGTGTCCATATGTGAGTTGGTATCAACAACCTTTTCTGTTAACTCTTTTACTTTCTTCGTTATTTTTATGGTATCCTGTTTAAAATTTTCAGACTGTTCCTCTAATTTATTATTTAACTTTTCAGTTTGTTCCTCAAGTTTAGCATTTAGATTTTCTGTCTGTTTGGTGCTTATTTCATCTACCCAAGCACGCATCATGGTTTATAGTGCTTCCATGTTCAGGCTTTCTGGTGCTGCCATCATGAATACGATGTATTTAAATTTATTTTTAAAACTATTATTATTATTATACAACCGTTCGGTATTTTTTTATTGATTAATTTGTTTATTTTTTTTTATTAGTAACTATTATTATACTCTTGTTAAAATTGCATCTGTTATCATATACATCAATGTATTAGTGGGCGCCAGTTATGTCATTACACACAACAAAATAAACAATATACAAAAATATTCATAAATAAACATCAATTATTATACATAAAATCCTATGCACACATTTAACAATAGAGCATACATTTATTTATTAAATGTGGGCGTGTTGTGCCACACGTTAACGGGCAACAAAATTATATGATACATTTTGTGTATGCAGGTTGTAAATACAAATGTATTTGTGTTTAAGGAGCCCCACGTTCTTGGGACGCCAAAATTATACAACGACACAATGTATTAATTAAATGTAATCTAAATTGTGTAGTGGTATAGCTCATACAACATTACTGATAACGTGTATGTATAATTGGATTTCAGGTGTAATCATAATAAGAGTAGTCCTTTTATGAATCGTAACATGATTTCATTTCTTTATTCAAACGAAAAAATAAAAAATAAAAATATATGATAATATTTACTTCGCCACAAAATATTTATTATCAATTGTTTCAATGTTTCTTTGTTGCTGTACATTCATCATAAAATAAATCTTATATCTTATATTAGCAAAACTCTATGTTAAACATTTCTTCGTTACACTATAAATTTTCGAATACTCAGTCTGAATGTGTGCTTTATAAATTTGTTCTTATTTACATTATTATTCTATGTTTGGCATACATCTTAAGGCTTTATAACATTTTAAACAAACTACTCGAATCGTTAGTCTTCTTCTATATTTCCAACTACTTTACTTTATACGCTTTCAATGAAAAATTAAAATTATTAAATCAATTGTCAATCCTCCAAGCAAGGATTTAATTTATCTTTAAATTAATTGGTCATCATTAAAGAAAATTTTTACTATAGTTAAATTACATTCTCTTATCCCTATCTACATAATTTTTCTTTAATTTAAAATTTTTTAATTAATGTCTTTTCAATGTCTCTATTCTTTTATAATTATAAATTGGTTTTTTATCACCTCAATTCTGCAGATTGTACCCATGTCCTCCGGTGATCTGTCGGTCCTCTCCTACTGGATGTCCTCTTGCGTTTTCCGGTTCCACCTCCAGTCACTCGTCCTTCGTGGTCCCATCTGCTGGCTGTAGAATGGAATGATGTGTTGCTCTGAATCAGCTGCTGTTGTTCTATTAACCGCCTCTATTGCTCTGCATATCGTTCCTCTGCTTGATGTTCTCTCGCCATTTGTCTAGAGTGTTGATGTTTGTAGTTGTAGACTGTTTGTAGACGTCCGATAATTGTAGTTAGTTTTTCTTTTTTATTACTTGAACTAACGTATTGTCCGTTGGACTTTCCAATTTATAAACATAAGATCTTGTCGATATTGGACATAGTGTCCAGCTATGTCTGAAGTAATTAAAATGCGCGTCTCTGATGGACAGAGCTTACCGCTGCAATTGAAAACTGATTGAAGAGTATTAAAAATTCTCGTCGCTGACAGACATAGCGTACCGCCATGACTGAAGACTGATTGAAGAGTAAATTTGGCTCTCCTGGGCTCGTATTTATATTCACCAAAAAAACCACACCTGTCGTCACAGGATTCTGCAGGTCAGAAGCTGTCAGTGGCGTCAGTTCCCCCACCATCGTCCAATTCCACATATTCGCACATTTTTGCCAATCGCAATGTCTAATGCGGATTTCAAAGTGATCTAACATTGTCTGATTCAATTACACATGTTATACGTAATTATCATAATGATCGCATCATTAGTGTAATTACTGTGCTCTAAAAATTGCACAGAATTCGCACTGAATGTCATAATTACGAGGGCTATCCAGAAAGTAACAGACGTTTTGAAATAAAAAATTTACAAAATGAAAAAACAAAATTTTATTATATACATTTGAAAGGTACACTCTTAAGCTATTTTTCTACATAATCGCCATTCAAATTAAGGCACTTATCATACCGTGGCACAAGTTTTTCAATACCGTCTCTGTAGAAATCTGCCGCCTGCGATTTCAACCACTGGTTTACACCGGCATGCAGTTCGGCGTCAGTATCAAAGCGTTGTGTAGCGAGCCATGTCTTCATCGCTGGGAAGAGGTGATAGTCGCTCGGCGCCAAATCTGGGCTGTATGGTGGATGATCGAACATCTCCCATCCAAAACCAACGAAGAGCTCTCGGGTACGATTGGCCGTGTGTGGACGTGCGTTGTCGTGAAAAAACAAAACCTTCGCACTAAGTTTTCCCCGATGCTTGTTTTGTATCGCGCGCCTTAACTTTCTCAGTGTTTCACAATACCTCTCTGAGTTAATTGTTGTGCCACGTTCAAGAAAATCAACGAGAATCACTCCTTCAGAGTCCCAAAACACAGTAGCCATGATCTTTCTTGCTGACAGCGTTTGCAAACACTTCCTTGGTTTCTTGGGAGAATTTGTGTGTCCCCATTCCATCGACTGCCTTTTTGTTTCACTATTGAATGCTTCACCCAAGTCTCGTCCCCAGTTACGATACGATCGATAACTTTGTTACCATTTTTGTCGTAATCTTCGAGGAAAGTTAGTGCTGCAGCCAGTCTCTGTTTTTTGTGGTCTTCCAATAGGAGTTTTGGAATCCACCTAGCACAAAATTTGTGGTAACCAAGCTTTTCCGCCACAGCACCAAACTCCGTGAAATTTGGGGAAAATGTTTCGAAAGTTCCGTAATCGTGAAACGACAATCTTCACGAATTTTGTCATTGATTTTCATCACCAGTTCATCAGTCACAAGGCTAGGTCTACCACTGCGGTCCTCATCGTGAACATTGGTACGGCCATTTTTAAAATCAATGCACCATTGCCTCACTCGGCTTTCACTCATTATTCCTTTTCCGTACACATCACAAAGTTGGTGATAAATTTCAATTGGTTTGTGATTTTTTGCCAACAAAAACCTAATCACAGAATGCACCTCACAAGTGGCAGGATTTTCTATTGCAGCGCACATTTTAACACGTCACAGAGAGCAAAGTAAGAGGGGCACAGACCGCACGCTACCACAGCTGGATGCGTACTGAGTGTAGGAACGTTCTGACACCAAGATGGCGGCTCTATCCCCGCCCACCGCCGCGGTCGGTCAAAACGTCTGTTACTTTCTGGATAGCCCTCGTACATAGAATACACACTGCAAATGTGTCTGATTTTTATGCATTTTTAGAAGTCTTTACAATCTTTCTAATATTTACGGTTGGCTTATAATTAAATAAAACTTTAATTTAGTATCTATTTGGGGTGAGATTGCAAACTTTCAGGCTTGAACAGGCCTCACACACACACACTATTTACTCGTGTATACGCTCTCAGCGGCAATCGCGTGATCTTTCCTGTTGATTCCTGTTCATAATTCAGCTTTCAATTTCACACCTGCTTGTCTATTACATATTACTAAAATTAAATAAAATATTTATTTTATTTTTTACATGCACATTACAGCATATGCTTGTATTGTCGCATTATTCCTCTGCTTGGTAAAAAAAAAAATTTTTAATAAATTTATTAAAATTTTTTTTTTCCTATCATTAGACACATTATGTTTTTATATTTCATATTACTTATTTTTATTTGTCTACAACCAATAATAATGAATATTAATTGTTCAATTTTCCTTAGTTGGAGGGTAGAGCAAGTAATGTTCCCTTCTCCCCACACAAGTGTTGCTAACAATGCGTAAGCGTAGCTACTCTTTCCATTGTTCTCCTTTAATCTGGTCCCATTGACCTATTTATTTATTTTTTTTTTAATGTGTAGAACTTCCTAAATGAATCTGCATTCTTGCACTGGTAAACATTCTGCATCTTAACATATTATGCCATTCTTCAATCTGGAATTATACATTACCTTAATCATACATTCCTACCATTCTTTACTCTTTTCTTACATTACTTATATAATACATTAACTTTCATTACCCTTTATTACATTTCTTTAACATTACCTTTTGATCGCTCATAATTTTCTTCATTCTTACCTTGTGTTGAAATACACTTCTGTAACAGAATACTCTTTTTAGCTTCGTAGTGTGTCGCATTATCGGCTACAGATGACTGCCTTAGAAACACGTCTATATCCAGACTTTTATGTGCTTAACTCACTCGATGTGTTAATCGTAGTATTTGAGCTCTAAGTAATCTCTGCCCTTGAGTTTCACTATCGCTTTTCTGTGTCCTTGCATTTCCACTAAGGTATGAAGTTTTCGCTTAATCAGCCGTTCTGACAATTATACATTTATTTCTCATTTCTAACCTTTTCTTCATATTAATAACAACATCGATAATAACATTCCTTACCATTTTTCTTTGAATACTAACATTCCTTACATTTATTACAAACATAACATTCCTTATTACTTAACTCCTATTCTTATTAATAATCAGCAATACTATTTTTCATTTAAAAATAATTATTCATTACAATAGAGCATTGAGTGTGGTTTAATTTACACCCTCCCTAGTTTAAGCTATACAATGCATTGTATTGTTTGACCAGGCGCCAGACATTGTTTCCTTTGCCGTATAGTCGTCGACATATAGCAATTTCCGCTTCTCACCCTCGTTAACAATCCATTGTATTCCTCCCTCGTTATTGTGCATACTTACCGTGTGAACGTTTGTTTTGACTGTGTACTTCACCTGTTAGTACGGCAAGAATTTTTTTCTTAGCTGCGACGAATAACCTCTCTCTCTTCTCTCCGCACGCTCCATAATTCTCTCGTCATGAATGCATTGCGTATGTTCAGTCTGCTTGAGGCCCATATAAACAGCTGTCGACTGTTTTTTCATGCGTCGTTTATGATAACCTCTGTAGTTTTTATAATTACAGTTATAATTATCGTTATTATAGTTATCGTTTGCTTTATACTTATTGTGCGTGTAGGTAATATTGTAATTATCACAATTTTGCGTAGTGTTTCGTATAGATGATTTACCATTACGTTTCTCGTTACAGTGATACTTATTGTGTGTTAAGTGTTTTACACATATATTTCTTTTATGTGATTTATTACTGTGTGTGTAACTTGCGACTTGGATATTCCTATCAATAAGGTATGATCGCTGAATTTTTATTTTGCTCTTTTCTTTAATGTTAATTATTTCTCTAGAATTATCATTATTAATTATGAACGTATTTTCTTTCGTATCTTCAATTATTATGGTTTCTTCCCATATCATCGTTTCACATATTTGTTCCGTTTTTTATCAATTATTGCACATATATTTTCTCCAATCGTGTCCATATGTGAGTTGGTATCAACAACCTTTTCTGTTAACTCTTTTACTTTCTTCGTTATTTTTATGGTGTCCTGTTTAAAATTTTCAGACTGTTCCTCTAATTTATTATTTAACTTTTCAGTTTGTTCCTCAAGTTTAGCATTTAGATTTTCTGTCTGTTTGGTGCTTATTTCATCTACCCAAGCACGCATCATGGTTTGTAGTGCTTCCATGTTCAGGCTTTCTGGTGCTGCCATCATGAATACGATGTATTTAAATTTATTTTTAAAACTATTATTATTATTATACAACCGTTCGGTATTTTTTTATTGATTAATTTGTTTATTTTTTTTTTATTAGTAACTATTATTATACTCTTGTTAAAATTGCACCTGTTATCATATACATCAATGTATTAGTGGGCGCCAGTTATGTCATTACACACAACAAAATAAACAATATACAAAAATATTCATAAATAAACATCAATTATTATACATAAAATCCTATGCACACATTTAACAATAGAGCATACATTTATTTATTAAATGTGGGCGTGTTGTGCCACACGTTAACGGGCAACAAAATTATATGATACATTTTGTGTATGCAGGTTGTAAATACAAATGTATTTGTGTTTAAGGAGCCCCACGTTCTTGGGACGCCAAAATTATACAACGACACAATGTATTAATTAAATGTAATCTAAATTGTGTAGTGGTATAGCTCATACAACATTACTGATAACGTGTATGTATAATTGGATTTCAGGTGTAATCATAATAAGAGTAGTCCTTTTATGAATCGTAACATGTTTTCATTTCTTTATTCAAACGAAAAAATAAAAAATAAAAATATATGATAATATTTACTTCGCCACAAAATATTTATTATCAATTGTTTCAATGTTTCTTTGTTGCTGTACATTCATCATAAAATAAATCTTATATCTTATATTAGCAAAACTCTATGTTAAACATTTCTTCGTTACACTATAAATTTTCGAATACTCAGTCTGAATGTGTGCTTTATAAATTTGTTCTTATTTACATTATTATTCTATGTTTGGCATACATCTTAAGGCTTTATAACATTTTAAACAAACTACTCGAATCGTTAGTCTTCTTCTATATTTCCAACTACTTTACTTTATACGCTTTCAATGAAAAATTAAAATTATTAAATCAATTGTCAATCCTCCAAGCAAGGATTTAATTTATCTTTAAATTAATTGGTCATCATTAAAGAAAATTTTTACTATAGTTAAATTACATTCTCTTATCCCTATCTACATAATTTTTCTTTAATTTAAAATTTTTTAATTAATGTCTTTTCAATGTCTTTATTCTTTTATAATTATAAATTGGTTTTTTATCACCTCAATTCTGCAGATTGTACCCATGTCCTCCGGTGATCTGTCGGTCCTCTCCTACTGGATGTCCTCTTGCGTTTTCCGGTTCCACCTCCAGTCACTCGTCCTTCGTGGTCCCATCTGCTGGCTGTAGAATGGAATGATGTGTTGCTCTGAATCAGCTGCTGTTGTTCTATTAACCGCCTCTATTGCTCTGCATATCGTTCCTCTGCTTGATGTTCTCTCGCCATTTGTCTAGAGTGTTGATGTTTGTAGTTGTAGACTGTTTGTAGACGTCCGATAATTGTAGTTAGTTTGTCTTTTTTATTACTTGAACTAACGTATTGTCCGTTGGACTTTCCAATTTATAAACATAAGATCTTGTCGATATTGGACATAGTGTCCAGCTATGTCTGAAGTAATTAAAATGCGCGTCTCTGATGGACAGAGCTTACCGCTGCAATTGAAAACTGATTGAAGAGTATTAAAAATTCTCGTCGCTGACGGACATAGCGTACCGCCATGACTGAAGACTGATTGAAGAGTAAATTTGGCTCTCCTGGGCTCGTATTTATATTCACCAAAAAAACCACACCTGTCGTCACAGGATTCTGCAGGTCAGAAGCTGTCAGTGGTGTCAGTTCCCCCACCATCGTCCAATTCCACATATTCGCACATTTTTGCCAATCGCAATGTCTAATGCGGATTTCAAAGTGATCTAACATTGTCTGATTCAATTACACATGTTATACATAATTATCATAATGATCGCATCATTAGTGTAATTACTGTGCTCTAAAAATCGCACAGAATTCGCACTGAATGTCATAATTACATAGAATACACACTGCAAATGTGTCTGATTTTTATGCATTTTTAGAAGTCTTTACAATCTTTCTAATATTTACGGTTGGCTTATAATTAAATAAAACTTTAATTTAGTATCTATTTGGGGTGAGATTGCAAACTTTCAGGCTTGAACAGGCCTCACACACACACACTATTTACTCGTGTATACGCTCTCAGCGGCAATCGCGTGATCTTTCCTGTTGATTCCTGTTCATAATTCAGCTTTCAATTTCACACCTGCTTGTCTATTACATATTACTAAAATTAAATAAAATATTTATTTTATTTTTTACATGCACATTACAGCATATGCTTGTATTGTCGCATTATTCCTCTGCTTGGTAAAAAAAAAATTTTTTAATAAATTTATTTATTAAAATTTTTTTTTTCCTATCATTAGACACATTATGTTTTTATATTTCATATTACTTATTTTTATTTGTCTACAACCAATAATAATGAATATTAATTGTTCAATTTTCCTTAGTTGGAGGGTAGAGCAAGTAATGTTCCCTTCTCCCCACACAAGTGTTGCTAACAATGCGTAAGCGTAGCTACTCTTTCCATTGTTCTCCTTTAATCTGGTCCCATTGACCTATTTATTTTTTTTTTTTTAATGTGTAGAACTTCTTAAATGAATCTGCATTCTTGCACTGGTAAACATTCTGCGTCTTAACATATTATGCCTTTCTTCAATCTGGAATTATACATTACCTTAATCATACATTCCTACCATTCTTTACTCTTTTCTTACATTACTTATATAATACATTAACTTTCATTACCCTTTATTACATTTCTTTAACATTACCTTTTGATCGCTCATAATTTTCTTCATTCTTACCTTGTGTTGAAATACACTTCTGTAACAGAATACTCTTTTTAGCTTCGTAGTGTGTCGCATTATCGGCTACAGATGACTGCCTTAGAAACACGTCTATATCCAGACTTTTAGGTGCTTAACTCACTCGATGTGTTAATCGTAGTATTTGAGCTCTAAGTAATCTCTGCCCTTGAGTTTCACTATCGCTTTTTTCTGTGTCCTTGCATTTCCACTAAGGTATGAAGTTTTCGCTTAATCAGCCGTTCTGACAATTATACATTTATTTCTCATTTCTAACCTTTTCTTCATATTAATAACAACATCGATAATAACATTCCTTACCATTTTTCTTTGAATACTAACATTCCTTACATTTATTACAAACATAACATTCCTTATTACTTAACTCCTATTCTTATTAATAATCAGCAATACTATTTTTCATTTAAAAATAATTATTCATTACAATAGAGCATTGAGTGTGGTTTAATTTACACCCTCCCTAGTTTAAGCTATACAATGCATTGTATTGTTTGACCAGGCGCCAGACATTGTTTCCTTTGCCGTATAGTCGTCGACATATAGCAATTTCCGCTTCTCACCCTCGTTAACAATCCATTGTATTCCTCCCTCGTTATTGTGCATACTTACCGTGTGAACGTTTGTTTTGACTGTGTACTTCACCTGTTAGTACGGCAAGAATTTTTTTCTTAGCTGCGACGAATAACCTCTCTCTCTTCTCTCCGCACGCTCCATAATTCTCTCGTCATGAATGCATTGCGTATGTTCAGTCTGCTTGAGGCCCATATAAACAGCTGTCGACTGTTTTTTCATGCGTCGTTTATGATAACCTCTGTAGTTTTTATAATTACAGTTATAATTATCGTTATTATAGTTATCGTTTGCTTTATACTTATTGTGCGTGTAGGTAATATTGTAATTATCACAATTTTGCGTAGTGTTTCGTATAGATGATTTACCATTACGTTTCTCGTTACAGTGATACTTATTGTGTGTTAAGTGTTTTACACATATATTTCTTTTATGTGATTTATTACTGTGTGTGTAACTTGCGACTTGGATATTCCTATCAATAAGGTATGATCGCTGAATTTTTATTTTGCTCTCTTCTTTAATGTTAATTATTTCTCTAGAATTATCATTATTAATTATGAACGTATTTTCTTTCGTATCTTCAATTATTATGGTTTCTTCCCATATCATCGTTTCACATATTTGTTCCGTTTTTTATCAATTATTGCACATATATTTTCTCCAATCGTGTCCATATGTGAGTTGGTATCAACAACCTTTTCTGTTAACTCTTTTACTTTCTTCGTTATTTTTATGGTGTCCTGTTTAAAATTTTCAGACTGTTCCTCTAATTTATTATTTAACTTTTCAGTTTGTTCCTCAAGTTTAGCATTTAGATTTTCTGTCTGTTTGGTGCTTATTTCATCTACCCAAGCACGCATCATGGTTTGTAGTGCTTCCATGTTCAGGCTTTCTGGTGCTGCCATCATGAATACGATGTATTTAAATTTATTTTTAAAACTATTATTATTATTATACAACCGTTCGGTATTTTTTTATTGATTAATTTGTTTATTTTTTTTTTATTAGTAACTATTATTATACTCTTGTTAAAATTGCACCTGTTATCATATACATCAATGTATTAGTGGGCGCCAGTTATGTCATTACACACAACAAAATAAACAATATACAAAAATATTCATAAATAAACATCAATTATTATACATACAATCCTATGCACACATTTAACAATAGAGCATACATTTATTTATTAAATGTGGGCGTGTTGTGCCACACGTTAACGGGCAACAAAATTATGATACATTTTGTGTATGCAGGTTGTAAATACAAATGTATTTGTGTTTAAGGAGCCCCACGTTCTTGGGACGCCAAAATTCTACAACGACACAATGTATTAATTAAATGTAATCTAAATTGTGTAGTGGTATAGCTCATACAACATTACTGATAACGTGTATGTATAATTGGATTTCAGGTGTAATCATAATAAGAGTAGTCCTTTTATGAATCGTAACATGTTTTCATTTCTTTATTCAAACGAAAAAATAAAAAATAAAAATATATGATAATATTTACTTCGCCACAAAATATTTATTATCAATTGTTTCAATGTTTCTTTGTTGCTGTACATTCATCATAAAATAAATCTTATATCTTATATTAGCAAAACTCTATGTTAAACATTTCTTCGTTACACTATAAATTTTCGAATACTCAGTCTGAATGTGTGCTTTATAAATTTGTTCTTATTTACATTATTATTCTATGTTTGGCATACATCTTAAGGCTTTATAACATTTTAAACAAACTACTCGAATCGTTAGTCTTCTTCTATATTTCCAACTACTTTACTTTATACGCTTTCAATGAAAAATTAAAATTATTAAATCAATTGTCAATCCTCCAAGCAAGGATTTAATTTATCTTTAAATTAATTGGTCATCATTAAAGAAAATTTTTACTATAGTTAAATTACATTCTCTTATCCCTATCTACATAATTTTTCTTTAATTTAAAATTTTTTAATTAATGTCTTTTCAATGTCTCTATTCTTTTATAATTATAAATTGGTTTTTTATCACCTCAATTCTGCAGATTGTACCCATGTCCTCCGGTGATCTGTCGGTCCTCTCCTACTGGATGTCCTCTTGCGTTTTCCGGTTCCACCTCCAGTCACTCGTCCTTCGTGGTCCCATCTGCTGGCTGTAGAATGGAATGATGTGTTGCTCTGAATCAGCTGCTGTTGTTCTATTAACCGCCTCTATTGCTCTGCATATCGTTCCTCTGCTTGATGTTCTCTCGCCATTTGTCTAGAGTGTTGATGTTTGTAGTTGTAGACTGTTTGTAGACGTCCGATAATTGTAGTTAGTTTGTCTTTTTTATTACTTGAACTAACGTATTGTCCGTTGGACTTTCCAATTTATAAACATAAGATCTTGTCGATATTGGACATAGTGTCCAGCTATGTCTGAAGTAATTAAAATGCGCGTCTCTGATGGACAGAGCTTACCGCTGCAATTGAAAACTGATTGAAGAGTATTAAAAATTCTCGTCGCTGACGGACATAGCGTACCGCCATGACTGAAGACTGATTGAAGAGTAAATTTGGCTCTCCTGGGCTCGTATTTATATTCACCAAAAAAACCACACCTGTCGTCACAGGATTCTGCAGGTCAGAAGCTGTCAGTGGTGTCAGTTCCCCCACCATCGTCCAATTCCACATATTCGCACATTTTTGCCAATCGCAATGTCTAATGCGGATTTCAAAGTGATCTAACATTGTCTGATTAAATTACACATGTTATACGTAATTATCATAATGATCGCATCATTAGTGTAATTACTGTGCTCTAAAAATCGCACAGAATTCGCACTGAATGTCATAATTACATAGAATACACACTGCAAATGTGTCTGATTTTTATGCATTTTTAGAAGTCTTTACAATCTTTCTAATATTTACGGTTGGCTTATAATTAAATAAAACTTTAATTTAGTATCTATTTGGGGTGAGATTGCAAACTTTCAGGCTTGAACAGGCCTCACACACACACACTATTTACTCGTGTATACGCTCTCAGCGGCAATCGCGTGATCTTTCCTGTTGATTCCTGTTCATAATTCAGCTTTCAATTTCACACCTGCTTGTCTATTACATATTACTAAAATTAAATAAAATATTTATTTTATTTTTTACATGCACATTACAGCATATGCTTGTATTGTCGCATTATTCCTCTGCTTGGTAAAAAAAAAATTTTTTAATAAATTTATTTATTAAAATTTTTTTTTTCCTATCATTAGACACATTATGTTTTTATATTTCATATTACTTATTTTTATTTGTCTACAACCAATAATAATGAATATTAATTGTTCAATTTTCCTTAGTTGGAGGGTAGAGCAAGTAATGTTCCCTTCTCCCCACACAAGTGTTGCTAACAATGCGTAAGCGTAGCTACTCTTTCCATTGTTCTCCTTTAATCTGGTCCCATTGACCTATTTATTTTTTTTTTTTAATGTGTAGAACTTCTTAAATGAATCTGCATTCTTGCACTGGTAAACATTCTGCGTCTTAACATATTATGCCTTTCTTCAATCTGGAATTATACATTACCTTAATCATACATTCCTACCATTCTTTACTCTTTTCTTACATTACTTATATAATACATTAACTTTCATTACCCTTTATTACATTTCTTTAACATTACCTTTTGATCGCTCATAATTTTCTTCATTCTTACCTTGTGTTGAAATACACTTCTGTAACAGAATACTCTTTTTAGCTTCGTAGTGTGTCGCATTATCGGCTACAGATGACTGCCTTAGAAACACGTCTATATCCAGACTTTTAGGTGCTTAACTCACTCGATGTGTTAATCGTAGTATTTGAGCTCTAAGTAATCTCTGCCCTTGAGTTTCACTATCGCTTTTTTCTGTGTCCTTGCATTTCCACTAAGGTATGAAGTTTTCGCTTAATCAGCCGTTCTGACAATTATACATTTATTTCTCATTTCTAACCTTTTCTTCATATTAATAACAACATCGATAATAACATTCCTTACCATTTTTCTTTGAATACTAACATTCCTTACATTTATTACAAACATAACATTCCTTATTACTTAACTCCTATTCTTATTAATAATCAGCAATACTATTTTTCATTTAAAAATAATTATTCATTACAATAGAGCATTGAGTGTGGTTTAATTTACACCCTCCCTAGTTTAAGCTATACAATGCATTGTATTGTTTGACCAGGCGCCAGACATTGTTTCCTTTGCCGTATAGTCGTCGACATATAGCAATTTCCGCTTCTCACCCTCGTTAACAATCCATTGTATTCCTCCCTCGTTATTGTGCATACTTACCGTGTGAACGTTTGTTTTGACTGTGTACTTCACCTGTTAGTACGGCAAGAATTTTTTTCTTAGCTGCGACGAATAACCTCTCTCTCTTCTCTCCGCACGCTCCATAATTCTCTCGTCATGAATGCATTGCGTATGTTCAGTCTGCTTGAGGCCCATATAAACAGCTGTCGACTGTTTTTTCATGCGTCGTTTATGATAACCTCTGTAGTTTTTATAATTACAGTTATAATTATCGTTATTATAGTTATCGTTTGCTTTATACTTATTGTGCGTGTAGGTAATATTGTAATTATCACAATTTTGCGTAGTGTTTCGTATAGATGATTTACCATTACGTTTCTCGTTACAGTGATACTTATTGTGTGTTAAGTGTTTTACACATATATTTCTTTTATGTGATTTATTACTGTGTGTGTAACTTGCGACTTGGATATTCCTATCAATAAGGTATGATCGCTGAATTTTTATTTTGCTCTCTTCTTTAATGTTAATTATTTCTCTAGAATTATCATTATTAATTATGAACGTATTTTCTTTCGTATCTTCAATTATTATGGTTTCTTCCCATATCATCGTTTCACATATTTGTTCCGTTTTTTATCAATTATTGCACATATATTTTCTCCAATCGTGTCCATATGTGAGTTGGTATCAACAACCTTTTCTGTTAACTCTTTTACTTTCTTCGTATTTTTATGTTGTCCTGTTTAAAATTTTCAGACTGTTCCTCTAATTTATTATTTAACTTTTCAGTTTGTTCCTCAAGTTTAGCATTTAGATTTTCTGTCTGTTTGGTACTTATTTCATCTACCCAAGCACGCATCATGGTTTGTAGTGCTTCCATGTTCAGGCTTTCTGGTGCTGCCATCATGAATACGATGTATTTAAATTTATTTTTAAAACTATTATTATTATTATACAACCGTTCGGTATTTTTTTATTGATTAATTTGTTTATTTTTTTTTTATTAGTAACTATTATTATACTCTTGTTAAAATTGCACCTGTTATCATATACATCAATGTATTAGTGGGCGCCAGTTATGTCATTACACACAACAAAATAAACAATATACAAAAATATTCATAAATAAACATCAATTATTATACATAAAATCCTATGCACACATTTAACAATAGAGCATACATTTATTTATTAAATGTGGGCGTGTTGTGCCACACGTTAACGGGCAACAAAATTATATGATACATTTTGTGTATGCAGGTTGTAAATACAAATATATTTGTGTTTAAGGAGCCCCACGTTCTTGGGACGCCAAAATTATACAACGACACAATGTGTTAATTAAATGTAATCTAAATTGTGTAGTGGTATAGCTCATACAACATTACTGATAACATGTATGTATAATTGGATTTCAGGTGTAATCATAATAAGAGTAGTCCTTTTATGAATCGTAACATGTTTTCATTTCTTTATTCAAACGAAAAAATAAAAAATAAAAATATATGATAATATTTACTTCGCCACAAAATATTTATTATCAATTGTTTCAATGTTTCTTTGTTGCTGTACATTCATCATAAAATAAATCTTATATCTTATATTAGCAAAACTCTATGTTAAACATTTCTTCGTTACACTATAAATTTTTGAATACTCAGTCTGAATGTGTGCTTTATAAATTTGTTCTTATTTACATTATTATTCTATGTTTGGCATACATCTTAAGGCTTTATAACATTTTAAACAAACTACTCGAATCGTTAGTCTTCTTCTATATTTCCAACTACTTTACTTTATACGCTTTCAATGAAAAATTAAAATTATTAAATCAATTGTCAATCCTCCAAGCAAGGATTTAATTTATCTTTAAATTAATTGGTCATCATTAAAGAAAATTTTAACTATAGTTAAATTACATTCTCTTATCCCTATCTACATAATTTTTCTTTAATTTAAAATTTTTTAATTAATGTCTTTTCAATGTCTCTATTCTTTTATAATTATAAATTGGTTTTTTATCACCTCAATTCTGCAGATTGTACCCATGTCCTCCGGTGATCTGTCGGTCCTCTCCTACTGGATGTCCTCTTGCGTTTTCCGGTTCCACCTCCAGTCACTCGTCCTTCGTGGTCCCATCTGCTGGCTGTAGAATGGAATGATGTGTTGCTCTGAATCAGCTGCTGTTGTTCTATTAACCGCCTCTATTGCTCTGCATATCGTTCCTCTGCTTGATGTTCTCTCGCCATTTGTCTAGAGTGTTGATGTTTGTAGTTGTAGACTGTTTGTAGACGTCCGATAATTGTAGTTAGTTTGTCTTTTTTATTACTTGAACTAACGTATTGTCCGTTGGACTTTCCAATTTATAAACATAAGATCTTGTCGATATTGGACATAGTGTCCAGCTATGTCTGAAGTAATTAAAATGCGCGTCTCTGATGGACAGAGCTTACCGCTGCAATTGAAAACTGATTGAAGAGTATTAAAAATTCTCGTCGCTGACGGACATAGCGTACCGCCATGACTGAAGACTGATTGAAGAGTAAATTTGGCTCTCCTGGGCTCGTATTTATATTCACCAAAAAAACCACACCTGTCGTCACAGGATTCTGCAGGTCAGAAGCTGTCAGTGGTGTCAGTTCCCCCACCATCGTCCAATTCCACATATTCGCACATTTTTGCCAATCGCAATGTCTAATGCGGATTTCAAAGTGATCTAACATTGTCTGATTAAATTACACATGTTATACGTAATTATCATAATGATCGCATCATTAGTGTAATTACTGTGCTCTAAAAATCGCACAGAATTCGCACTGAATGTCATAATTACATAGAATACACACTGCAAATGTGTCTGATTTTTATGCATTTTTAGAAGTCTTTACAATCTTTCTAATATTTACGGTTGGCTTATAATTAAATAAAACTTTAATTTAGTATCTATTTGGGGTGAGATTGCAAACTTTCAGGCTTGAACAGGCCTCACACACACACACTATTTACTCGTGTATACGCTCTCAGCGGCAATCGCGTGATCTTTCCTGTTGATTCCTGTTCATAATTCAGCTTTCAATTTCACACCTGCTTGTCTATTACATATTACTAAAATTAAATAAAATATTTATTTTATTTTTTACATGCACATTACAGCATATGCTTGTATTGTCGCATTATTCCTCTGCTTGGTAAAAAAAAAATTTTTTAATAAATTTATTTATTAAAATTTTTTTTTCCTATCATTAGACACATTATGTTTTTATATTTCATATTACTTATTTTTATTTGTCTACAACCAATAATAATGAATATTAATTGTTCAATTTTCCTTAGTTGGAGGGTAGAGCAAGTAATGTTCCCTTCTCCCCACACAAGTGTTGCTAACAATGCGTAAGCGTAGCTACTCTTTCCATTGTTCTCCTTTAATCTGGTCCCATTGACCTATTTATTTTTTTTTTTTTAATGTGTAGAACTTCTTAAATGAATCTGCATTCTTGCACTGGTAAACATTCTGCGTCTTAACATATTATGCCTTTCTTCAATCTGGAATTATACATTACCTTAATCATACATTCCTACCATTCTTTACTCTTTTCTTACATTACTTATATAATACATTAACTTTCATTACCCTTTATTACATTTCTTTAACATTACCTTTTGATCGCTCATAATTTTCTTCATTCTTACCTTGTGTTGAAATACACTTCTGTAACAGAATACTCTTTTTAGCTTCGTAGTGTGTCGCATTATCGGCTACAGATGACTGCCTTAGAAACACGTCTATATCCAGACTTTTAGGTGCTTAACTCACTCGATGTGTTAATCGTAGTATTTGAGCTCTAAGTAATCTCTGCCCTTGAGTTTCACTATCGCTTTTTTCTGTGTCCTTGCATTTCCACTAAGGTATGAAGTTTTCGCTTAATCAGCCGTTCTGACAATTATACATTTATTTCTCATTTCTAACCTTTTCTTCATATTAATAACAACATCGATAATAACATTCCTTACCATTTTTCTTTGAATACTAACATTCCTTACATTTATTACAAACATAACATTCCTTATTACTTAACTCCTATTCTTATTAATAATCAGCAATACTATTTTTCATTTAAAAATAATTATTCATTACAATAGAGCATTGAGTGTGGTTTAATTTACACCCTCCCTAGTTTAAGCTATACAATGCATTGTATTGTTTGACCAGGCGCCAGACATTGTTTCCTTTGCCGTATAGTCGTCGACATATAGCAATTTCCGCTTCTCACCCTCGTTAACAATCCATTGTATTCCTCCCTCGTTATTGTGCATACTTACCGTGTGAACGTTTGTTTTGACTGTGTACTTCACCTGTTAGTACGGCAAGAATTTTTTTCTTAGCTGCGACGAATAACCTCTCTCTCTTCTCTCCGCACGCTCCATAATTCTCTCGTCATGAATGCATTGCGTATGTTCAGTCTGCTTGAGGCCCATATAAACAGCTGTCGACTGTTTTTTCATGCGTCGTTTATGATAACCTCTGTAGTTTTTATAATTACAGTTATAATTATCGTTATTATAGTTATCGTTTGCTTTATACTTATTGTGCGTGTAGGTAATATTGTAATTATCACAATTTTGCGTAGTGTTTCGTATAGATGATTTACCATTACGTTTCTCGTTACAGTGATACTTATTGTGTGTTAAGTGTTTTACACATATATTTCTTTTATGTGATTTATTACTGTGTGTGTAACTTGCGACTTGGATATTCCTATCAATAAGGTATGATCGCTGAATTTTTATTTTGCTCTCTTCTTTAATGTTAATTATTTCTCTAGAATTATCATTATTAATTATGAACGTATTTTCTTTCGTATCTTCAATTATTATGGTTTCTTCCCATATCATCGATTCACATATTTGTTCCGTTTTTTATCAATTACTGCACATATATTTTCTCCAATCGTGTCCATATGTGAGTTGGTATCAACAACCTTTTCTGTTAACTCTTTTACTTTCTTCGTTATTTTTATGTTGTCCTGTTTAAAATTTTCAGACTGTTCCTCTAATTTATTATTTAACTTTTCAGTTTGTTCCTCAAGTTTAGCATTTAGATTTTCTGTCTGTTTGGTGCTTATTTCATCTACCCAAGCACGCATCATGGTTTGTAGTGCTTCCATGTTCAGGCTTTCTGGTGCTGCCATCATGAATACGATGTATTTAAATTTATTTTTAAAACTATTATTATTATTATACAACCGTTCGGTATTTTTTTATTGATTAATTTGTTTATTTTTTTTTTATTAGTAACTATTATTATACTCTTGTTAAAATTGCACCTGTTATCATATACATCAATGTATTAGTGGGCGCCAGTTATGTCATTACACACAACAAAATAAACAATATACAAAAATATTCATAAATAAACATCAATTATTATACATAAAATCCTATGCACACATTTAACAATAGAACATACATTTATTTATTAAATGTGGGCGTGTTGTGCCACACGTTAACGGGCAACAAAATTATATGATACATTTTGTGTATGCAGGTTGTAAATACAAATATATTTGTGTTTAAGGAGCCCCACGTTCTTGGGACGCCAAAATTATACAACGACACAATGTATTAATTAAATGTAATCTAAATTGTGTAGTGGTATAGCTCATACAACATTACTGATAACATGTATGTATAATTGGATTTCAGGTGTAATCATAATAAGAGTAGTCCTTTTATGAATCGTAACATGTTTTCATTTCTTTATTCAAACGAAAAAATAAAAAATAAAAATATATGATAATATTTACTTCGCCACAAAATATTTATTATCAATTGTTTCAATGTTTCTTTGTTGCTGTACATTCATCATAAAATAAATCTTATATCTTATATTAGCAAAACTCTATGTTAAACATTTCTTCGTTACACTATAAATTTTCGAATACTCAGTCTGAATGTGTGCTTTGTAAATTTGTTCTTATTTACATTATTATTCTATGTTTGGCATACATCTTAAGGCTTTATAACATTTTAAACAAACTACTCGAATCGTTAGTCTTCTTCTATATTTCCAACTACTTTACTTTATACGCTTTCAATGAAAAATTAAAATTATTAAATCAATTGTCAATCCTCCAAGCAAGGATTTAATTTATCTTTAAATTAATTGGTCATCATTAAAGAAAATTTTTACTATAGTTAAATTACATTCTCTTATCCCTATCTACATAATTTTTCTTTAATTTAAAATTTTTTAATTAATGTCTTTTCAATGTCTCTATTCTTTTATAATTATAAATTGGTTTTTTATCACCTCAATTCTGCAGATTGTACCCATGTCCTCCGGTGATCTGTCGGTCCTCTCCTACTGGATGTCCTCTTGCGTTTTCCGGTTCCACCTCCAGTCACTCGTCCTTTGTGGTCCCATCTGCTGGCTGTAGAATGGAATGATGTGTTGCTCTGAATCAGCTGCTGTTGTTCTATTAACCGCCTCTATTGCTCTGCATATCGTTCCTCTGCTTGATGTTCTCTCGCCATTTGTCTAGAGTGTTGATGTTTGTAGTTGTAGACTGTTTGTAGACGTCCGATAATTGTAGTTAGTTTGTCTTTTTTATTACTTGAACTAACGTATTGTCCGTTGGACTTTCCAATTTATAAACATAAGATCTTGTCGATATTGGACATAGTGTCCAGCTATGTCTGAAGTAATTAAAATGCGCGTCTCTGATGGACAGAGCTTACCGCTGCAATTGAAAACTGATTGAAGAGTATTAAAAATTCTCGTCGCTGACGGACATAGCGTACCGCCATGACTGAAGACTGATTGAAGAGTAAATTTGGCTCTCCTGGGCTCGTATTTATATTCACCAAAAAAACCACACCTGTCGTCACAGGATTCTGCAGGTCAGAAGCTGTCAGTGGTGTCAGTTCCCCCACCATCGTCCAATTCCACATATTCGCACATTTTTGCCAATCGCAATGTCTAATGCGGATTTCAAAGTGATCTAACATTGTCTGATTCAATTACACATGTTATACGTAATTATCATAATGATCGCATCATTAGTGTAATTACTGTGCTCTAAAAATCGCACAGAATTCGCACTGAATGTCATAATTACATAGAATACACACTGCAAATGTGTCTGATTTTTATGCATTTTTAGAAGTCTTTACAATCTTTCTAATATTTACGGTTGGCTTATAATTAAATAAAACTTTAATTTAGTATCTATTTGGGGTGAGATTGCAAACTTTCAGGCTTGAACAGGCCTCACACACACACACTATTTACTCGTGTATACGCTCTCAGCGGCAATCGCGTGATCTTTCCTGTTGATTCCTGTTCATAATTCAGCTTTCAATTTCACACCTGCTTGTCTATTACATATTACTAAAATTAAATAAAATATTTATTTTATTTTTTACATGCACATTACAGCATATGCTTGTATTGTCGCATTATTCCTCTGCTTGGTAAAAAAAAAATTTTTAATAAATTTATTTATTAAAATTTTTTTTTTCCTATCATTAGACACATTATGTTTTTATATTTCATATTACTTATTTTTATTTGTCTACAACCAATAATAATGAATATTAATTGTTCAATTTTCCTTAGTTGGAGGGTAGAGCAAGTAATGTTCCCTTCTCCCCACACAAGTGTTGCTAACAATGCGTAAGCGTAGCTACTCTTTCCATTGTTCTCCTTTAATCTGGTCCCATTGACCTATTTATTTATTTTTTTTTAATGTGTAGAACTTCTTAAATGAATCTGCATTCTTGCACTGGTAAACATTCTGCGTCTTAACATATTATGCCTTTCTTCAATCTGGAATTATACATTACCTTAATCATACATTCCTACCATTCTTTACTCTTTTCTTACATTACTTATATAATACATTAACTTTCATTACCCTTTATTACATTTCTTTAACATTACCTTTTGATCGCTCATAATTTTCTTCATTCTTACCTTGTGTTGAAATACACTTCTGTAACAGAATACTCTTTTTAGCTTCGTAGTGTGTCGCATTATCGGCTACAGATGACTGCCTTAGAAACACGTCTATATCCAGACTTTTAGGTGCTTAACTCACTCGATGTGTTAATCGTAGTATTTGAGCTCTAAGTAATCTCTGCCCTTGAGTTTCACTATCGCTTTTTTCTGTGTCCTTGCATTTCCACTAAGGTTGAAGTTTTCGCTTAATCAGCCGTTCTGACAATTATACATTTATTTCTCATTTCTAACCTTTTCTTCATATTAATAACAACATCGATAATAACATTCCTTACCATTTTTCTTTGAATACTAACATTCCTTACATTTATTACAAACATAACATTCCTTATTACTTAACTCCTATTCTTATTAATAATCAGCAATACTATTTTTCATTTAAAAATAATTATTCATTACAATAGAGCATTGAGTGTGGTTTAATTTACACCCTCCCTAGTTTAAGCTATACAATGCATTGTATTGTTTGACCAGGCGCCAGACATTGTTTCCTTTGCCGTATAGTCGTCGACATATAGCAATTTCCGTTTCTCACCCTCGTTAACAATCCATTGTATTCCTGCCTCGTTATTGTGCATACTTACCGTGTGAACGTTTGTTTTGACTGTGTACTTCACCTGTTAGTACGGCAAGAATTTGTTTCTTAGCTGCGACGAATAACCTCTCTCTCTTCTCTCCGCACGCTCCATAATTCTCTCGTCATGAATGCATTGCGTATGTTCAGTCTGCTTGAGGCCCATATAAACAGCTGTCGACTGTTTTTTCATGCGTAGTTTATGATAACCTCTGTGGTTTTTATAATTACAGTTATAATTATCGTTATTATAGTTATCGTTTGCTTTATACTTATTGTGCGTATAGTTTATATTATAATTATCACAATTTTGCGTAGTGTTTCGTATAGATGATTTACCATTACGTTTCTCGTTACAGTGATACTTATTGTGTGTTAAGTGTTTTACACATATTTTTCTTTTATGTGATTTATTACTGTGTGTGTAACTTGCGACTTGGATATTCCTATCAATAAGGTATGATCGCTGAATTTTTATTTTGCTCTCTTCTTTAATGTTAATTATTTCTCTAGAATTATCATTATTAATTATGAACGTATTTTCTTTCGTATCTTCAATTATTATGGTTTCTTCCCATATCATCGTTTCACATATTTGTTCCGTTTGTTTATCAATTATTGCACATATATTTTCTCCAATCGTGTCCATATGTGAGTTGGTATCAACAACCTTTTCTGTTAACTCTTTACTTTCTTCGTTATTTTTATGGTGTCCTGATTAAAATTTTCAGCCTGTTCCTCTAATTTATTATTTAACTTTTCAGTTTGTTCCTCAAGTTTAGCATTTAGATTTTCTTTCTGTTTGGTGCTTATTTCATCTACCCAAGCACGCATCATGGTTTGTAGTGCTTCCATGTTCAGGCTTTCTGGTGCTGCCATCATGATTACGATGTATTTAAATTTATTTTTAAAATTATTATTATTATACAACCGTTCGGTATTTTTTTTATTGATTAATTTGTTTATTTTTTTTTTTATTAGTAACTATTATTATACTCTTGTTAAAATTACACCTGTTATCATATACATCAATGTATTAGTGGGTGCCAGTTATGTCATTACACACAACAAAATAAACAACATACAAAAATATTCATAAATAAACATCAATTATTATACATAAAATCCTATGCACACATTTAACAATAGAGCATACATTTATTTAATAAATGTGGGCGTGTTGTGCCACACGTTAACGGGCAACAAAATTATATGATACATTTTGTGTATGCAGGTTGAAAATACAAATGTATTTGTGTTTTAGGAGCCCCACATTCTTGGGACGCCAAAATTATACGACACAATGTATTAATTAAATGTAATCTCAATTGTGTAGTGGTATAGCTCATACAACATTACTGATAACGTGTATGTATAATTGGATTTCAGGTGTAATCATAATAAGAGTAGTCCTTTTATGAATCGTAACATGTTTTCATTTCTTTATTCAAACGAAAAAATAAAAAATAAAAATATATGATAATATTTACTTCGCCACAAAATATTTATTATCAATTGTTTCAATGTTTCTTTGTTGCTGTACATTCATCATAAAATAAATCTTATATCTTATATTAGCAAAACTCTATGTTAAACATTTCTTCGTTACACTATAAATTTTCGAATACTCAGTCTGAATGTGTGCTTTATAAATTTGTTCTTATTTACATTATTATTCTATGTTTGGCATACATCTTAAGGCTTTATAACATTTTAAACAAACTACTCGAATCGTTAGTCTTCTTCTATATTTCCAACTACTTTACTTTATACGCTTTCAATGAAAAATTAAAATTATTAAATCAATTGTCAATCCTCCAAGCAAGGATTTAATTTATCTTTAAGTTAATTGGTCACCATTAAAAAAAATTTTTACTATAGTTAAATTACATTCTCTTATCCCTATCTACATAATTTTTCTTTAATTTAAAATTTTTTAATTAATGTCTTTTCAATGTCTCTATTCTTTTATAATTATAAATTGGTTTTTCATCACCTCAATTCTGCAGATTGTACCCATGTCCTCCGGTGATCTGTCGGTCCTCTCCTACTGGATGTCCTCTTGCGTTTTCCGGTTCCACCTCCAGTCACTCGTCCTTCGTGATCCCATCTGCTGGCTGTAGAATGGAATGATGTGTTGCTCTGAATCAGCTGCTGTTGTTCTATTAACCGCCTCTATTTCTCTGCATATCATTCCTCTGCTTGATGTTCTCTCGCCATTTGTCTAGAGTGTTGATGTTTGTAGTTGTAGACTGTTTGTAGACGTCCGATAATTGTAGTTAGTTTTTTTTTTATTACTTGTCCGTTGGACTTTACAGTTTATAAACAAAAGATCTTGTCGATATTGGACATAGCGTCCAGCTATGTCTGAAGTAATTAAAATTTGCGTCTCTGATGGGCAGAGCTTACCGCTGCAATTGAAAACGGATTGAAGAGTATTAAAAATTCTCGTCGCTGACGGACATAGCGTACCGCCATGACTGAAGACTGATTGAAGAGTAAATTTGGCTCTCCTGGGCTCGTATTTATATTCGCCAAAAAAACCACACCTGTCGTCACAGGATTCTGCAGGTCAGAAGCTGTCAGTGGCGTCAGTTCCCCCACCATAGTCCAATTCCACATATTCGCACATTTTTGCCAATCACAATGTCTAATGCAGATTTCAAAATGATCTAACATTGTCTGATTCAATTACACATATTATACGTAATTATCATAATGATCGCATCATTAGTGTAATTACTATGCTCTAAAAATCGCACAGAATTCGCACTGCAAATGTGTCTTTACAATCTTTCTAATATTTACGGTTGGCTTATAATTAAATAAAACTTTAATTTAGTATCTATTTGGGGTGAGATTGCAAACTTTCAGGCTTGAAGAGGCCTCACGCACACACCCTATTTACTCGTGTACACGCTCACAGCGGCAATCGCATGACCTTTCCTGTTGATTCCTGTTCATAATTCAGCTTTCAATTTCACACCTGCTTGTCTATTACATATTACTACAATTAAATAAAATATTTATTTTATTTAATACATGCACATTACAGCATATGCTTGTCGAAATATAATATATTCTTATAAGAAAGTGTTATTTATTATTAATAACACACACACACACACACACACACACACACACACACACACACACACACACACACACACACACACACACACACACACACACACACACACACACACACAACTGCCTAGTGAACATTAAAAAACGGTATCTTCACTGTTTGTTGTAATACTGAATAACATGACATCAAATTATGCCTACCAGTAGTAGAATATAATATTACTTTCTGGTTTCTAAAATTAAGTTTAAATCTTTGCCCTTGGAGGCAGTTAACTACTTTATTGCTCTGCTGTACAAATTTTATGTAATAAATAGATTTCTCTCAAATATCATCCACGGTCTATTTATTTTAGTTAATTTTATTCCATATTAGAAATAAAAAAAACTATGTTTGAGAATATTTATAACTTCAACGTAGTGTATTCTGCTTACAAACTGTCTCACAGAATGATGATTTATATAGTATCCACAACAAATGATATCATGAGTGGTGATGTAGCGTTTCTAAATATGAGAGCGTCGATTACACGGACGTCAATTAACTTGGTGTTTAAGACATGAACTGTTATGCACCCTTTCTAAGTAGAATAAGAGCATAGCTTAACTGAAAGTCTGTCAATTGAACATAATTATCCTACATATTAGGATAATAATATTATAATGGATAAATCTTTTTTCCATTACATATTTGATCAAGAATCATTTGAAACAGCAAGTGAAAGTTTCTGAGAATGCACAAAAACTTACGAGAATTTCGCAGCTAGCTGAAAGAGAGCGTCTGCATATGGTGACATGGTCTTAAGGAGACAAGACCCAGATCGGACTGTAGCTGCAAAGCAGAAAAAGGAAGGCCTTTTCTTTCCAAATAGGCTAGATACTTTTGTACATTTTCCATTATTCCACATAAAACTGAAGTCTGTTACGGTATTTTCTGATATTGTGGTTTTTGTTATAGTCTCAAGCTACATAAAGGTTATAAAAATTTTAATTCATAAGTTTGTACTTTTTATATATATATATATATATATATATATTTTCAATCACTTTCTGCTACAGTCCGTTTCTTGATGTATATAATACATTTAATATTTATAATTAAATTTACCTCAAGATGTTATTTTTCTATCCGGAACATGTTTCGAGAGTTCCTGTTCTCTCATCTTCTCCAAGAGATATATATTTATATATATATATATATATATATAGTTGTAGGTGCAGTATGATTTTTATAGCTTACTCCATATCATTATCTAATTATCTAGTTACAATGTTGTTTAAATATATTACTTTGTTATGTACAGTACACATATAGGGCCTACACATTCCTCCTACGCAATGAGTATTAGTCCAAAAAATCAACTTCTTTTTCTGGTTAAGCAATAGTACATAAACAAACAAGAAAAACAAAGTTAAAGACTATGTAGTACTGAATGACTGAGTTACACAGATACACAAACAATATTTCCATTAAAGTCTGTATTTACCTTCTCTTTTTCCAAGTCTTCTGGTGTAACATCCCATCGACTTCTTCTCTTCATGGTTCTTCCTTGTTTACAGAGTGGTGCCATTTTGCCTGAAACTGGAGTTAAATGAACGTTAATAAAAACGGATTATACATTTACAATAATAAAAAATTTACAGGCATTGCACAAATGCAATGCACAGAGAAGGGCATTGAAAATGCTTCAATAAATCTAAAAAAATATATATATTTATGTTCATTCACCAATCAATGAATTCATTCTTCATTCACCAATCAATGAATTCATTCTTCATTCACCAATCAGTGAAATCATTCTTCATTCACCAATCAATGAATTCATTCTTCATTCACCAATCAATGAATTCATTCTTCATTTACCAATGCACAGATTATAAGTTAAATGTAATCGAATTCATAAGCGAAGTTTTATATGTGTACTACGTTATTGACAACAAAGAAGTAGTTTCTATGGAAACTCACCAATTCCCATTTTCGATCACCCACCACCGACAAATGCACATTTTCAAATGTGCGACACGTCCTTATAAACATTTTCAATGTTAAAAGTATTACATCAAACAGCTGCATGTAATCATTCCCTTGTATACGCATTCAAAAATATATTATAAATGTAAATGTTCTTACTACCTAATTTTATAAGTTTTGTGTAAAACAGTTTATTAAAAGAATATTTTTACTGTGATTTAAATAAGGCTAGGAAGTAGTTATACAAGATCAAACATTATATAAGAAAATTTTCATTTAATTACTTAATATTACTTTCATACTATAAGAAATACTGATGAGAGGAACAAGAATTTGACAAATTCTCTATTTTCATTTTCTACAATAGTGCACAATACTCTACTAGAAGTGCACAAAAATTTTAAGTACATTGTTTTATACTTTTACTGGTTTCTATAAAATGGTGTGCACTAAAAAAAATCTTAAAAACATTATATCTTCGTATAGCCTACCATACAAGCCTTGAAACTTCTTATAAAATTCTGTTACAGTGAAATGATTCTTTCGTAACATTAAAATATCCTCAATTTCTTCTTAACACTTAGCAGTCAAAAATTTCAGTGGCACACAATACTTCAATAAGATTTACTATCCAGAAAGTTAGTTTGTAATATAATGATTACTGAACTAGTTTTAATAAATTTTTTATTTTATTAAAATTACTCTTTAATAAATAATTAATTAACAAATCATATTAATTAATGTTGAACCATATTAACAGAGATTTGGACAGTTATTATTTGAATCATGGTTCTGAACTTTGACCATGGTGGTTTTGATTCCTTGCTCTGAAGCCACATTTTATCATTTAGATTGTACACCAGATTTACAAGCTAGTTGGGTTACACATTTTATGGTAATTAACAATTTAAAAGACAACAATTAAAAATAATTAACAATTAATTCAACCTTCCAGGAAGGATTAATTTATCTCCCACCACGTAGGCTACTTGTGTCAGTTGTAAAAACTTAGGTTTGGTATTTATCTATTGTAAACTCAGAAAAAAATGATGGAATCTCCTTAGTAAATTAATCAGTAAAATCCCAAATTATGCGAAGATTACAGTAACAACTGTCAATTGTTGGGAGCTATGCAGCTCATCAAACATTAAATCTATTATAAAAAGCAATAGTAAACAAATTTTGTAATAACTTTACATGCTTGAAATCTAAACTTTTATAAAAAAAAAGCAAACAATCCAAGGTTTCTGATATCATTATATAACAAACTATACGCATTTGAAAGATTGTATTGTGCTGTGATAAGCAAAACTGCCTATAATTAGTGGAACAATTATTTTTTTTAACTTTTGGTGATCTCTAGGGTGCACAAAATTATCAAAACTAGTGGTCGCCCAGTGGTCGAAATTCGACCGTAATTCATTACATTTTTAAGTCTGAACGTTATTGAGGTTCTTTTGTCAAAGAGTATACCTCTATAATCATTGCATATAATTTTTTTGAATTTTGTTCTATTATGTCAGCTGCGAGTGTGTACAAATATGTCATTAGCGTGTGTTGTTTGCCTTAATTCCCTGCAATACCTATGAAATTTAAAATTTAATGTTAGTAACAGTTGAAAAAAAAACACAATTACAGCATGTATTCGTATTTATTTTTTGATATAATTCATTGTCAGTTTTAATTTTTTCATGTTATTATTGAATCAAATAAACGCTAATAAAAATGAGACTTGACATTCATAGAAGTATAAGATACATTGTTTTCAATTCCAGTGAATTACATTTCATTTTTGGTAAGGTACAAAATTCGAAAACAGTTTGAAGATTATCTGCTACAAAGCTTATATAATTTTTTAATTTTTGTTTCTATGCATTAATTTTCGAGTTATTTGAAAAATATGAAAGATAGGAAAAATGAGGTTTAGCTTGGCTAAGCCATATTTAAAAAGCAATAACGCGTTTTTTGACATTTCCTTGGGTTTTTTTTATTGCCATACTGACCAGGTTTCGCCAAGGCTACACAGTTATTTTGCCTATCTTTTTCGAATTATATAAAATTTAAATAAAAAATTAATACAAAATAAAAAATGAAATAAAAAATACGTGCCTCGTATTTTTTCATATATTTTTCATTAAATCAAAAAAACCGGGCGGTTAAAAAAATAAATGTTGTCCATTGAACTTAAAATAGTTTGAAAGTGAATTTAATGATTCAGAACTTCTGTGTAAACGATGTTTTTTGTAAAAACTCTTTCATCATTTGCTAAATGCCCTTGGCCATTATATTCGGAAATATAAAATCTCAAACCATCGAATGATCGAACTCTATTTGCTGCGACGTACAATTGACCATGTGTAAAAACTGGCTGCCTCAATAAAATTCCAATTTTTTCGAATGTTTGTCCTTGAGACTTATTTATTGTCATCGCAAATGCAGGTATAATTGGAAATTGAGTTCTTTGAAAGTTAAATGGTAAAACAGTACCGGAATATGTTAAATTTATACGTGGAATCAAAATTCTCTTATTGCGTGCGGTTCCAGTTAAAACTTCGCAATCAATAGCATTACGATGCATACACTTGATGCACATTCTTGTTCCACTGACTAATGCTTCCTTTGTATTTAAGTTTCTGATCAGTAAAACGATGCAATTAACTTTCAATACTAACTTATGTGGTGGCAAACCACTAATAGTCAAAGAATTCAAAAACTCTACTGGATAGTTGTTGATTTCATTGTCATCATCACAAATTATTTTATCGTAGCTATGATATGTTTTCTGTTCACCTGGTAATTCGATTAAGTATATCAGTACAGTACAACCTGTCATATCGGAAGTAATATGGCAACCGGCCGATCCGGATATGGAAAAATCCGGATATCACAAGGTCATTTATAAATAGCTAGAGGGCCAGAAATAATGAATGCGTTTGTTGTTGAATGTTTTTTTTAGACGTTTCTATTGGTTTAGCATTTGTATTTGTACACTGTACTATTTAAAATACAAAAAGTAAAATTGGTTAAAAAGTTTTACTTACAGTACGCCTACATCAGTTTTTGAAAAAGTTTGTGATTTTCGGCTGCTTCACACACTGCACATGTTTTTTGGAAGCCATGTCTCTCAATCTTCTTAAAAGCATCACTTCAGTTTCACTTGTTTCATCTTGATGTTGAACATAACTGATCAGAGATTCGATGGTCTTGAATGCCTCAGAGTGACTCATTATAGGCTTGTTGTCATCCTCTTCGGGTTCAGAGATTTTCTCATCGCTATTGCACACCATTTCTATAATGTCACTGTCTGTAATTTCGTTGACTTCATCTTCACTTAACCACTTCTTGACTTCATCGTCATTGATTTCTTCACATCCAGGCAGGTTTTTTACAAGCTCTGCAATCTGACTCTCTTCTTCATTGCAAACAGTTTCATTGATTTCTTCTGGTTTCTCCCCAGTCCATTTTTCAGTTGCTTCGTGATCCAACAGCTTCCTCCATGACCTAACCACCTAACCAGTGTAAACGGTTTTATTTCATCCCATGCTTGGTATCCCCACATCACCAGATCTAACATGTCCACCTTTTTTAAGGATTCCGTAACACTTTTACCCTCGTCCATTCCAGCAATCAACACAGTCAGTAACTTACAGCGACAGGTACGTTTCAGTGATTCAAGCACACCTTGGTCCATAGGTTGACAAAGGGATGTCACATTTGGGGGTAAACACACATTTTATGTCACCATTTTTCAGTTCATCTTCACTTGGGTGTGAGGGTGCATTGTCTAGTAGGAGCACTGCTTTTCTTGGCAAATTATTTTTCGCTAAATGTTTTTCAACTTGTGGCACAAACTGCTTGTGAAACCAATCACTAAATATTTCACAGTTCATCCATGCGCTGCGTTGGTTTCTGTAGCAAACTGGCAGGGAAGACAAATCTTTAAAGTTCTTGAAAGCCCTTGGCTTTTTGGATTTTCCAATAAATCCCAGAGGAAGTTTGTGAACTCCTGTAGCATTGCTACAAGCTAACATGGTCACTCTCTCCTTTTTCTTTTTATACCCTGGTGCACTATCTTCTTGTTTTGACCAAAGCGTAGCCAAAGTGTAGGTCGGCAGCATTTTATAGTTGAGCCCAGTCTCGTCACAATTGTAGAGCTGTTCTCCTGAAATCCCATGTTCGTCTACAAAGCTGTGTAAAAACGTTTTGAAGTTGTCAACATCACCTTGGTTACCAGATAGTTTTTCACCGCTGATCTGCAGTTTCCGCACACCATAAAGATTTTTCCAACTTTCTAACCATCCCTCACTTGCTTTAAACTGTCCATCGGCTCCGATTTCTTTATTAAAGTGTAAAGCTTTTTCTTTTAGCAAAGGACCTGAGATAGGCAATCCTTGCTCTCTTCTTTGGGTAAACCAAAGATATAAAGCCTCATTAACTTGGTTGTTAGTGGCTTTCTTCATCATTTTCAGTTTTTTTACCCCACTTGTTGAAGCTTGCGATAAGCACCACTTCTCAATCTCACTCCTCGTTTTTTTCCAGTCACTCACAGTGCTCGTTCCTACTCCCATGTCAGCAGCAATCTTCTTAGCTGTTTCACCAGCATCCAACCTCTTCAGAGCATGAAACTTTTCATCCATTGTCACAACAGTTTTCTTCCTTTTCTCCGCCATTTTAGCAAAAAACAACGATAAAGAATAACAACAATAAGAAATAATAACGATAAAATACAGTAACAACGGTTAACAATAACGATAACAACGGCAATCACTTCTGACATACAGTTTAGAAACTCACTTGCAAAACAAACTGTCACTTTAAAACGCAAACACAGACTGCAGGTAGCAAGTGGCAGGCAGACGGCAGCCGAGGTTGAGAATAAAGGAATGGGTTTCCGGGAAAGAGCCATTGACCGAGTCAAGGCCACAGCCCCGCTCGGAATAGACTAGGCGCGCAAACAACATTCCAGCTGCAACTTTCACTTTTCCATCCCTAACCATTTCGCTAACCAAAATTGAAAAATTAGTTTGGAGATACGTTCGGACATGGGAGGATCCGGATATCACAGGTCCGGATGTGACAGGTTGTACTGTATTAATAAAAGTACAATCATCATTTTTAGGTGCTAAAATAACTGACTTCAATATGTTATCTGAGAGTATGTTTTCGGAAATATTTCCATACACCTCATTAATAATATTATTTTCATCTCCTATTAATTGCTGAGGTATTTCAATAATATTTTCACCAAACTGAGGGAATTGTGGGGCTTCATCATTACCAATTTTTTTCAAGAATTCAACAAATTCTATTTCACTTGGTAAGGCTTTCATATTTTGAGTAAACGTTACTTTATGAAAATAAACAAATTTATGCCAACTCGTGACACAATTTTCAATTAAAGTTGCACGTGATCCATGTGGGACAACTGGTAAGATTTGCCGAAAATCACCGCACAGAAGTATCGTTTTCACTCCAAATGGTTTATGTTTATCATTTTCATCGCATAGATCCTGCAATAATCTATCTATGATTTTCAACACTTGCAGTGGGCACATAGAAATTTCATCAATAATTATCAATGATGATGAATTTATGTAACGTCCATAGCTACTATTTGCGGTAATATTCGCTACAGAATTTTCCAAAATGGGTATAGGTAATTTAAACACATTGTGTACAGTTCTACCTCCAAGTAATAGAGTTGAAGCTATGCCACTGAACGCTGTTGCAATGCAACTAAGATTAAGCGAATTTAATTTGTGAATAACTGCTGTTTGTGTGAATGTTTTTCCACAACCTGCATGAGCAGTTAAACAAAAAACATTAGATCCAGTATCATGGTGCAAAACTTCACGAATCACACGATCAATTAGATTGCGCTGTTCAATATTTGCAGTTTCATAATGCTCACAAAACAGAAACTCTTGTCCTATTGGATCAATAGCATTTGCTTCGTCTGTTCTCTGCGAATATGTGGGAACTGGTAAACCAAGTTCTTGACATGATAAATTATGAACATTCAAAATATCTTCAATTTCTAATAGAGCTGTGTTAAAGGATACTTCTTCGTTGTAATGTCTCAAAAAATCTTTACTAAGATATACTTTAAATTCATTCCATAACGCCAATGCATTGGCTGGCACATTTAATGCACAAATGTAACCAAATAAATTTCGCATTTGTTTTGGTGAATGTAATTCTTTTGCTTCATTAAACATTCGCGCCATTCATTATCATTTGAAGCAATGCCGCGAGCATGGCACGCTTCAAAAAAAGAAGTGTGTATAATTCCACTGTATGTTCTAACATCCTCAAATGATTTTGGACCACAGACATGCAATAAAAGCAATCGTAAATGGAAAAGTTAGATGTCTTTTGGTGATACTACATATATGCGTGTAATGATTTTATCACCTCCACGCCTTCTCTTCTTCCATTTTTTTCGGGAATCTTCCCACACATAATGCAAAGGAATTTCAGTATACTTATATTCATGCGCTGATGGATCTGATCGATTCAATTCAAAAAATGCTAATAATTTTGTTTGTCTTGCATTTTCAATTGCTTGACGTTCTTGCCCTTCTCGAAAGTAAACATTCTGTCTACGCGGTAAATGACTGTCAAGTCTAACGATGACATGTGATTGAAAATGCATTGGTAATTCATAGATGCGCCATACAGCTTCAGTTGATCCGACATAACGGCCATTTAAAAATTTTTTAACTTCATCAATTTGTATTTCTTGACCTGGTTCATTTCTCTCTGAACCTAATTCAACAGATGCACTGTCATAGCCTTTATACACGTATTTACAAATGTATTTAACACTTTTAACTGTAGTGCATACTTCAACATTTATATGGCAATTAAATTTGGCAAGTAAATACGGATTGTATGGTACAACATAACGATTGTCGAGACAACTACTGCGAACTTCAGCATTAATACCATTATCACGCCTTCTGTATAATGGATATCCATTTAATGATTCACATGTAAATTCATTAAATCGTTTTGGATAATCTTTTGTGCATTTTCCATCTCTCATACATACAGAATTTGGATTAAGTACACCGCATGGACCATGCATCATGTGTTTTACAACATATTTATGTAATGTAGGATGTGTTTGAATGTTAGGAATCTCCGCAGATACAACTTTATCAATATCGGTAGCGTTAACAATTTTATCTTGCTCATTTAAAGAGAGTAAAATGTGAGCATGAGGCAATCCTCTCTTTTGAAACTCATTGTATAAATGAGTGCTTCAACTTTACCGAAGATTTTTTTTAGTGTAAGGCCCTCAATTAATGCTTTCAGTTTGGACTTGAATACACGCACAACAATATCAGGTCGAAAATTAGCTGACTCACCTACACCAATATTGGTAACTATTTCAGGCCAACTTGGATTGCAAGTCATTGTAATAAACAAAGAAGGCTTTCCAAAATGTTGTACAATTGACATTGCATCTAAATAATTCTGATACATATTTCTTGGAGATCCATTGAATGAAGATGGTAAAATTACTCTACGGCCAACATTATTGGCATTGGGGTTCAATTCTAAATAATCTGTTAAATTGTTGTAAACTTCAGACCTAAGACTTGTTTGATTTTGTCGAATGAAATGTAACCTTGTGCCCTCTATTCTCACATACATATCAACTATCCACTGCAGAAATAATTTTTGTGAATGGTGCAACATGCTAAAATCTTCTCTAATTGCAAGTCGATAGGCTGCATACTGAAGCATGGTTAATTTATTTCTGGGCACTCTTGAATTAGATGTAGTTGGTACATTATGAGAAATATTGATATGCCACCCAGTATCAACATTTGGAAAAAGTAATGGATACGCTAAAGGATCCAATGATGAATCCAAAACAGAGATATTTTTAATGGTACCATTAACTTTTGAAAACGAAACCATATTTCGCTCACCATCAACTGTACTAAATATTACTGCTACATCAGTTTGAACTGCATCATTATAACGGCGTAGATCTAAATCACGATTTACTTTAATGAGCATGCAAATTTCTTTATTTTGATTTTCAACTCTCTGACAATGATCTTTCATTGCAATGAATGACCGAACGAAAGGATTAATGCGTTCCAATTCAAGAGAGATTTCGCGCATTATATTGTTATTGCATGTTTGATTATAGTGTTCACGTAATCTATAATTGACAGCAGTGTCAACATCATAAAAATATAATTGCGCATAACATGGTGAGCGACCATATCCAGCAGTCACTGGACCTGATCTGTGATAAAAAACATCATGTATTTTAAAATGATACACTCCACGCGTAACTGTATCCGAAATTTTAGCTTCTGAGCTAACCATAGCAAATGATGAATTGTATTTACGAATGTTTTCAAAATAATTTTTTGACTTTCTTTTTATTGAAGGTTCATTTGAAGTAAGTCCATCATACAATGATTTAAAGTATTCATTTTGACTTAAGGCCGGTAATATTGCTTTACCCTTATGACAACATGAAGTGAATGCAGTCCTTTCACCTAAAGTGACCTCAGATTCGAAATGTTTTGCATTGCAAAACCTGCATTGTAAATGCATTAATCCACAATCAAAAGTATTAAAATTTCTTGGAATGGCATTCAGTGCGCATTTAAATGTATCCCTCAAAATAATTTCATCATTTTGTATACTATTTACACTATTTAAATTTGCATTTGGTCTATTATCATTTTGACTTTCACGCGAATATATATTCCTTCTTCTTTGTCTCTCACTCCGACCCGTCAATGTTATACTATTTACACTATTTAAATTTGCATTTGGTCTATTATCATTTTGACTTTCACGCGAATATATATTCCTTCTTCTTTGTCTCTCACTCCGACCCGTCAATGTTCTATGTCGAGGCATAATGGAAGTAGGTGCGAATATCTGAATGTAAAAAAAAACGTAATGAAATTACTGAAACTAAGATTAGACAGGGTTTAATTTAAAAATAATAAAATGTACTCACTTTTTTGAAACCACCAATAATAATTAGGCGAGAGTAAGTCAATTCAAATTGCTACTACAAAATTTTCCTTTTGCAACAGGTGTGTATTAAGCAAGCTGTATTTCACTTTCAACTGCACATTAATATATAAAACACAGATATCTAATATACAAAATATAAAATAAACGCTTTTTTGCCTTGACATACACTCCACAGACTATTGAAAAAGGAACATTTGAAATCACACAAAATTCAAAGCTCACTCAGTCAATCTGTCAGTAATTATTTGTTGGCAACATTTTAAAATTCTTTGGCGACAATCTCTACTCTGTGCGACTGTTTGACCACAGACTATTATGTTTGACATTGGCAGTATGAACGTAAACAAACGACAGACTATTATGTGTTTGACATTGGCAGTATGAACGTACACTAAAATGAAAAAATTCTAATTTTATTGCCTGGCAACAAAATTATTTTATTTTTAACAATTACCATTGTCTGAAAAAGTTTAAATGAATTTTCAAGTGCAAATGAATGTTTTATTTTATTTAATTTAATGTATTTGTAACACATATTATATATAAATTTTAGCTTTCTGCACTCCTTCTCCATATAAACTTTAACTATGCCAAATCTCACACTCCTCCGTGCGTGCAATATGCTTAAAAAGGGGTACAAAGTATTCTCTTCACGTATTAATATATAGATAAAGAAAAGTCATACATCAACTAATTCATTTTTTGTTGGTCAAAAATGGAAAACAATAATTATACTTCATCGGTAGACTTTGTCAGATCACCTACTATTTCAAACAAAGTTGTCTACCTTCACTATTTTAATTTTCAATAGGTCTTTCATAAACTCCTAGTGACTAATTTACACTTACCTTCAGATAACCACTATTTGTCAAAATTTCAATGTCTAGTCTATTTCAAATTCTTCTATATATAAAGGTATAAAAAAAACCTTAACTCCTTGGTTAAGGACCAAGGCATACCACGCGCGGCTTTTGTGTTAGTGTGACGGTGTATGGCTAGTACTACACGCCACCAGCCGCTAGTTGCAGTATTCACAGCCAGGAGGTGGCGCTGTTATCTCAGCGCCTACTCAGTTCTGCCTCACAACGCTGAGTGCACGCCGTACGGAGCCTCCGCCGGGAATTGAGCCCGGAACCACAAGCGCATCAATCGCCCGCGTTAGCCACTAGACCACCTGGAGGCTCTGTATATAAAGGTACACACTATATAAAGCTTGTTTACACTATGGATGAAATCATGCTCTTTCCATCGCTCACAGTAAGGATGCAGATGGAACATACTACATATTTGATAATGAGCATTCCTCAATAGCTAAGGAAACAGTTTCCAGAGGAAAAAATCCAAAATCTAACATTGTTTGATTTCCTGTGATCACAGGAAGATTTGAGTGCCTATTCTGCTCATCTCTGTTCAATTATGTTTGCCGTAGGGTACATACATAACCCAATTCTTAATTGTCTTTCCTGTTTAATAACTTAATCTCTTATAGAATATTGTAATCAGTTAGCACATAAAAATTTAGAACACACGGTATATTCAATCCTACATGATACAATATGGGATACAATGTATACCTATTTTATATTTATATTTTGCTACTTATATTAAATTATTTATTACTTTATTTTCATTCAAGTATGACTTGGTGGTAGAGTTACGATTTAGTATTACGGTTTTTTTACATTACATTAAACTGTAACTTAAGCCATATTTAAATAAAAATTATAATATATTAAGAAAGTATAATTATAGTAGTTACATTATACATCAGTATTAAATTTCATAACAGGAACAATCTGCCTTCTTTAAGACTGGATCCTGAAACTGAACTACCTGTCTAACACCACTGTATGTAAACGCTCATGCAAAGATATGAGCATACTCCTTGATAGTCAAGGACATCGCTCCTTGTCTAGCACAACTGCAGACATTGTATAAACATGGCTTGCAGATGCTCAAATCCAGGAGATGTGGAATACAACAGAGTTCCTGTGCACTTGAAACCAAAAGGCATATCTAGAATTTGGTCTTGGGGGAGGGTGTCCAGGGTCTGGTCGAATCAAGTCAGCTTAATACAGAACAAAAAACAAAGTTAAGACTAATCAACATTACTATCTTTAAAGTGGCTGAAAAATGTGAGATAACATCCTGAAATCAATCCCATTAAAGTACACAGTAATAACACAATAAAAATACTCATTATTGAAACGTTGTGTAGAAGATTGATTTGATTTTCCTATATTTCACATTTCAAACATATACGGAAATGCTGTGTAAGAAACCTGTCTGTATATTTAAAGAAGAATTATTAGCTGAAAAACACCGCTTTTAAAGTAATAAAAGAACCTAAAAATTAAGAGATTAACAAGATTTGTTAACTTTATTCGATCCTCTTGGGGGCGGGTCCAGTCACCGTTTGCCCCCCCCCCCATAAATACGCCCCTGTTTGGAACCTACTGAATCACAGTTCATTTAAATTACACAACATAAATCTTTGTCATATATTACTTGTAATATCATAAATTTTCATGAAAAGATAATTTTCCTTTAAGACAGGCTCTACTGCTTTGAAACAATTATAATATCGGTATGGAGAACCATACATGACTTCCATGTTCTAAGATTTATATTTCAAATCACTTTCAAAATGAAATATTTCCATTCTTCAGCCTTAACCACAGCACTGTGGTTACTAACGTATACCACCTTAAGTTAGCGTACCGGTACTCGATTTTTACTGATGCCGGTAGTCAATGGCACTGCGAAACATCTGGTTTTCCAGAAAACACTGGACCACGGCCAAACAGCTCGGGAAGGAATTTTAACAACAAATTACTTCTTTGTTGCCGATAACGTAGTACACATAAAAAATTATCCCCTCTCTTCAACTATCATTTTCATTTATAGAAAATTACCCCTCCCCCTTTTCATTTATAAATATTTCATCTACCTTTCTATAGTGGATTATTATGACCTTCTTTTCAGGATAATTTATTTAACAAAATTAAATACTTTACTCTTGTTAAAACATAAAACGTTGCAGGTAAACTACCCCTTCCCCTTAACCGATCTTCACCAAAATCAATAGGTCTTGAGTCCTCTACAAATCAAGAACACAACCAAAAACTTATTTGATGCTGTTTGAATTTGCGGCAGTTATCGTTCGCCATAGAAAAAATTCTACACACACTTTTTTGGAAAAATGACTTTTCTTCATGTTTTGAGGGTAGTACAATCAGAATCAGCCCTCATCTCAAACACAATTTTTTTTGCCATCACCATACTTCCATTTCCTTATGAAACATGGAAGTAAAAATGATTCATCAGTTCTATGTAATAATAATGTGCTAGCATTGTATTTTCAAAAATACAATAGTTTTCATAAAAGTTTCACATTATTCACCCAAAACACTGCTAGGTATGTTGTTTTCAGCTTTAACTAAGATGTCATCAGTTCCCCTTAGTGTTAACTAATATGAAAATTGTTAGACTTTTTTGTTCTGTATTAAACTGAAATGCCTATGGCTAATTTGATCTGCTCAAAAACATGAGTGTAAACAGAAGCTGTTTCAGCTGGATCATAATTCCTTCCTTGATTTTCAAATGTTCATTAAAATAGCTTTGATAAGTTTTTCTGAAACCGAAGAAGATAGTTTTCAATTATTCTGGACCCCTCCAAAAAAATATATATAGATATATTGCCTCATTTACTGTCAAGTTTTCAGATATTGACTGGAGGAAAAATCCAGCATATACTCATCATATTTTTCAAATCTAACAAAATAACAGAAAGTGATCCTTATACAGTGACCAGATGTCCGATTTTTAACTGGATTGCCCTTGCTTTTGCTCATTGTCCCATTGGACTGGAAAAAATAGAAGGGACACAAAATGTTCTATTTTTCAAGGATTAAACTTCTCCCTAAAATTTGTTAAATCTGCACAAAAATAGATTTTAAAAACAATTATAATGTATACCAATATCACTAATTTACCAGCTTTAATGAGTCACAAATCAACAAGGTACTCTCATACAGTAATTCTAGTTAAATTTGTTCACACCCAATAATAATCTCCACCTCCACTACTAAGAGTTTCGCACTAAAGATAACACAGTAATCACCTTACACAACAACCACTTTATCTGAACTGAATAAATCGTCACTTATTACTGACTTCTAAAATAAATGTATACAAAAAAGAATTTATACCTTTGGTAGTTTGTATGCAAAATGTCATTGTTTACATGAAACACATCGTGCTACTTGTTAACATTAGGAGAAAACCGTTTAATACTCTGTCATTTCTCAAGGAAGAAAAAGATAATGAAAAATAACAAACTTTTAGATTTATGAATTTATGTCAAATCTATCACATAACCTATCAAGCAGTTACACATGTTTGATACCTTAAATTACAAATTTTAAAATGGACTGAGCATGTATAAAGAAAATAAATATATTTTAGTTAAAAATTTGTGAAAAATGTCTCATTTTATGATTTAAAGGATATAATGTCCCCTCCCCCCAATTATATACTGTCTCCTCTGAATTTGCAGTTCCACTATTATAAATATTTATATTGACTCATATTTTTATGATATTTAATATAACTTTGACGAACAGAACAAGCATCTTTCAGAATCAGCAGAGCAGATGGTTACATACTTTCCATCTGTTATAAACTACCCATGTGTTGTTAACATCAGCTACATACATCAGTTATATATAAAACCCCAATAAAAAACATGCTTAACATCATATCTTTACTACACAACTCTGCAGGTATTTTTATATACAGTCCTGGCACACTATTTTCTAAAACCAACTGTACAACTACAAAATATGAGGTTAGAATATGGTAAGTTTCTTGTTCAGGTTACTGTAAACCTAGACACACAACCATTTTACGAACATTTAAAGTGGACGAAAACATATTAGGTATCATCAGATGGTACCATTAACAAAGAATTCGCTCAGTCCCTTTTTACTTGTCAGGTTATGATAATTGGTGTAGCTCAAATAAACAATTCATGGTAATAACAGGAAGTTTTTTTGTAAAAGGGCTGGGCAGTTTCATCATGTAAAAGTACACGTACTATCTCAAATTTATCATTAACGTTGATAACTACTGAAATTAGGTTAAAGTGATTAGCCTGCAAGGTGGCTTCTGTCACACATTTCTTACCACAAGGTCAGTAATATTATATTGCTGGATGTTATTACACAGTTTTAAAAATCAGGTACACAGCATAAATTAGATATTCTGAGCTATTTAACCTTTAGAGTTTGGTCAAAACGGAGAATATCTTTTACTTCACGTGTAACACAGATTAGGTTAGGAATGATCATTTTCTCCTTAACGTCGCCATATCTACAACACTGAATTAATTCTCAAATTATTTTTTTATCAAATCATTAAAGTTCATTTATTACGTTGCTTTACTGTCAAACAATATTTAAAAACAATTTATTATTTTATACTTTTTTGCTAAAACTATATTTCTTTCTGAAAACACGGACAAAACATACCTGCATGTTTATCAATTACCCGGAAATAATGTCCATATTATTTACTAACATGGCTATAAATTTCGATGGTATTAATTCAACAACAGTACTTAAACTTGACTTGAACTTGACGAACAACGTACATTTCATAAACACGATTTATGCGCGTAAACTTAAATGGTGATCGTAGTTTACATCAGTTACTGACAGATAGAGTCACAATACTCAATCCTATAAGGAAACTAGGTGAGCGTCCATATTTATTATCATGGTCGGCGCAAAAACTACGAATATATAATACAGTAATACAGGTCTACAAAAAAAATATTGTTTTTCTGTAACACGAATAAAATATCCTTTTTCTTATGTACTTTGTACCGCTGAATCCGAAAATGACAACAAACAAACTGTATCAAGTACAGTTTTTTTGTTACAGTTATCTCCTAAATTTTGTTGAAAGAGCTGAAAATAAATGGTGCAAATCCAGATGTATTAATATACAATGAATATATTTATTATTAATTAAACTAAATCTATTACATACATCTATTTCACTATATTTCAAAGAACAAAAAAAAATACTTTTGTACCATTTTTTAAGGTCTGGTTTAGTTTTTATTCACTTTTTCCTCTTATGTGGTGTCAAATCTTCTTTTTTAAAAAACCAGCAATAATCTCCCATCATAGCAAGATCCCAGTGGCCTTGATATCTTGCCTCAGTGGTATCAATATCCTGGTGAAACCTCTCTCCATGTTCATCACTTACTGCCCCTAAATGCTTGGGGAAAATCTCCATATGCGAATGTAAGAAATGTATTTTTAGAGACATTCAGCAACCCATGGCTTTGTAAGCCTTTAAAAGATTTCAAGCAAAGTTTTGTAGTTTCCTTCTTTTTTGTTGCCAAGAAATCCTTTTACTACTTTCACAAATGGTTCCCATGCTGCTAGCTCTTTTTGGTTTAACTTTTAACATTGAAAATGTTTATAAGGACGTGTTGCACATTTGGGGCTGATCACTGGTGCGTTATCGAAAATGGGAACTGGTGAGTTTCCATAGAAACTACTTCTTTGTTGTCAATAACGTAGTACACGTATGAAACTTCGCATATGAATGTGACTACATTTAACTTATAATCTGTACATTGGTAAATGAAGAATGAATTCATTGATTGGTGAATGAACATAAATATATATATTTTTTAGATTTATTGAAGCATTTTCAATGCCCTTCTCTGTGCACTGCATTTGTGCAATGCCTGTAAATTTTTCTCAAATTCAGGGTCATGAATTACTTTTCTTATGTCAGGTCCAGTAAAAACACCTTCTTTGATCTTAGCTTTACTAAGTCGAGGAAAAGGTTCAGTCAGATACTTGAATCCCTCTCCTTCTCTATCCATGGCTTTGACAAAATTCTTCATCAATCCCAACTTGATGTGTAAGTGTGGAAGAAGTACTTTCTTAGGTCAACTAAGGGATCGTATAAGACGTTTTTCTCTCCTGGATCATAAGATATTCTCATTGGCCAAACTTTCTTTACAAAATGTTTCTGAATATCTCTACTATTCCATAAGCATAAGAAACAGTAAAATTTTGTATATCCATATTGGAGGCTCATTAATATGGCAGTTACCTTCAAATCTCCACAGATTTGCCTTAATTGCATTTAGAATAGTAGTAATTAAATGATGGAAGAATTTTGTAAAGGGGGTGGTGTGATAAGGAGTCCTCAACGAAAGGCGTTGTGGCGGGAGGTGAACCGTATGTGCGTTGGCGGGGTTACCTGGGGGAGACCAGGAACTAATAAGGGAATGAGAATAGGGAGGGAACACACATCCTAAGTACAAAGAGGGTATGTTGTTATAAGGGTAGAATGATTCAAGGTGAGCTAGAGTAGTAAGTTAGTGGAGATAAATGTTTTGAGAGATTGGTGTCATCCTATGTAAATCTGTTAGTGAGTGTTAAGAGTCAGAAAGGGGGTAAGATTATATTTTAATGCCTTTTCAATGAATTAGATTATTGTGAATAATTGGGAATCACCCAAACCAATTGAGGATAAAAATGACTAATAGAAATTCATAACAGAAATGTAATAATAAAAAAGTAACTAAATAAAGAGTTAATAGACTTTGAAACTAAACCCAAATGTGGTAAACTCATGTTTCCATAAGTTTCTTTCATTGAAACTGAGTAAGCTACTGGAATTGATGGCTTCTTATTTCAATTATGAAGTAAAACAGTTTTCAGGATAGATTTAAAGGAATCAATAAAAATGCGCCATTGTGTAGTAATATGGTGTATTCCAAGTTCAGCCATCAACCCCACAATGTCGAAACATACACACATTGAACCCTCCAATTTATAAAACACTGAGAAGTTAGCATTTCTTTTTCTGAAGGAGGTAATGGTTGTTCCTTTTGCCAAAAGATTCCACTCTTGTAGTCTTGATTCCAAAAGAGAAGTTTGGCCGAGAAGTTCAGCTTGCTGTGTTGATAGGCTTAAGTCATGGACCAAGTCATTTAGTTTATTTTGCTGAATGAGATGAGGGTCACTCGAAGGAGGCAAATAAGTAGGATCAACATTGATTTCCAATAAATCTTCAGTTTCAGTATATAGATCTTCATCATCATTGAGCTATGGAATGATAACATCTTCAAAATTTAATGGTGGAGCTGGAACTGGTATGTCTTCTCCATGAGGAACAGGTCTAATTGCAGAAGGCACAGCTGGGTAGTCAATTTAATTTTTTACTTTTTTGAATATCCATCAGTATTGGTTAGACAAATATAACAGTCATAAAAATGGTTGGTTGGCTCACGCCAAACCATAGGTATAGCAAATGGCATAGAACTTCTGTTACCTCTTACCAACTGAATAAGAGTTACATAACAGCTCACACAACAAATATGGGGAGCCCAATTTTTATCTTGGTCCCCTACCTTGCATCCAAAATACAAAAAGTATGCTTTTCTCACATCTTCTGTTATAGGCCTATGTTGTGACTTAAATACATAACATCCACAAACCTAACAAAACTTATATCTGGTGAATTTTTACACAATCTGCGCTGAACACTTGACATTTTTAAAGAAAACTATACTTGTATACTCACATAACCTCACTGCGCACTGTCTCACTAATGATTAATTAGGAGTAAGCAGAGACAACAAAGGAAATCAACCCCCCCCCACACCCACTGTTCTGCAATGCTGCCAACCGTCGTATTGTGAAAACAGAAATATATTGTACAGGAACAATACATATAGCACTGCAACATAAGAATGTGACGTGTTGGCTCTTTTTTGATTGTTTATTCGTTATTTGTAAGCCAAATGTATACTAAAAATGATATTTTGATCTATGTTACAAATACACTGTTGACCAGTGATTTGCCCGTAAGTGCCTATACACATGATCATGTACAGACGTAACAGGTGTCTTATTATAAATTCACATTGAATAACACTGAATATTACTAGTGTTTTGTTTTGAGGGGAAGAGGGAATAAATGTTTAACTACCCCAAATAAGATAGGTAGTTGATTGTACTTGTAGTCTGGTCCCCTAATCATCATTTATTCATTTAATTTCTCATTAATTAAAATTGATGGTCCTTTACCAGTGTGTAGCTTTATTAAAAAGGGATTGCCATTATGCTACTATTAGATATCAATGTCACACCATATGATATTTTTAAAATATTGTTTTTTTTTTTAACTTATTTGGAATAACTTTAAATAAGTGATTGATTAATATGAGTTTATTGTATACATTTGTAGTATTCTTGCATTGAAAGCTGTATAAATTCAATATTTATATTACTTTTAACAGAACATAAAGAGGCATTGTCTACAATGCTTTGCTTTGTACCGGAGCCAGCTTTTGCTCATTGTGAGCTTCATAATACTGCTGTCAGTTCTGTTTTTGGAGTTGGTGCCATTATTTGAAATGATTAACAGATCATTGTTTTATGTGTTGTGTAACGAGTTCAAGGAGTATATGTGACTTAAACTGTGTCTGTTCACATAGAATGTTGTTTCTATATATGGTTTTGTGTCTTTGTATGTGTCAGTTGTGACTAGATTTTTACCCTTTGTGTTTATGTGTAGGGTTTCTATATTGTGTTTTACATAATATTTTTTCATTACTTCAGTCCAATGCAGGAAGGTTTATATCATGTTGAGAGGGATAATCAGCATTACAATTTACAGGATCTGTAGTATCCTCTGACTCACAACTATTTTCATCAGAGCTAGGGTCACGTTCTTTCAACTTGTTTACACTCTATAAAAATGAAAATCTTCATCACTCAGTGTCTCATAAAATCAATCTTCAGATCACTGCATTAGTAAGATAGAAAACCATAACTTAGAGGAATAAGTATTCTTACTTTCTAAAAAACGTTTCACTAAACAGGAGCTGCCATTAGGTATTATTTTTGAAAAACTGGAAATAACAGTGAACAAACAACAATGGTGACTTATGGGCAACTAAGAAATAACATAAATGTTATTTATGGATGTCAAAATCTGCCCACATCTCTTCTGTTGTAGCAGGATTGTCACTGCCAATTTACTACTGAAAAGTAGCAAATTGTGTTGAAACTAATCGATCACCATTTGATTTTTCTGAGGGGGAATCAGAATTAGTTTCTGGATTTAATGTTGAATATAGAGGTGCAGGATTTGCATTTATTTTTTTAGCTGAGTATGTTAGAATTATCTTTATGAGTATAACATTTTGTTTAATATTTCTAGGTAGAAAAATTAATTCTTTAGTTTTTCCTATTCAATTAACATTAATATGTATATTATATATGAATATATAAATGTGGTAATACAGTAATATTAACATTAATATTTTTAATTTAACTAAAAACATACTATATAAAATCATAAATATTAAAAAACCAGGATTACTCAAATGAGTGAATATTATTGTAAAAGCTCTGTTTACAAAGGTTTGATGCCATGATTCATAAATTAATATGAAAATAATAAATATATATATCTCAAAAAATTCACCAGCCATGAATTCTTATTTTTATTGTGAGGAAACATCGATTAAAAATAATACATTTTTGAGTGAATATTGCTTTAAAGGGATTGTTTGACATTTTGGAAAACTATGTTATTAATAAATAGGTAAAAAGAGGAGTTTTATTCTAGCTTGTAAATTAAATATTTAATTATATTACATGCATAACTTTAAATTGATTGAAAATTATCTAAACGATAATTATTCATAGCGCAGTATTAAGTATTATTAATTATTAATTTTAGAGATAATAAATTTATTTATAGAGGACAAAATTCGTGCCAGCAGTTGCGGTTACACGATTCTCTAAATTTAGTTATATTAGTTTCAGTTAAAAATAAATTAATAGTAAGTTTTTTAAATTTTGGTGAAATAATGTATAAATATGTGTTTACTTTTATGTCTGAGAAACTTTTATCTAAAACTAGGATTAGATACCCTATTATTGAAAGTGTAAATAAAATAACTAGATTATTAATAGTTATGATCTTTAAATTCAAAGAATTTGGCGGTAATTTATCTAATCAGAGGAATCTGTTTTGTAATCGATAACCCACGATTACACAAAAGTAAATTTTAAAGTAGATTAAAGTAGATTTTACTTTATATAAATTTGTATACCTCTGTCAAGAATGCTTTATCAGAATAATTTTCATTTATTTTATTAATAAAATGTCAGGTCAAGGTGCAGTTAATTTTAAAGAAAGAATGGATTACATTATTATAAAAATGAATTGTTTTCTATAATGAAAATCATGAAATTGGATTTGAAAGTAAATTTATTAAATATAGTTTTTTGAATTTAGGTTCTAAATTATGTACATATCGCCCGTCACTCCCACTATAAAGTGGGATAAGTCGTAACAAAGTAGCTGTACTGGAAAGTGTGGCTAGAGTGCAAATTAGAGCTTAAGGCATATTATTTACACTAATAAAAATTATTGATTTATCAATATAATTTGAATAATAATTTAAATTTATGATTAATTTATTGAGATTATTTTAAATAAAAATAATTATTTAGTTTTAGTACTATTTATGGAAAAAATATTTTTAATTGAACTGTGAAGATTAAACAATAAATATAAAAAAGTAAAATTATAATTTGTACCTTTTGTATCAGGGTTAATTAATTATATATAAAAATTTGTTTTTCCCGAATTATGGTGAGTTAAGGTTATTTGTTAATTATTGTAATATAAATATTAATAAAATAATTTTAGTGATTCTTTACTATTATGAGCTATTTACCCATATTTAATCAATTGTGTTTCATTCAATATGGGTATAATATTTTTTTTTTTGTTGCACAAGAATAGGAGTTTATAGTCTAATAATTACAGGCTGATCATCAAATTCTAATTACGCTATATTGGGTTGTATTCGATCAATTGCCCAAACTATTTCATATGAAGTCAGTCTCGTATTAATTATTTTGTGCCCTGTTGTGACCACAACAGTAGTAGAGTAGTATTACGGACAAGTGTCACATTGCACAATTTGTATTACTTCTAATTTAATAAGAACTGTAAATCTTATCAGCTAATACTATGGTAAGAGGCATACAAGAGTTTCAGTTAATAATATACCTCCATTATTTCCCATTATGAAGCTAGAGTTTCCATCATGACACTATATGGTATGTAAATATGTTTATAGAAGCATATGTTGTCAGGTAGGGAAAAAATCAGGAAACAAGTCTTTTCACAATATTGATTGATGACTCATTGGGCACTTGGTGAAATATATTACTACAAAGATTTAAAAAAAAAAATACACAAACACTCAGTTAAGTTTCACAGTTTATTCTTAACCTCTGACAATTGTTTCACCCTAGTAAGCTATTCTCAATAGCTGCTAAGAACAACTAAACAAAGAAAGTGTAGGATGGTGAACAGGGTGTGTATAAGGGCATGTGTGTGGGCTGTATATGTTTGGGGGGGGGGTAGCTAGTTTAGGGAAGGTCAAGTGATTGCAAAAAGTAAGTATAATAGGAAAGCAGAAGGTGCATACCTGTTATAATTAAGTGTAGATCATCTGTAGTTATTGGTTAAATTTAACGTAGAACCTTTGTATCTGGAAAAGTTAAAATAATATTTAAATTTAACTTGACATTTGATCTAAGTGTTAAATTCAACTTAACATTTGAGCAATCATTTTATTTATCGCTCTTAATAGTGTTTCAAAAATGTACAATTATAATTCTTACAAATTATCTAATTCTCTTTGTTTTCCTATCTTTTGTACTATTTAAAAGCAACTTGTCACTTAAGTGTAAAACCAGATGATCTTGTATCATGATATTGTTACATAATATGATGTGATTTAACTGATAAATGAAGACTAATGGTAATCGTATACTTCATCCTGACACAGTTGCAGTACAAATCAGTACTTGTAGTGATAAACAAGTTTAAACATTTTTTTTAATTCATCAAATTCTTTGACAAAAAACTGCTTCTATGATGTGACCAATTTCTTTTATTAACCTGAGGTTCTTGTTTTTATTGAAAAATTTTACCTAAGATATTTAGCTTTGTAATATAAAACAAAACATTTAATAAATATATAGATGTATGCATCCAATAAACCTGAATTCATGTAGTACATTCCAGTTTACAGCAATGCCAACAATCAGAAATATGTTTATTAAGTAAAACTCTCAGGACTGTGTTTACAACTACTGAGACTCCTGAGACAGTCCCTTGAAGTAAGGCTCCCATCTAGAATTCACAGTGTTGAAATATAATATTTCCCCTCCTCTGATATTTATCAGAAGAATAACCAAAGACTATTTTTGAATTAATTTTTTTTTTATAGAAAAATTCCCGTCTTCAGATTTTCCTAATTTAGTTTTAGTTTTGAACATTTCTTTATCCCCTTCAACTTCACCATCAGCTTTGTATTCAGAATCCTAATATTTAAACTTATGAAAGAGCTCAAAATATTCTGTTTTATTCTTTCAGATAGCTTTGGAAATGAAAACACTCTTGAAATAATTCTTACATCATTTTCATAATTAGAAGCAAATGCATGGCATGGACAATCACACAGAAAACAGTCGACATAGTAGACACCTTTGAAAGGAAAATCCTCAGACGCATTATAGGCCCAATACAAGAAAATGGCTCATGGAGACTGAGATACAACAACGAAACTATATGAAGCCATGAGAGAATTTGGAATACCAAATTATTTGGTAAAGCTTATGGAGCTCACAATAGGGAATATACAGTGTAGATTAAGAGTGAACGGTATTCTCTTCAAGGTGTTTGAAGCATATAACAGTCTCCAACAGAGAGATGCGATGTCATGTATCCTCTTCAACCCGGCACTACAGAAGGTGATAAGACTCTCAGGTATCAGTAAAACAGGAACCATATACTCCAAGTCTGTGCAAATCCTTGCCTATGCTGATGACAGACATTATTAGTAGACAAGAACAGGGTGTTATAGAGGCATTAAAAAATGTAGCTAGTACATTTGGGTTGGTAATAAATACCAATAAAACAAAATACACTCTAGCAACCCAACCAGAAGACTAGTCCTCCATAGGCAGCAAGCTATTAACATTAAAGAGAAGATGGTAGAGTCTGTTAATGAGTTCACTTACCTTGCATCTCTGGTCACTAGTGACAACAACACATCAACAGAAATAAGGCATAGAATCATGTCTGTGAATATTGTTACAACACAAATAAGCCACCCCAATACCAGGGATAAAAAATATGAATCTGAATATAAAAAAGTAATTCATATAAAATAAAATGTTTAATATAAAGAAAATAAAATGATGATGACACGACGAACGACGACATGACCTAACCCAAGTGATTGACCAAACAAAAAGAACCAAAAGAAGAAGGGAACAACGAAACCAAACAAGAATAAAACCAAATAAGAAAGTGATTGACCAAATAAGAGAACCAAAAGAAGAAGAGAAAAGACGAAACCAAATAAAAAAGTGATTGACCAAACAAAAAGAACCAAAAGAAGAAGGGAACAACGAAACCAAACAAGAATAAAACCAAATAAGAAAGTGATTGACCAAACCAAAGGAAGCAGGGAAAAACCGAGACCAAACAAAAATGAAACAAATTGAAGGAATTGAATGACTCAATGCAACATAATAAAATAAACCCAAAGAAGAAGGTGGAAAACCAAGATATAAATGAAATACACTGAAAGTGAAGAAGGTGGAAAAAGGAAAAAGAAACAAACCAACGATAAAGGGAAATAAAATGAAATCAAGTGATAAGGCACAAACAAGTAATATAGAATACAAGCAGGAGAAATGGTACACTCAAATGTAATATTGGAAACGAAACCAATAACTAACCTAAGTAAATAATAAATATTATTATCAATTAATTGATAAAGGTAACTGATATGTGATGAAACCCAATTAAATACTATTAGAAATAAAAATACACTAACCCACAAATTAGAGTTAGATGTAATGATGAAATCAATAGAGACATAAACTTGTTAATATTATTAATGATATTTGTAATGAAAGAGATAGTAAGGTAGTGAGAAAATAAACTTTAGTAAATAAGAAAGAGAAAGTAATTACAGGGATTACCCATTTAGAAACACTTAAAATAAAAACATTTAAGGAGTGCAAAAGTGGAAGTGTAAAAACCCCAAAGTAAAGTGATAAAGAAAAAACACTAAATAAATTATAATAAACAATAGATAATTTAAAAGTGAAGGTAGTTAATAAATAAGAATAGTGTAAATGACAGTGTTACGAAAAATAGTGAAGGATAGAAAAAACACTTAGTAAATCAATAAGAAACACTAAATGATTAATGGTGAACTATATTAGTAATTAAGAATGTTATTAAGAATAGTATTAGATGTAAACAATTAATTAAGAAGTAATGAACACTGAAGAGTGATAATAACAGTATTAATTAAAAAAGAATCTTATTGTTAAGTTTAATTGAATTCAATTGTAGTTAAAAGGGAGAATCCCATGAAAGAGGAAACAGATAGTGTTATCATGGAGGGAAAGTAAAGATTATGTAAAAAAATAATAAGTTAAAAACAAAATCAATAAACACCCCATGTTATAAGGGATAATTATTTAAGTTAATTCAAAGGGTGTGATGTTGTTTAACACTCAAGAAATAGGATAAAAGGAAATGAATTGTAAACTAACACTACATAATAATTGTTAAATAATTGTTTAATCAAATTTATGAATAGGATATGGCTGGAGGAATTGTACAGACCATAGGCCTAGATGTTATATTTCATAGTAAGTAATAGCCATAGTATTAGCAATGTCAAGTTAAATAAACATGCAGAACTTAGAAAACGAGAAAATCAGTTAGTATATAATTAGCAATCCATGATGTGTAAAATAATATAAAACATACAAATAACGCAAAAACAGATCCAAAACACATCAACAAATAACACAACCAATTATAATAACAAAACAAAACTCATTAGGTTAAAATGAAATGTAATTTATAGGAAATAAGTAAATATAAGCAATGGCTACTTAGGCCTAGGAAATGCCTAACTGTAAAAAACAAACAACTACAATATGTAACAAATTAACAAAGAAATTAACAAATCCGAGGTGAGTAATTAACCAAGGATAATTTGTAAAGCATTTAAAAAGAAAAATGTTAGTATAAGGACTTAAATTAAAAAAGAAAAGTAATTAACAAATGTTAACATAATTATACAAAAGTTAATATCTTATAGAACACAACCTTATGTGGTATCAAAACAATCTTTGAAAGGAAATAATAACAGTAGTGATAATATTTAATAGGTAGGGAGGAAGACAGAAGAATATAATCGTTCAGAAGATATGCAGCTACTTTGAAAAATAATTCAAATTTGATAACAATGGTAATAAACCAAGATTAACCAATCAGAATTTATTCGTAACCATGACAACAGACGTTGGTTACGAATTTTTCCGTTAATTTATGATACTCTGAAATAGTGACGCTCGTCAAGATTAGACGCCAGTTATTGAATGACGTAAATTTTCATTTTTAAACGTATAAAAGTAATCAAAATTCAAAATGATGTACCAACAAGAAGAAGACGAGAGACCATGATGATTAACTGATGCCAAGGACCATTTTACACAAGAATTAAATGAAAAAATCGTCTACAACTAACATGAAAAGGACGCAAGGCATACTTAAGCCCCAAGATTACTGAAAATTGATGACTAATGCAGCCCAAATACCTTTATGTCTGACGACTGTTTTTACCAAGTCGCCTGATTTGATAAGTATAATTGAATTACCCAAATTCCAGGAATAAACTCACTTTAAATATTTCTCACAGTAAATTGTACTCTCACTATAAACCGTATATTCTCTTTCAAAGATTAATTAAGAAAAATAAAACACTGAAAATTTGTTAACTTAGAATATAACCTGTTGATCGAATACGAACTTTAGAAACACACTTAACTACACTACAGAACAAATTATAACCAAACACCTTGTTATTTAAGTACAAATAATGTAAGGTAATGTACTTTTTATTGTAATCATAATTGATATTTGTCTTATAATCAAAAGAACTCCAGATTTTGAACGAGTACAATTGTAAGCCAACAAAACAGTCGCCATACTGGACTGAATAACTCGTTACAAAATCGATTTCGTCAACCTGAGAAAAATTGTTTCATAACTAATGTCGGTGCAAATTTATAAATAAACCAGTATAATTTTCTTGTCAGACTGAAACATTACAAATCAATAATTAAAGTAACTAGTACAGAGTGTGACCATTGTTTTTATTTCATAAGGAGTGTATTGTATAATTTGTGCTTGTTAGCTAACAACTAGATTTGACGGCCAGCGCTCACGCTGCAATTCGACAAACTACCCGCTCGATTCAGGAGGTCGAACAGGCGGGAATAGATTTGAATACCCCGGCCGTCATCGCTGAGAACACCTTTGTTAACACATTATTTAATAAGTTTAATTGTTTTCAATAAACAATTTGGCGCCATCCGGGATTCACAAAACTCTATGTAATAACAGGTAAGGTTACTACTGCGTTGTACTGGTAATTAAAACATCGCTACGGACTTCGTTAGCGCAAGGATTGATGTAACGACACCAGTGTGAGGCGAACACACTACCAATACACATAATTACAGAGACGACCGAGTTTTATCGTTACAGATTTGGCTTCCATCGCGGGGCTTAAACGAGACGGATGACTACAATTATATCGTTACAATATTCATATATGTGAATATGTGATACTACGTTGCCCTACTTATGATCAAGAAATGTTTCTGGAGCAACAAAATTCAAGCTGTGTAAAATGCTAATAAGGCCAATGTTGATATACGGTTGTGAGACATGCATGCTCACAATAGGAGATGACTCAGTGCTGGGATGTTTTGAAAGGAAAGTTTTAAGGAAAATTTATTGGCCTTGTTATGAACTTTAGAGCACAGGTACAACTTGGAACTCTATAGGCTATAGGCTATATGGTCTAAGGACCAGATATTATGAAGACAAAGTAAGTTGAGTTAGATGGGTTGGCCATGCTATGAGAATGTATAAAAACAACCCTATTAGAAAAAACATTATTGTGGTGACCTTTTGGTCAGTGGAAGTAAGGAAGACCAAGAACAAGCTTCCTGGGTAGTATAGAAAGAGCCTATAAACTATTGGAGTGAGAGGGTGGCGGCAGCGAGTAGTGGATGGAGATGGCTAGACGAATGTCCTGAAGAGAAGGCTATGGCCCACCAAGGGCTGTGATGTCATAATGATAATGCTGCTGCTGCTGCTGCTGCTGATGATGATGATGGTTATTTTTCAACTGGAATGTGAGGCTCTCAATGCAGTTGTAGCTGGTGTGTCTACATATAGGGAAATACAACACTGTCCTCAATACGGATCTTACCATTATAAGAGTCAACATTATATAAATTCATAGAAAGAATTATTCCTCAGTAATGTACTTTTGATTCACAAGATGTTATACAGATTGGTTTGGTTGAGCGATAGTATGCATGCATTTCTAAAGACACATGTTGGGAATTAATGTGGTTTGTTTCCTTATGTAGTACCATATTTGTACAAACTAATGTATGTATGATTGCTAGTTGTTAATGGAAATGAGATGTAAAGGGGGGGGCCTCACTGTTCTTACATGTAATTTTTCATGAATAATTTATTGTGCAGCAAATGGGATTGTAAATTAACCTCACTGAGAAAGTGATAGATTTAGCTTATTTTAGAAAAAAAAAATCAGAGTACATAGTATGGAAATGAGCAGGGTTTCTTGGGTCTTATTCATGTATTAATTACTAAATAATGTACTCTACTGAAGACAAAAAACATGGTACTAGAGAGACAACATACAGTTTATATCTGCATGGTGGAATTATACCTCCAGGAGATATTTTAGGAGGATTTTTGAAGAAAATTTGTTTTTCTTTAAACTTTCAAAAGAAATCACATTTTCTTGAAATAGATTTTTTGATTCTACTTCAGTATTTTTAAATGTTTTAAAAATAAAATTAAGTTTGTCAAACAAGAATAATTTTTTTTCTCAATGACTCACCTGGTAAAGTACAACACCTATTATATATTTTTTCTTGTTACCATAAGCTTTCCTGTTTACTACAAGCATTTTAGCTTTCTACACAGTGAGTTGTTATAATCTCCAGCAGTTTTGAATAGATAAACAGCTTTCAGCAGCAGTTTAGTCTCTCTCGCTAGTCTGTTTAGCTGCAACATTGTCATTATAAACAAGAATATTGAAGATGAAACTTGGTAATGCCAATGTGATTACTAGTTATACTAAAAATATTTTCTTCTCAAAATTATATATTTTTATAAATATTTGTGTCTACTGCCTTCCATTATAGTCAACAAGATTAATTGTGGTATACACTTGTTTGTATACTCATGTGTGTGTGTGTATGTGTGTGTGTGTGGCACCTTGGATTCCCATCTGTCACAGTTCTGTATGATTTATACTGATTAAAATTATCCTATCACATATTTTTTTATCTTTCACAACTGATTATTATAATTTGATTAAAAGTATATTATATAAATGCACTATATTAATGATATCACAAATATAGTTTCATTCCCACTCAGTGGCGAATTCAGAATTTGGGATTGATGTAGAGCTTGATTTACTTTGGCTTTGTTTTGTACTCATGCAGTGTGTCACAAGGAGGCCATATGATTCACTTGGTGAATTTCTGTATTTGCTGTTGTTTGGTCACTTTGGTAAGTGGTTTATTTATTATGATTAATCTTGAGTATACTTTACTACTAACATTTTGTTCTTAAAATTGTTAAATAATTGGTAGATCCATGTGAGGAGCAAAGCTTCCTTTAAAGAAAATACACTACTTCTGGGTACTAAAAAATGATTTCAAAATTTCAATAGTGTTAAGAATATATAAACAAAATACAGTAAATTTGGTTAATAAAGTTGAAGGAACCATAGATAAATGTTGAAATATAAAAAATTTGAATTAATCAAGTTGCAACTTTGAGAGTTGATTTTTATCGACATACAATATTCCAACTTATACAGAATTTGTTCACAAAAAAATTGAATTCGTTATGTTCTAATTCAACCATAAAGATCAATAAACTACAGCATATCAATTTGATTCAAATAAAATTGCAAACTAACACTATACTGTATTTACTAAAAATAAGTACTACAGTGTTTTTAATTTAATAGAATCGTCATGCTTCATTTACTGCGTAATCCCATGAAACTTATATTTAGGTGAAAAAAAGTAAATCACTAAATTCCAGAGTAAATTAAAGGACTACTGTATAACAAATCTTCTGCTGACATGAGTAGTATCCGTTAATTACCTCTGTTTCCTTTAACACGAAATGTTTTTGAGCTTGTTGAAATACATGTGTATTATAAAACACAAACAATTAAAACTCATTAACTGTATATACCAATTAAACATCAGATGCATGTGTATTAAAATTAATATAAAATTGCGGTATGTTTACAAAAAAAGACAATGTTTTTAGAATTAATTTTTCATTTTGAGTAATTCTTCAAGATTTGTAAAGATGAAAAGGGGAAAAGGATCGAAATGCAGTATGTACATGGATGGATAAGTACAGTTAGATAATAACTTGACACATAGATAGTTAGGTAATTACGCACATTTCACAATCTGTGAGTAATCTGTATCTTCAGATGTTTCAATGCAAATGCACATTGACATTCATCAGGTTTTTATATATACTAATAAAACTTGCAATATTATTCTTGCAGAAGTAATCTATTATTATAATTAACATATGAAAAATACAAAAAACTTAAATACCGGTAATGAGAATTACTGAAAAAGAAATGATGATTTATTGATATAGCATAGGTAAAGGGAACAGAAAAACAGTCTCAGTCAGTTGCGATGAAACAATATTTTTACCTGTTACAACTGCACCACACACTTTCACTTGGTCGGAACTGATCCATGGCAACTAGTAGATACGTTCTTGTTCCAAATTTCGATGAGTTTTTAATTCTATGCCATTTTCATGTATAGAAAGTAACCTCTTTCTTCTAAAATTTTTGTTAGGTTGGTATCCTTTTAGTTTGGATTCTCCATCTACAAGTAAGATGGAGGCTTATGAAGTTAGTTTACAATGAGAAACTAGTTGTCATATACAAGGTACAATAAGCGGTAGAGATGTCCTAGCAATTATTGAGTTACGTAGCTAGTAATGATATGACAAAATGTGTTGGTATAGATGATTCGTTTTTTATGCAGTGGTTTTGAGTATAACTATAAGTCATAACTTATGGTTTTGTTATGCAGTGGACACACATGTGATATCCTCTTAGCTGTGAGCGAAGTGAGCAGAAACAGCACGTTATAGGGTCAAGCTTGCGACACATGAGTGATGTTTTTAGTAACCCACAAACCGACATGCTGCCGAAGGCCGCAGTTTCAATGCCTACATAGGACGAGTGAAGATAGCGCAGAAGTCTGTCCACTTGGGGTTCAGAATTTGGAGTGTAAGTATGCAAAAATATGCACAGATAAAGTTGATTGGTCACAACCGTCTATACACATTTTAAACAGCCATACGCAGTACCATTCCAGGCATGAGCTAACTCTTCACAGGCTTTTGACAGATGCAGTCTGTTTGTGTAATTGATAGGACGATATTTTGTCTCACAGTTGGCCAGGTCGCAATTGACCGGTTCAAATTTTCTTCTCGGCCGCAACTGACCGATGCCCAAAATCATTTTGACTTATATAAAAATTCAAAAGTTTCATAAGTATACAACCAATTTTTGCTATACATGTATTTTTAAAAACTCAGTGAAACATTTACAAATTTATATGTGAAACAGTAATAGTGATTCAGAACCAGCTTGTACCTCTCATGTACGTGACTTCATTATTTAATTCTCTTCATTTTCTTTCAGGGTATTCAAAATGAACTTCAAGATATGGTATGATATTTACAAGTACGTCCTTCTGACTAAATACCATGATTGTCACTCCTAAAACTTTCAACGTAATAAAATGTTCATGGAAAAGGCGAGTTTGTTTCGTATCTCTTTTAACTAAAATCCCTGTTCATGTTAAGCCAACAAAATTACTTGAGCAAAAGGAATCACTTGCATTGGTACTTCAATCATGGTAACGGTTCATGGTCTTGCACAGCCAGTGTTTTTATCCAACAAGAATAAATGCCCATCGAAATATACTGGGGCATATTTCGGATGGTTTTATGGATATACGGATACAGCGTGGCATACAGCGTTTTATGGATGGTTATGGATTCTACCAGTGGCCTCTTCCATCACTAAGGAGTTGCAAATTACATAAATAATTAGTTTCACTGTCGTTGACTTCATTTCACGGTATATGCTAATAGCCTGTTCTGTCTTCATTCCAACCATTTCTGCAAGGGTCATCTCACAGATGTCTTCCCAATAGTCCGTAATCCCTAGCAGTCTGACTACTCTGTATTTCCGATCTTCCACTCTGTAAATACGCTCCATTTACTGTCGGTTCCTTTCCTCTATTCCTCTTTCATAGAAAATATATTTAGCTAGCTCAAATACATTCATTATTTTTGCGATCTATTAGTCTATATCATTTTGCTTGCATCACAAGCTTCGTTTCAACTGTTTGTATTAGTCGCTTTTCTTTCCTTGTTATTGTCAGTATATTAGCCATAGGGAAGAACAGGTACTCCCATTACTTTATAAAATCCATTTTTATATTTGGTCTTGTTTTATTTTCCGATGTTCTTTGTATCGTTTAATAAAGCATTTGATATCTACTTAATTTTTTTTATCACCATACTCATACTCATATCTCACAACATAGAAAATTAAGCTGTGACACCTGTTCTAAAATTTTATACTTGGTAGATATTTTTTAAGGTACTGAAAATTTTCCTCAACAGGTTATAACCTTTATCTTCTTATGAGCTATTTTAAAATTATGTATCCTATGCAATTCGCTAAAGGGTTGTACAGATCATTGGAGAGCGTCCTCACGTTCCTGAAGTATCGTCTGACCATTAGCGAATATTAAAGAATTTTCTATAACTTGTTTGCAGAATGTAATTTGATTCACAGATTGATATCAATTTTTCACTGCCTGACCATATGATCCAAATAGGTATATAGGCCTATATTAAACAGAGTAGGTGAAAGACCACGCTACTGTCTCGTACTTCTATTAGTCAGTATTGGTTCGATCAGTATTTATAATATAATAATAACTGTGTAGTCATAGAAATTTATGACTATGTATACAGTAAAACTTTTTTATATGGTTCTCACTTATACATTTTACACACTTAGGCTACTCGTTTTTTCTCCAAGGTCCTGGCCAAAATGCCTATACTGCCCGTGTTACAGTATTACTTTATTAATTTCTGATGTACATTAGGTAAGCACCATTAGCTGTTTTACATCTTCAGTGAACATGGGCAGTGCCATAGGAGGCCAGGGGGACTTGGGCTTCTCAAAAATTTCTTGGCCCACCCTCTGGGCTCCCTGATTGGAGCAACTGTACTCCATTATGTGTTAAACGTCAATATAGTCAGTGGGAAAGGTTTTGCAGACAGAAATTTTATACTGCTAAGAATTTAATGTAATTAACAAATCATATTTTCTAAAATAGTGGATGATACTATACAGTTTTATAACTTTACAAATCGGGACAAAAACGAATGTAGGCCTAATTGGTGCAACATAGCTTAATGGCAATCCTAAAGTGTGCTTGTTTCTGAAGTATCCTGAATCGATGCGTCCGTTTGATTTGTGTTTGTGATCGTGATCAGATGATGTAGTACCAGTACCCTTTTTTTACGAGATTAGTTAGTTTTATTATTTAATTTGGTAGTGCGCAATAGAATAATTGCACTTTGTAAGTGTAAAAATGTTATTTTCTGTGTCTGTAAATGGAAGCTCAGCTTAGTAACCCACTAGGAGTGGCCTTTGGATATGGCATGTTCACTACATATCGATACGAACTAACGAGATCCACCTCACAGCAGATAGTAATTCTCTGGGATGGACCACACACTGCTGGAGAATGACGCTGGACTCTGGACATATCCAGGACCACGTCAAGCCAGGAGTAATGGTCACCCAAAGCTGGACAACGCTGGACCCCGTCAATAAGTCGTAAGGTCATCAAAACTCGAGGTGACATGCATAATGCATTTATAAATGATATTTTTAAAGAACTCATAAAGACTATATAAAGAGACAATGAATTAAAACAAAAAAGTTTATAATTAGGTAAATAATGTAATAGTCTTATGTAAATGTTTTAGTCGTAAGAATGAGCAATCGCATATAGATAAATATAAAAAAAAGAGTTTAATTTTGAGATGGTATTATTTTTTTTATTATCAAAGAAAAATAATTGAAATGATTTGATTTGCATTTTGTAGAAAAGAGTAATTTAAATTGTGAATATGAAACAAATGCCAGTCTAAGAGTAATTAATATAATTTTAAATTTATTTTTAAAAACATTGGTATAGACTGAGCAAGCTGAGGTCAGATCTGATTTAAATGAATTCAGTTAAAATAAAAATTAATTACATTTAAATTTCATTTCTTTTATTAAATCAATTTGAATAAATGTCTAGATTAAGATTATTAACATGTCTAGATATAAGAGTGTTTTAAATGTGTGTAACACCGTATAGCATAAGAGACAAACACTTAATAATGAGTGATATCTTGATCGGAGATTATTAAAAATGTTTTATTATTTATAACGCTTGTGAAACAATAAACATGAAATTTTAACTACTTATAAATTTATAGTTATATATATATTATATAACTATAATAGTTTTATGTTATAATATTATAGTTACACCTGGTATTGTTATATACGTTTAAACACCTGGTATCGTTATAACTGTTTAAATACAAGGTATTGTTATATAAAATTGTCGCCCATTAACGTGGAGCACAATACGCATACATTAATAATTAATGTATGCTCTATCATTACGAGTGGTTGATAATTTATATGATATAATTAATATTATATGTTAATTATTTTTGTATGTTAGTTATTTTAAATTTGTTGTGTGTATTGTATTGTAATAACGCAACTGGCGCCCACCCCAACAAACAGGTGTAATTGTAACATGAGTAGATAAAAATAAATAAATAATAGTAATTAAACAATAAATAAATAAAAGCTCGCATACGGTTCACCAATAATAAATTATAAATAAATATTTTAATAATAATTCACTATGGCAGGACCAGAAAGCTTGAATATGGAAGCACTTCAAACCATGATGCGTGCCTGGGTGGACGAATTAAGTACAAACCAAAAAGAAGAAAATAGAAAGCAAATAGAAGAGTTAAAAGAATTTAATACAAATCAAATGCAAAAGAGTAGGGAAGAATCTGAAGCCGAATTCAAAGAATTAAAGAGGTCTAATAAAGAATTTAAAGCTGAATTAGCGAAAATTAATGAACAAATACAAAAGAATAGTGAAGAAAGTAGGGCCGAATTTAAAGAGTTTAAAGAGCAACTGACTACAAAACTCGAAGAAACTAATACGAGAATAGAAATATTAGAAACTAGAGTAGAACAGTCACTAAATGAACAAGCTATAAAGATAGAGAATAGGTTTAAAGATCAAAAAACAGAATGGTCGAAAGAATTAAAAGAAAGTATTAAACAATTAGCTGAACACTGGAAAGACAAGTTTAGAGTTTCAAAGCAGGAACAAGATATGAGGATTAAAACAGTTAGTGAACAAATCCCGGAAAACATTAATAAAACGCAGGAAATAGAAGCCCGAACGAAGACGTTGGAAACTGCTGTAGTAGAGTTTGTAAAATCCACCAAAGACTACTCAGGTGAAATGAACACACTTAAGGAAGATCTACGTGGAGAAGTAGAACGTCTGAGAACGGAGATCAAGAAACGACCGGCGCAGACAATGATGTTCACTGCACCCATAGAAGAAAGAAGTAAGATAACCTTTGCAGGTAACAAAGGGGAAAATAGCATGGAATTTTTGGCGAATATCGAGAGAGAAATTGAAAAAATTGGAAGTATGAGTGACGACGAGGAGAAAGTGAGTTTTGTCACCCGTCATTTAAGAGATTCTGCAAGTCAACGGTACTCCATAATTCGAGGCAATATAAACATGTGTCAGCAATTCAAAGAAGCATTCGAAACTAGGTACTGGAATATCCACATGCAAAGGCAAGTACGTGACCAATTGGACTATGGTAAATATAATCCGCATGGACGCCAGAGTATTGAGCAGTACACTATAGCGCAGATTGAACGCGTAAAACATTTAAAACCAACATTTTCTGAGTATGAGATAGTGTCTAAGTTGTCTTACCATTTCCATAGAGATATTCAATTAGCTGTATATACGCAGTGTGTCAAAACGATCAAACAATTCTTAATACTTGTCACTCAATCACAAAATATTAACAAGAGTAACACTTCACCACACAATCAACAAACACACATTAATTATCACGCTCGTTACGACCGTAGTGATAAAGCACGAGAACGTGATGATACGCAAAACCGTGATAATTATAGGCGAAATTATACACCGCCAACGCACAGTGTAAAGCAACACACAGCTGTGAATAACGCATGTGACGCAGAGAAGGAACAATACTCCGAGAGAAACGTGCGTGATACAAAAGGGGGTTTGGCCTGGCCAAATTTGAAGAAAACGTTTAGTAAACCATATGCTCGCACCGTATCCACAATGCAGAGAAAACAGAAGAGAGAGGGGAGCTGTACTGTGGGAAGCAAGAGAGAGAGCGCAGACGAGGAAATAAAAGAGAGACAGCGACAGGTGCCTGTTCAGCCATCCTGTTCCCGCGACACAACACAATGACGGAGAAACAGGACGTGCTGTTACACAATAAACAATATATATCCGTGCGACGTTAGAAATGATTTATTAGACACTGACAGGAATGCGACACCAAATCAACAAGAAATAATTTTTTACTGATAGAATACAATAGAATACACAGGTATTGTAATTATTTAATAGTATAATACAATTAATAAATGTACCTACTGTTATTATGTTTTTTATTTACCAGTACATGTAAAGAAACTCTTTCTCTCAGGGTTAATGAGTATTAAGTTATTTGATCGTATTTATGATTGTATCTATTATTTTCTTTTCTTTAAACCAAACCAGATTCAGTTAATATGTAGTATTTTGATAATTAACCATGTAAAAAATAAATAACAGACTAATGTAACTTAACCGATTCTGAATTCTTCCGGCTGCCACGGGTTCACTTCTGGTTGTTGTTTACCTTTTTTCAAAAGCAATATTAGGCTTGGCAATCTGTTCCTTCACACAAATTTCTTATTGCTCTCACCGCTGAATGCCGCTCTCCAGGACTACTGCAACACAGATGTCTCCTTGGAACACTTAATTATCCTTTATGGCCACTTAAACTATTCTTCAGTCCAAGATTTTCCTCTTCGGTCATCGTTCTATCAAGGATATTGTTATATTTCTGGTATTATTATTTATTTATTAAATATTATAATCTAAACTCTGGTATCACAATTTAAATTCCTTTACTGTATTTTCTTTTCCTTGTTACATTAACTTGCTGTACAAATGTTATTTTATTAATTTAGACTCTTCCTGTAGTTACTATTAGATATATAATTAGACTCTTCATGTTACTCTTATTAAATTTAATTGAAGACTCATAACATTACTCTTAATGAATTTAATTGAAGACTCATAACGTTTCTTTTCTCAGATATAATTGAAGACTACTAATGTTTCTTTTAATGAATTTAATTGAAGACTCTAATGTTTCTTTTCTCAGATATAATTGAAGACTAATACATTTCCTTCATCACTATACAATACAATTTTTTAACAATTTACAAAATTTCCCCTATGATAATTCCCTAATTTCTTTACATCTGTTTATCATATACCTATTAAAACATATATCATTTTTCTATTTCTTATTAAACATCTTTATTTTACCTCTAATATTCGTAATTCTATTGGTTATTTATTAAATTATAATTTTATTACTCTTTACTCTTCTTATAACATTCATTCCAATTTCATATATTATTTTCTGAACAGATAACTAAATATGGTTTTATATCATATAGGAATCAACCTCTATGTTGACTGAGTAAGTCGATATTCCCAATGTTGTTTGTTTACATTCAATACAAAATCTGCATCCTTTCTCTTTTAAAATTTATTATCTCCCTATTATGTACTGTGTGCATTTTAACAGCAGTACATAATACCTTCCCTTATTTCATAATTTCATATACAATTTTAGATGAAATTTTGAAATAACCAACATAGTCTAATCTTAACATTTAAACATCTGATTAATTAGGTATTTGTACGGTACCTCACAAAATTCTTTTAACAAATTAGTTTTTCTTTTATTAATATTACAAATATGGTTCCTTATTATCATGAATCATGATATCTTAAACACTTATTTATGACTTAAAACAACGTTAATTAAACCAACTGGTTTTAAATCAAAATAATATATAATAAATAACAATTGTGCCTAATTTTATGGCTAAAAAACTCAAAAACATGACTAAAACATTCTCTTTCTTTCGGACCTCACCTTCCCAATCCGGGGCATACATTTCATTTGTTCTTTATTGCAGAATTCCTACTCCTTTATTTATATATGAAATTATCTGTCGTATTACTATTATATCTTCTTTCCTTCTTAAAATCAATTATTTCCCAAGTTTAAATCTTACTTCTATAATCATTCTTGTGACATTCTTTATTAATTATATATCTTGGATCTGGTTTTATTTATTTATCTATATTTTTATTTGTGCGTTTTCCCTCTAATATTTAATTTTCCTAAACCTCCCTAACATTGTAACTGGAATCGAATCGGTGGTGCTCTATCGGCTTACCTAATACCGTCGTCCATTACATACTTTCTGAGATCAGAGGAACCTCATCTCTGCCCAGTTAAATGATTGCTGGAATATTCTACAGTCAATCTTCATTAATAAACCTCGTAAGGTAGTCATCATGTGACCTTCAATAAAATAATTAATAATAATAATACTCTAGGGATTATTCACTGTACTTTAACTCAGATCATATTATTTCTTCATATTAATTCTTCCTTCTATTATACACTTCTCATCTCCAATACTTGGCTATTTTATTGACATTTATTAATTGGCTTTCTTACAGATAATTCATAAATATTTGTTTTTTTTCTTCTTTTCTTGTGATCCTTTTGACGGTTCCATTTTGGCTTCTTCATTCTCTTATCTTCCTTGGTTCATACTCCTTTATTACTAATACAGCTTGTTATGAGATTTTGGTTAGTGTTATACATTATATCGTGTAATTATATTCTTCTGACACAATCATTATTATTCTTTTTACATTCTAAATTACCTTTCTCACTATTATATTACATCAGATACACTCATTTTGTTTTTTGGTTTGGATGATTTTTATTAGGTTTAATCAGTGTTATTTTTTCTTGCTAAATTATTTTTCTCGTTTACTTTCAATAAGTTGTTCTTATTATATTTTGAATTTTGATATTTTTTCTCTTCAAAATTATGTTGTTCAAATATCTTGTGTAAGCTGTCCTTACTTCGTTTTGAATTTTGGTATACTACAAATGTTAATGGTATCACCCTTCCATTGAATTGTACATTCATCATTATTTGTTTGCGAGCAGTTCTATTGGCTTGTCCTGTTACACCCACTATAGTAATTTTGCTCACAGGTAATTCATAAATTCTATTAGCCTTTCCTTCGGATGACGTGATTCCCTTTTCTTTTTCCTTTAATTCATGGTATTTAGTCATACTCATCAATGATATTTCGGCACCAGTATCAATAATAAAATTTTGATTGGTTTTCCCATATTGACCGGTAATAGACACTACATCACTCTCAATTACATTTTTATTTATTCTCTCATTGTCCATAAAATCCTGACCTAAACTGGTTATCCAAGACAGTGATCGGCTATTTGACTGTGGTTGACCACTGCACTCACTCACAGTCTTCTCTAGTTTTCCTGATTTTCATTTATGGTTACTCTTTCCTCTCTCCTTACTTCCTGTTGACTATTTTCTGACTGGGAAAGGGAACTATGTTGCTCTCTATTTCTGAACTGTTCACAATTGTTGTTCACCTCACTCTGTCTCTCCTCACTGCGAGAATATCCATTTCGATCAGTCTCCCTCGGGTAACGACTATTGTAGATTCGGGAATCATAGTTTCGGCGTATAAAATTCGCTTGATAGTTATTTGAAGCGTGGTTGCCCCTATAATTATTATTGTAATAATAATAATTATTATTATCATATCTCCGGTCATTCCGATTATCGTTTCTGTAGTAATTTCTTCCACCTTCCCTATCCTGGTATCTTGGAACATTTCTTTGGTCGTTCCTTTCTACTATTTGATTCCTATCACGGTTTTGTTCTTCCGGATATCTATTAGGGTAGCTATCTCTTCTCATATTCCCTTGTTTAACGCGATTGTCACAATTCATTTTCCTCTCATAATCAGTGAGTAACAAGGTTATCGCTTCTATAGTATTAGCTTGACTGGCAAATTGTGCTAAGCTTATCGTTTCAGGAAAATTATGACTCAAAGCTTCCACCACATATCTGTCATCCATGGGTGGATCTAAATATCTTGCCCTGCAAACATGTGATAAAAAATACGAGGTTGGTGTTTGTCCTACACTTGGATTGTACCTACCATATTCTATGGTCTCCCGCACCCTTGTCTGTACGGATCGCGTCCAATATTTATTTTTATAGCTGTCCACAAATTCCTGGTAGCTATTCAAGGTGTTTCTAACAGCATCCCACCAATAATAATTCATTTCATGGAACCCTTGATCTAACATTAGCTTAATTCTCTCCCATCTATTTTCCTTGGTACTATTCAAATATTCCTTCAATCTATTTAAATACTCCATAGGATTTTTTATATATCCTTTCATATGTGGCACCTCATGACTAATATTCTTGTCTTCTCATATAACACATGTTTGATTACCATTTTGTTCTATTTCATTGACCCTTAATACTAATTGTCCCATGGTATCCTCTATTTTGGTATTATTGCTGTCCAACTGTTGTCCCATGGATTGAATATTGCTCGTTACCTCCTGTTTGTGTTTTACCAATTCTCTCGTCATCTGTTCCATGACTTCTTGTTTATTTTCTCCTAATTTCTCTTCCACTTCAATAATTTTATTTATTACCTTTCCACGTAATTGAGTTAAATTTTCATCAGTTTTCTCAACTTTCTGGTTAGTTTCTGTAATTCTATTCCTTATTTCTGTTTTATACTCATCTAACTGTTGTTTCAATTCCTCTTTATTTTTCTAACTCTCTTCCTTCAATTGTTCTTTTATTCCTCCTTATCTTCCCTCATTTGTTTCTTGAGTTCTTCAATATTTTGTTTTAATAAGTTTTCATTATCTAATTTCATTTGTTTCTTTAATTTTTCACTGTTACTACCCATTTTTTCATTTATTTGTATTAATAATGTTTCGCTGGTTTTGTTATTCCCTTCCATTATAATTCTCATCATCTCCTGTAAATTTGCATGCATTGGTTGGTTTGGTTTCTTTGGTTGGTCCCCTTGGGCATCCTCTACTATTATTTCCATTTCAGTTTCTTTCTCTTCAGCACTATTACTCCTTAATTCATATCGTTGCTCTGGTTTGTTAGCCATTTTACAATCTTTAACTTAATTTTAATTACAAGGAAAAAATTTTTATGCTAATTAAATTCAACAAAATTGTGTTATTTGGAGCTGGTTTAAAGAAAATCTTTGCTTTCACGTATGGGCGCCATTATCTGTACTGTTGTTTTTTACTGATAGAATACAATAGAATACACAGGTATTGTAATTATTTAATAGTATAATACAATTAATAAATGTACCTACTGTTATTATGTTTTTTATTTACCAGTACATGTAAAGAAACTCTTTCTCTCAGGGTTAATGAGTATTAAGTTATTTGATCGTATTTATGATTGTATCTATTATTTTCTTTTCTTTAAACCAAACCAGATTCAGTTAATATGTAGTATTTTGATAATTAACCATGTAAAAAACAAATAACAGACTAATGTAACTTAACCGATTCTGAATTCTTCCAGCTGCCACGGGTTCACTTCTGGTTGTTGTTTACCTTTTTTCAAAAGCAATATTAGGCTTGGCAATCTGTTCCTTCACACAAATTTCTTATTGCTCTCACCGCTGAATGCCGCTCTCCAGGACTACTGCAACACAGATGTCTCCTTGGAACACTTAATTATCCTTTATGGCCACTTAAACTATTCTTCAGTCCAAGATTTTCCTCTTCGGTCATCGTTCTATCAAGGATATTTTTATATTTCTCGTATTATTATTTATTTATTAAATATTATAATCAAAACTCTGGTATCACAATTTAAATTCCTTTACTGTATTTTCTTTTCCTTGTTACATTAACTTGATGCTGTACAAATGTTATTTTATTAATTTAGACTCTTCCTGTAGTTACTATTAGATATATAATTAGACTTTTCATGTTACTCTTATTAAATTTAATTGAAGACTCATAACATTACTCTTAATGAATTTAATTGAAGATTCATAACGTTTCTTTTCTCAGATATAATTGAAGACTAATAATGTTTCTTTTCTCAGATATAATTGAAGACTACTAATGTTTCTTTTAATGAATTTAATTGAAGACTCTAATGTTTCTTTTCTCAGATATAATTGAAGACTAATACATTTCCTTCATCACTATACAATACAATTTTTTAACAATTTACAAAATTGCCCCTATGATAATTCCCTAATTTCTTTACATCTGTTTATCATATACCTATTAAAACATATATCATTTTTCTATTTCTTATTAAACATCTTTATTTTACCTCTAATATTCGTAATTCTATTGGTTATTCATTAAATTATAATTTTATTACTCTTTACTCTTCTTATAACATTCATTCAAATTTCATATATTATTTTCTGAACAGATAAGTAAATATGGTTTTATATCATATAGGAATCGACCTCTATGTTGACTGAGTAAGTCGATATTCCCAATGTTGTTTGTTTACATTCAATACAAAATCTGCATCCTTTCTCTTTTAAAATTTATTATCTCCCTATTATGTACTGTGTGCATTTTAACAGCAGTACATAATATATATATATATATATATATATATATATATATATATATATATATTGCCACAGTACAAATAAGTGAGGTACTGAGCTTCCAACGTGGGGCATCACAAACATAAATTACATGTAAATTTGTACACATACAATATAATATTATGCAACTTTGCAACGTTGTCACGTTGCAATATATATTATAACAATATAAATTTTAAATTGTATACAAATTTACATGTAGTTTAATTTGTATAGCCCCACACTTTGTTGGTGTGCCAATACTATAATAATACAACTTAATTATCTTGTTGGTTCATCCTCTTCGTTCACTTATTTAAATATTATTATATATATATTTATATATATATAAACTTTCACTTATGAACTTACTTTGGTTATCACTTCCCCAAACGTTTCAACATGATGTATGTTTTCTTCAGTGGGAGTTAATACTGAATGTCATAAACAGAGTAACGGTTATGGACTATAGGTGTGTGTGGTGGGGGTTGATGGTGGAAGGGAATTGGCGCTGGTGAACTTACTTTGTTACTTTGGTTATCACTTCCCCAAACGTTTCAACATGATGTTGAGATCAACCACCATCAACCCCCACCACACACACCTATAGTCCATAACCGTTACTCTGTTTATGACATTCAGTATTAACTCCCACTGAAGAAGACATACATCATGTTGAAACGTTTGGGGAAGTGATAAGCAAAGTAAGTTCATAAGTGAAAGTTTATATATATATATATAATAATACAACTTACAAATTTAATTTGTTTAGCCCTACGCTTTTGGGAGACAATACTTTAACAATACAAATTGCCAACTTAAATGTATTTTAAATTGTGTAGTGGTATAGCTCATACAACATTACTGATAACGTGTATTTATAAATGGAGTTTGGGTGTAATAGTAATAAGAGTAGTCATTGATTGAATTGTAACATGTTTTCATTAATTTATTCAAAAAAAAAAATCACAAGTCAAGTGTGTTTAAAATCGCATTTACTTCTCCATAAAATATTCATTATTGTTTGTTTAAACGTTTCATTGTTGCAGTACATTCATCATAAAATAAATCTTATATCCTATAATAACATAAGTATATGCTAAACATTTATTTGTTAATATAAAATTTCTCGACTGCCCAGTCTGACTGTGTGCTTTATTGCAGTTTTGTTTTCTTTTCTTTATATATTTTTTTATTACATTACTTTATGCATTGCATACATCTTAATGCTTTATAAAAATTTTACTAATACTCTGGATACCAGAGAACATGAGTTTAAAATACAAATTTTAATTTACTAAGTGAATTGTTATTCTTTTTATATAACTTCCAACTACGTTACTGTATACATTGCGTGTAATATCACTCATTGATTACTTTACAAGCTTTAAATAAAAATTTACATTTACTAAATTAATTGTTAATCATCCAAGCAAAGATTTAAATTAACTTTAAATTAATTGTTCATCATCAAAGAAAATTCTTATTGAATTTAAATTATATTCTCTTATCTCTATCTACATTTTACATAACTTTTATTTATTTTTAAATTTTAAAGTGTCTTTTCAATGTCTTTATTCTCTCATTTACAAATTATAAATTGGTTAATTTTCACCTCGATTCTGTAGATCTTACCCATGTCCTCCGTTGATCCGTAGGTCCTCTTCTAATGGAGTTCCCTGCACGTTCTCCGGTTCCACTTGTCGTCCTTCAGTTACTCGTCCCTCATGGTCCCATCTGGTTGCTGTAGTGTAGAGTGATATGTTGCTCTGCACCAGCTGCTGTTGTCCTAGCAGACGCTTCTATTGCTCTGCATAGCGTTCCTCTGCCTGATGTGACCTTGTCGGTTGTCTTGAGTGCTGAACGTTTGTGGTTGTAGACTTGTAGAGTATGTTCGATAATCGTACTTAAAAATCAAACTAAGAGTTACTGTTTGATACTTGGATGAACGTATCGTCCATCCGACTTTACAGTTTATTTAAAAATCGCGTCGATACTGAACATAGCGTCCCGCCGCTTCTGAAGACTGATTGAGAGTAAAATTGGCTCTACTGTGCCCGTATTTATATTCAATCAAGAAACCACACCTGTCAGAACAGAATTCTGCATGTCAGAAATTGTTCGTGGCGTCAGTTCCCCACTATCATCCAATTTCATATTTTCGCACATTTCTGCCAATTGCAATGTCTAATGTGGATTTCAAGGTGTTTTAACATTGTCTGATTTAATTAAACATATTCTGTGTAATTACCATCAGACTCGCATAATTCATGTAATTACTACGCTCTTAAAATCGTACAGAATTCGCACTGAACGTCCTATTCACACCGTTTTCGCACTGCACATGTGTATTATTTTTATGCATATTTAGAAGTCTTTGCAATTTTACTACCATTTATGGTTTGCTTATAATTAAATAAAACTATAATTTAGCATCTATTTGGGGTGAGATTGCAAACTTTCAGGATTGAACAGGCCTCACGCACACACTCTATTTACTAGTGTACACACTCTCAGCGACAATCGCATGATCGTGCATGTTGATTCCTGCGTATAAACTCAGCTTTCAATCTCACACCTGCTTATTTATTACATATTTCTAAAATTAATCTAAATATTTATTTTATTTAATAAATGCACAGTACAGCCTATGCTTGTATTGTTGCAATATATATATATATATATATATATATATATATATATATATATATTGTAACGTGACAGATATTCCACTAATAATTAATTCAATTAAGATCATATAAATAATTAAATTACATATAACCAAGAATTTCAAATGAAAATAAAATCACACTTCAAAGAAAAACACCACTATAAAAGAAAAACAATAATTAAGTAATAAAAATGCAACAATCAAATTAAAGCCAATAAATTAAAAGGAAACTCATATTAAAAAATTAAGGAGATTACCCAGGAGATTAGGAGCAGGTGATAAACAAGATACCCCAAACACAAGAAGAAACAAGAAGAGGAAGTTTATTAACAGGTGATAAACAAGATATCCCAAAATTAAGAAAGAAGAGTAAAGTTGGTTAGATGATAATGAAGATACACCGAACCCAAGAAGAAAGAAGAAATTTAGAAGCAGATGATAAAGAAGATACCCCGAACCAACCATCGGACAAAATAAAACAAAGTACCTTGGTTTACCCAAGAAGGAACCCTAGAAGGAAGAAGAGAAGAAAGGAAGATATAGGATGGGAGAACCACAATAAAAAACCTATTATTAACTACCATGAACCCCAAACCAAATGTTAATACCATTAAAGAAAGTATAACACCCCAAAAAACCTTATAAAATTGCAATTTAATTATAGACAAAAGTATTGAGTAGTATGATAAGAAGTGCACCAACTAAAGTTATTATATGGTAAAATAAACAAATCTTCACAGTCCATTATGACTAAAGGTCAGGTCTGAGAATATAATAAAACTCAAACATAAGTCAGAACCAACAGTGAATGTGTACCAGTGTAGTGTTTTTAAATGTAATAAACTTCAAGTTAATGTGTAACTATAACTTAAACAAGGTGCTATTAAATAACTTTTATATTTTATAATTAACAGGTGATGAAATATTAAAATGAAAAATATTTCCAATATTTCACAAATAAGGTCAATTTATTATATCAAAACATTCATAGTAATGCTAATAATAAAGGAAGTATGTGGGGGAATGTTTACTATATCAAGGGGTTAGATAATAATACATATATAATCAGAAAGGACTGAAAATAAATTAAGTTTAAATAAAAAATAAGAAATTAAATGGCTAATAATGTTCAGAGCCTGTGAACTCCACTTTAAAAGAGTTATAATAGAATAAGGTTTATATTTAGAGTAAGATGTTTTAATTACATAACAGCATGCATACAGATTAAAATGTTTAGGTATGGATGCTGTATTAATTTGTAAAATGTTTAAAATGTATTTTTAAAATAGTTCCAGCAAACATGTCTAACTTTGAAGATTGCTAATGCATGTCAAATATTATTTTTTGTATTAGTAGCATGAATTAGATGCTACAAATATCAATAATTATGTAAACAATTTTATTTCATGTTATGTTAACTTTTAAAAGTCAGAGGAGGTGTAGAATTAACTTTATTTGAAAAAACCATATATGTAAAATACTAAACTCTAGGCCAAATAATGAATTCCCAAAAATTAATATAAACTAGTTAATCAACCAATGAACCATGTAAACTAACAAAAATAAACTTTCAAATTTCAAAATTTGAATCAAAACACAGAACCAGGATTATTTCTAAATTAGTACAATAACAAACAAACAAATTTTTTTTTGAACAAAATTTTTTTTTCTTTTCTTTGAAACTACACAAAGAAATATATTATTTGTAACCAGTGAAATCAGGCCAACACCGAGAAGTTACAAATTGGCGTCCAACTAGAGGGCTTAATTAATTAAGCTTGGCAGCGATTATACCATAGAGAAGGAGGCAAAATGCAACGAAGAGCTACTTCTAAGAAGAGGGCGGCAGAGGCCGAAAAGGAAGTCGACATGGGGGATAAGGAGGCAACACCCGTGGAGGATCTGGAAGTGTTAGTAACCCTGGTGGAACCTAAACAACCCGCACCACCAATGGAACAACCCGAAGTACCAACGCAAACAGGGGACATCAATGTCCCAGACAAGGAAATAGAAAAGTCTAAGACCACAGAAGAAAGTAAAATGGACAAATTAATGGAAATGTTCATGCAAATGAGAGAGGATAACAAATCAATGAGTAAGAAAATGGATGACAACAACCAGTCCACCAAGGAAGATTTGAGTGGAATAAATAAAAATATAGAATCCACGAAGGAAGAATTAAGGGTAAATAACAAGAAGATGAAAGAGAAGATGGAGGAAGCCAGTAAGAAGATGGAAGATGACAACCAACAATTAAGGGAAGAATTAAGGGAGAATAGTAGGAAGATGGAAAACGACTATCAACAACTGAGGGAAAAGTTGGAAGAAAATAATCAGAAAATGGAGGAGAAAATGGACGAGAATAAACAACGGTTAAGAGAAGAACTAAGGGAAGTCAACCAGGGAAACATGAACAAGTTAGATGAGAGAATCGGGTTGGCAAAAGAAGAGTTGAATAGAAAAATAAACGACACTAAGAAATCCATAGTTAAAAAATTGGAACAAGAGGTAGTGATCGTAAACCAAAGATTAGGGAAGTGGACGAAAGATGCCGTCAGACGGAATGTGAAGTACTGGAAGTCAGGGAGTTAATAAATAAGGAAATTACCCAGGTCAAAGAACACCAGAAAGCTAAATGGGAAGAAAACCAAAAGGTAGCACAGGAGGAAATAAATAAGGTGCGAACCCATGTCACAGAAAGATGCGAAGGTATGGAAGCGGCGATGACAAATATCACGGGACAAGTGCGACAGAGCCAGGAAGAGATGGAGGTAATCTGGAACCGGCCGGCTAGCTTCACTAATTTCCCAATAAACGAACATAGAGAATGGTTAAACTTCAGACAATATAAACGAAAGCCAATGGAGTTCTTGGCCCGAATTGAAGAATACATGGACAAACATAGGGGAAACAGATGGGTCCATAATCGAGAACTATTAGACGAGTCTTTTCGGGAAATGAGCGATCATTGGTGGATGGCTAACCGCAGTGATATAGAGAACTACCAGCAGTTTAAAAGCCTCTTCAAGGCAAAGTATTGGTCGGAAACGACCCAAAATTTAATCCGTGACAACATATGCCACGGCCATTATAAACCACAAGTGGGTAGCCCCATGACGGCATATTTCTTCGGCAAAGTATGTATGGCCAAACATTTGGAACCAGCCATACCTGAAGAATGCCTAATCAACAAACTGTCATATCATTATGACGAGGAGGTGATTCGAGCGAGGAGAGGCAGCCAAATTAAAACCATACAGGCCATGACAGAACTCCTCGAGAATTACGAAAATGAGGAATACTACCGACAAAGCCGGAGAAGAAATGATCGGCCAGAAAATAGAACTTATCCAAATACCAACCATGGTACGACCAACAACAACCCAGGATACCAAGGAAATAGAGCCTATCCACAAACCAACAACATTAACAATAATAATAATAATAATCCAGTTCAGAATAATCCTAACAATAATCGACCCAATAATGGTTATCAGGGTAACCGAAACCAATACTACCCAAACCCTAATAGTCAGAGAAACCCCAATTATAATAATGATCGTTACTATAATAATAATAGTCGTAGCAATCCACAGAATGGTAACCCCAATAATAATAGGTTTTCTCGACCGCGAGTAAATTTCATCAGAGCGGAAGATGGTCGCCAACGTAGGTACTACCACCAGAGACGTAACAGCTATCATGAATATGAAGATAGGCGGAGGAGCCGAGAACGTGACCAACCAAGGTACATTCCTGCTAGACGGAGTACCAGTTTAGATAACACCGAACGCCTGACCAACAGCGAACAACCGGTAGATCATAGAACAGAGCGGCAGGGACCCACTCTAGGTACCCCGAATGATGCATCCACCAGCGCGACACACCATAACAATGATGTCGAGCATTTAAACGGGAGGAGGCAGTAATAAATCACCGAAACCCATTGCTGCTCCTAAACCCTGGGTATTTAAATGAGTTGACACATACAAATGAAAATAATCATATCACTATAATCGGTTGTAATTACCTGAAAAACGTCCAACATGAATTATTGGAAGAGGACGATACTTGTCCCACCAATAAAATTAATCATGAAATAATACATATAAATGCGGAGGTAGAAGGAATCCCCGCCAATTTAATGATCGATACTGGTTCCAACGTATCCATACATAATAAGTACTACTGAGTTGGAGAGAATACAAAGAGAATGCGGACGAACATTACCGACATTGCCGTTAAACAATATTATATTGTTAGGTGCAACCGGCCGCCAAAATAAAACAATACGAAGGCAAGTCTCCGCCAGTGTGATGAGCTGCGGTATAGCTATCGAAATGGAATTCTTAGTAGCAAGCGGGTTGCCATTTAACATATTGGTTGGGTGTGATGTGCTCAGGTGGAACTCCGCCATAATTGATTTACGAACAGAGAAATTGTCACTATTTACAAACGGATACACTTGGACGGCTAACTTGGTTGGTAGCGACCAAGTAATTCCTAACAATACCCACCAACAAGCCGACCCAATGTTACAATCCATTAAGACAAGATTGGAAGCAGGGGACGAGACTATCGCCCAATATTATAAAGTTCACAACAATATACTGTTTATACAACCATCTTTGAAGAAGGAAAAATGGAAGGTTATCATTCTAACCCATATCGAAAAGGAGATAGTAGATAACTATCATGTTCGATATGGGAATATGGGCGCCTTAAAGGTGATAAAGGCCCTGGAAGAGAGCTGCCACCTTAAAGATATTAATCGGAAGGTCTGAAAATATATAAAGAGTTGCCGCATTTGCCAACTCGTGAAATCGAATAACGAGAAAAAGGAAGGGCAAATGATTCCAATAACATCTCAGGCGAAGCTAGAAAAAGTATTTCTGGACATCTGCGGGCCATTTCCCCGCAGTAGGGGTCGTCACATATACAAGTATCTAGTCATCGTGATGGATCATTTCACGAAGTTCATCAAGCTATACCCAGCAAATCGGGCGACTACAAATAAAATTCTCGACATCTTAACCAACCAGTACTTCCCAAACGTCGGAAAACCAGTTTCGATCATCACCGACCATGGAACCCAATTCAAGGGGAAAAAATGGCGGGATACCCTACTGTCAATGGGTGTTCATACTTATAAAACCTCGGTATACCACCCGAGCAGTAACCCGGCAGAGAGAGTATTACGAGAGGTGGGGCGAATATTACGAACGTATTGCCACGATCAACAGAGGAGATGGCAAGAATATCTAGAGGCCACGGAAGAATTCCTCAACCTGGCATACCACCCAGCCATAGGAATTACCCCATACTCCGCCATGTACGAAAGACAACCCCCAAGGGAGATCGAAGAAATATTGGAGTTCCCGAGTGAAAATAACTATAGTTTTGATAGAATTAAATTTTATAACTAGGTGGCCGAAGACCAGGAGAAACGGCGAATTAAATATCATAAAAGTGTGGGTAAAACAATTACCTATACAATTGGTGAAAAAGTATTATTAAAAAATAGGGAATTACCAAGTTCACTGGAAGGGATAACTAAGAAATTATTACTCTTATACACTGGACCCTATATAGTCTCCAAGGACAAAAATAATAACACTTATGAAATCAAGGAGATGGGTTCTGGTAAAATTAAGGGTGTCTATAACCAGGCATCCATGAAGAAGTATCATGAAGGATGAAATAAAAAGAATTTTGAATTTTGAAAATAAAAAATTTAAAAATATTGTAAACACAACTTACTACCATTATTTTGAGAAAAAACTTTATGGAAATATAGAAAACCCCCAAAATTCAAAAATATATAAGTAAGAACAACTTACTAACAACAATTTAAAAGAAACCATTTGAGAAAATAAAAAGAGAAGAATTTTGAGAGGTTGAACACCTACAAAATTAAAAAATTAAGTAAGAGCACCTTATTACAATCTAGAAATGAAGGAACTATGGTGAAATAAAAAGAAGAGAATTCATACCATATTTATGGTACTAATACAATATATTTACCATATTTATAGAAAAACATTATGAGATATGAAAGGAAAATAATTTAGAATTAAACCAATCAATTCTAAAAGAATAATAATGTCTAATTTCAACCAATAAAGTGTAAAAACCTACTATGAAATGATATGGATAGAAATAAAAAACCAGTGATATGATTGATTAAATACATAAACTTATGTGGAAATAAAATAATAAAACTTTGAAGTGGTATAAAGAGAAATAATGACCTCATTAACAAATTAATTAAAACATTCATTTGAAGGAATAAAAACCAAGAGAGAAGTAATTTAAGAAAAGAATCAAAGTTATAAATGTAATTAAATAAATCAATAATGAAATGATCATTAAATAAGTGTCAAATGTGATAAAGACAATTATAAGAAAGTTCTAGAACATGGAACAAGCGGAACAAATAAAAACAAAGAACCAAAAATGTCATGAAATATATGCTACAATAAACAAAAACAGATTGTAATAAAAAACCAGAAAGGAATAAAGCATTAATAACCAAAAACTTTATATGATAATAACCATTGATAATTATGTTAATAAAAGAGCTTCCCACCATGATATTAATTGAAATAACCATCAAGTTAACAAGTCAGAAGAACAACTGAGATAGGAATATTAAAATCTCTGAGCAATATAAGAAGTAAAGTATCCAAAGATATTTTTTAAATAGGTTAGGTAACCTAACCTAACCTAACCTAATAGTACACAAAAGTGTACTATTCTGATGTAATTTTTTAATCTGTCTGTAGATAATTCCAGCAGTATTAATATGTTTTTTGAGCAGAGATGATTTACCTCTGTACTCAAATAGAAGTGAAGTATTGGACAGCAGAGGAAGTAGCGTACAGTGCCTCTCTGAACTGAACCAGCTCACATGTTAGGGAATGATAGGGATATTTATATCCCAAGGATAAAATACTAAGAAGAAAAATGAATATGAAATAATAAATATGAAACTCAGATGACTATTACTATCAAGGAAGATCAAGTAGGAATGAAAAGGAAATAAGCTCAAATATATATAAGAAAAATTTTGAAATGGAAGGAAGTCAAGAATACTAAAAAACTATAATAATTATCATAAGCAATTATTTCAGACAAACCAAGTATAGTCTGAAAAAATCACATCTGGAGGAGGGCAATCGGTAACGTGACAGATATTCCACTAATAATTAATTCAATTAAGATCATATAAATAATTAAATTACATATAACCAAGAATTTCAAATGAAAATAAAATCACACTTCAAAGAAAAACACCACTATAAAAGAAAAACAATAATTAAGTAATAAAAATGCAACAATCAAATTCAAGCCAATAAATTAAAAGGAAACTCATATTAAAAAATTAAGGAGATTACCCAGGAGATTAGGAGCAGGTGATAAACAAGATACCCCAAACACAAGAAGAAACAAGAAGAGGAAGTTTATTAACAGGTGATAAACAAGATATCCCAAAATTAAGAAAGAAGAGTAAAGTTGGTTAGATGATAATGAAGATACACCGAACCCAAGAAGAAAGAAGAAATTTAGAAGCAGATGATAAAGAAGATACCCCGAACCAACCATCGGACAAAATAAAACAAAGTACCTTGGTTTACCCAAGAAGGAACCCTAGAAGGAAGAAGAGAAGAAAGGAAGATATAGGATGGGAGAACCACAATAAAAAACCTATTATTAACTACCATGAACCCCAAACCAAATGTTAATACCATTAAAGAAAGTATAACACCCCAAAAAACCTTATAAAATTGTAATTTAATTATAGACAAAAGTATTGAGTAGTATGATAAGAAGTGCACCAACTAAAGTTATTATATGGTAAAATAAACAAATCTTCACAGTCCATTATGACTAAAGGTCAGGTCTGAGAATATAATAAAACTCAAACATAAGTCAGAACCAACAGTGAATGTGTACCAGTGTAGTGTTTTTAAATGTAATAAAATTCAAGTTAATGTGTAACTATAACTTAAACAAGGTGCTATTAAATAACTTTTATATTTTATAATTAACAGGTGATGAAATATTAAAATGAAAAATATTTCCAATATTTCACAAATAAGGTCAATTTATTATATCAAAACATTCATAGTAATGCTAATAATAAAGGAAGTATGTGGGGGAATGTTTACTATATCAAGGGGTTAGATAATAATACATATATAATCAGAAAGGACTAAAAATAAATTAAGTTTAAATAAAAAATAAGAAATTAAATGGCTAATAATGTTCAGAGCCTGTGAACTCCACTTTAAAAGAGTTATAATAGAATAAGGTTTATATTTAGAGTAAGATGTTTTAATTACATAACAGCATGCATACAGATTAAAATGTTTAGGTATGGATGCTGTATTAATTTGTAAAATGTTTAAAATGTATGTTTAAAATAGTTCCAGCAAACATGTCTAACTTTGAAGATTGCTAATGCATGTCAAATATTATTTTTTGTATTAGTAGCATGAATTAGATGCTACAAATATCAATAATTATGTAAACAATTTTATTTCATGTTATGTTAACTTTTAAAAGTCAGAGGAGGTGTAGAATTAACTTTATTTGAAAAAACCATATATGTAAAATACTAAACTCTAGGCCAAATAATGAATTCCCAAAAATTAATATAAACTAGTTAATCAACCAATGAACCATGTAAACTAACAAAAATGAACTTTCAAATTTCAAAATTTGAATCAAAACACAACCAGGATTATTTCTAAATTAGTACAATAACAAAAAAACATAACATTTTTTTTTGAACAAAATTTTTTTTTTAATAAATTTTTTTTTTCTTTTCTTTAAAACTACACAAAGAAATATATTATTTGTAACCAGTGAAATCAGGCCAACTCCGAGAAGTTACAATATATATTATACTGGTTTCTTTCTTTATTACAGGTATTGTAATAAAGATCTGTACCTACTGTTATTATATTTTTTTATTTTTACCAGTACATGTAAAGAAACTCTTTTTCTCAAGGTTAATGATTTTTAAGTTATTTTATCGTATTTACGATTATATCTATTAATTTCTTTTCTTTAAACCAACCCAGATTCAGTTAATGGCTAGTACTTTGGTAATTAACCATGTAAAAAATAACTAACGTATTAGTGTAACTTAACCGTCTCTGAATTCTTCTAGCTGCCACGGGTTCACTTCTGGTTGTTGTTTACCTTTCTTCAACAGCAATATTCAGCTTGGCAATCTGTTTCTTCACACGAATCTCTTATTGCTCTTACCACTGGATACCGCTCTCCAAGATTACTGCAACACCGATGTCTCCTTTGAACACTTAATTATTCGTTAGGGCCACTGAAACTCTTCTCCACTCCAAGATTTTCCTCTTCTGTTGTCGTTCTATTCAGGATATTGTTATATTTTTTGTATTTTTATTTATTTATTCGATATTATAATCAAACTCTGGAATCACTATTCAAAATCCTTTGCTTTATTTTCTTTTCCAAGTTACATTAATTTTATGATGTACAACAGTTATTATAATTTAATATTCTTAATGTGACTCTGATTGAATTAAAAATTAGACTCTATTTACATAATTCCCCTGTTTCATCTTTATAGTATTCAATATTAAATTAGACTACTCATGTTACTTTCCTTAGATATAAATTTAGACTCCTTTTACATAATTCCTCTCTTTCATCTTTATAGTATTTGGTATTAAATTAGACTAATACATTTTTTCTTCATCACTCTCCAAAACAATCTCTAACAATTTACATATTTGCCACATTGATAATTCTCTACCTTCGTTACATCTTTTTATCATATATCTCTTAAAAACTTATATAACTTTTCTACTTCTTATTAAATATATTTATTTTATTTCTAATATTCTAAATTCTAGTTTGTATTTATAATATGATCATTCTCTTACTATTTCCTCTTATTATAATATTCATTTCAAATTTCATATATTCTTTTCATAACATATATCTTTATACTGTTTTATCTCATATAGGCATCTACCTCTATGTTGATGGGTGAGTCGATACAATGATTTTGTTTACATTTTCAAACATATGTTCAAATTCTAATAAATTTATATATTTTTTCTTTTAAAATTTATTATTTTCCTCTTATGTACTGTGTTGCATTTTAACAGCAGTACATAATACCTTCCCTTATTTCATAATCTCAGATACAACTTGATGTGAGATTTTGAAATAATTAATTTCTTATCACAAACATGGTCGAACATTAATATTGAAAACATATGATTAATTCGCTAATTGTATATCACAAAATTCATTTCATAAATTGGTTTTTTCTTTTATTAACATAACAAGTATGGTTCATCACTATCAAGAATCACCATATCTTACACATTCATTTATGGCTTAAAATAACATTAATCAAACCAACAGGTTTTACATAAAAAATAATAAGTATAAAATAACAATTGTGCCTAGTTTCATGGCTAAAAAACTCCAAAACATGACTAAACATTCTCTTTCGGACCTCACCTTTCCCAATCCGGGGCATACATTTCATGTGTTCTTATTTTCAGATTTTTTTTTTTTTTTTTTTTAATCAGTATATATTTCCTACATCTCCTATCACTATTTGATAATGGTCCACAAATGTCAATAAAACTTGCTCTAACGCTCTCAGTGCTTGATGATTTATCCACCTTCCCTCATATCTGACATTGGCTACCTTGACTTTTTTTTCAAATATCATACATTAACTTAGCACTTAAGACTTGATGTCGATTCTTCATACACTTTGGGTTATTCTATCATTTATTTGGTTACTTTTAATTATATTCCTGTTTTCATGTTGGAACACTTAATTTCTTCTTACTTTTCACACCTTGAGTCATATTGTTATATTTATTTTTTATTTCTTTACCTCATTATTTGTATCATCCCTAAAATACCATAATTCCCTAACATTAAATACTACACATGGGTTCAGATTCGGAGGGGCACTCTTGGCTTCCATTACTCCGCCGTTTTCCCTAAATATATCATCTGAGATCAGAGGAACTTCATCTCTGTCCAGGAAAAAATAAAAGTTGCACTATCACAACACAATACATATAATTATTACCTATAAGGTAGCTCCTTCGCTACAAAATTATATTCAAGGGATTGTTACATGATTTCTTTGAGTTCTCTTCACATTTTTACTCCATTACTGTTTCACTTCTGGTGTTTTATCAATTCAATTAATATTCTATCATTCACAGGTAACTGGTTAACATTATTCGACATACATGTTGGATTATTCCCATCTTGGTGTTTTCAATCTATGATATTTTAGATTCTATCTTTATCTTCATTTTTTTATTTATTTATTCCCCTTTAATTATGCAGTTAAGTACTGAATTTCATCATTATCGTAAGTTGTATTTGTCTATTCTTTCTTCATCTAATTCATTTCTACCCTTCTTAAATAGTAACTAGTCTTAATTGTTCTTATCATTGTTATTATACTGATTAAAATGGTTATTCAAATAATTATTATGGTTAATAACTGTCTTTCTCTTCTTAGTTGATTCAAAAATAATTTCTCTTAACTATCCGGTAAGATGTTCTTACTTATTTTAGAATTTGGTGGGTTATTTCATCTTAATTCATAATAACTTTCATATTATGTCGTTTGTATTAATAATTAATCTAATCTTTGTTCAATTAGTTTGCTTTGGTCCATACCCAGAAAATCAGTTCCTTCTTTCCAATTTTTCATATTTAGTTCATCCGTTGTCAAATACGTAAGTTGTCCTTGTTGCATGGATTATTATTAAAGTGTCCATAATGATTTCTGTTTTTATTAAATACCTCTCTGTCACCCTGTACTCCCCTTCTTTTGATACTACATGTTCATCTCTACCTATGCCTACATCAGTCACTTTCCTATTTATTTTATTGAACAGGTATTTTAATAGTATTTGAATTATTGATGACATTACTGACAGTTTGGTACACATTTCTATTTCTGTGATATTTAATTTACCTATAGACTTTCTGACGTTTTTTCTCACTATTTGATTGTGATTCCCTTTGAAATATTCTATTGAGTTCCTTTTATTATCTTTAAAATTATTTATTCTTCTGTAGTTAGTACTTAGGATGTTAAGTACATTAATCAGTCCATTATTCATCATCTCCAATTCTTCTCGTATATTTTTAATTTTCTTAGGATGTGTTATTCTTCTTTCTTCTGTTTTCTTAATTATTTGCTTTTTTATTCCATTATCTTCTATTTTATGACTTACTTGCTCCCTATTTTGATCGTTTGGTATTATTTCTATCTCCGTTTTGTTGTCATTTATTACTTCTTCCGTTATCTTATTCAATGTTTCCACACTTTGCATGTCATCTTCTATCGTTGTTTCTATTGACTGGTTTTCATCACTCATTATTTCTTTCATTGTTTCTATATTCAATTTTATTTCATTTTTGCGGGTTGCCTAATGTTCCTTTCGTCACAATTTTGTAATATTAACTTGATTTCAGCCTTTTGCTGGTCTAATTTATTCTTCACCCCATTTATTTGTTGTTGAATGGTATCCTTTAATTCCTCGTTATTTTGTTTTAATAAATTTTCATTATCTAGTCTCATTTGTTTAAAATTTTCGTTGGTTTTATTATTCCCTTCCATTATAATTCTCATTATCTCCTGGAAATTTGCATCCATTGGTTGGTTTGGTTTCTTTGGTTGGTCCCCTTGGGCATCCTCTACTATTATTTCCATTTCAGTTTCTTCCTCTTCAACACTATTACTCCTTAATTCATATCGTTGCTCTAGTTTGTTAGCCATTTTACTATATTGAACTTAATTTAATTACAAGGAGATTTTTATACTAATTAAATTTAACAAAATTGTGTTATTTGGTGCTGGTTTAAAGAAAATTTTTGCTTTCACGTATGGGCACAATTTTTTATTGGTTTATTTTTTTTTACAGGTATTGTAATAAAGATCTGTACCTACTGTTATTATATTTTTTTATTTACCAGTACATGTAAAGAAACTCTTTTTCTCAGGGTTAATGATTATTAAGTTATTTTATCGTATTTACGATTATATCTATTAATTTCTTTTCTTTAAACCAACCCAGATTCAGTTAATGGCTAGTACTTTGGTAATTAACCATGTAAAAAATAACTAACGTATTAGTGTAACTTAACCGTCTCTGAATTCTTCTAGCTGCCACGGGTTCACTTCTGGTTGTTGTTTACCTTTCTTCAACAGCAATATTCAGCTTGGCAATCTGTTTCTTCACACGAATCTCTTATTGCTCTTACCACTGGATACCGCTCTCCAAGATTACTGCAACACCGATGTCTCCTTTGAACACTTAATTATTCGTTAGGGCCACTGAAACTCTTCTCCACTCCAAGATTTTCCTCTTCTGTTGTCGTTCTATTCAGGATATTGTTATATTTTTTGTATTTTTATTTATTTATTCGATATTATAATCAAACTCTGGAATCACTATTCAAAATCCTTTGCTTTATTTTCTTTTCCAAGTTACATTACTTTTATGCTGTACAACAGTTATTATAATTTAATATTCTTAATGTGACTCTGATTGAATTAAAAATTAGACTCAATTAAATAATTCCCCTGTTTCATCTTTATAGTATTCAATATTAAATTAGACTACTCATGTTACTTTCCTTACATATAAATTTAGACTCCTTTTACATAATTCCTCTCTTTCATCTTTATAGTATTTGGTATTAAATTAGACTAATACATTTTTTCTTCATCACTCTCCAAAACAATCTCTAACAATTTACATATTTGCCACATTGATAATTCTCTACCTTCGTTACTTCTTTTTATCATATATCTCTTAAAAACTTATATAACTTTTCTACTTCTTATTAAATATATTTATTTTATTTCTAATATTCTAAATTCTAGTTTGTATTTATAATATGATCATTCTCTTACTATTTCCTCTTATTATAATATTCATTTCAAATTTCATATATTCTTTTCATAACATATATCTTTATACTGTTTTATCTCATATAGGCATCTACCTCTATGTTGATGGGTGAGTCGATACAATGATTTTGTTTACATTTTCAAACATATGTTCAAATTCTAATAAATTTATATATTTTTTCTTTTAAAATTTATTATTTTCCTCTTATGTACTGTGTTGCATTTTAACAGCAGTACATAATACCTTCCCTTATTTCATAATCTCAGATACAACTTGATGCGAGATTTTGAAATAATTAATTTCTTATCACAAACATGGTCGAACATTAATATTGAAAACATATGATTAATTCGCTAATTGTATATCACAAAATTCATTTCATAAATTGGTTTTTTCTTTTATTAACATAACAAGTATGGTTCATCACTATCAAGAATCACCATATCTTACACATTCATTTATGGCTTAAAATAACATTAATCAAACCAACAGGTTTTACATAAAAAATAATAAGTATAAAATAACAATTGTGCCTAGTTTCATGGCTAAAAAACTCCAAAACATGACTAAACATTCTCTTTCGGACCTCACCTTTCCCAATCCGGGGCATACATTTCATGTGTTCTTATTTTCAGATTTTTTTTTTTTTTTTTTTTAATCAGTATATATTTCCTACATCTCCTATCACTATTTGATAATGGTCCACAAATGTCAATAAAACTTGCTCTAACGCTCTCAGTGCTTGATGATTTATCCACCTTCCCTCATATCTGACATTGGCTACCTTGACTTTTTTTTCAAATATCATATATTAACTTAGCACTTAAAACTTTATGTCGATTCTTCATACACTTTGGGTTATTCTATCATTTATTTGGTTACTTTTAATTATATTCCTGTTTTCATGTTGGAACACTTAATTTCTTCTTACTTTTCACACCTTGAGTCATATTGTTATATTTATTTTTTATTTCTTTACCTCATTATTTGTATCATCCCTAAAATACCATAATTCCCTAACATTAAATACTACACATGGGTTCAGATTCGGAGGGGCACTCTTGGCTTCCATTACTCCGCCGTTTTCCCTAAATATATCATCTGAGATCAGAGGAACTTCATCTCTGTCCAGGAAAAAATAAAAGTTGCACTATCACAACACAATACATATAATTATTACCTATAAGGTAGCTCCTTCGCTACAAAATTATATTCAAGGGATTGTTACATGATTTCTTTGAGTTCTCTTCACATTTTTATTCCATTACTGTTTCACTTCTGGTGTTTTATCAATTCAATTAATATTCTATCATTCACAGGTAACTGGTTAACATTATTCGACATACATGTTGGATTATTCCCATCTTGGTGTTTTCAATCTATGATATTTTAGATTCTATCTTTATCTTCATTTTTTTATTTATTTATTCCCCTTTAATTATGCAGTTAAGTACTGAATTTCATCATTATCGTAAGTTGTATTTGTCTATTCTTTCTTCATCTAATTCATTTCTACCCTTCTTAAATAGTAACTAGTCTTAATTGTTCTTATCATTGTTATTATACTGATTAAAATGGTTATTCAAATAATTATTATGGTTAATAACTGTCTTTCTCTTCTTAGTTGATTCAAAAATAATTTCTCTTAACTATCCGGTAAGATGTTCTTACTTATTTTAGAATTTGGTGGGTTATTTCATCTTAATTCATAATAACTTTCATATTATGTTGTTTGTATTAATAATTAATCTAATCTTTGTTCAATTAGTTTGCTTTGGTCCATACCCAGAAAATCAGTTCCTTCTTTCCAATTTTTCATATTTAGTTCATCCGTTGTCAAATACGTAAGTTGTCCTTGTTGCATGGATTATTATTAAAGTGTCCATAATGATTTCTGTTTTTATTAAATACCTCTCTGTCACCCTGTACTCCCCTTCTTTTGATACTACATGTTCATCTCTACCTATGCCTACATCAGTCACTTTCCTATTTATTTTATTGAACAGGTATTTTAATAGTATTTGAATTATTGATGACATTACTGACAGTTTGGTACACATTTCTATTTCTGTGATATTTAATTTACCTATAGACTTTCTGACGTTTTTTCTCACTATTTGATTGTGATTCCCTTTGAAATATTCTATTGAGTTCCTTTTATTATCTTTAAAATTATTTATTCTTCTGTAGTTAGTACTTAGGATGTTAAGTACATTAATCAGTCCATTATTCATCATCTCCAATTCTTCTCGTATATTTTTAATTTTCTTAGGATGTGTTATTCTTCTTTCTTCTGTTTTCTTAATTATTTGCTTTTTTATTCCATTATCTTCTATTTTATGACTTACTTGCTCCCTATTTTGATCGTTTGGTATTATTTCTATCTCCGTTTTGTTGTCATTTATTACTTCTTCCGTTATCTTATTCAATGTTTCCACACTTTGCATGTCATCTTCTATCGTTGTTTCTATTGACTGGTTTTCATCACTCATTATTTCTTTCATTGTTTCTATATTCAATTTTATTTCATTTTTGCGGGTTGCCTAATGTTCCTTTCGTCACAATTTTGTAATATTAACTTGATTTCAGCCTTTTGCTGGTCTAATTTATTCTTCACCCCATTTATTTGTTGTTGAATGGTCTCCTTTAATTCCTCGTTATTTTGTTTTAATAAATTTTCATTATCTAGTCTCATTTGTTTAAAATTTTCGTTGGTTTTATTATTCCCTTCCATTATAATTCTCATTATCTCCTGGAAATTTGCATCCATTGGTTGGTTTGGTTTCTTTGGTTGGTCCCCTTGGGCATCCTCTACTATTATTTCCATTTCAGTTTCTTCCTCTTCAACACTATTACTCCTTAATTCATATCGTTGCTCTAGTTTGTTAGCCATTTTACTACATTGAACTTAATTTAATTACAAGGAGATTTTTATACTAATTAAATTTAACAAAATTGTGTTATTTGGTGCTGGTTTAAAGAAAATCTTTGCTTTCACGTATGGGCACCATTTTTTATTGGTTTATTTTTTTTTACAGGTATTGTAATAAAGATCTGTGCCTACTGTTATTATATTTTTTTATTTACCAGTACATGTAAAGAAACTCTTTTTCTCAGGGTTAATGATTATTAAGTTATTTTATCGTATTTACGATTATATCTATTAATTTCTTTTCTTTAAACCAACCCAGATTCAGTTAATGGCTAGTACTTTGGTAATTAACCATGTAAAAAATAACTAACGTATTAGTGTAACTTAACCGTCTCTGAATTCTTCTAGCTGCCACGGGTTCACTTCTGGTTGTTGTTTACCTTTCTTCAACAGCAATATTCAGCTTGGCAATCTGTTTCTTCACACGAATCTCTTATTGCTCTTACCACTGGATACCGCTCTCCAAGATTACTGCAACACCGATGTCTCCTTTGAACACTTAATTATTCGTTAGGGCCACTGAAACTCTTCTCCACTCCAAGATTTTCCTCTTCTGTTGTCGTTCTATTCAGGATATTGTTATATTTTTTGTATTTTTATTTATTTATTCGATATTATAATCAAACTCTGGAATCACTATTCAAAATCCTTTGCTTTATTTTCTTTTCCAAGTTACATTACTTTTATGCTGTACAACAGTTATTATAATTTAATATTCTTAATGTGACTCTGATTGAATTAAAAATTAGACTCAATTAAATAATTCCCCTGTTTCATCTTTATAGTATTCAATATTAAATTAGACTACTCATGTTACTTTCCTTACATATAAATTTAGACTCCTTTTACATAATTCCTCTCTTTCATCTTTATAGTATTTGGTATTAAATTAGACTAATACATTTTTTCTTCATCACTCTCCAAAACAATCTCTAACAATTTACATATTTGCCACATTGATAATTCTCTACCTTCGTTACTTCTTTTTATCATATATCTCTTAAAAACTTATATAACTTTTCTACTTCTTATTAAATATATTTATTTTATTTCTAATATTCTAAATTCTAGTTTGTATTTATAATATGATCATTCTCTTACTATTTCCTCTTATTATAATATCCATTTCAAATTTCATATATTCTTTTCATAACATATATCTTTATACTGTTTTATCTCATATAGGCATCTACCTCTATGTTGATGGGTGAGTCGATACAATGATTTTGTTTACATTTTCAAACATATGTTCAAATTCTAATAAATTTATATATTTTTTCTTTTAAAATTTATTATTTTCCTCTTATGTACTGTGTTGCATTTTAACAGCAGTACATAATACCTTCCCTTATTTCATAATCTCAGATACAACTTGATGCGAGATTTTGAAATAATTAATTTCTTATCACAAACATGGTCGAACATTAATATTGAAAACATATGATTAATTCGCTAATTGTATATCACAAAATTCATTTCATAAATTGGTTTTTTCTTTTATTAACATAACAAGTATGGTTCATCACTATCAAGAATCACCATATCTTACACATTCATTTATGGCTTAAAATAACATTAATCAAACCAACAGGTTTTACATAAAAAATAATAAGTATAAAATAACAATTGTGCCTAGTTTCATGGCTAAAAAACTCCAAAACATGACTAAACATTCTCTTTCGGACCTCACCTTTCCCAATCCGGGGCATACATTTCATGTGTTCTTATTTTCAGATTTTTTTTTTTTTTTTTTTTAATCAGTATATATTTCCTACATCTCCTATCACTATTTGATAATGGTCCACAAATGTCAATAAAACTTGCTCTAACGCTCTCAGTGCTTGATGATTTATCCACCTTCCCTCATATCTGACATTGGCTACCTTGACTTTTTTTTCAAATATCATATATTAACTAAGCACTTAAAACTTGATGTCGATTCTTCATACACTTTGGGTTATTCTATCATTTATTTGGTTACTTTTAATTATATTCCTGTTTTCATGTTGGAACACTTAATTTCTTCTTACTTTTCACACCTTGAGTCATATTGTTATATTTATTTTTTATTTCTTTACCTCATTATTTGTATCATCCCTAAAATACCATAATTCCCTAACATTAAATACTACACATGGGTTCAGATTCGGAGGGGCACTCTTGGCTTCCATTACTCCGCCGTTTTCCCTAAATATATCATCTGAGATCAGAGGAACTTCATCTCTGTCCAGGAAAAAATAAAAGTTGCACTATCACAACACAATACATATAATTATTACCTATAAGGTAGCTCCTTCGCTACAAAATTATATTCAAGGGATTGTTACATGATTTCTTTGAGTTCTCTTCACATTTTTATTCCATTACTGTTTCACTTCTGGTGTTTTATCAATTCAATTAATATTCTATCATTCACAGGTAACTGGTTAACATTATTCGACATACATGTTGGATTATTCCCATCTTGGTGTTTTCAATCTATGATATTTTAGATTCTATCTTTATCTTCATTTTTTTATTTATTTATTCCCCTTTAATTATGCAGTTAAGTACTGAATTTCATCATTATCGTAAGTTGTATTTGTCTATTCTTTCTTCATCTAATTCATTTCTACCCTTCTTAAATAGTAACTAGTCTTAATTGTTCTTATCATTGTTATTATACTGATTAAAATGGTTATTCAAATAATTATTATGGTTAATAACTGTCTTTCTCTTCTTAGTTGATTCAAAAATAATTTCTCTTAACTATCCGGTAAGATGTTCTTACTTATTTTAGAATTTGGTGGGTTATTTCATCTTAATTCATAATAACTTTCATATTATGTCGTTTGTATTAATAATTAATCTAATCTTTGTTCAATTAGTTTGCTTTGGTCCATACCCAGAAAATCAGTTCCTTCTTTCCAATTTTTCATATTTAGTTCATCCGTTGTCAAATACGTAAGTTGTCCTTGTTGCATGGATTATTATTAAAGTGTCCATAATGATTTCTGTTTTTATTAAATACCTCTCTGTCACCCTGTACTCCCCTTCTTTTGATACTACATGTTCATCTCTACCTATGCCTACATCAGTCACTTTCCTATTTATTTTATTGAACAGGTATTTTAATAGTATTTGAATTATTGATGACATTACTGACAGTTTGCTACACATTTCTATTTCTGTGATATTTAATTTACCTATAGACTTTCTGACGTTTTTTCTCACTATTTGATTGTGATTCCCTTTGAAATATTCTATTGAGTTCCTTTTATTATCTTTAAAATTATTTATTCTTCTGTAGTTAGTACTTAGGATGTTAAGTACATTAATCAGTCCATTATTCATCATCTCCAATTCTTCTCGTATATTTTTAATTTTCTTAGGATGTGTTATTCTTCTTTCTTCTGTTTTCTTAATTATTTGCTTTTTTATTCCATTATCTTCTATTTTATGACTTACTTGCTCCCTATTTTGATCGTTTGGTATTATTTCTATCTCCGTTTTGTTGTCATTTATTACTTCTTCCGTTATCTTATTCAATGTTTCCACACTTTGCATGTCATCTTCTATCGTTGTTTCTATTGACTGGTTTTCATCACTCATTATTTCTTTCATTGTTTCTATATTCAATTTTATTTCATTTTTGCGGGTTGCCTAATGTTCCTTTCGTCACAATTTTGTAATATTAACTTGATTTCAGCCTTTTGCTGGTCTAATTTATTCTTCACCCCATTTATTTGTTGTTGAATGGTCTCCTTTAATTCCTCGTTATTTTGTTTTAATAAATTTTCATTATCTAGTCTCATTTGTTTAAAATTTTCGTTGGTTTTATTATTCCCTTCCATTATAATTCTCATTATCTCCTGGAAATTTGCATCCATTGGTTGGTTTGGTTTCTTTGGTTGGTCCCCTTGGGCATCCTCTACTATTATTTCCATTTCAGTTTCTTCCTCTTCAACACTATTACTCCTTAATTCATATCGTTGCTCTAGTTTGTTAGCCATTTTACTACATTGAACTTAATTTAATTACAAGGAGATTTTTATACTAATTAAATTTAACAAAATTGTGTTATTTGGTGCTGGTTTAAAGAAAATCTTTGCTTTCACGTATGGGCACCATTTTTTATTGGTTTATTTTTTTTTTACAGGTATTGTAATAAAGATCTGTACCTACTGTTATTATATTTTTTTATTTACCAGTACATGTAAAGAAACTCTTTTTCTCAGGGTTAATGATTATTAAGTTATTTTATCGTATTTACGATTATATCTATTAATTTCTTTTCTTTAAACCAACCCAGATTCAGTTAATGGCTAGTACTTTGGTAATTAACCATGTAAAAAATAACTAACGTATTAGTGTAACTTAACCGTCTCTGAATTCTTCTAGCTGCCACGGGTTCACTTCTGGTTGTTGTTTACCTTTCTTCAACAGCAATATTCAGCTTGGCAATCTGTTTCTTCACACGAATCTCTTATTGCTCTTACCACTGGATACCGCTCTCCAAGATTACTGCAACACCGATGTCTCCTTTGAACACTTAATTATTCGTTAGGGCCACTGAAACTCTTCTCCACTCCAAGATTTTCCTCTTCTGTTGTCGTTCTATTCAGGATATTGTTATATTTTTTGTATTTTTATTTATTTATTCGATATTATAATCAAACTCTGGAATCACTATTCAAAATCCTTTGCTTTATTTTCTTTTCCAAGTTACATTACTTTTATGATGTACAACAGTTATTATAATTTAATATTCTTAATGTGACTCTGATTGAATTAAAAATTAGACTCAATTAAATAATTCCCCTGTTTCATCTTTATAGTATTCAATATTAAATTAGACTACTCATGTTACTTTCCTTAGATATAAATTTAGACTCCTTTTACATAATTCCTCTCTTTCATCTTTATAGTATTTGGTATTAAATTAGACTAATACATTTTTTCTTCATCACTCTCCAAAACAATCTCTAACAATTTACATATTTGCCACATTGATAATTCTCTACCTTCGTTACTTCTTTTTATCATATATCTCTTAAAAACTTATATAACTTTTCTACTTCTTATTAAATATATTTATTTTATTTCTAATATTCTAAATTCTAGTTTGTATTTATAATATGATCATTCTCTTACTATTTCCTCTTATTATAATATTCATTTCAAATTTCATATATTCTTTTCATAACATATATCTTTATACTGTTTTATCTCATATAGGCATCTACCTCTATGTTGATGGGTGAGTCGATACAATGATTTTGTTTACATTTTCAAACATATGTTCAAATTCTAATAAATTTATATATTTTTTCTTTTAAAATTTATTATTTTCCTCTTATGTACTGTGTTGCATTTTAACAGCAGTACATAATACCTTCCCTTATTTCATAATCTCAGATACAACTTGATGTGAGATTTTGAAATAATTAATTTCTTATCACAAACATGGTCGAACATTAATATTGAAAACATATGATTAATTCGCTAATTGTATATCACAAAATTCATTTCATAAATTGGTTTTTTCTTTTATTAACATAACAAGTATGGTTCATCACTATCAAGAATCACCATATCTTACACATTCATTTATGGCTTAAAATAACATTAATCAAACCAACAGGTTTTACATAAAAAATAATAAGTATAAAATAACAATTGTGCCTAGTTTCATGGCTAAAAAACTCCAAAACATGACTAAACATTCTCTTTCGGACCTCACCTTTCCCATTCCGGGGCATACATTTCATGTGTTCTTATTTTCAGATTTTTTTTTTTTTTTTTTTAATCAGTATATATTTCCTACATCTCCTATCACTATTTGATAATGGTCCACAAATGTCAATAAAACTTGCTCTAACGCTCTCAGTGCTTGATGATTTATCCACCTTCCCTCATATCTGACATTGGCTACCTTGACTTTTTTTTCAAATATCATATATTAACTTAGCACTTAAAACTTGATGTCGATTCTTCATACACTTTGGGTTATTCTATCATTTATTTGGTTACTTTTAATTATATTCCTGTTTTCATGTTGGAACACTTAATTTCTTCTTACTTTTCACACCTTGAGTCATATTGTTATATTTATTTTTTATTTCTTTACCTCATTATTTGTATCATCCCTAAAATACCATAATTCCCTAACATTAAATACTACACATGGGTTCAGATTCGGAGGGGCACTCTTGGCTTCCATTACTCCGCCGTTTTCCCTAAATATATCATCTGAGATCAGAGGAACTTCATCTCTGTCCAGGAAAAAATAAAAGTTGCACTATCACAACACAATACATATAATTATTACCTATAAGGTAGCTCCTTCGCTACAAAATTATATTCAAGGGATTGTTACATGATTTCTTTGAGTTCTCTTCACATTTTTATTCCATTACTGTTTCACTTCTGGTGTTTTATCAATTCAATTAATATTCTATCATTCACAGGTAACTGGTTAACATTATTCGACATACATGTTGGATTATTCCCATCTTGGTGTTTTCAATCTATGATATTTTAGATTCTATCTTTATCTTCATTTTTTTATTTATTTATTCCCCTTTAATTATGCAGTTAAGTACTGAATTTCATCATTATCGTAAGTTGTATTTGTCTATTCTTTCTTCATCTAATTCATTTCTACCCTTCTTAAATAGTAACTAGTCTTAATTGTTCTTATCATTGTTATTATACTGATTAAAATGGTTATTCAAATAATTATTATGGTTAATAACTGTCTTTCTCTTCTTAGTTGATTCAAAAATAATTTCTCTTAACTATCCGGTAAGATGTTCTTACTTATTTTAGAATTTGGTGGGTTATTTCATCTTAATTCATAATAACTTTCATATTATGTCGTTTGTATTAATAATTAATCTAATCTTTGTTCAATTAGTTTGCTTTGGTCCATACCCAGAAAATCAGTTCCTTCTTTCCAATTTTTCATATTTAGTTCATCCGTTGTCAAATACGTAAGTTGTCCTTGTTGCATGGATTATTATTAAAGTGTCCATAATGATTTCTGTTTTTATTAAATACCTCTCTGTCACCCTGTACTCCCCTTCTTTTGATACTACATGTTCATCTCTACCTATGCCTACATCAGTCACTTTCCTATTTATTTTATTGAACAGGTATTTTAATAGTATTTGAATTATTGATGACATTACTGACAGTTTGCTACACATTTCTATTTCTGTGTTATTTAATTTACCTATAGACTTTCTGACGTTTTTTCTCACTATTTGATTGTGATTCCCTTTGAAATATTCTATTGAGTTCCTTTTATTATCTTTAAAATTATTTATTCTTCTGTAGTTAGTACTTAGGATGTTAAGTACATTAATCAGTCCATTATTCATCATCTCCAATTCTTCTCGTATATTTTTAATTTTCTTAGGATGTGTTATTCTTCTTTCTTCTGTTTTCTTAATTATTTGCTTTTTTATTCCATTATCTTCTATTTTATGACTTACTTGCTCCCTATTTTGATCGTTTGGTATTATTTCTATCTCCGTTTTGTTGTCATTTATTACTTCTTCCGTTATCTTATTCAATGTTTCCACACTTTGCATGTCATCTTCTATCGTTGTTTCTATTGACTGGTTTTCATCACTCATTATTTCTTTCATTGTTTCTATATTCAATTTTATTTCATTTTTGCGGGTTGCCTAATGTTCCTTTCGTCACAATTTTGTAATATTAACTTGATTTCAGCCTTTTGCTGGTCTAATTTATTCTTCACCCCATTTATTTGTTGTTGAATGGTCTCCTTTAATTCCTCGTTATTTTGTTTTAATAAATTTTCATTATCTAGTCTCATTTGTTTAAAATTTTCGTTGGTTTTATTATTCCCTTCCATTATAATTCTCATTATCTCCTGGAAATTTGCATCCATTGGTTGGTTTGGTTTCTTTGGTTGGTCCCCTTGGGCATCCTCTACTATTATTTCCATTTCAGTTTCTTCCTCTTCAACACTATTACTCCTTAATTCATATCGTTGCTCTAGTTTGTTAGCCATTTTACTATATTGAACTTAATTTAATTACAAGGAGATTTTTATACTAATTAAATTTAACAAAATTGTGTTATTTGGTGCTGGTTTAAAGAAAATCTTTGCTTTCACGAATGGGCACCATTTTTTATTGGTTTATTTTTTTTTTACAGGTATTGTAATAAAGATCTGTACCTACTGTTATTATATTTTTTTATTTACCAGTACATGTAAAGAAACTCTTTTTCTCAGGGTTAATGATTATTAAGTTATTTTATCGTATTTACGATTATATCTATTAATTTCTTTTCTTTAAACCAACCCAGATTCAGTTAATGGCTAGTACTTTGGTAATTAACCATGTAAAAAATAACTAACGTATTAGTGTAACTTAACCGTCTCTGAATTCTTCTAGCTGCCACGGGTTCACTTCTGGTTGTTGTTTACCTTTCTTCAACAGCAATATTCAGCTTGGCAATCTGTTTCTTCACACGAATCTCTTATTGCTCTTACCACTGGATACTGCTCTCCAAGATTACTGCAACACCGATGTCTCCTTTGAACACTTAATTATTCGTTAGGGCCACTGAAACTCTTCTCCACTCCAAGATTTTCCTCTTCTGTTGTCGTTCTATTCAGGATATTGTTATATTTTTTGTATTTTTATTTATTTATTCGATATTATAATCAAACTCTGGAATCACTATTCAAAATCCTTTGCTTTATTTTCTTTTCCAAGTTACATTACTTTTATGATGTACAACAGTTATTATAATTTAATATTCTTAATGTGACTCTGATTGAATTAAAAATTAGACTCAATTAAATAATTCCCCTGTTTCATTTTTATAGTATTCAATATTAAATTAGACTACTCATGTTACTTTCCTTAGATATAAATTTAGACTCCTTTTACATAATTCCTCTCTTTCATCTTTATAGTATTTGGTATTAAATTAGACTAATACATTTTTTCTTCATCACTCTCCAAAACAATCTCTAACAATTTACATATTTGCCACATTGATAATTCTCTACCTTCGTTACATCTTTTTATCATATATCTCTTAAAAACTTATATAACTTTTCTACTTCTTATTAAATATATTTATTTTATTTCTAATATTCTAAATTCTAGTTTGTATTTATAATATGATCATTCTCTTACTATTTCCTCTTATTATAATATTCATTTCAAATTTCATATATTCTTTTCATAACATATATCTTTATACTGTTTTATCTCATATAGGCATCTACCTCTATGTTGATGGGTGAGTCGATACAATGATTTTGTTTACATTTTCAAACATATGTTCAAATTCTAATAAATTTATATATTTTTTCTTTTAAAATTTATTATTTTCCTCTTATGTACTGTGTTGCATTTTAACAGCAGTACATAATACCTTCCCTTATTTCATAATCTCAGATACAACTTGATGTGAGATTTTTTAATAATTAATTTCTTATCACAAACATGGTCGAACATTAATATTGAAAACATATGATTAATTCGCTAATTGTATATCACAAAATTCATTTCATAAATTGGTTTTTTCTTTTATTAACATAACAAGTATGGTTCATCACTATCAAGAATCACCATATCTTACACATTCATTTATGGCTTAAAATAACATTAATCAAACCAACAGGTTTTACATAAAAAATAATAAGTATAAAATAACAATTGTGCCTAGTTTCATGGCTAAAAAACTCCAAAACATGACTAAACATTCTCTCTCTTTCGGACCTCACCTTTCCCAATCCGCGGCATACATTTCATGTGTTCTTATTTTCAGATTTTTTTTTTTTTTTTTTAATCAGTATATATTTCCTACATCTCCTATCACTATTTGATAATGGTCCACAAATGTCAATAAAACCTGCTCTAACGCTCTCAGTGCTTGATGATTTATCCACCTTCCCTCATATCTGACATTGGCTACCTTGACTTTTTTTTCAAATATCATATATTAACTTAGCACTTAAAACTTGATGTCGATTCTTCATACACTTTGGGTTATTCTATCATTTATTTGGTTACTTTTAATTATATTCCTGTTTTCATGTTGGAACACTTAATTTCTTCTTACTTTTCACACCTTGAGTCATATTGTCATATTTATTTTTTATTTCTTTACCTCATTATTTGTATCATCCCTAAAATACCATAATTCCCTAACATTAAATACTACACATGGGTTCAGATTCGGAGGGGCACTCTTGGCTTCCATTACTCCGCCGTTTTCCCTAAATATATCATCTGAGATCAGAGGAACTTCATCTCTGTCCAGGAAAAAATAAAAGTTGCACTATCACAACACAATACATATAATTATTACCTATAAGGTAGCTCCTTCGCTACAAAATTATATTCAAGGGATTGTTACATGATTTCTTTGAGTTCTCTTCACATTTTTATTCCATTACTGTTTCACTTCTGGTGTTTTATCAATTCAATTAATATTCTATCATTCACAGGTAACTGGTTAACATTATTCGACATACATGTTGGATTATTCCCATCTTGGTGTTTTCAATCTATGATATTTTAGATTCTATCTTTATCTTCATTTTTTTATTTATTTATTCCCCTTTAATTATGCAGTTAAGTACTGAATTTCATCATTATCGTAAGTTGTATTTGTCTATTCTTTCTTCATCTAATTCATTTCTACCCTTCTTAAATAGTAACTAGTCTTAATTGTTCTTATCATTGTTATTATACTGATTAAAATGGTTATTCAAATAATTATTATGGTTATTAACTGTCTTTCTCTTCTTAGTTGATTCAAAAATAATTTCTCTTAACTATCCGGTAAGATGTTCTTACTTATTTTAGAATTTGGTGGGTTATTTCATCTTAATTCATAATAACTTTCATATTATGTCGTTTGTATTAATAATTAATCTAATCTTTGTTCAATTAGTTTGCTTTGGTCCATACCCAGAAAATCAGTTCCTTCTTTCCAATTTTTCATATTTAGTTCATCCGTTGTCAAATACGTAAGTTGTCCTTGTTGCATGGATTATTATTAAAGTGTCCATAATGATTTCTGTTTTTATTAAATACCTCTCTGTCACCCTGTACTCCCCTTCTTTTGATACTACATGTTCATCTCTACCTATGCCTACATCAGTCACTTTCCTATTTATTTTATTGAACAGGTATTTTAATAGTATTTGAATTATTGATGACATTACTGACAGTTTGCTACACATTTCTATTTCTGTGATATTTAATTTACCTATAGACTTTCTGACGTTTTTTCTCACTATTTGATTGTGATCCCCTTTGAAATATTCTATTGTTCCTTTTATTATCTTTAAAATTACTTATTCTTCTGTAGTTAGTACTTAGGATGTTAAGTACATTAATCAGTCCATTATTCATCATCTCCAATTCTTCTCGTATATTTTTAATTTTCTTAGGATGTGTTATTCTTCTTTCTTCTGTTTTCTTAATTATTTTCTTTTTTATTCCATTATCTTCTATTTTATGACTTACTTGCCCCCCAATTTTGATCGTTTGGTATTATTTCTATCTCCGTTTTGTTGTCATTTATTACTTCTTCCGTTATCTTATTCAATGTTTCCACACTTTGCATGTCATCTTCTATCGTTGTTTCTATTGACTGGTTTTCATCACTCATTATTTCTTTCATTGTTTCTATATTCAATTTTATTTCATTTTTGCGGGTTGCCTAATGTTCCTTTCGTCACAATTTTGTAATATTAACTTGATTTCAGCCTTTTGCTGGTCTAATTTATTCTTCACCCCATTTATTTGTTGTTGAATGGTCTCCTTTAATTCCTCGTTATTTTGTTTTAATAAATTTTCATTATCTAGTCTCATTTGTTTAAAATTTTCGTTAGTTTTATTATTCCCTTCCATTATATATTGCTTTCACGTATGGGCACCATTTTTATTGGTTTATTTTTTTTTTACAGGTATTGTAATAAAGATCTGTACCTACTGTTATTATATTTTTTTATTTACCAGTACATGTAAAGAAACTCTTTTTCTCAGGGTTAATGATTATTAAGTTATTTTATCGTATTTACGATTATATCTATTAATTTCTTTTCTTTAAACCAACCCAGATTCAGTTAATGGCTAGTACTTTGGTAATTAACCATGTAAAAAATAACTAACGTATTAGTGTAACTTAACCGTCTCTGAATTCTTCTAGCTGCCACGGGTTCACTTCTGGTTGTTGTTTACCTTTCTTCAACAGCAATATTCAGCTTGGCAATCTGTTTCTTCACACGAATCTCTAATTGCTCTTACCGCTGGATACCGCTCTCCAAGATTACTGCAACACCGATGTCTCCTTTGAACACTTAATTATTCGTTAGGGCCACTGAAACTCTTCTCCACTCCAAGATTTTCCTCTTCTGTCGTCATTCTATTCAGGATATTGTTATATTTTTTGTATTTTTATTTATTTATTCGATATTATAATCAAACTCTGGAATCACTATTCAAAATCCTTTGCTTTATTTTCTTTTCCAAGTTACATTACTTTTATGATGTACAACAGTTATTATAATTTAATATTCTTAATGTGACTCTGATTGAATTAAAAATTAGACTCTATTTACATAATTCCCCTGTTTCATCTCTATAGTATTCAATATTAAATTAGACTACTCATGTTACTTTCCTTAGATATAAATTTAGACTCCTTTTACATAATTCCTCTCTTTCATCTTTATAGTATTTGGTATTAAATTAGACTAATACATTTTTTCTTCATCACTCTCCAAAACAATCTCTAACAATTTACATATTTGCCACATTGATAATTCTCTACCTTCGTTACATCTTTTTATCATATATCTCTTTAAAACTTATATAACTTTTCTACTTCTTATTAAATATATTTATTTTATTTCTAATATTCTAAATTCTAGTTTGTATTTATAATATGATCATTCTCTTACTATTTCCTCTTATTATAATATTCATTTCAAATTTCATATATTCTTTTCATAACATATATCTTTATACTGTTTTATCTCATATAGGCATCTACCTCTATGTTGATGGGTGAGTCGATACAATGATTTTGTTTACATTTTCAAACATATGTTCAAATTCTAATAAATTTATATATTTTTTCTTTTAAAATTTATTATTTTCCTCTTATGTACTGTGTTGCATTTTAACAGCAGTACATAATACCTTCCCTTATTTCATAATCTCAGATACAACTTGATGTGAGGTTTTGAAATAATTAATTTCTTATCACAAACATGGTCGAACATTAATATTGAAAACATATGATTAATTCGCTAATTGTATATCACAAAATTCATTTCATAAATTGGTTTTTTCTTTTATTAACATAACAAGTATGGTTCATCACTATCAAGAATCACCATATCTTACACATTCATTTATGGCTTAAAATAACATTAATCAAACCAACAGGTTTTACATCAAAAATAATAAGTATAAAATAACAATTGTGCCTAGTTTCATGGCTAAAAAACTCCAAAACATGACTAAACATTCTCTCTCTTTCGGACCTCACCTTTCCCAATCCGCGGCATACATTTCATGTGTTCTTATTTTCAGATTTTTTTTTTTTTTTTTTAATCAGTATATATTTCCTACATCTCCTATCACTATTTGATAATGGTCCACAATTGTCAATAAAACTTGCTCTAACGCTCTCAGTGCTTGATGATTTATCCACCTTCCCTCATATCTGACATTGGCTACCTTGACTTTTTTTTCAAATATCATATATTAACTTAGCACTTAAAACTTGATGTCGATTCTTCATACACTTTGGGTTATTCTATCATTTATTTGGTTACTTTTAATTATATTCCTGTTTTCATGTTGGAACACTTAATTTCTTCTTACTTTTCACACCTTGAGTCATATTGTTATATTTATTTTTTATTTCTTTACCTCATTATTTGTATCATCCCTAAAATACCATAATTCCCTAACATTAAATACTACACATGGGTTCAGATTCGGAGGGGCACTCTTATCTTCCATTACTCCGCCGTTTTCCCTAAATATATCATCTGAGATCAGAGGAACTTCATCTCTGTCCAGGAAAAAATAAAAGTTGCACTATCACAACACAATACATATAATTATTACCTATAAGGTAGCTCCTTCGCTACAAAATTATATTCAAGGGATTGTTACATGATTTCTTTGAGTTCTCTTCACATTTTTATTCCATTACTGTTTCACTTCTGGTGTTTTATCAATTCAATTAATATTCTATCATTCACAGGTAACTGGTTAACATTATTCGACATACATGTTGGATTATTCCCATCTTGGTGTTTTCAATCTATGATATTTTAGATTCTATCTTTATCTTCATTTTTTTATTTATTTATTCCCCTTTAATTATGCAGTTAAGTACTGAATTTCATCATTATCGTAAGTTGTATTTGTCTATTCTTTCTTCATCTAATTCATTTCTACCCTTCTTAAATAGTAACTAGTCTTAATTGTTCTTATCATTGTTATTATACTGATTAAAATGGTTATTCAAATAATTATTATGGTTATTATCTGTCTTTCTCTTCTTAGTTGATTCAAAAATAATTTCTCTTAACTATCCGGTAAGATGTTCTTACTTATTTTAGAATTTGGTGGGTTATTTCATCTTAATTCATAATAACTTTCATATTATGTCGTTTGTATTAATAATTAATCTAATCTTTGTTCAATTAGTTTGCTTTGGTCCATACCCAGAAAATCAGTCCCTTCTTTCCAATTTTTCATATTTAGTTCATCCGTTGTCAAATACGTAAGTTGTCCTTCTTGCATGGATTATTATTAAAGTGTCCATAATGATTTCTGTTTTTATTAAATACCTCTCTGTCACCCTGTACTCCCCTTCTTTTGATACTACATGTTCATCTCTACCTATGCCTACATCAGTCACTTTCCTATTTATTTTATTGAACAGGTATTTTAATAGTATTTGAATTATTGATGACATTACTGACAGTTTGCTACACATTTCTATTTCTGTGATATTTAATTTACCTATAGACTTTCTGACGTTTTTTCTCACTATTTGATTGTGATCCCCTTTGAAATATTCTATTGTTCCTTTTATTATCTTTAAAATTACTTATTCTTCTGTAGTTAGTACTTAGGATGTTAAGTACATTAATCAGTCCATTATTCATCATCTCCAATTCTTCTCGTATATTTTTAATTTTCTTAGGATGTGTTATTCTTCTTTCTTCTGTTTTCTTAATTATTTTCTTTTTTATTCCATTATCTTCTATTTTATGACTTACTTGCCCCCCAATTTTGATCGTTTGGTATTATTTCTATCTCCGTTTTGTTGTCATTTATTACTTCTTCCGTTATCTTATTCAATGTTTCCACACTTTGCATGTCATCTTCTATCGTTGTTTCTATTGACTGGTTTTCATCACTCATTATTTCTTTCATTGTTTCTATATTCAATTTTATTTCATTTTTGCGGGTTGCCTAATGTTCCTTTCGTCACAATTTTGTAATATTAACTTGATTTCAGCCTTTTGCTGGTCTAATTTATTCTTCACCCCATTTATTTGTTGTTGAATGGTCTCCTTTAATTCCTCGTTATTTTGTTTTAATAAATTTTCATTATCTAGTCTCATTTGTTTAAAATTTTCGTTAGTTTTATTATTCCCTTCCATTATATATTGCTTTCACGTATGGGCACCATTTTTATTGGTTTATTTTTTTTTTACAGGTATTGTAATAAAGATCTGTACCTACTGTTATTATATTTTTTTATTTACCAGTACATGTAAAGAAACTCTTTTTCTCAGGGTTAATGATTATTAAGTTATTTTATCGTATTTACGATTATATCTATTAATTTCTTTTCTTTAAACCAACCCAGATTCAGTTAATGGCTAGTACTTTGGTAATTAACCATGTAAAAAATAACTAACGTATTAGTGTAACTTAACCGTCTCTGAATTCTTCTAGCTGCCACGGGTTCACTTCTGGTTGTTGTTTACCTTTCTTCAACAGCAATATTCAGCTTGGCAATCTGTTTCTTCACACGAATCTCTAATTGCTCTTACCGCTGGATACCACTCTCCAAGATTACTGCAACACCGATGTCTCCTTTGAACACTTAATTATTCGTTAGGGCCACTGAAACTCTTCTCCACTCCAAGATTTTCCTCTTCTGTTGTCATTCTATTCAGGATATTGTTATATTTTTTGTATTTTTATTTATTTATTCGATATTATAATCAAACTCTGGAATCACTATTCAAAATCCTTTGCTTTATTTTCTTTTCCAAGTTACATTACTTTTATGATGTACAACAGTTATTATAATTTAATATTCTTAATGTGACACTGATTGAATTAAAAATTAGACTCTATTTACATAATTCCCCTGTTTCATCTCTATAGTATTCAATATTAAATTAGACTACTCATGTTACTTTCCTTAGATATAAATTTAGACTCCTTTTACATAATTCCTCTCTTTCATCTTTATAGTATTTGGTATTAAATTAGACTAATACATTTTTTCTTCATCACTCTCCAAAACAATCTCTAACAATTTACATATTTGCCACATTGATAATTCTCTACCTTCGTTACATCTTTTTATCATATATCTCTTTAAAACTTATATAACTTTTCTACTTCTTATTAAATATATTTATTTTATTTCTAATATTCTAAATTCTAGTTTGTATTTATAATATGATCATTCTCTTACTATTTCCTCTTATTATAATATTCATTTCAAATTTCATATATTCTTTTCATAACATATATCTTTATACTGTTTTATCTCATATAGGCATCTACCTCTATGTTGATGGGTGAGTCGATACAATGATTTTGTTTACATTTTCAAACATATGTTCAAATTCTAATAAATTTATATATTTTTTCTTTTAAAATTTATTATTTTCCTCTTATGTACTGTGTTGCATTTTAACAGCAGTACATAATACCTTCCCTTATTTCATAATCTCAGATACAACTTGATGTGAGATTTTGAAATAATTAATTTCTTATCACAAACATGGTCGAACATTAATATTGAAAACATATGATTAATTCGCTAATTGTATATCACAAAATTCATTTCATAAATTGGTTTTTTCTTTTATTAACATAACAAGTATGGTTCATCACTATCAAGAATCACCATATCTTACACATTCATTTATGGCTTAAAATAACATTAATCAAACCAACAGGTTTTACATCAAAAATAATAAGTATAAAATAACAATTGTGCCTAGTTTCATGGCTAAAAAACTCCAAAACATGACTAAACATTCTCTCTCTTTCGGACCTCACCTTTCCCAATCCGCGGCATACATTTCATGTGTTCTTATTTTCAGATTTTTTTTTTTTTTTTTTTAATCAGTATATATTTCCTACATCTCCTATCACTATTTGATAATGGTCCACAAATGTCAATAAAACTTGCTCTAACGCTCTCAGTGCTTGATGATTTATCCACCTTCCCTCATATCTGACATTGGCTACCTTGACTTTTTTTTCAAATATCATATATTAACTTAGCACTTAAAACTTGATGTCGATTCTTCATACACTTTGGGTTATTCTATCATTTATTTGGTTACTTTTAATTATATTCCTGTTTTCATGTTGGAACACTTAATTTCTTCTTACTTTTCACACCTTGAGTCATATTGTTATATTTATTTTTTATTTCTTTACCTCATTATTTGTATCATCCCTAAAATACCATAATTCCCTAACATTAAATACTACACATGGGTTCAGATTCGGAGGGGCACTCTTGGCTTCCATTACTCCGCCGTTTTCCCTAAATATATCATCTGAGATCAGAGGAACTTCATCTCTGTCCAGGAAAAAATAAAAGTTGCACTATCACAACACAATACATATAATTATTACCTATAAGGTAGCTCCTTCGCTACAAAATTATATTCAAGGGATTGTTACATGATTTCTTTGAGTTCTCTTCACATTTTTATTCCATTACTGTTTCACTTCTGGTGTTTTATCAATTCAATTAATATTCTATCATTCACAGGTAACTGGTTAACATTATTCGACATACATGTTGTATTATTCCCATCTTGGTGTTTTCAATCTATGATATTTTAGATTCTATCTTTATCTTCATTTTTTTATTTATTTATTCCCCTTTAATTATGCAGTTAAGTACTGAATTTCATCATTATCGTAAGTTGTATTTGTCTATTCTTTCTTCATCTAATTCATTTCTACCCTTCTTAAATAGTAACTAGTCTTAATTGTTCTTATCATTGTTATTATACTGATTAAAATGGTTATTCAAATAATTATTATGGTTATTAACTGTCTTTCTCTTCTTAGTTGATTCAAAAATAATTTCTCTTAACTATCCGGTAAGATGTTCTTACTTATTTTAGAATTTGGTGGGTTATTTCATCTTAATTCATAATAACTTTCATATTATGTCGTTTGTATTAATAATTAATCTAATCTTTGTTCAATTAGTTTGCTTTGGTCCATACCCAGAAAATCAGTCCCTTCTTTCCAATTTTTCATATTTAGTTCATCCGTTGTCAAATACGTAAGTTGTCCTTCTTGCATGGATTATTATTAAAGTGTCCATAATGATTTCTGTTTTTATTAAATACCTTTCTGTCACCCTGTACTCCCCTTCTTTTGATACTACATGTTCATCTCTACCTATGCCTACATCAGTCACTTTCCTATTTATTTTATTGAACAGGTATTTTAATAGTATTTGAATTATTGATGACATTACTGACAGTTTGCTACACATTTCTATTTCTGTGATATTTAATTTACCTATAGACTTTCTGACGTTTTTTCTCACTATTTGATTGTGATCCCCTTTGAAATATTCTATTGTTCCTTTTATTATCTTTAAAATTACTTATTCTTCTGTAGTTAGTACTTAGGATGTTAAGTACATTAATCAGTCCATTATTCATCATCTCCAATTCTTCTCGTATATTTTTAATTTTCTTAGGATGTGTTATTCTTCTTTCTTCTGTTTTCTTAATTATTTTCTTTTTTATTCCATTATCTTCTATTTTATGACTTACTTGCCCCCCAATTTTGATCGTTTGGTATTATTTCTATCTCCGTTTTGTTGTCATTTATTACTTCTTCCGTTATCTTATTCAATGTTTCCACACTTTGCATGTCATCTTCTATCGTTGTTTCTATTGACTGGTTTTCATCACTCATTATTTCTTTCATTGTTTCTATATTCAATTTTATTTCATTTTTGCGGGTTGCCTAATGTTCCTTTCGTCACAATTTTGTAATATTAACTTGATTTCAGCCTTTTGCTGGTCTAATTTATTCTTCACCCCATTTATTTGTTGTTGAATGGTCTCCTTTAATTCCTCGTTATTTTGTTTTAATAAATTTTCATTATCTAGTCTCATTTGTTTAAAATTTTCGTTGGTTTTATTATTCCCTTCCATTATATATTGCTTTCACGTATGGGCACCATTTTTTATTGGTTTATTTTTTTTTTACAGGTATTGTAATAAAGATCTGTACCTACTGTTATTATATTTTTTTATTTACCAGTACATGTAAAGAAACTCTTTTTCTCAGGGTTAATGATTATTAAGTTATTTTATCGTATTTACGATTATATCTATTAATTTCTTTTCTTTAAACCAACCCAGATTCAGTTAATGGCTAGTACTTTGGTAATTAACCATGTAAAAAATAACTAACGTATTAGTGTAACTTAACCGTCTCTGAATTCTTCTAGCTGCCACGGGTTCACTTCTGGTTGTTGTTTACCTTTCTTCAACAGCAATATTCAGCTTGGCAATCTGTTTCTTCACACGAATCTCTAATTGCTCTTACCGCTGGATACCGCTCTCCAAGATTACTGCAACACCGATGTCTCCTTTGAACACTTAATTATTCGTTAGGGCCACTGAAACTCTTCTCCACTCCAAGATTTTCCTCTTCTGTCGTCATTCTATTCAGGATATTGTTATATTTTTTGTATTTTTATTTATTTATTCGATATTATAATCAAACTCTGGAATCACTATTCAAAATCCTTTGCTTTATTTTCTTTTCCAAGTTACATTACTTTTATGATGTACAACAGTTATTATAATTTAATATTCTTAATGTGACTCTGATTGAATTAAAAATTAGACTCTATTTACATAATTCCCCTGTTTCATCTTTATAGTATTCAATATTAAATTAGACTACTCATGTTACTTTCCTTAGATATAAATTTAGACTCCTTTTACATAATTCCTCTCTTTCATCTTTATAGTATTTGGTATTAAATTAGACTAATACATTTTTTCTTCATCACTCTCCAAAACAATCTCTAACAATTTACATATTTGCCACATTGATAATTCTCTACCTTCGTTACATCTTTTTATCATATATCTCTTTAAAACTTATATAACTTTTCTACTTCTTATTAAATATATTTATTTTATTTCTAATATTCTAAATTCTAGTTTGTATTTATAATATGATCATTCTCTTACTATTTCCTCTTATTATAATATTCATTTCAAATTTCATATATTCTTTTCATAACATATATCTTTATACTGTTTTATCTCATATAGGCATCTACCTCTATGTTGATGGGTGAGTCGATACAATGATTTTCTTTACATTTTCAAACATATGTTCAAATTCTAATAAATTTATATATTTTTTCTTTTAAAATTTATTATTTTCCTCTTATGTACTGTGTTGCATTTTAACAGCAGTACATAATACCTTCCCTTATTTCATAATCTCAGATACAACTTGATGTGAGATTTTGAAATAATTAATTTCTTATCACAAACATGGTCGAACATTAATATTGAAAACATATGATTAATTCGCTAATTGTATATCACAAAATTCATTTCATAAATTGGTTTTTTCTTTTATTAACATAACAAGTATGGTTCATCACTATCAAGAATCACCATATCTTACACATTCATTTATGGCTTAAAATAACATTAATGAAAAACCAACAGGTTTTACATAAAAAATAATAAGTATAAAATAACAATTGTGCCTAGTTTCATGGCTAAAAAACTCCAAAACATGACTAAACATTCTCTCTCTTTCGGACCTCACCTTTCCCAATCCGGGGCATACATTTCATGTGTTCTTATTTTCAGATTTTTTTTTTTTTTTTTTAATCAGTATATATTTCCTACATCTCCTATCACTATTTGATAATGGTCCACAAATGTCAATAAAACCTGCTCTAACGCTCTCAGTGCTTGATGATTTATCCACCTTCCCTCATATCTGACATTGGCTACCTTGACTTTTTTTTCAAATATCATATATTAACTTAGCACTTAAAACTTGATGTCGATTCTTCATACACTTTGGGTTATTCTATCATTTATTTGGTTACTTTTAATTATATTCCTGTTTTCATGTTGGAACACTTAATTTCTTCTTACTTTTCACACCTTGAGTCATATTGTCATATTTATTTTTTATTTCTTTACCTCATTATTTGTATCATCCCTAAAATACCATAATTCCCTAACATTAAATACTACACATGGGTTCAGATTCGGAGGGGCACTCTTGGCTTCCATTACTCCGCCGTTTTCCCTAAATATATCATCTGAGATCAGAGGAACTTCATCTCTGTCCAGGAAAAAATAAAAGTTGCACTATCACAACACAATACATATAATTATTACCTATAAGGTAGCTCCTTCGCTACAAAATTATATTCAAGGGATTGTTACATGATTTCTTTGAGTTCTCTTCACATTTTTATTCCATTACTGTTTCACTTCTGGTGTTTTATCAATTCAATTAATATTCTATCATTCACAGGTAACTGGTTAACATTATTCGACATACATGTTGGATTATTCCCATCTTGGTGTTGTCAATCTATGATATTTTAGATTCTATCTTTATCTTCATTTTTTTATTTATTTATTCCCCTTTAATTATGCAGTTAAGTACTGAATTTCATCATTATCGTAAGTTGTATTTGTCTATTCTTTCTTCATCTAATTCATTTCTACCCTTCTTAAATAGTAATAGTCTTAATTATTCTTATCATTGTTATTATACTGATTAAAATGGTTATTCAAATAATTATTATGGTTATTAACTGTCTTTCTCTTCTTAGTTGATTCAAAAATAATTTCTCTTAACTATCCGGTAAGATGTTCTTACTTATTTTAGAATTTGGTGGGTTATTTCATCTTAATTCATAATAACTTTCATATTATGTCGTTTGTATTAATAATTAATCTAATCTTTGTTCAATTAGTTTGCTTTGGTCCATACCCAGAAAATCAGTCCCTTCTTTCCAATTTTTCATATTTAGTTCATCCGTTGTCAAATACGTAAGTTGTCCTTCTTGCATGGATTATTATTAAAGTGTCCATAATGATTTCTGTTTTTATTAAATACCTCTCTGTCACCCTGTACTCCCCTTCTTTTGATACTACATGTTCATCTCTACCTATGCCTACATCAGTCACTTTCCTATTTATTTTATTGAACAGGTATTTTAATAGTATTTGAATTATTGATGACATTACTGACAGTTTGCTACACATTTCTATTTCTGTGATATTTAATTTACCTATAGACTTTCTGACGTTTTTTCTCACTATTTGATTGTGATCCCCTTTGAAATATTCTATTGTTCCTTTTATTATCTTTAAAATTACTTATTCTTCTGTAGTTAGTACTTAGGATGTTAAGTACATTAATCAGTCCATTATTCATCATCTCCAATTCTTCTCGTATATTTTTAATTTTCTTAGGATGTGTTATTCTTCTTTCTTCTGTTTTCTTAATTATTTTCTTTTTTATTCCATTATCTTCTATTTTATGACTTACTTGCCCCCCAATTTTGATCGTTTGGTATTATTTCTATCTCCGTTTTGTTGTCATTTATTACTTCTTCCGTTATCTTATTCAATGTTTCCACACTTTGCATGTCATCTTCTATCGTTGTTTCTATTGACTGGTTTTCATCACTCATTATTTCTTTCATTGTTTCTATATTCAATTTTATTTCATTTTTGCGGGTTGCCTAATGTTCCTTTCGTCACAATTTTGTAATATTAACTTGATTTCAGCCTTTTGCTGGTCTAATTTATTCTTCACCCCATTTATTTGTTGTTGAATGGTCTCCTTTAATTCCTCGTTATTTTGTTTTAATAAATTTTCATTATCTAGTCTCATTTGTTTAAAATTTTCGTTGGTTTTATTATTCCCTTCCATTATATATTGCTTTCACGTATGGGCACCATTTTTTATTGGTTTATTTTTTTTTTACAGGTATTGTAATAAAGATCTGTACCTACTGTTATTATATTTTTTTATTTACCAGTACATGTAAAGAAACTCTTTTTCTCAGGGTTAATGATTATTAAGTTATTTTATCGTATTTACGATTATATCTATTAATTTCTTTTCTTTAAACCAACCCAGATTCAGTTAATGGCTAGTACTTTGGTAATTAACCATGTAAAAAATAACTAACGTATTAGTGTAACTTAACCGTCTCTGAATTCTTCTAGCTGCCACGGGTTCACTTCTGGTTGTTGTTTACCTTTCTTCAACAGCAATATTCAGCTTGGCAATCTGTTTCTTCACACGAATCTCTAATTGCTCTTACCGCTGGATACCGCTCTCCAAGATTACTGCAACACCGATGTCTCCTTTGAACACTTAATTATTCGTTAGGGCCACTGAAACTCTTCTCCACTCCAAGATTTTCCTCTTCTGTCGTCATTCTATTCAGGATATTGTTATATTTTTTGTATTTTTATTTATTTATTCGATATTATAATCAAACTCTGGAATCACTATTCAAAATCCTTTGCTTTATTTTCTTTTCCAAGTTACATTACTTTTATGATGTACAACAGTTATTATAATTTAATATTCTTAATGTGACTCTGATTGAATTAAAAATTAGACTCTATTTACATAATTCCCCTGTTTCATCTTTATAGTATTCAATATTAAATTAGACTACTCATGTTACTTTCCTTAGATATAAATTTAGACTCCTTTTACATAATTCCTCTCTTTCATCTTTATAGTATTTGGTATTAAATTAGACTAATACATTTTTTCTTCATCACTCTCCAAAACAATCTCTAACAATTTACATATTTGCCACATTGATAATTCTCTACCTTCGTTACATCTTTTTATCATATATCTCTTAAAAACTTATATAACTTTTCTACTTCTTATTAAATATATTTATTTTATTTCTAATATTCTAAATTCTAGTTTGTATTTATAATATGATCATTCTCTTACTATTTCCTCTTATTATAATATTCATTTCAAATTTCATATATTCTTTTCATAACATATATCTTTATACTGTTTTATCTCATATAGGCATCTACCTCTATGTTGATGGGTGAGTCGATACAATGATTTTGTTTACATTTTCAAACATATGTTCAAATTCTAATAAATTTATATATTTTTTCTTTTAAGATTTATTATTTTCCTCTTATGTACTGTGTTGCATTTTAACAGCAGTACATAATACCTTCCCTTATTTCATAATCTCAGATACAACTTGATGTGAGATTTTGAAATAATTAATTTCTTATCACAAACATGGTCGAACATTAATATTGAAAACATATGATTAATTCGCTAATTGTATATCACAAAATTCATTTCATAAATTGGTTTTTTCTTTTATTAACATAACAAGTATGGTTCATCACTATCAAGAATCACCATATCTTACACATTCATTTATGTATTAAAATAACATTAATGAAAAACCAACAGGTTTTACATAAAAAATAATAAGTATAAAATAACAATTGTGCCTAGTTTCATGGCTAAAAAACTCCAAAACATGACTAAACATTCTCTCTCTTTCGGACCTCACCTTTCCCAATCCGGGGCATACATTTCATGTGTTCTTATTTTCAGATTTTTTTTTTTTTTTTTTAATCAGTATATATTTCCTACATCTCCTATCACTATTTGATAATGGTCCACAAATGTCAATAAAACCTGCTCTAACGCTCTCAGTGCTTGATGATTTATCCACCTTCCCTCATATCTGACATTGGCTACCTTGACTTTTTTTTCAAATATCATATATTAACTTAGCACTTAAAACTTGATGTCGATTCTTCATACACTTTGGGTTATTCTATCATTTATTTGGTTACTTTTAATTATATTCCTGTTTTCATGTTGGAACACTTAATTTCTTCTTACTTTTCACACCTTGAGTCATATTGTCATATTTATTTTTTATTTCTTTACCTCATTATTTGTATCATCCCTAAAATACCATAATTCCCTAACATTAAATACTACACATGGGTTCAGATTCGGAGGGGCACTCTTGGCTTCCATTACTCCGCCGTTTTCCCTAAATATATCATCTGAGATCAGAGGAACTTCATCTCTGTCCAGGAAAAAATAAAAGTTGCACTATCACAACACAATACATATAATTATTACCTATAAGGTAGCTCCTTCGCTACAAAATTATATTCAAGGGATTGTTACATGATTTCTTTGAGTTCTCTTCACATTTTTATTCCATTACTGTTTCACTTCTGGTGTTTTATCAATTCAATTAATATTCTATCATTCACAGGTAACTGGTTAACATTATTCGACATACATGTTGGATTATTCCCATCTTGGTGTTGTCAATCTATGATATTTTAGATTCTATCTTTATCTTCATTTTTTTATTTATTTATTCCCCTTTAATTATGCAGTTAAGTACTGAATTTCATCATTATCGTAAGTTGTATTTGTCTATTCTTTCTTCATCTAATTCATTTCTACCCTTCTTAAATAGTAATAGTCTTAATTATTCTTATCATTGTTATTATACTGATTAAAATGGTTATTCAAATAATTATTATGGTTATTAACTGTCTTTCTCTTCTTAGTTGATTCAAAAATAATTTCTCTTAACTATCCGGTAAGATGTTCTTACTTATTTTAGAATTTGGTGGGTTATTTCATCTTAATTCATAATAACTTTCATATTATGTCGTTTGTATTAATAATTAATCTAATCTTTGTTCAATTAGTTTGCTTTGGTCCATACCCAGAAAATCAGTCCCTTCTTTCCAATTTTTCATATTTAGTTCATCCGTTGTCAAATACGTAAGTTGTCCTTCTTGCATGGATTATTATTAAAGTGTCCATAATGATTTCTGTTTTTATTAAATACCTCTCTGTCACCCTGTACTCCCCTTCTTTTGATACTACATGTTCATCTCTACCTATGCCTACATCAGTCACTTTCCTATTTATTTTATTGAACAGGTATTTTAATAGTATTTGAATTATTGATGACATTACTGACAGTTTGCTACACATTTCTATTTCTGTGATATTTAATTTACCTATAGACTTTCTGACGTTTTTTCTCACTATTTGATTGTGATCCCCTTTGAAATATTCTATTGTTCCTTTTATTATCTTTAAAATTACTTATTCTTCTGTAGTTAGTACTTAGGATGTTAAGTACATTAATCAGTCCATTATTCATCATCTCCAATTCTTCTCGTATATTTTTAATTTTCTTAGGATGTGTTATTCTTCTTTCTTCTGTTTTCTTAATTATTTTCTTTTTTATTCCATTATCTTCTATTTTATGACTTACTTGCCCCCCAATTTTGATCGTTTGGTATTATTTCTATCTCCGTTTTGTTGTCATTTATTACTTCTTCCGTTATCTTATTCAATGTTTCCACACTTTGCATGTCATCTTCTATCGTTGTTTCTATTGACTGGTTTTCATCACTCATTATTTCTTTCATTGTTTCTATATTCAATTTTATTTCATTTTTGCGGGTTGCCTAATGTTCCTTTCGTCACAATTTTGTAATATTAACTTGATTTCAGCCTTTTGCTGGTCTAATTTATTCTTCACCCCATTTATTTGTTGTTGAATGGTCTCCTTTAATTCCTCGTTATTTTGTTTTAATAAATTTTCATTATCTAGTCTCATTTGTTTAAAATTTTCGTTAGTTTTATTATTCCCTTCCATTATATATTGCTTTCACGTATGGGCACCATTTTTATTGGTTTATTTTTTTTTTACAGGTATTGTAATAAAGATCTGTACCTACTGTTATTATATTTTTTTATTTACCAGTACATGTAAAGAAACTCTTTTTCTCAGGGTTAATGATTATTAAGTTATTTTATCGTATTTACGATTATATCTATTAATTTCTTTTCTTTAAACCAACCCAGATTCAGTTAATGGCTAGTACTTTGGTAATTAACCATGTAAAAAATAACTAACGTATTAGTGTAACTTAACCGTCTCTGAATTCTTCTAGCTGCCACGGGTTCACTTCTGGTTGTTGTTTACCTTTCTTCAACAGCAATATTCAGCTTGGCAATCTGTTTCTTCACACGAATCTCTAATTGCTCTTACCGCTGGATACCGCTCTCCAAGATTACTGCAACACCGATGTCTCCTTTGAACACTTAATTATTCGTTAGGGCCACTGAAACTCTTCTCCACTCCAAGATTTTCCTCTTCTGTCGTCATTCTATTCAGGATATTGTTATATTTTTTGTATTTTTATTTATTTATTCGATATTATAATCAAACTCTGGAATCACTATTCAAAATCCTTTGCTTTATTTTCTTTTCCAAGTTACATTACTTTTATGATGTACAACAGTTATTATAATTTAATATTCTTAATGTGACTCTGATTGAATTAAAAATTAGACTCTATTTACATAATTCCCCTGTTTCATCTTTATAGTATTCAATATTAAATTAGACTACTCATGTTACTTTCCTTAGATATAAATTTAGACTCCTTTTACATAATTCCTCTCTTTCATCTTTATAGTATTTGGTATTAAATTAGACTAATACATTTTTTCTTCATCACTCTCCAAAACAATCTCTAACAATTTACATATTTGCCACATTGATAATTCTCTACCTTCGTTACATCTTTTTATCATATATCTCTTTAAAACTTATATAACTTTTCTACTTCTTATTAAATATATTTATTTTATTTCTAATATTCTAAATTCTAGTTTGTATTTATAATATGATCATTCTCTTACTATTTCCTCTTATTATAATATTCATTTCAAATTTCATATATTCTTTTCATAACATATATCTTTATACTGTTTTATCTCATATAGGCATCTACCTCTATGTTGATGGGTGAGTCGATACAATGATTTTGTTTACATTTTCATATATATGTTCAAATTCTAATAAATTTATATATTTTTTCTTTTAAAATTTATTATTTTCCTCTTATGTACTGTGTTGCATTTTAACAGCAGTACATAATACCTTCCCTTATTTCATAATCTCAGATACAACTTGATGTGAGATTTTGAAATAATTAATTTCTTATCACAAACATGGTCGAACATTAATATTGAAAACATATGATTAATTCGCTAATTGTATATCACAAAATTCATTTCATAAATTGGTTTTTTCTTTTATTAACATAACAAGTATGGTTCATCACTATCAAGAATCACCATATCTTACACATTCATTTATGGCTTAAAATAACATTAATCAAACCAACAGGTTTTACATCAAAAATAATAAGTATAAAATAACAATTGTGCCTAGTTTCATGGCTAAAAAACTCCAAAACATGACTAAACATTCTCTCTCTTTCGGACCTCACCTTTCCCAATCCGGGGCATACATTTCATGTGTTCTTATTTTCAGATTTTTTTTTTTTTTTTTAATCAGTATATATTTCCTACATCTCCTATCACTATTTGATAATGGTCCACAAATGTCAATAAAACTTGCTCTAACGCTCTCAGTGCTTGATGATTTATCCACCTTCCCTCATATCTGACATTGGCTACCTTGACTTTTTTTCAAATATCATATATTAACTTAGCACTTAAAACTTGATGTCGATTCTTCATACACTTTGGGTTATTCTATCATTTATTTGGTTACTTAAATTATATTCCTGTTTTCATGTTGGAACACTTAATTTCTTCTTACTTTTCACACCTTGAGTCATATTGTTATATTAATTTTTTATTTCTTTACCTCATTATTTGTATCATCCCTAAAATACCATAATTCCCTAACATTAAATACTACACATGGGTTCAGATTCGGAGGGGCACTCTTGGCTTCCATTACTCCGCCGTTTTCCCTAAATATATCATCTGAGATCAGAGGAACTTCATCTCTGTCCAGGAAAAAATAAAAGTTGCACTATCACAACACAATACATATAATTATTACCTATAAGGTAGCTCCTTCGCTACAAAATTATATTCAAGGGATTGTTACATGATTTCTTTGAGTTCTCTTCACATTTTTATTCCATTACTGTTTCACTTCTGGTGTTTTATCAATTCAATTAATATTCTATCATTCACAGGTAACTGGTTAACATTATTCGACATACATGTTGGATTATTCCCATCTTGGTGTTTTCAATCTATGATATTTTAGATTCTATCTTTATCTTCATTTTTTTATTTATTTATTCCCCTTTAATTATGCAGTTAAGTACTGAATTTCATCATTATCGTAAGTTGTATTTGTCTATTCTTTCTTCATCTAATTCATTTCTACCCTTCTTAAATAGTAACTAGTCTTAATTGTTCTTATCATTGTTATTATACTGATTAAAATGGTTATTCAAATAATTATTATGGTTATTAACTGTCTTTCTCTTCTTAGTTGATTCAAAAATAATTTCTCTTAACTATCCGGTAAGATGTTCTTACTTATTTTAGAATTTGGTGGGTTATTTCATCTTAATTCATAATAACTTTCATATTATGTCGTTTGTATTAATAATTAATCTAATCTTTGTTCAATTAGTTTGCTTTGGTCCATACCCAGAAAATCAGTCCTTTCTTTCCAATTTTTCATATTTAGTTCATCCGTTGTCAAATACGTAAGTTGTCCTTCTTGCATGGATTATTATTAAAGTGTCCATAATGATTTCTGTTTTTATTAAATACCTCTCTGTCACCCTGTACTCCCCTTCTTTTGATACTACATGTTCATCTCTACCTATGCCTACATCAGTCACTTTCCTATTTATTTTATTGAACAGGTATTTTAATAGTATTTGAATTATTGATGACATTACTGACAGTTTGCTACACATTTCTATTTCTGTGATATTTAATTTACCTATAGACTTTCTGACGTTTTTTCTCACTATTTGATTGTGATCCCCTTTGAAATATTCTATTGTTCCTTTTATTATCTTTAAAATTACTTATTCTTCTGTAGTTAGTACTTAGGATGTTAATGACATTAATCAGTCCATTATTCATCATCTCCAATTCTTCTCGTATATTTTTAATTTTCTTAGGATGTGTTATTCTTCTTTCTTCTGTTTTCTTAATTATTTGCTTTTTTATTCCATTATCTTCTATTTTATGACTTACTTGCTCCCTATTTTGATCGTTTGGTATTATTTCTATCTCCGTTTTGTTGTCATTTATTACTTCTTCCGTTATCTTATTCAATGTTTCCACACTTTGCATGTCATCTTCTATCGTTGTTTCTATTGACTGGTTTTCATCACTCATTATTTCTTTCATTGTTTCTATATTCAATTTTATTTCATTTTTGCGGGTTGCCTAATGTTCCTTTCCTCACAATTTTGTAATATTAACTTGATTTCAGCCTTTTGCTGGTCTAATTTATTCTTCACCCCATTTATTTGTTGTTGAATGGTCTCCTTTAATTCCTCGTTATTTTGTTTTAATAAATTTTCATTATCTAGTCTCATTTGTTTAAAATTTTCGTTGGTTTTATTATTCCCTTCCATTATAATTCTCATTATCTCCTGGAAATTTGCATCCATTGGTTGGTTTGGTTTCTTTGGTTGGTCCCCTTGGGCATCCTCTACTATTATTTCCATTTCAGTTTCTTCGTCTTCAACACTATTACTCCTTAATTCATATCGTTGCTCTAGTTTGTTAGCCATTTTACTATATTGAACTTAATTTAATTACAAGGAGATTTTTATACTAATTAAATTTAACAAAATTGTGTTATTTGGTGCTGGTTTAAAGAAAATTTTTGCTTTCACGTATGGGCACCATTTTTTATTGGTTTATTTTTTTTTACAGGTATTGTAATAAAGATCTGTACCTACTGTTATTATATTTTTTTATTTACCAGTACATGTAAAGAAACTCTTTTTCTCAGGGTTAATGATTATTAAGTTATTTTATCGTATTTACGATTATATCTATTAATTTCTTTTCTTTAAACCAACCCAGATTCAGTTAATGGCTAGTACTTTGGTAATTAACCATGTAAAAAATAACTAACGTATTAGTGTAACTTAACCGTCTCTGAATTCTTCTAGCTGCCACGGGTTCACTTCTGGTTGTTGTTTACCTTTCTTCAACAGCAATATTCAGCTTGGCAATCTGTTTCTTCACACGAATCTCTAATTGCTCTTACCGCTGGATACCGCTCTCCAAGATTACTGCAACACCGATGTCTCCTTTGAACACTTAATTATTCGTTAGGGCCACTGAAACTCTTCTCCACTCCAAGATTTTCCTCTTCTGTCGTCATTCTATTCAGGATATTGTTATATTTTTTGTATTTTTATTTATTTATTCGATTTTATAATCAAACTCTGGAATCACTATTCAAAATCCTTTGCTTTATTTTCTTTTCCAAGTTACATTACTTTTATGATGTACAACAGTTATTATAATTTAATATTCTTAATGTGACTCTGATTGAATTAAAAATTAGACTCTATTTACATAATTCCCCTGTTTCATCTTTATAGTATTCAATATTAAATTAGACTACTCATGTTACTTTCCTTAGATATAAATTTAGACTCCTTTTACATAATTCCTCTCTTTCATCTTTATAGTATTTGGTATTAAATTAGACTAATACATTTTTTCTTCATCACTCTCCAAAACAATCTCTAACAATTTACATATTTGCCACATTGATAATTCTCTACCTTCGTTACATCTTTTTATCATATATCTCTTAAAAACTTATATAACTTTTCTACTTCTTATTAAATATATTTATTTTATTTCTAATATTCTAAATTCTAGTTTGTATTTATAATATGATCATTCTCTTACTATTTCCTCTTATTATAATATTCATTTCAAATTTCATATATTCTTTTCATAACATATATCTTTATACTGTTTTATCTCATATAGGCATCTACCTCTATGTTGATGGGTGAGTCGATACAATGATTTTGTTTACATTTTCAAACATATGTTCAAATTCTAATAAATTTATATATTTTTTCTTTTAAAATTTATTATTTTCCTCTTATGTACTGTGTTGCATTTTAACAGCAGTACATAATACCTTCCCTTATTTCATAATCTCAGATACAACTTGATGTGAGATTTTGAAATAATTAATTTCTTATCACAAACATGGTCGAACATTAATATTGAAAACATATGATTAATTCGCTAATTGTATATCACAAAATTCATTTCATAAATTGGTTTTTTCTTTTATTAACATAACAAGTATGGTTCATCACTATCAAGAATCACCATATCTTACACATTCATTTATGGCTTAAAATAACATTAATCAAACCAACAGGTTTTACATCAAAAATAATAAGTATAAAATAACAATTGTGCCTAGTTTCATGGCTAAAAAACTCCAAAACATGACTAAACATTCTCTCTCTTTCGGACCTCACCTTTCCCAATCCGGGGCATACATTTCATGTGTTCTTATTTTCAGATTTTTTTTTTTTTTTTTTTAATCAGTATATATTTCCTACATCTCCTATCACTATTTGATAATGGTCCACAAATGTCAATAAAACTTGCTCTAACGCTCTCAGTGCTTGATGATTTATCCACCTTCCCTCATATCTGACATTGGCTACCTTGACTTTTTTTCAAATATCATATATTAACTTAGCACTTAAAACTTGATGTCGATTCTTCATACACTTTGGGTTATTCTATCATTTATTTGGTTACTTATATTATATTCCTGTTTTCATGTTGGAACACTTAATTTCTTCTTACTTTTCACACCTTGAGTCATATTGTTATATTAATTTTTTATTTCTTTACCTCATTATTTGTATCATCCCTAAAATACCATAATTCCCTAACATTAAATACTACACATGGGTTCAGATTCGGAGGGGCACTCTTGGCTTCCATTACTCCGCCGTTTTCCCTAAATATATCATCTGAGATCAGAGGAACTTCATCTCTGTCCAGGAAAAAATAAAAGTTGCACTATCACAACACAATACATATAATTATTACCTATAAGGTAGCTCCTTCGCTACAAAATTATATTCAAGGGATTGTTACATGATTTCTTTGAGTTCTCTTCACATTTTTATTCCATTACTGTTTCACTTCTGGTGTTTTATCAATTCAATTAATATTCTATCATTCACAGGTAACTGGTTAACATTATTCGACATACATGTTGTATTATTCCCATCTTGGTGTTTTCAATCTATGATATTTTAGATTCTATCTTTATCTTCATTTTTTTATTTATTTATTCCCCTTTAATTATGCAGTTAAGTACTGAATTTCATCATTATCGTAAGTTGTATTTGTCTATTCTTTCTTCATCTAATTCATTTCTACCCTTCTTAAATAGTAACTAGTCTTAATTGTTCTTATCATTGTTATTATACTGATTAAAATGGTTATTCAAATAATTATTATGGTTATTAACTGTCTTTCTCTTCTTAGTTGATTCAAAAATAATTTCTCTTAACTATCCGGTAAGATGTTCTTACTTATTTTAGAATTTGGTGGGTTATTTCATCTTAATTCATAATAACTTTCATATTATGTCGTTTGTATTAATAATTAATCTAATCTTTGTTCAATTAGTTTGCTTTGGTCCATACCCAGAAAATCAGTCCTTTCTTTCCAATTTTTCATATTTAGTTCATCCGTTGTCAAATACGTAAGTTGTCCTTCTTGCATGGATTATTATTAAAGTGTCCATAATGATTTCTGTTTTTATTAAATACCTCTCTGTCACCCTGTACTCCCCTTCTTTTGATACTACATGTTCATCTCTACCTATGCCTACATCAGTCACTTTCCTATTTATTTTATTGAACAGGTATTTTAATAGTATTTGAATTATTGATGACATTACTGACAGTTTGCTACACATTTCTATTTCTGTGATATTTAATTTACCTATAGACTTTCTGACGTTTTTTCTCACTATTTGATTGTGATCCCCTTTGAAATATTCTATTGTTCCTTTTATTATCTTTAAAATTACTTATTCTTCTGTAGTTAGTACTTAGGATGTTAAGTACATTAATCAGTCCATTATTCATCATCTCCAATTCTTCTCGTATATTTTTAATTTTCTTAGGATGTGTTATTCTTCTTTCTTCTGTTTTCTTAATTATTTGCTTTTTTATTCCATTATCTTCTATTTTATGACTTACTTGCTCCCTATTTTGATCGTTTGGTATTATTTCTATCTCCGTTTTGTTGTCATTTATTACTTCTTCCGTTATCTTATTCAATGTTTCCACACTTTGCATGTCATCTTCTATCGTTGTTTCTATTGACTGGTTTTCATCACTCATTATTTCTTTCATTGTTTCTATATTCAATTTTATTTCATTTTTGCGGGTTGCCTAATGTTCCTTTCCTCACAATTTTGTAATATTAACTTGATTTCAGCCTTTTGCTGGTCTAATTTATTCTTCTCCCCATTTATTTGTTGTTGAATGGTCTCCTTTAATTCCTCGTTATTTTGTTTTAATAAATTTTCATTATCTAGTCTCATTTGTTTAAAATTTTCGTTGGTTTTATTATTCCCTTCCATTATAATTCTCATTATCTCCTGGAAATTTGCATCCATTGGTTGGTTTGGTTTCTTTGGTTGGTCCCCTTGGGCATCCTCTACTATTATTTCCATTTCAGTTTCTTCCTCTTCAACACTATTACTCCTTAATTCATATCGTTGCTCTAGTTTGTTAGCCATTTTACTATAGTGAACTTAATTTAATTACAAGGAGATTTTTATACTAATTAAATTTAACAAAATTGTGTTATTTGGTGCTGGTTTAAAGAAAATTTTTGCTTTCACGTATGGGCACCATTTTTTATTGGTTTATTTTTTTTTTACAGGTATTGTAATAAAGATCTGTACCTACTGTTATTATATTTTTTTATTTACCAGTACATGTAAAGAAACTCTTTTTCTCAGGGTTAATGATTATTAAGTTATTTTATCGTATTTACGATTATATCTATTAATTTCTTTTCATTAAACCAACCCAGATTCAGTTAATGGCTAGTACTTTGGTAATTAACCATGTAAAAAATAACTAACGTATTAGTGTAACTTAACCGTCTCTGAATTCTTCTAGCTGCCACGGGTTCACTTCTGGTTGTTGTTTACCTTTCTTCAACAGCAATATTCAGCTTGGCAATCTGTTTCTTCACACGAATCTCTAATTGCTCTTACCGCTGGATACCGCTCTCCAAGATTACTGCAACACCGATGTCTCCTTTGAACACTTAATTATTCGTTAGGGCCACTGAAACTCTTCTCCACTCCAAGATTTTCCTCTTCTGTCGTCATTCTATTCAGGATATTGTTATATTTTTTGTATTTTTATTTATTTATTCGATATTATAATCAAACTCTGGAATCACTATTCAAAATCCTTTGCTTTATTTTCTTTTCCAAGTTACATTACTTTTATGATGTACAACAGTTATTATAATTTAATATTCTTAATGTGACTCTGATTGAATTAAAAATTAGACTCTATTTACATAATTCCCCTGTTTCATCTTTATAGTATTCAATATTAAATTAGACTACTCATGTTACTTTCCTTAGATATAAATTTAGACTCCTTTTACATAATTCCTCTCTTTCATCTTTATAGTATTTGGTATTAAATTAGACTAATACATTTTTTCTTCATCACTCTCCAAAACAATCTCTAACAATTTACATATTTGCCACATTGATAATTCTCTACCTTCGTTACATCTTTTTATCATATATCTCTTAAAAACTTATATAACTTTTCTACTTCTTATTAAATATATTTATTTTATTTCTAATATTCTAAATTCTAGTTTGTATTTATAATATGATCATTCTCTTACTATTTCCTCTTATTATAATATTCATTTCAAATTTCATATATTCTTTTCATAACATATATCTTTATACTGTTTTATCTCATATAGGCATCTACCTCTATGTTGATGGGTGAGTCGATACAATGATTTTGTTTACATTTTCAAACATATGTTCAAATTCTAATAAATTTATATATTTTTTCTTTTAAAATTTATTATTTTCCTCTTATGTACTGTGTTGCATTTTAACAGCAGTACATAATACCTTCCCTTATTTCATAATCTCAGATACAACTTGATGTGAGATTTTGAAATAATTAATTTCTTATCACAAACACGGTCGAACATTAATATTGAAAACATATGATTAATTCGCTAATTGTATATCACAAAATTCATTTCATAAATTGGTTTTTTCTTTTATTAACATAACAAGTATGGTTCATCACTATCAAGAATCACCATATCTTACACATTCATTTATGGCTTAAAATAACATTAATCAAACCAACAGGTTTTACATCAAAAATAATAAGTATAAAATAACAATTGTGCCTAGTTTCATGGCTAAAAAACTCCAAAACATGACTAAACATTCTCTCTCTTTCGGACCTCACCTTTCCCAATCCGGGGCATACATTTCATGTGTTCTTATTTTCAGATTTTTTTTTTTTTTTTTTAATCAGTATATATTTCCTACATCTCCTATCACTATTTGATAATGGTCCACAAATGTCAATAAAACTTGCTCTAACACTCTCAGTGCTTGATGATTTATCCACCTTCCCTCATATCTGACATTGGCTACCTTGACTTTTTTTCAAATATCATATATTAACTTAGCACTTAAAACTTGATGTCGATTCTTCATACACTTTGGGTTATTCTATCATTTATTTGGTTACTTAAATTATATTCCTGTTTTCATGTTGGAACACTTAATTTCTTCTTACTTTTCACACCTTGAGTCATATTGTTATATTAATTTTTTATTTCTTTACCTCATTATTTGTATCATCCCTAAAATACCATAATTCCCTAACATTAAATACTACACATGGGTTCAGATTCGGAGGGGCACTCTTGGCTTCCATTACTCCGCCGTTTTCCCTAAATATATCATCTGAGATCAGAGGAACCTTATCTCTGTCCAGGAAAAAATAAAAGTTGCACTATCACAACACAATACATATAATTATTACCTATAAGGTAGCTCCTTCGCTACAAAATTATATTCAAGGGATTGTTACATGATTTCTTTGAGTTCTCTTCACATTTTTATTCCATTACTGTTTCACTTCTGGTGTTTTATCAATTCAATTAATATTCTATCATTCACAGGTAACTGGTTAACATTATTCGACATACATGTTGGATTATTCCCATCTTGGTGTTTTCAATCTATGATATTTTAGATTCTATCTTTATCTTCATTTTTTTATTTATTTATTCCCCTTTAATTATGCAGTTAAGTACTGAATTTCATCATTATCGTAAGTTGTATTTGTCTATTCTTTCTTCATCTAATTCATTTCTACCCTTCTTAAATAGTAACTAGTCTTAATTGTTCTTATCATTGTTATTATACTGATTAAAATGGTTATTCAAATAATTATTATGGTCATTAACTGTCTTTCTCTTCTTAGTTGATTCAAAAATAATTTCTCTTAACTATCCGGTAAGATGTTCTTACTTATTTTAGAATTTGGTGGGTTATTTCATCTTAATTCATAATAACTTTCATATTATGTCGTTTGTATTAATAATTAATCTAATCTTTGTTCAATTAGTTTGCTTTGGTCCATACCCAGAAAATCAGTCCCTTCTTTCCAATTTTTCATATTTAGTTCATCCGTTGTCAAATACGTAAGTTGTCCTTGTTGCATGGATTATTATTAAAGTGTCCATAATGATTTCTGTTTTTATTAAATACCTCTCTGTCACCCTGTACTCCCCTTCTTTTGATACTACATGTTCATCTCTACCTATGCCTACATCAGTCACTTTCCTATTTATTTTATTGAACAGGTATTTTAATAGTATTTGAATTATTGATGACATTACTGACAGTTTGCTACACATTTCTATTTCTGTGATATTTAATTTACCTATAGACTTTCTGACGTTTTTTCTCACTATTTGATTGTGATCCCCTTTGAAATATTCTATTGAGTTCCTTTTATTATCTTTAAAATTACTTATTCTTCTGTAGTTAGTACTTAGGATGTTAAGTACATTAATCAGTCCATTATTCATCATCTCCAATTCTTCTCGTATATTTTTAATTTTCTTAGGATGTGTTATTCTTCTTTCTTCTGTTTTCTTAATTATTTTCTTTTTTATTCCATTATCTTCTATTTTATGACTTACTTGCTCCCTATTTTGATCGTTTGGTATTATTTCTATCTCCGTTTTGTTGTCATTTATTACATCTTCCGTTATCTTATTCAATGTTTCCACACTTTGCATGTCATCTTCTATCGTTGTTTCTATTGACTGGTTTTCATCACTCATTATTTCTTTCATTGTTTCTATATTCAATTTTATTTCATTTTTGCGGGTTGCCTAATGTTCCTTTCCTCACAATTTTGTAATATTAACTTGATTTCAGCCTTTTGCTGGTCTAATTTATTCTTCACCCCATTTATTTGTTGTTGAATGGTCTCCTTTAATTCCTCGTTATTTTGTTTTAATAAATGTTCATTATCTAGTCTCATTTGTTTAAAATTTTCGTTGGTTTTATTATTCCCTTCAATTATAATTCTCATTATCTCCTGGAAATTTGCATCCATTGGTTGGTTTGGTTTCTTTGGTTGGTCCCCTTGGGCATCCTCTACTATTATTTCCATTTCAGTTTCTTCCTCTTCAACACTATTACTCCTTAATTCATATCGTTGCTCTAGTTTGTTACCCATTTTACTACATTGAACTTAATTTAATTACAAGGAGATTTTTATACTAATTAAATTTAACAAAATTGTGTTATTTGGTGCTGGTTTAAAGAAAATCTTTGCTTTCACGTATGGGCACCATTTTTTATTGGTTTATTTTTTTTTACAGGTATTGTAATAAAGATCTGTACCTACTGTTATTATATTTTTTTATTTACCAGTACATGTAAAGAAACTCTTTTTCTCAGGGTTAATGATTATTAAGTTATTTTATCGTATTTACGATTATATCTATTAATTTCTTTTCTTTAAACCAACCCAGATTCAGTTAATGGCTAGTACTTTGGTAATTAACCATGTAAAAAATAACTAACGTATTAGTGTAACTTAACCGTCTCTGAATTCTTCTAGCTGCCACGGGTTCACTTCTGGTTGTTGTTTACCTTTCTTCAACAGCAATATTCAGCTTGGCAATCTGTTTCTTCACACGAATCTCTTATTGCTCTTACCGCTGGATACCGCTCTCCAAGATTACTGCAACACCGATGTCTCCTTTGAACACTTAATTATTCGTTAGGGCCACTGAAACTCTTCTCCACTCCAAGATTTTCCTCTTCTGTCGTCGTTCTATTCAGGATATTGTTATATTTTTTGTATTTTTATTTATTTATTCGATATTATAATCAAACTCTGGAATCACTATTCAAAATCCTTTGCTTTATTTTCTTTTCCAAGTTACATTACTTTTATGATGTACAACAGTTATTATAATTTAATATTCTTAATGTGACTCTGATTGAATTAAAAATTAGACTCTATTTACATAATTCCCCTGTTTCATCTTTATAGTATTCAATATTAAATTAGACTACTCATGTTACTTTCCTTAGATATAAATTTAGACTCCTTTTACATAATTCCTCTCTTTCATCTTTATAGTATTTGGTATTAAATTAGACTAATACATTTTTTCTTCATCACTCTCCAAAACAATCTCTAACAATTTACATATTTGCCACATTGATAATTCTCTACCTTCGTTACATCTTTTTATCATATATCTCTTAGAAACTTATATAACTTTTCTACTTCTTATTAAATATATTTATTTTATTTCTAATATTCTAAATTCTAGTTTGTATTTATAATATGATCATTCTCTTACTATTTCCTCTTATTATAATATTCATTTCAAATTTCATATATTCTTTTCATAACATATATCTTTATACTGTTTTATCTCATATAGGCATCTACCTCTATGTTGATGGGTGAGTCGATACAATGATTTTGTTTACATTTTCAAACATATGTTCAAATTCTAATAAATTTATATATTTTTTCTTTTAAAATTTATTATTTTCCTCTTATGTACTGTGTTGCATTTTAACAGCAGTACATAATACCTTCCCTTATTTCATAATCTCAGATACAACTTGATGTGAGATTTTGAAATAATTAATTTCTTATCACAAACATGGTAGAACATTAATATTGAAAACATATGATTAATTCGCTAATTGTATATCACAAAATTCATTTCATAAATTGGTTTTTTCTTTTATTAACATAACAAGAATGGTTCATCACTATCAAGAATCACCATATCTTACACATTCATTTATGGCTTAAAATAACATTAATCAAACCAACAGGTTTTACATAAAAAATAATAAGTATAAAATAACAATTGTGCCTAGTTTCATGGCTAAAAAACTCCAAAACATGACTAAACATTCTCTCTCTTTCGGACCTCACCTTTCCCAATCCGGGGCATACATTTCATGTGTTCTTATTTTCAGATTTTTTTTTTTTTTTTTTTTAATCAGTATATATTTCCTACATCTCCTATCACTATTTGATAATGGTCCACAAATGTCAATAAAACTTGCTCTAACGCTCTCAGTGCTTGATGATTTATCCACCTTCCCTCATATCTGACATTGGCTACCTTGACTTTTTTTTCAAATATCATATATTAACTTAGCACTTAAAACTTGATGTCGATTCTTCATACACTTTGGGTTATTCTATCATTTATTTGGTTACTTTTAATTATATTCCTGTTTTCATGTTGGAACACTTAATTTCTTCTTACTTTTCACACCTTGAGTCATATTGTCATATTTATTTTTTATTTCTTTACCTCATTATTTGTATCATCCCTAAAATACCATAATTCCCTAACATTAAATACTACACATGGGTTCAGATTCGGAGGGGCACTCTTGGCTTCCATTACTCCGCCGTTTTCCCTAAATATATCATCTGAGATCAGAGGAACTTCATCTCTGTCCAGGAAAAAATAAAAGTTGCACTATCACAACACAATACATATAATTATTACCTATAAGGTAGCTCCTTCGCTACAAAATTATATTCAAGGGATTGTTACATGATTTCTTTGAGTTCTCTTCACATTTTTATTCCATTACTGTTTCACTTCTGGTGTTTTATCAATTCAATTAATATTCTATCATTCACAGGTAACTGGTTAACATTATTCGACATACATGTTGGATTATTCCCATCTTGGTGTTGTCAATCTATGATATTTTAGATTCTATCTTTATCTTCATTTTTTTATTTATTTATTCCCCTTTAATTATGCAGTTAAGTACTGAATTTCATCATTATCGTAAGTTGTATTTGTCTATTCTTTCTTCATCTAATTCATTTCTACCCTTCTTAAATAGTAACTAGTCTTAATTGTTCTTATCATTGTTATTATACTGATTAAAATGGTTATTCAAATAATTATTATGGTTATTAACTGTCTTTCTCTTCTTAGTTGATTCAAAAATAATTTCTCTTAACTATCCGGTAAGATGTTCTTACTTATTTTAGAATTTGGTGGTTTATTTCATCTTAATTCATAATAACTTTCATATTATGTCGTTTGTATTAATAATTAATCTAATCTTTGTTCAATTAGTTTGCTTTGGTCCATACCCAGAAAATCAGTCCCTTCTTTCCAATTTTTCATATTTAGTTCATCCGTTGTCAAATACGTAAGTTGTCCTTGTTGCACGGATTATTATTAAAGTGTCCATAATGATTTCTGTTTTTATTAAATACCTCTCTGTCACCCTGTACTCCCCTTCTTTTGATACTACATGTTCATCTCTACCTATGCCTACAACAGTCACTTTCCTATTTATTTTATTGAACAGGTATTTTAATAGTATTTGAATTATTGATGGCATTACTGACAGTTTGCTACACATTTCTATTTCTGTGTTATTTAATTTACCTATAGACTTTCTGACGTTTTTTCTCACTATTTGATTGTGATTCCCTTTGAAATATTCTATTGAGTTCCTTTTATTATCTTTAAAATTATTTATTCTTCTGTAGTTAGTACTTAGGATGTTAAGTACATTAATCAGTCCATTATTCATCATCTCCAATTCTTCTCGTATATTTTTAATTTTCTTAGGATGTGTTATTCTTCTTTCTTCTGTTTTCTTAATTATTTGCTTTTTTATTCCATTATCTTCTATTTTATGACATACTTGCTCCCTATTTTGATCGTTTGGTATTATTTCTATCTCCGTTTTGTTGTCATTTATTACTTCTTCCGTTATCTTATTCAATGTTTCCACACTTTGCATGTCATCTTCTATCGTTGTTTCTATTGACTGGTTTTCATCACTCATTATTTCTTTCATTGTTTCTATATTCAATTTTATTTCATTTTTGCGGGTTGCCTAATGTTCCTTTCCTCACAATTTTGTAATATTAACTTGATTTCAGCCTTTTGCTGGTCTAATTTATTCTTCACCCCATTTATTTGTTGTTGAATGGTCTCCTTTAATTCCTCGTTATTTTGTTTTAATAAATGTTCATTATCTAGTCTCATTTGTTTAAAATTTTCGTTGGTTTTATTATTCCCTTCAATTATAATTCTCATTATCTCCTGGAAATTTGCATCCATTGGTTGGTTTGGTTTCTTTGGTTGGTCCCCTTGGGCATCCTCTACTATTATTTCCATTTCAGTTTCTTCCTCTTCAACACTATTACTCCTTAATTCATATCGTTGCTCTAGTTTGTTAGCCATTTTACTACATTGAACTTAATTTAATTACAAGGAGATTTTTATACTAATTAAATTTAACAAAATTGTGTTATTTGGTGCTGGTTTAAAGAAAATCTTTGCTTTCACGTATGGGCACCATTTTTTATTGGTTTATTTTTTTTTACAGGTATTGTAATAAAGATCTGTTCCTACTGTTATTATATTTTTTTATTTACCAGTACATGTAAAGAAACTCTTTTTCTCAGGGTTAATGATTATTAAGTTATTTTATCGTATTTACGATTATATCTATTAATTTATTTTCTTTAAACCAACCCAGATTCAGTTAATGGCTGGTACTTTGGTAATTAACCATGTAAAAAATAACTAACGTATTAGTGTAACTTAACCGTCTCTGAATTCTTCTAGCTGCCACGGGTTCACTTCTGGTTGTTGTTTACCTTTCTTCAACAGCAATATTCAGCTTGGCAATCTGTTTCTTCACACGAATCTCTTATTGCTCTTACCACTGGATACCGCTCTCCAAGATTACTGCAACACCGATGCCTCCTTTGAACACTTAATTATTCGTTAGGGCCACTGAAACTCTTCTCCACTCCAAGATTTTCCTCTTCTGTCGTCGTTCTATTCAGGATATTGTTATATTTTTTGTATTTTTATTTATTTATTCGATATTATAATCAAACTCTGGAATCACTATTCAAAATCCTTTGCTTTATTTTCTTTTCCAAGTTACATTACTTTTATGATGTACAACAGTTATTATAATTTAATATTCTTAATGTGACTCTGATTGAATTAAAAATTAGACTCTATTTACATAATTCCCCTGTTTCATCTTTATAGTATTCAATATTAAATTAGACTACTCATGTTACTTTCCTTAGATATAAATTTAGACTCCTTTTACATAATTCCTCTCTTTCATCTTTATAGTATTTGGTATTAAATTAGACTAATACATTTTTTCTTCATCACTCTCCAAAACAATCTCTAACAATTTACATATTTGCCACATTGATAATTCTCTACCTTCGTTACATCTTTTTATCATATATCTCTTAAAAACTTATATAACTTTTCTACTTCTTATTAAATATATTTATTTTATTTCTAATATTCTAAATTCTAGTTTGTATTTATAATATGATCATTCTCTTACTATTTCCTCTTATTATAATATTCATTTCAAATTTCATATATTCTTTTCATAACATATATCTTTATACTGTTTTATCTCATTTAGGCATCTACCTCTATGTTGATGGGTGAGTCGATACAATGATTTTGTTTACATTTTCAAACATATGTTCAAATTCTAATAAATTTATATATTTTTTCTTTTAAAATTTATTATTTTCCTCTTATGTACTGTGTTGCATTTTAACAGCAGTACATAATACCTTCTCTTATTTCATAATCTCAGATACAACTTGATGTGAGATTATGAAATAATTAATTTCTTATCACAAACATGGTCGAACATTAATATTGAAAACATATGATTAATTCGCTAATTGTATATCACAAAATTCATTTCATAAATTGGTTTTTTCTTTTATTAACATAACAAGTATGGTTCATCACTATCAAAAATCACCATATCTTACACATTCATTTATGGCTTAAAATAACATTAATCAAACCAACAGGTTTTACATAAAAAATAATAAGTATAAAATAACAATTGTGCCTAGTTTCATGGCTAAAAAACTCCAAAACATGACTAAACATTCTCTCTCTTTCGGACCTCACCTTTCCCAATCCGGGGCATACATTTCATGTGTTCTTATTTTCAGATTTTTTTTTTTTTTTTTTAATCAGTATATATTTCCTACATCTCCTATCACTATTTGATAATGGTCCACAAATGTCAATAAAACTTGCTCTAACGCTCTCACTGCTTGATGATTTATCCACCTTCCCTCATATCTGACATTGGCTACCTTGAATTTTTTTCAAATATCATATATTAACTTAGCACTTAAAACTTGATGTCGATTCTTCATACACTTTGGGTTATTCTATCATTTATTTGGTTACTTTTAATTATATTCCTGTTTTCATGTTGGAACACTTAATTTCTTCTTACTTTTCACACCTTGAGTCATATTGTCATATTTATTTTTTATTTCTTTACCTCATTATTTGTATCATCCCTAAAATACCATAATTCCCTAACATTAAATACTACACATGGGTTCAGATTCGGAGGGGCACTCTTGGCTTCCATTACTCCGCCGTTTTCCCTAAATATATCATCTGAGATCAGAGGAACTTCATCTCTGTCCAGGAAAAAATAAAAGTTGCACTATCACAACACAATACATATAATTATTACCTATAAGGTAGCTCCTTCGCTACAAAATTATATTCAAGGGATTGTTACATGATTTCTTTGAGTTCTCTTCACATTTTTATTCCATTACTGTTTCACTTCTGGTGTTTTATCAATTCAATTAATATTCTATCATTCACAGGTAACTGGTTAACATTATTCGACATACATGTTGGATTATTCCCATCTTGGTGTTGTCAATCTATGATATTTTAGATTCTATCTTTATCTTCATTTTTTTATTTATTTATTCCCCTTTAATTATGCAGTTAAGTACTGAATTTCATCATTATCGTAAGTTGTATTTGTCTATTCTTTCTTCATCTAATTCATTTCTACCCTTCTTAAATAGTAACTAGTCTTAATTGTTCTTACCATTGTTATTATACTGATTAAAATGGTTATTCAAATAATTATTATGGTTATTAACTGTCTTTCTCTTCTTAGTTGATTCAAAAATAATTTCTCTTAACTATCCGGTAAGATGTTCTTACTTATTTTAGAATTTGGTGGGTTATTTCATCTTAATTCATAATAACTTTCATATTATGTCGTTTGTATTAATAATTAATCTAATCTTTGTTCAATTAGTTTGCTTTGGTCCATACCCAGAAAATCAGTCCCTTCTTTCCAATTTTTCATATTTAGTTCATCCGTTGTCAAATACGTAAGTTGTCCTTGTTGCACGGATTATTATTAAAGTGTCCATAATGATTTCTGTTTTTATTAAATACCTCTCTGTCACCCTGTACTCCCCTTCTTTTGATACTACATGTTCATCTCTACCTATGCCTACAACAGTCACTTTCCTATTTATTTTATTGAACAGGTATTTTAATAGTATTTGAATTATTGATGGCATTACTGACAGTTTGCTACACATTTCTATTTCTGTGTTATTTAATTTACCTATAGACTTTCTGACGTTTTTTCTCACTATTTGATTGTGATTCCCTTTGAAATATTCTATTGAGTTCCTTTTATTATCTTTAAAATTATTTATTCTTCTGTAGTTAGTACTTAGGATGTTAAGTACATTAATCAGTCCATTATTCATCATCTCCAATTCTTCTCGTATATTTTTAATTTTCTTAGGATGTGTTATTCTTCTTTCTTCTGTTTTCTTAATTATTTGCTTTTTTATTCCATTATCTTCTATTTTATGACTTACTTGCTCCCTATTTTGATCGTTTGGTATTATTTCTATCTCCGTTTTGTTGTCATTTATTACTTCTTCCGTTATCTTATTCAATGTTTCCACACTTTGCATGTCATCTTCTATCGTTGTTTCTATTGACTGGTTTTCATCACTCATTATTTCTTTCATTGTTTCTATATTCAATTTTATTTCATTTTTGCGGGTTGCCTAATGTTCCTTTCCTCACAATTTTGTAATATTAACTTGATTTCAGCCTTTTGCTGGTCTAATTTATTCTTCACCCCATTTATTTGTTGTTGAATGGTCTCCTTTAATTCCTCGTTATTTTGTTTTAATAAATGTTCATTATCTAGTCTCATTTGTTTAAAATTTTCGTTGGTTTTATTATTCCCTTCAATTATAATTCTCATTATCTCCTGGAAATTTGCATCCATTGGTTGGTTTGGTTTCTTTGGTTGGTCCCCTTGGGCATCCTCTACTATTATTTCCATTTCAGTTTCTTCCTCTTCAACACTATTACTCCTTAATTCATATCGTTGCTCTAGTTTGTTAGCCATTTTACTACATTGAACTTAATTTAATTACAAGGAGATTTTTATACTAATTAAATTTAACAAAATTGTGTTATTTGGTGCTGGTTTAAAGAAAATCTTTGCTTTCACGTATGGGCACCATTTTTTATTGGTTTATTTTTTTTTACAGGTATTGTAATAAAGATCTGTTCCTACTGTTATTATATTTTTTTATTTACCAGTACATGTAAAGAAACTCTTTTTCTCAGGGTTAATGATTATTAAGTTATTTTATCGTATTTACGATTATATCTATTAATTTATTTTCTTTAAACCAACCCAGATTCAGTTAATGGCTGGTACTTTGGTAATTAACCATGTAAAAAATAACTAACGTATTAGTGTAACTTAACCGTCTCTGAATTCTTCTAGCTGCCACGGGTTCACTTCTGGTTGTTGTTTACCTTTCTTCAACAGCAATATTCAGCTTGGCAATCTGTTTCTTCACACGAATCTCTTATTGCTCTTACCACTGGATACCGCTCTCCAAGATTACTGCAACACCGATGTCTCCTTTGAACACTTAATTATTCGTTAGGGCCACTGAAACTCTTCTCCACTCCAAGATTTTCCTCTTCTGTCGTCGTTCTATTCAGGATATTGTTATATTTTTTGTATTTTTATTTATTTATTCGATATTATAATCAAACTCTGGAATCACTATTCAAAATCCTTTGCTTTATTTTCTTTTCCAAGTTACATTACTTTTATGATGTACAACAGTTATTATAATTTAATATTCTTAATGTGACTCTGATTGAATTAAAAATTAGACTCTATTTACATAATTCCCCTGTTTCATCTTTATAGTATTCAATATTAAATTAGACTACTCATGTTACTTTCCTTAGATATAAATTTAGACTCCTTTTACATAATTCCTCTCTTTCATCTTTATAGTATTTGGTATTAAATTAGACTAATACATTTTTTCTTCATCACTCTCCAAAACAATCTCTAACAATTTACATATTTGCCACATTGATAATTCTCTACCTTCGTTACATCTTTTTATCATATATCTCTTAAAAACTTATATAACTTTTCTACTTCTTATTAAATATATTTATTTTATTTCTAATATTCTAAATTCTAGTTTGTATTTATAATATGATCATTCTCTTACTATTTCCTCTTATTATAATATTCATTTCAAATTTCATATATTCTTTTCATAACATATATCTTTATACTGTTTTATCTCATTTAGGCATCTACCTCTATGTTGATGGGTGAGTCGATACAATGATTTTGTTTACATTTTCAAACATATGTTCAAATTCTAATAAATTTATATATTTTTTCTTTTAAAATTTATTATTTTCCTCTTATGTACTGTGTTGCATTTTAACAGCAGTACATAATACCTTCTCTTATTTCATAATCTCAGATACAACTTGATGTGAGATTATGAAATAATTAATTTCTTATCACAAACATGGTCGAACATTAATATTGAAAACATATGATTAATTCGCTAATTGTATATCACAAAATTCATTTCATAAATTGGTTTTTTCTTTTATTAACATAACAAGTATGGTTCATCACTATCAAAAATCACCATATCTTACACATTCATTTATGGCTTAAAATAACATTAATCAAACCAACAGGTTTTACATAAAAAATAATAAGTATAAAATAACAATTGTGCCTAGTTTCATGGCTAAAAAACTCCAAAACATGACTAAACATTCTCTCTCTTTCGGACCTCACCTTTCCCAATCCGGGGCATACATTTCATGTGTTCTTATTTTCAGATTTTTTTTTTTTTTTTTTTAATCAGTATATATTTCCTACATCTCCTATCACTATTTGATAATGGTCCACAAATGTCAATAAAACTTGCTCTAACGCTCTCACTGCTTGATGATTTATCCACCTTCCCTCATATCTGACATTGGCTACCTTGAATTTTTTTCAAATATCATATATTAACTTAGCACTTAAAACTTGATGTCGATTCTTCATACACTTTGGGTTATTCTATCATTTATTTGGTTACTTTTAATTATATTCCTGTTTTCATGTTGGAACACTTAATTTCTTCTTACTTTTCACACCTTGAGTCATATTGTCATATTTATTTTTTATTTCTTTACCTCATTATTTGTATCATCCCTAAAATACCATAATTCCCTAACATTAAATACTACACATGGGTTCAGATTCGGAGAGGCACTCTTGGCTTCCATTACTCCGCCGTTTTCCCTAAATATATCATCTGAGATCAGAGGAACTTCATCTCTGTCCAGGAAAAAATAAAAGTTGCACTATCACAACACAATACATATAATTATTACCTATAAGCTAGCTCCTTCGCTTCAAAATTATATTCAAGGGATTGTTACATGATTTCTTTGAGTTCTCTTCACATTTTTATTCCATTACTGTTTCACTTCTGGTGTTTTATCAATTCAATTAATAGTCTATCATTCACAGGTAACTGGTTAACATTATTCGACATACATGTTGGATTATTCCCATCTTGGTGTTGTCAATCTATGATATTTTAGATTCTATCTTTATCTTCATTTTTTTATTTATTTATTCCCCTTTAATTATGCAGTTAAGTACTGAATTTCATCATTATCGTAAGTTGTATTTGTCTATTCTTTCTTCATCTAATTCATTTCTACCCTTCTTAAATAGTAACTAGTCTTAATTGTTCTTATCATTGTTATTATACTGATTAAAATGGTTATTCAAATAATTATTATGGTTATTAACTGTCTTTCTCTTCTTAGTTGATTCAAAAATAATTTCTCTTAACTATCCGGTAAGATGTTCTTACTTATTTTAGAATTTGGTGGGTTATTTCATCTTAATTCATAATAACTTTCATATTATGTCGTTTGTATTAATAATTAATCTAATCTTTGTTCAATTAGTTTGCTTTGGTCCATACCCAGAAAATCAGTCCCTTCTTTCCAATTTTTCATATTTAGTTCATCCGTTGTCAAATACGTAAGTTGTCCTTGTTGCACGGATTATTATTAAAGTGTCCATAATGATTTCTGTTTTTATTAAATACCTCTCTGTCACCCTGTACTCCCCTTCTTTTGATACTACGTGTTCATCTCTACCTATGCCTACAACAGTCACTTTCCTATTTATTTTATTGAACAGGTATTTTAATAGTATTTGAATTATTGATGGCATTACTGACAGTTTGCTACACATTTCTATTTCTGTGATATTTAATTTACCTATAGACTTTCTGACGTTTTTTCTCACTATTTGATTGTGATTCCCTTTGAAATATTCTATTGAGTTCCTTTTATTATCTTTAAAATTATTTATTCTTCTGTAGTTAGTACTTAGGATGTTAAGTACATTAATCAGTCCATTATTCATCATCTCCAATTCTTCTCGTATATTTTTAATTTTCTTAGGATGTGTTATTCTTCTTTCTTCTGTTTTCTTAATTATTTGCTTTTTTATTCCATTATATTCTATTTTATGACTTACTTGCTCCCTATTTTGATCGTTTGGTATTATTACTATCTCCGTTTTGTTGTCATTTATTACTTCTTCCGTTATCTTATTCAATGTTTCCACACTTTGCATGTCATCTTCTATCGTTGTTTCTATTGACTGGTTTTCATCACTCATTATTTCTTTCATTGTTTCTATATATCAATTTTATTTCATTTTTGCGGGTTGCCTAATGTTCCTTTCCTCACAATTTTGTAATATTAACTTGATTTCAGCCTTTTGCTGGTCTAATTTATTCTTCACCCCATTTATTTGTTGTTGAATGGTCTCCTTTAATTCCTCGTTATTTTGTTTTAATAAATTTTCATTATCTAGTCTCATTTGTTTAAAATTTTCGTTGGTTTTATTATTCCCTTCAATTATAATTCTCATTATCTCCTGGAAATTTGCATCCATTGGTTGGTTTGGTTTCTTTGGTTGGTCCCCTTGGGCATCCTCTACTATTATTTCCATTTCAGTTTCTTCCTCTTCAACACTATTACTCCTTAATTCCTATCGTTGCTCTAGTTTGTTAGCCATTTTACTACATTGAACTTAATTTAATTACAAGGAGATTTTTATACTAATTAAATTTAACAAAATTGTGTTATTTGGTGCTGGTTTAAAGAAAATCTTTGCTTTCACGTATGGGCACCATTTTTTATTGGTTTATTTTTTTTTACAGGTATTGTAATAAAGATCTGTACCTACTGTTATTATATTTTTTTATTTACCAGTACATGTAAAGAAACTCTTTTTCTCAGGGTTAATGATTATTAAGTTATTTTATCGTATTTACGATTATATCTATTAATTTATTTTCTTTAAACCAACCCAGATTCAGTTAATGGCTAGTACTTTGGTAATTAACCATGTAAAAAATAACTAACGTATTAGTGTAACTTAACCGTCTCTGAATTCTTCTAGCTGCCACGGGTTCACTTCTGGTTGTTGTTTACCTTTCTTCAACAGCAATATTCAGCTTGGCAATCTGTTTCTTCACACGAATCTCTTATTGCTCTTACCACTGGATACCGCTCTCCAAGATTACTGCAACACCGATGTCTCCTTTGAACACTTAATTATTCGTTAGGGCCACTGAAACTCTTCTCCACTCCAAGATTTTCCTCTTCTGTCGTCGTTCTATTCAGGATATTGTTATATTTTTTGTATTTTTATTTATTTATTCGATATTATAATCAAACTCTGGAATCACTATTCAAAATCCTTTGCTTTATTTTCTTTTCCAAGTTACATTACTTTTATGATGTACAACAGTTATTATAATTTAATATTCTTAATGTGACTCTGATTGAATTAAAAATTAGACTCTATTTACATAATTCCCCTGTTTCATCTTTATAGTATTCAATATTAAATTAGACTACTTTGTTACTTTCCTTAGATATAAATTTAGACTCCTTTTACATAATTCCTCTCTTTCATCTTTATAGTATTTGGTATTACATTAGACTAATACATTTTTTCATCATCACTCTCCAAAACAATCTCTAACAATTTACATATTTGCCACATTGATAATTCTCTACCTTCGTTACATCTTTTTATCATATATCTCTTAAAAACTTATATAACTTTTCTACTTCTTATTAAATATATTTATTTTATTTCTAATATTCTAAATTCTAGTTTGTATTTATAATATGATCATTCTCTTACTATTTCCTCTTATTATAATATTCATTTCAAATTTCATATATTCTTTTCATAACATATATCTTTATACTGTTTTATCTCATATAGTGTAATATAATAATTATTACAAATATAAAAATAAATAAAAATAGAAATAGAATAATAGAAATTCGGATATATTGCGTGTCGATTGATGTGTTGATAATGGTTTGTGCTCTCCTTTTAGCCCCACTAGTTAGGCTAGTCAATTTGTAGTATAATTTCAAATGTAATAATAAATAAAATATAAAGATATTGATGATAAGAATTGTGTATGTTGGCTGGATCTCGGTATTGAACTCCCCGATGATATAGCTCCACTTTGAAATCACCAAATACAAAGAATAGATTTAATATAAATATGTTATAACTGTGTGTGATTGATTGATAAATGACAAATAAATCACACTTTAAAAATTGTGCAATTATTTTTTCTGGTTCTTGTATTGAGTTTAACTGAATTATTTAATTTAATTAATCAATAATTAATTAATTAATTGAGTTTGTAATTTCCTTCTATATCTATTCTCTCACTGTAAATTATGTTTCTGTTTAATAAAAAATAATAGTAACATTAATTATGGAAATAAAAACAATGCTGGTAACTGAGTAATGATTTGCGTTTATTAACATTCAAAATTATGCGCCAGTCAAACTGCGCATGTCCCAGGCACTGGCTAATATTCGCTACAGTCGGTAGTGAGAAAAATCAACAAATATATTTTTTACAAGTTTAAATTTGTGGTTCTTTTAACGAGTCGAAATGGTCAGAGGGCAAGGAACAAGATACATTTAACAGGTATTCTTAAACTAAATGTTAATATCTGAAATAGAACAAAATTATTATTACAATTGTCAATTAGAAAAAAATTAAATTTGCGAACCAAGTCGAAGAAATGACGTCACTCCCCTCCAGCAGGCACTGCATCGTCTTTATGAGAAATCCAGTAATGGCCGCCGTCTACTCGATTTTAACTGCTACGTTGCTGTTGGAATTGAATGATCTTCTCCCACAGAAATAAAACGATGTTCCCTTTTCTGCGAAGTGGTGTTGGTCCAGGAATATAGTGTGGAATGTCCTCTCGTCGTCTGCGATGTCGATTTCTGGATGGATTTCTTGTGTAGTGTCCGGTGTTCAAATATGTGTGTTGGTTTTCTGTGAATTTGGTCCAAAAATTGTTCAAAATGGCTGTCGATTTCTTGTGTTGAGTTTTATGGTGTTATTACTGTGTTTTGGAAGTTTGTGAAGTGTTAGAAATTGATAGTTAAGGTTATTTCACTTTTTAGATCATCTCCGTTACATGCCACATAACCACACTTGGTTTTATTACAAATTATTTTGTTTTCAATACTCCGCTAACACATTTCCAACTATTCCGCTTTACGATTAACAATAGACTAATAGACGCAACGTCGTCGTTTTAGGGCAATTTGTGCTATGTCTTTTTCCTCTTCATATTGTTTAACTATAAAAATATCTGTCTAAGACTTGTTTCACCATCTAACTATACATAATAAGTTTTCTTATTTTTTACTGTATTTCAAATATTTCTTAATTTTACATAAATCTAACTGTTCAGTAATATTGATTATTTAATTTTACATCTTTTGATATATAGCTGGGTTTGTTTCAAGCTCATTTAATCCCAAAAATTACAATTTTATATAATGATTGTATGCCTCATATTTTGTACAAATTCAGTGTTTTAAAGGTTTTTATTTGTTTTTTTCTTATAATATTTCCATGGAATATACTTAATAACTCCGTAATTACTTTGTTGTTAATAATTTGGTTGTTAAAACATTTCAATATTGATTAATTTACTGTTTAGTCTGATTTGATTACTATCATAGGCCTATCATTATCTGTTTCCAAAAGAAGTTAATTTCCTTTCTTTTGTCATTCTATTTGCTATTAACTGTATCTGTATTAATTATATTTTCAATTTCTGTATTATATGTATTGAATTCTATTCCTATTACATAGATTGATTCTTTGATAGATAATTTTTTGGTTTATAGGCCATTCTGTGTTTACTAAAATGGTGTCTTGGCTGGTCTGTTTGTACATTATACATGGTTTACTGTTTTGAATACAATTATTACATTTTTATGTCCTACTTGCCTCTCTGACTTACACAATGGAAAATTAAATGACATGATTTTAAAATACAATAGAATATCTTGTATCTACTAAACTTTCTTTATACTAATAACATCATTGAACCATAACATGAACATCTTATGCCTAATTTTCTCTATATCACCTAATTTTAACAAAAACATTTTATCCCTATTATTTTTAACTGTATCATCAAATGATAACAAAATATCTTATCCTTATTATTACCTAGACATAATTTAATTTGAAAAGATAAAAAACTCCTATTACTAGTAATACTGTCAGTCATTAACTGTCTTTTGTATTTATGTTTCTTTTGAAAACAATTCAACTGTGATTAAAAAACATCTTGTACCTATTATCACCTTATATCTAAAATATTATCTAATTAACAATAAATAACAAACATCTTATTATTAGTTATACCCTCAGTTATGAACTGTCCTCTGGTATTTGTTCTTCTCACAATTTACTTAACTGTAATTAAAGAAAACATTTTATTGGTAATAGTATTTCTTATATCTAATTTAAAAAACTCTTATTACTGATAATGTTGTCAGTCCTTAGACTGTCTTTGATTCCAATGGTTTTACTAGTATTATTCTACACTCATGGTAGTCTTTTTATAATATTTACACTTCATTGAATATCTTTTCATCGATTTTTTAGCTATGTTTCTCACTATACTCACTGTAGTTTCTTATTTTTGTTACCTCACTTCACTTTATTGGGTTCTACACTATGGTAGTCTTTTCAGTGGGTTCTACACTATGGTAGTCTCTTTTGATATATTTTTTAACATATTACTCTTACAACTAGTATACAATTTGTGTTTTCTGGGATTGTATCTTGTAACTTGTTTGGGTCTACATATATCAGTTTTAATTTTGTTTCATGGTATGTATTACATGACTAACATTTTGTTTTGGCATATCGCTTCCTGGTTCTGGTCTCTTTGTTGGGAATCTTGATGTGTTTTGTCTCTTCTTCATATCACATTAGTAGTTTCTGGTCTTGTGCTTTCTCTGCCTCGTGACCTTATTATTATTGTTCCCTTATTAAAATGGTTTCATGACAAATTATTTCCTTTTTTATGGTCCTTCCCTTTTTGTACTGCTTCCCCAATCTACTGGGTATACTGCTGGTTTAACTGGTTTTTACATAGTAGGTTATTTTAATCAATGGTTTTCTTTGTTATTTTCCATTTTCATTAACACTTTATAGACTTAATATACAGTTTCTAGTGTAATCCTTAAAACAATTTATTCTTCTCACTCACTATGGAACTTTTTCCTTTATTTAGGTTGCATTAATTCAAATGTTTAGTGTGATAATTTTGTTATGTTACAATAGGCATCTACCTCTATGTTGATGGGTGAGTCGATACAATGATTTTGTTCACATTTTCAAACATATGTTCAAATTCTAATAAATTTATATATTTTTTCTTTTAAAATTTATTATTTTCCTCTTATGTACTGTGTTGCATTTTAACAGCAGTACATAATACCTTCCCTTATTTCATAATCTCAGATACAACTTGATGTGAGATTCTGAAATAATTAATTTCTTATCACAAACATGGTCGAACATTAACATTGAAAACATATGATTAATTCGCTAATTGTATATCACAAAATTCATTTCATAAATTGGTTTTTTCTTTTATTAACATAACAAGTATGGTTCATCACTACCAAGAATCACCATATCTTACACATTCATTTATGGCTTAAAATAACATTAATCAAACCGACAGGTTTTACATCAAAAATAATAAGTATAAAATAACAATTGTGCCTAGTTTCATGGCTAAAAAACTCCAAAACATGACTAAACATTCTCTCTCTTTCGGACCTCACCTTTCCCAATCCGGGGAATACATTTCATGTGTTCTTAATTTCAGAATTATTTTCTTTTTTTTATTTTTTATTTATTTTTTTTTTATTATTTTTTTTTTTTATAATTAGTATATATTTCCTACATCTCCTATCACTATTTGATAATGGTCCACAAATGTCAATAAAACTTGCTCTAACGCTCTCAGTGCTTGATGATTTATCCACCTTCCCTCATATCTGACATTGGCTACCTTGACTTTTTTTTCAAATATCATATATTAACTTAGCACTTAAAACTTGATGTCGATTCTTCATACACTTTGGGTTATTCTATCATTTATTTGGTTACTTTTAATTATATTCCTGTTTTCATGTTGGAAAACTTAATTTCTTCTTACTTTTCACACCTTGAGTCATATTGTTATATTTATTTTTTATTTCTTTACCTCATTATTTGTATCATCCCTAAAATACCATAATTCCCTAACATTAAATACTACACATGGGTTCAGATTCGGAGGGGCACTCTAGGCTTCCATTACTCCGCCGTTTTCCCTAAATATATCATCTGAGATCAGAGGAACTTCATATCTGTCCAGGAAAAAATAAAAGTTGCACTATCACAACACAATACATATAATTATTACCTATAAGGAAGCTCCTTCACTACAAAATTATATTCAAGGGATTGTTACATGATTTCTTTGAATTCTCTTCACATTTTTATTCCATTACTGTTTCACTTCTGATGTTTTATCAATTCAATTAATATTCTATCATTCACAGGTAACTGGTTAACATTATTCGACATACATGTTGGATTATTCCCATCTTGGTGTTGTCAATCTATGATATTTTAGATTCTATCTTTATCTTCATTTTTTTATTGATTTTTCCCCTTTAATTATGCAGTTAAGTACTGAATTTCATCATTATCGTAAGTTGTATTTGTCTATTCTTTCTTCATCTAATTCATTTCTACCCTTCTTAAATAGTAACTAGTCTTAATTGTTCTTATCATTGTTATTATACTGATTAAAATGGTTATTCAAATAAATATTATGGTTATTAACTGTCTTTCTCTTCTTAGTTGATTTTAATGGTATTTTAATGGAAACAGGTATTTTAATGGTATTTGAATTATTGATGACATTACTGACAGTTTGCTACACATTTCTATTTCTGTGATATTTAATTTACCTATAGACTTTCTGACGTTTTTTCTCACTATTTGAATGTGATTTCCTTTGAAATATTCTATTGAGTTCCTTTTATTATCTTTAAAATTACTTGTTCTTCTGTAGTTAGTACTTAGGATGTTAAGTACATTAATCAGTCCATTATTCATCATCTCCAATTCTTCTCGTATATTTTTAATTTTCTTAGGATGTGTTATTCTTCTTTCTTCTGTTTTCTTAATTATTTGCTTTTTTTTCCATTATCTTCTATTTTATGACTTACTTGCTCCCTATTTTGATCGTTTGGTATTATTTCTATCTCCGTTTTGTTGTCATTTATTACTTCTTCCGTTATCTTATTCAATGTTTCCACACTTTGCATGTCATCTTCTATCGTTGTTTCTATTGACTGGTTTTCATCACTCATTATTTCTTTCATTGTTTCTATATTCAATTTTATTTCATTTTTGCGGGTTGCCTAATGTTTCTTTCCTCACAATTTTGTAATATTAACTTGATTTCAGCCTTTTGCTGGTCTAATTTATTCTTCACCCCATTTATTTGTTGTTGAATGGTCTCCTTTAATTCCTCGTTATTTTGTTTTAATAAATGTTCATTATCTAGTCTCATTTGTTTAAAATTTTCGTTGGTTTTATTATTCCCTTCCATTATAATTCTCATTATCTCCTGGAAATTTGCATCCATTGGTTGGTTTGGTTTCTTTGGTTGGTCCCCTTGGGCATCCTCTACTATTATTTCCATTTCAGTTTCTTCCTCTTCAACACTATTACTCCTTAATTCATATCGTTGCTCTAGTTTGTTAGCCATTTTACTATATTGAACTTAATTTAATTACAAGGAGATTTTTATACTAATTAAATATAACAAAATTGTGTTATTTGGTGCTGGTTTAAAAAAAATCTTTGCTTTCACGTATGGGCACCATTTTTTATTGGTTTATTTTTTTTTTACAGGTATTGTAATAAAGATCTGTACCTACTGTTATTATATTTTTTTATTTACCAGTACATGTAAAGAAACTCTTTTTCTCAGGATTAATGATTATTAAGTTATTTTATCGTATTTACGATTATATCTATTAATTTCTTTTCTTTAAACCAACCCAGATTCAGTTAATGGCTAGTACTTTGGTAATTAACCATGTAAAAAATAACTAACGTATTAGTGTAACTTAACCGTCTCTGAATTCTTCTAGCTGCCACGGGTTCACTTCTGGTTGTTGTTTACCTTTCTTCAACAGCAATATTCAGCTTGGCAATCTGTTTCTTCACACGAATCTCTTATTGCTCTTACCGCTGGATACCGCTCTCCAAGATTACTGCAACACCGATGTCTCCTTTGAACACTTAATTATTCGTTAGGGTCACTGAAACTCTTCTCCACTCCAAGATTTTCCTCTTCTGCCGTCGTTCTATTCAGGATATTGTTATATTTTTTGTATTTTTATTTATTTATTCGATATTATAATCAAACTCTGGAATCACTATTCAAAATCCTTTGCTTTATTTTCTTTTCCAAGTTACATTACTTTTATGATGTACAACAGTTATTATAATTTAATATTCTTAATGTGACTCTGATTGAATTAAAAATTAGACTCTATTTACATAATTCCCCTGTTTCATCTTTATAGTATTCAATATTAAATTAGACTACTCATGTTACTTTCCTTAGATATAAATTTAGACTCCTTTTACATAATTCCTCTCTTTCATCTTTATAGTATTTGGTATTAAATTAGACTAACACATTTTTTCTTCATCACTCTCCAAAACAATCTCTAACAATTTACATATTTGCCACATTGATAATTCTCTACCTTCGTTACATCTTTTTATCATATATCTCTTAAAAACTTATATAACTTTTCTACTTCTTATTAAATATATTTATTTTATTTCTAATATTCTAAATTCTAGTTTGTATTTATAATATGATCATTCTCTTACTATTTCCTCTTATTATAATATTCATTTCAAATTTCATATATTCTTTTCATAACATATATCTTTATACTGTTTTATCTCATATAGGCATCTACCTCTATGTTGATGGGTGAGTCAATACAATGATTTTGTTTACATTTTCAAACATATGTTCAAACTCTAATAAATTTATATATTTTTTCTTTTAAAATTTATTATTTTCCTCTTATGTACTGTGTTGCATTTTAACAGCAGTACATAATACCTTCCCTTATTTCATAATCTCAGATACAACTTGATGTGAGATTTTGAAATAATTAATTTCTTATCACAAACATGGTCGAACATTAATATTGAAAACATGTGATTAATTCGCTAATTGTATATCACAAAATTCATTTCATAAATTGGTTTTTTCTTTTATTAACATAACAAGTATGGTTCATCACTATCAAGAATCACCATATCTTACACGTTCATTTATGGCTTAAAATAACATTAATCAAACCAACAGGTTTTACATCAAAAATAATAAGTATAAAATAACAATTGTGCCTAGTTTCATGGCTAAAAAACTCCAAAACATGACTAAAAATTCTCTCTCTTTCGGACCTCACCTTTCCCAATCCGGGGCATACATTTCATGTGTTCTTAATTTTAGAATTTTTTTTTTTTTTTTTTTTTTTTTATTATAATATGGGTATCAGCTTTAATGATGTGATATGCTTTGTAAACCTAATAGCTGTCCATGATAATCAGTATATATTTCCTACATCTCCTATCACTATTTGATAATGGTCCACAAATGTCAATAAAACTTGCTCTAACGCTCTCAGTGCTTGATGATTTATCCACCTTCCATCATATCTGACATTGGCTACCTTAACTTTTTTCAAATATCATATATTAACTTAGCACTTAAAACTTGATGTCGATTCTTCATACACTTTGGGATATTCTATCATTTATTTGGTTACTTTTAATTATATTCCTGTTTTCATGTTGGAACACTTAATTTCTTCTTACTTTTCACACCTTGAGTCATATTGTCATATTTATTTTTTATTTCTTTACCTCATTATTTGTATCATCCCTAAAATACCATAATTCCCTAACATTAAATACTACACATGGGTTCAGATTCGGAGGGGCACTCTTGGCTTCCATTACTCCGCCGTTTTCCCTAAATATATCATCTGAGATCAGAGGAACTTCATCTCTGTCCAGGAAAAAATAAAAGTTGCACTATCACAACACAATACATATAATTATTACCTATAAGGTAGCTCCTTCGCTACAAAATTATATTCAAGGGATTGTTACATGATTTCTTTGAGTTCTCTTCACATTTTTATTCCATTACTGTTTCACTTCTGGTGTTTTATCACTTCAATTATTATTCTATCATTCACAGGTAACTGGTTAACATTATTCGACATACATGTTGGATTATTCCCATCTTCGTGTTGTCAATCTATAATATTTTAGATTCTATCTTCATCTTCATTTTTTTATTTATTTATTCCCCTTTAATTATGCAGTTAAGTACTGAATTTCATCATTATCGTAAGTTGTATTTGTCTATTCTTTCTTCATCTAATTCATTTCTACCCTTCTTAAATAGTAACTAGTCTTAATTGTTCTTATCATTGTTATTATACTGATTAAAATGGTTATTCAAATAATTATTATGGTTAATAACTGTCTTTCTCTTCTTAGTTGATTCAAAAATAATTTCTCTTAACTATCCGGTAAGATGTTCTTACTTATTTTAGAATTTGGTGGGTTATTTCATCTTAATTCATAATAACTTTCATATTATGTTGTTTGTATTAATAATTAATCTAATCTTTGTTCAATTAGTTTGCTTTGGTCCATACCCAGAAAATCAGTCCCTTCTTTCCATATTTTTCATATTTAGTTCATCCGTTGTCAAATTCGTAAGTTGTCCTTGTTGCACGGATTATTATTAAAGTGTCCATAATGATTTCTGTTTTTATTAAATACCTCTCTGTCACCCTGTACTCCCCTTCTTTTGATACTACATGTTCATCTCTACCTATGCCTACATCAGTCACTTTCCTATTTATTTTATTGAACACGTATTTTAATGGTATTTGAATTATTGATGACATTACTGACAGTTTGCTACACATTTCTATTTGTGTGATATTTAATTTACCTATAGACTTTCTGACCTATTTTCTCACTATTTGATTGTGATTCCCTTTGAAATATTCTATTGAGTTCATTTTATTATCTTTAAAATTACTTACTCGTCTGTAGTTAGTACTTACAATGATAAGTACATTAATCAGTCCATTATTCATCATCTCCAATTCTTCTCGTATATTTTTAATTTTCTTAGGATGTGTTATTATTCTTTCTTCTGTTTTCTTAATTATTTGCTTCTTTATTCCATTATCTTCTATTTTATGACTTACTTGCTCCCTATTTTGATCGTTTGGTATTATTTCTATCTCCGTTTTGTTGTCATTTATTACTTCTTCCGTATCTTATTCAATGTTTCCACACTTTGCATGTCATCTTCTATCGTTGTTTCTATTGACTGGTTTTCATCACTCATTATTTCTTTCATTGTTTCTATATTCAATTTTATTTCATTTTTGCGGGTTGCCTAATGTTCCTTTCCTCACAATTTTGTAATATTAACTTGATTTCAGGCTTTTGCTGGTCTAATTTATTCTTCACCCCATTTATTTGTTGTTGAATGGTCTCCTTTAATTCCTCATTATTTTGTTTTAATAAATTTTCATTATCTAGTCTCATTTGTTTAAAATTTTCGTTGGTTTTATTATTCCCTTCCATTATAATTCTAATCATCTCCTGGAAATTTGCATCCATTGGTTGGTTTGGTTTCTTTGGTTGGTCCCCTTGGGCATCCTCTACTATTATTTCCATTTCAGTTTCTTCCTCTTCAACACTATTACTCCTTAATTCATATCGTTGCTCTAGTTTGTTAGCCATTTTACAATATTGAACTTAATTTAATTACAAGGAGATTTTTATACTAATTAAATTTAACAAAATTGTGTTATTTGGTGCTGGTTTAAAGAAAATCTTTGCTTTCACGTATGGGCACCATTTTTTATTGGTTTATTTTTTTTTTACAGATATTGTAATAAAGATCTGTACCTACTGTTATTATATTTTTTTATTTACCAGTACATGTAAAGAAACTCTTTTTCTCAGGGTTAATGATTATTAAGTTATTTTATCGTATTTACGATTATATCTATTAATTTCTTTTCTTTAAACCAACCCAGATTCAGTTAATGGCTAGTACTTTGGTAATTAACCATGTAAAAAATAACTAACGTATTAGTGTAACTTAACCGTCTCTGAATTCTTCTAGCTGCCACGGATTCACTTCTGGTTGTTCAACAGCAATATTCAGCTTGGCAATCTGTTTCTTCACACGAATCCCTTATTGCTCTTACCGCTGGATACCGCTCTCCAAGATTACTGCAACACCGATGTCTCCTTTGAACACTTAATTATTCGTTAGGGCCACTGAAACTCTTCTCCACTCCAAGATTTTCCTCTTCTGTCGTCGTTCTATTCAGGATATTGTTATATTTTTTGTATTTTTATTTATTTATTCGATATTATAATCAAACTCTGGACTCACTATTCAAAATCCTTTTCTTTATTTTCTTTTCCAAGTTACATTACTTTTATGATGTACAACAGTTATTATAATTTAATATTCTTAATGTGACTCTGATTGAATTAAAAATTAGACTCTATTTACATAATTCCCCTGTTTCATCTTTATAGTACTCAATATTAAATTAGACTACTCATGTTACTTTCCTTAGATATAAATTTAGACTCCTTTTACATAATTCCTCTCTTTCATCTTTATAGTATTTGGTATTAAATTAGACTAATACATTTTTTCTTCATCACTCTCCAAAACAATCTCTAACAATTTACATATTTGCCACATTGATAATTCTCTACCTTCGTTACATCTTTTTATCATATATCTCTTAAAAACTTATATAACTTTTCTACTTCTTATTAAATATATTTATTTTATTTCTAATATTCTAAATTCTAGTTTGTATTTATAATATGATCATTCTCTTACTATTTCCTCTTATTATAATATTCATTTCAAATTTCATATATTCTTTTCATAACATATATCTTTATACTGTTTTATCTCATATAGGCATCTACCTCTATGTTGATGGGTGAGTCGATACAATGTTTTTGTTTACATTTTCAAACATATGTTCAAATTCTAATAAATTTATATATTTTTTCTTTTAAAATTTATTATTTTCCTCTTATGTACTGTGTTGCATTTTAACAGCAGTACATAATACCTTCCCTTATTTCATAATCTCAGATACAACTTGATGTGAGATTTTGAAATAAATTAATTTCTTATCACAAACATGGTCGAACATTAATATTGAAAACATATGATTAATTCGCTAATTGTATATCACAAAATTCATTTCATAAATTGGTTTTTTCTTTTATTAACATAACAAGTATGGTTCATCACTATCAAGAATCACCATATCTTACACATTCATTTATGGCTTAAAATAACATTAATCAAACCAACAGGTTTTACATAAAAAATAATAAGTATAAAATAACAATTGTGCCTAGTTTCATGGCTAAAAAACTCCAAAACATGACTAAACATTCTCTCTCTTTCGGACCTCACCTTTCCCAATCCGGGGCATACATTTCATGTGTTCTTAATTTCAGAATTTTTTTTTTTTATTATAATATGGGTATCAGCTTTAATGATGTGATATGCTTTGTAAACCTAATAGCTGTCCATGATAATCAGTATATATTTCCTACATCTCCTATCACTATTTGATAATGGTCCACAAATGTCAATAAAACTTGCTCTAACGCTCTCAGTGCTTGATGATTTATCCACCTTCCCTCATATCTGACATTGGCTACCTTGACTTTTTTTTCAAATATCATATATTAACTTAGCACTTAAAACTTGATGTCGATTCTTCATACACTTTGGGTTATTCTATCATTTATTTGGTTACTTTTAATTATATTCCTGTTTTCATGTTGGAACACTTAATTTCTTCTTACTTTTCATACCTTGAGTCATATTGTCATATTTATTTTTTATTTCTTTACCTCATTATTTGTATCATCCCTAAAATACCATAATTCCCTAACATTAAATACTACACATGGGTTCAGATTCGGAGGGGCACTCTTGGCTTCCATTACTCCGCCGTTTTCCCTAAATATATCATCTGAGATCAGAGGAACTTTATCTCTGTCCAGGAAAAAATAAAAGTTGCACTATCACAATACAATACATATAATTATTACCTATAAGGTAGCTCCTTCGCTACAAAATTATATTCAAGGGATTGTTACATGATTTCTTTGAGTTCTCTTCACATTTTTATTCCATTACTGTTTCACTTCTGGTGTTTTATCACTTCAAGTAATATTCTATCATTCAGAGGTAACTGGTTAACATTATTCGACATACATGTTGGATTATTCCCATCTTGGTGTTGTCAATCTATGATATTTTAGATTCTATCTTCATCTTCATTTTTTTATTTATTTATTCCCCTTTAATTATGCAGTTAAGTACTGAATTTCATCATTATCGTAAGTTGTATTTGTCTATTCTTTCTTCATCTAATTGATTTCTACCCTTCTTAAATAGTAACTAGTCTTAATTGTTCTTATTATTGTTATTATACTGATTAAAATGGTTATTCAAATAATTATTATGGTTATTAACTGTCTTTCTCTTCTTAGTTGATTCAAAAATAATTTCTCTTAACTATCCGGTAAGATGTTCTTACTTATTTTAGAATTTGGTGGGTTATTTCATCTTAATTCATAATAACTTTCATATTATGTCGTTTGTATTAATAATTAATCTAATCTTTGTTCAATTAGTTTGCTTTGGTCCATACCCAGAAAATCAGTCCCTTCTTTCCATATTTTTCATATTTAGTTCATCCGTTGTCAAATACGTAAGTTGTCCTTGTTGCACGGATTATTATGAAAGTGTCCATAATGATTTCTGTTTTTATTAAATACCTCTCTGTCACCCTGTACTCCCCTTCTTTTGATACTACATGTTCATCTCTACCTATGCCTACATCAGTCACTTTCCTATTTATTTTATTGAACATGTATTCTAATGGTATTTGAATTATTCATGAAATTACTGACAGTTTGCTACACATTTCTATTTCTGTGATATTTAATTTACCTATAGACTTTCTGACGTTTTTTCTCACTATTTGATTGTGATTCCCTTTGAAATATTCTATTGAGTTCCTTTTATTATCTTTAAAATTACTTACTCTTCTGTAGTTAGTACTTACGATGTTAAGTACATGAATCAGTCCATTATTCATCATCTCCAATTCTTCTCGTATATTTTTAATTTTCTTAGGATGTGTTATTCTTCTTTCTTCTGTTTTCTTAATTATTTGCTTCTTTATTCCATTATCTTCTATTTTATGACTTACTTGCTCCCTATTTTGATCGTTTGGTATTATTTCTATCTCCGTTTTGTTGTCATTTATTACTTCTTCCGTTATCTTATTCAATGTTTCCACACTTTGCATGTCATCTTCTATCGTTGTTTCTATTGACTGGTTTTCATCACTCATTATTTCTTTCATTGTTTCTATATTCAATTATATTTCATTTTTGCGGGTTGCCTAATGTTCCTTTCCTCACAATTTTGTAATATTAACTTGATTTCAGCCTTTTGCTGGTCTAATTTATTCTTCACCCCATTTATTTGTTGTTGAATGGTCTCCTTTAATTCCTCATTATTTTGTTTTAATAAATTTTCATTATCTAGTCTCATTTGTTTAAAATTTTCGTTGGTTTTATTATTCCCTTCCATTATAATTCTAATCATCTCCTGGAAATTTGCAACCATTGGTTGGTTTGGTTTCTTTGGTTGGTCCCCTTGGGCATCCTCTACTATTATTTCCATTTCAGTTTCTTCCTCTTCGACACTATTACTCCTTAATTCATATCGTTGCTTTAGTTTGTTAGCCATTTTACAATATTAAACTTAATTTAATTACAAGGAAATTTTTATACTAATTAAATTTAACAAAATTGTGTTATTTGGTGCTGGTTTAAAGAAAATCTTTGCTTTCACGTATGGGCACCATTTTTTATTGGTTTATTTTTTTTTTACAGATATTGTAATAAAGATCTGTACCTACTGTAATTATATTTTTTTCTTTACCAGTACATGTAAAGAAACTCTTTTTCCCAGGGTTAATGATTATTAAGTTATTTTATCGTATTTACGATTATATCTATTAATTTCTTTTCTTTAAACCAACCCAGATTCAGTTAATGGCTAGTACTTTGGTAATTAACCATGTAAAAAATAACTAACGTATTAGTGTAACTTAACCGTCTCTGAATTCTTCTAGCTGCCACGGATTCACTTCTGGTTGTTCAACAGCAATATTCAGCTTGGCAATCTGTTTCTTCACACGAATCCCTTATTGCTCTTACCGCTGGATACCGCTCTCCAAGATTACTGCAACACCGATGTCTCCTTTGAACCCTTAATTATTCGTTAGGGCCACTGAAACTCTTCTCCACTCCAAGATTTTCCTCTTATGTCGTCGTTCTATTCAGGATATTGTTATATTTTTTGTATTTTTATTTATTTATTCGATATTATAATAAAACTCTGGAATCACTATTCAGAATCCTTTTCTTTATTTTCTTTTCCAAGTTACATTACTTTTATGATGTACAACAGTTATTATAATTTAATATTCTTAATGTGACTCTGATTGAATTAAAAATTAGACTCTATTTACATAATTCCCCTGTTTCATCTTTATAGTACTTAATATTAAATTAGACTACTCATGTTACTTTCCTTAGATATAAATTTAGACTCCTTTTACATAATTCCTCTCTTTCATCTTTATAGTATTTGGTATTAAATTAGACTAATACATTTTTTCTTCATCACTCTCCAAAACAATCTCTAACAATTTACATATTTGCCACATTGATAATTCTCTACCTTCGTTACATCTTTTTATCATATATCTCTTAAAAACTTATATAACTTTTCTACTTCTTATTAAATATATTTATTTTATTTCTAATATTCTAAATTCTAGTTTGTATTTATAATATGATCATTCTCTTACTATTTCCTCTTATTATAATATTCATTTCAAATTTCACATATTCTTTTCATAACATATATCTTTATACTGTTTTATCTCATATAGGCATCTACCTCTATGTTGATGGGTGAGTCGATACAATGTTTTTGTTTACATTTTCAAACATATGTTCAAATTCTAATAAATTTATATATTTTTTCTTTTAAAATTTATTATTTTCCTCTTATGTACTGTGTTGCATTTTAACAGCAGTACATAATACCTTCCCTTATTTCATAATCTCAGATACAACTTGATTTGAGATTTTGAAATAATTACAAATAATATCACAAACATGGTCAAACATTAATATTGAAAACATATGATTAATTCGCTAATTGTATATCACAAAATTCATTTCATAAATTGGTTTTTTCTTTTATTAACATAACAAGTATGGTTCATCACTATCAAGAATCACCATATCTTACACATTCATTTATGGCTTAAAATAACATTAATCAAACCAACAGGTTTTACATCAAAAATAATAAGTATAAAATAACAATTGTGCCTAGTTTCATGGCTAAAAAACTCCAAAACATGACTAAACATTCTCTCTCTTTCGGACCTCACCTTTCCCAATCCGGGGCATACATTTCATGTGTTCTTAATTTCAGAATTATTTTCTATCTTTTTTTTTTTTTTTTTTTTTTTTTTTTTTTTTTTTTTTTTTTTTATAATATGGGTATCAGCTTTAATGATGTGATATGCTTTGTAAACCTAATAGCTGTCCATGATAATCAGTATATATTTCCTACATCTCCTATCACTATTTGATAATGGTCCACAAATGTCAATAAAACTTGCTCTAACGCTCTCAGTGCTTGATGATTTATCCACCTTCCCTCATATCTGACATTGGCTACCTTGACTTTTTTTTACTTCCATATTCCTTAAGGAATGGAAGTATGGTGATGGCAAAAAAAATCGTGTTCGAGATTATTGCAGATTCTGATTCTACTACACTCAAAACATGAAAAAAAGTCGTTTTCCGAAAAGTGTCTGTGTGTCTGTCTGTCTGTGTGTCTGTCTGTAGATTTTTTTTCTATGGCAAACGATAACTGCCGCAAATTCAAACAGAATCAAATAATATTTTGCATGCAGCCCTGATTTGCAGAGTACTCGCGACCTATTGTTTTTGGTGAAGATCGGTTGAGGGAAAGGGGTAATTTACCTGCAACGGTTTTTTTTTTAGCAAGGGTAATTTTGTTTGTTTGGCAAACGATAACAGCCGCAAATTCAAACAGAATCAAATAATGTTTCGCATACAGCTCTGAGTTGTAGAGTTCTCAAGATCTGTTGATTTTGGTGAAGATCGGTTAAGGGAAAGGGGTAGTTTACCTGTAACGTTTTATGTTTTAACAAGGGTATTTCCTATGGCAAACGATAACAGCCGCAAATTCAAACAGAATCAAAAGATTATTTGCATACAGCCCTAAATTGTAGAGTTCTCAAGACCTTTTGTTTTTGGTGAAGATCGGTTGAGGGAAAGGGGTAGTTCACCGGCAACGTTTTTTTAACAAGGGTATTTTCTATGGCAAACGATAACAGCCGCAAATTCAAACAGAATCAAAAAATGTTTTGTATACAGCCCTGATTTGTAGAGTACTCAAGACCGATTGTTTTTGATGAAGATCGGTTAAGGGGAAGGGGTAGTTTACCAGCAGCGTTTTTTTTTCAAGCGTATTTTCTATGGCAAACGATATCAGCCGCAAATTCAAACAGAATCAAATAATTTTTTGCATACGTCCCTGAATTGTTGAGGTCTCAATGACTTTCGAATTTGGTGAAGATCGGTTAAGGGGAAGGGGTAGTTTACCTGCAACATTTTACGTTTTAACAAGAGTAAAGTACTTGAAAATTTATTTAAACTTTTTGAAACAATGGTAATTGTTAAAAATAAAATAATTTTGTTGCCAGGCAATAAAATTATATTTTTTTCATTTTAATGTAATATAATATTTTTCATTTAATACAGCAATAAAAAGGCAGGTAAGACACAGCCTGGCTGTTTGGCTGAAAATGATTTTAAATATAAATCTTAGAATATGGAAGTCATGTATGGTTCTCCATACCGATATTTCAAATATCATATATTAACTTAGCACTTAAAACTTGATGTCGATTCTTCATACACTTTGGGTTATTCTATCATTTATTTGGTTACTTTTAATTATATTCCTGTTTTCATGTTGGAACACTTAATTTCTTCTTACTTTTCACACCTTGAGTCATATTGTCATATTTATTTTTTATTTCTTTACCTCATTATTTGTATCATCCCTAAAATACCATAATTCCCTAACATTAAATACTACACATGGGTTCAGATTCGGAGGGGCACTCTTGGCTTCCATTACTCCGCCGTTTTCCCTAAATATATCATCTGAGATCAGAGGAACTTCATCTCTGTCCAGGAAAAAATAAAAGTTGCACTATCACAACACAATACATATAATTATTACCTATAAGGTAGCTCCTTCGCTACAAAATTATATTCAAGTGATTGTTACATGATTTCTTTGAGTTCTCTTCACATTTTTATTCCATTACTGTTTCACTTCTGGTGTTTTATCACTTCAATTAATATTCTATCATTCACAGGTAACTGGTTAACATTACTCGACATACATGTTGGATTATTCCCATCTTGGTGTTGTCAATCTATGATATTTTAGATTCTATCTTCATCTTCATTTTTTTATTTATTTATTCCCCTTTAATTATGCAGTTAAGTACTGAATTTCATCATTATCGTAAGTTGCATTTGTCTATTCTTTCTTCATCTAATTAATTTCTACCCTTCTTAAATAGTAACTAGTCTTAATTGTTCTTATTATTGTTATTATACTGATTAAAATGGTTATTCAAATAATTATTATGGTTATTAACTGTCTTTCTCTTCTTAGTTGATTCAAAAATAATTTCTCTTAACTATCCGGTAAGATGTTCTTACTTATTTTAGAATTTGGTGGGTTATTTCATCTTAATTCATAATAACTTTCATATTATGTCGTTTGTATTAATAATTAATCTAATCTTTGTTCAATTAGTTTGCTTTGGTCCATACCCAGAAAATCAGTCCCTTCTTTCCATATTTTTCATATTTAGTTCATCCGTTGTCAAATACGTAAGTTGTCCTTGTTGCACGGATTATTATGAAAGTGTCCATAATGATTTCTGTTTTTATTAAATACCTCTCTGTCACCCTGTACTCCCCTTCTTTTGATACTACATGTTCATCTCTACCTATGCCTACATCAGTCACTTTCCTATTTATTTTATTGAACATGTATTCTAATGGTATTTGAATTATTGATGAAATTACTGACAGTTTGCTACACATTTCTATTTCTGTGATATTTAATTTACCTATAGACTTTCTGACGTTTTTTCTCACTATTTGATTGTGATTCCCTTTGAAATATTCTATTGAGTTCCTTTTATTATCTTTAAAATTACTTACTCTTCTGTAGTTAGTACTTACGATGTTAAGTACATGAATCAGTCCATTATTCATCATCTCCAATTCTTCTCGTATATTTTTAATTTTCTTAGGATGTGTTATTCTTCTTTCTTCTGTTTTCTTAATTATTTGCTTCTTTATTCCATTATCTTCTATTTTATGACTTACTTGCTCCCTATTTTGATCGTTTGGTATTATTTCTATCTCCGTTTTGTTGTCATTTATTACTTCTTCCGTTATCTTATTCAATGTTTCCACACTTTGCATGTCATCTTCTATCGTTGTTTCTATTGACTGGTTTTCATCACTCATTATTTCTTTCATTGTTTCTATATTCAATTATATTTCATTTTTGCGGGTTGCCTAATGTTCCTTTCCTCACAATTTTGTAATATTAACTTGATTTCAGCCTTTTGCTGGTCTAATTTATTCTTCACCCCATTTATTTGTTGTTGAATGGTCTCCTTTAATTCCTCATTATTTTGTTTTAATAAATTTTCATTATCTAGTCTCATTTGTTTAAAATTTTCGTTGGTTTTATTATTCCCTTCCATTATAATTCTAATCATCTCCTGGAAATTTGCAACCATTGGTTGGTTTGGTTTCTTTGGTTGGTCCCCTTGGGCATCCTCTACTATTATTTCCATTTCAGTTTCTTCCTCTTCGACACTATTACTCCTTAATTCATATCGTTGCTTTAGTTTGTTAGCCATTTTACAATATTAAACTTAATTTAATTACAAGGAGATTTTTATACTAATTAAATTTAACAAAATTGTGTTATTTGGTGCTGGTTTAAAGAAAATCTTTGCTTTCACGTATGGGCACCATTTTTTATTGGTTTATTTTTTTTTACAGATATTGTAATAAAGATCTGTACCTACTGTAATTATATTTTTTTCTTTACCAGTACATGTAAAGAAACTCTTTTTCCCAGGGTTAATGATTATTAAGTTATTTTATCGTATTTACGATTATATCTATTAATTTCTTTTCTTTAAACCAACCCAGATTCAGTTAATGGCTAGTACTTTGGTAATTAACCATGTAAAAAATAACTAACGTATTAGTGTAACTTAACCGTCTCTGAATTCTTCTAGCTGCCACGGGTTCACTTCTGGTTGTTGTTTACCTTTCTTCAACAGCAATATTCAGCTTGGCAATCTGTTTCTTCACACGAATCTCTTATTGCTCTTACCGCTGGATACCGCTCTCCAAGATTACTGCAACACCGATGTCTCCTTTGAACACTTAATTATTCGTTAGGGCCTCTGAAACTCTTCTCCACTCCAAGATTTTCCTCTTCTGTCGTCGTTCTATTCAGGATATTGTTATATTTTTTGTATTTTTATTTATTTATTCGATATTATAATCAAACTCTGGAATCACTATTCAAAATCCTTTGCTTTATTTTCTTTTCCAAGTTACATTACTTTTATGATGTACAACAGTTATTATAATTTAATATTCTTAATGTGACTCTGATTGAATTAAAAATTAGACTCTATTTACATAATTTCCCTGTTTCATCTTTATAGTACTCAATATTAAATTAGACTACTCATGTTACTTTCCTTAGATATAAATTTAGACTCCTTTTACATAATTCCTCTCTTTCATCTTTATAGCATTTGGTATTAAATTAGACTAATACATTTTTTCTTCATCACTCTCCAAAACAATCTCTAACAATTTACATATTTGCCACATTGATAATTCCCTACCTTCGTTACATCTTTTTATCATATATCTCTTAAAAACTTATATAACTTTTCTACTTCTTATTAAATATATTTATTTTATTTCTAATATTCTAAATTCTAGTTTGTATTTATAATATGATCATTCTCTTACTATTTCCTCTTATTATAATATTCATTTCAAATTTCATATATTCATTTCATAATATATACCTTTATACTGTTTTATCTCATATAGGCATCTACCTCTATGTTGATGGGTGAGTCGATACAATGTTTTTGTTTACATTTTCAAACGTATGTTCAAATTCTAATAAATTTATATATTTTTTCTTTTAAAATTGATTATTTTCCTCTTATGTACTGTGTTGCATTTTAACAGCAGTACATAATACCTTCCCTTATTTCATAATCTCAGATACAACTTGATGTGAGTTTTTGAAATAATTAATTTCTTATCAAAAACATGGTCGAACATTAATATTGAAAACATGTGATTAATTCGCTAATTGTATATCACAAAATTCATTTCATACATTGTTTTTTTCTTTTATTAACATAACAAGTATGGTTCATCACTATCAAGAATCACCATATCTTACACATTCATTTATGGCTTAAAATAACATTAATCAAACCAACAGGTTTTACATAAAAAATAATAAGTATAAAATAACAATTGTGCCTAGTTTCATGGCTAAAAAACTCCAAAACATGACTAAACATTCTCTCTCTTTCGGACCTCACCTTTCCCAATCCGGGGCATATATTTCATGTGTTCTTAATTTCAGAATTATTTTCTCTTTTTTTTTAAATTATTTTTTATTATAATATGGGTATCAGCTTTAATGATGTGATATGCTTTGTAAACCTAATAGCTGTCCATGATAATCAGTATATATTTCCTACATCTCCTATCACTATTTGATAATGGTCCACAAATGTCAATAAAACTTGCTCTAACGCTCTCACTGCTTGATGATTTATCCACCTTCCCTCATATCTGACATTGGCTACCTTGACTTTTTTTTCAAATATCATATATTAACTTAGCACTTAAAACTTGATGTCGATTCTTCATACACTTTGGGTTATTCTATCATTTATTTGGTTACTTTTAATTATATTCCTGTTTTCATGTTGGAACACTTAATTTCTTCTTACTTTTCACACCTTGAGTCATATTGTCATATTTATTTTTTATTTCTTTACCTCATTATTTGTATCATCCCTAAAATACCATAATTACCTAACATTAAATACTACACATTGGTTCAGATTCGGAGGGGCACTCTTGGCTTCCATTACTCCGCCGTTTTCCCTAAATATAACATCTGAGATCAGAGGAACTTCATCTCTGTCCAGGAAAAAATAAAAGTTGCACTATCACAACACAATACATATAATTATTACCTATAAGGTAGCTTCTTCGCTACAAAATTATATTCAAGGGATTGTTACATGATTTCTTTGAGTTCTCTTCACATTTTTATTCCATTACTGTTTCATTTCTGGAGTTTTATCACTTCAATTAATATTCTATCATTCACAGGTAACTGGTTAACATTATTCGACATACATGTTGGATTATTCCCATCTTGGTGTTGTCAATCTATGATATTTTAGATTCTATCTTCATCTTCATTTTTTTATTTATTTATTCCCCTTTAATTATGCAGTTAAGTACTGAATTTCATCATTATCGTAAGTTGTATTTCTCTATTCTTTCTTCATCTAATTCATTTCTACCCTTCTTAAATAGTAACTAGACTTAATTGTTCTTATTATTGTTATTATACTGATTAAAATGGTTATTCAAATAATTATTATGGTTATTAACTGTCTTTCTCTTCTTAGTTGATTCAAAAATAATTTCTCTTAACTATCCGGTAAGATGTTCTTACTTATTTTAGAATTTGGTGGGTTATTTCATCTTAATTCATAATAACTTTCATATTATGTCGTTTGTATTAATAATTAATCTAATCTTTGTTCAATTAGTTTGCTTTGGTCCATACCCAGAAAATCAGTCCCTTCTTTCCATATTTTTCATATTTAGTTCATCCGTTGTCAAATACGTAAGTTGTCCTTGTTGCACGGATTATTATTAAAGTGTCCATAATGATTTCTGTTTTTATTGAATACCTCTCTGTCACCCTGTACTCCCCTTCTTTTGATACTACATGTTCATCTCTACCTATGCCTACATCAGTCACTTTCCTATTTATTTTATTGAACAGGTATTTTAATGGTATTTGAATTATTGATGACATTACTGACAGTTTGCTACACATTTCTATTTCTGTGATATTTAATTTACCTATAGACTTTCTGACGTTTTTTCTCACTATTTGATTGTGATTCCCTTTGAAATATTCTATTGAGTTCCTTTTATTATCTTTAAAATTACTTACTCTTCTGTAGTTAGCACTTACGATGTTAAGTACATTAATCAGTCCATTATTCATCATCTCCAATTCTTCTCGTATATTTTTAATTTTCTTAGGATGTGTTATTCTTCTTTCTTCTGTTTTCTTAATTATTTGCTTCTTTATTCCATTATCTTCTATTTTATGACTTACTTGCTCCCTATTTTGATCGTTTGGTATTATTTCTATCTCCGTTTTGTTGTCATTTATTACTTCTTCCGTTATCTTATTCAATGTTTCCACACTTTGCATGTCATCTTCTATCGTTGTTTCTATTGACTGGTTTTCATCACTCATTATTTCTTTCATTGTTTCTATATTCAATTTTATTTCATTTTTGCGGGTTGCCTAATGTTCCTTTCCTCACAATTTTGTAATATTAACTTGATTTCAGCCTTTTGCTGGTCTAATTTATACTTCACCCCATTTATTTGTTGTTGAATGGTCTCCTTTAATTCCTCATTATTTTGTTTTAATAAATTTTCATTATCTAGTCTCATTTGTTTAAAATTTTCGTTGGTTTTATTATTCCCTTCCATTATAATTCTCATCATCTCCTGGAAATTTGCATCCATTGGTTGGTTTGGTTTCTTTGGTTGGTCCCCTTGGGCATCCTCTACTATTATTTCCATTTCAGTTTCTTCCTCTTCAACACTATTACTCCTTAATTCATATCATTGCTCTAGTTTGTTAGCCATTTTACTATATTGAACTTAATTTAATTACAAGGAGATTTTTATACTAATTAAATTTAACAAAATTGTGTTATTTGGTGCTGGTTTAAAGAAAATCTTTGCTTTCACGTATGGGCACCATTTTTTATTGGTTTATTTTTTTTTACAGATATTGTAATAAAGATCTGTACCTACTGTAATTATATTTTTTTCTTTACCAGTACATGTAAAGAAACTCTTTTTCCCAGGGTTAATGATTATTAAGTTATTTTATCGTATTTACGATTATATCTATTAATTTCTTTTCTTTAAACCAACCCAGATTCAGTTAATGGCTAGTACTTTGGTAATTAACCATGTAAAAAATAACTAACGTATTAGTGTAACTTAACCGTCTGTGAATTCTTCTAGCTGCCACGGGTTCACTTCTGGTTGTTGTTTACCTTTCTTCAACAGCAATATTCAGCTTGGCAATCTGTTTCTTCACACGAATCTCTTATTGCTCTTACCGCTGGATACCGCTCTCCAAGATTACTGCAACACCGATGTCTCCTTTGAACACTTAATTATTCGTTAGGGCCACTGAAACTCTTCTCCACTCCAAGATTTTCCTCTTCTGTCGTCGTTCTATTCAGGATATTGTTATATTTTTTGTATTTTTATTTATTTATTCGATATTATAATCAAACTCTGGAATCACTATTCAAAATCCTTTGCTTTATTTTCTTTTCCAAGTTACATTACTTTTATGATGTACAACAGTTATTATAATTTAATATTCTTAATGTGACTCTGATTGAATTAAAAATTAGACTCTATTTACATAATTCCCCTGTTTCATCTTTATAGTACTCAATATTAAATTAGACTACTCATGTTACTTTCCTTAGATATAAATTTAGACTCCTTTTACATAATTCCTCTCTTTCATCTTTATAGTATTTGGTATTAAATTAGACTAATACATTTTTTCTTCATCACTCTCCAAAACAATCTCTAACAATTTACATATTTGCCACATTGATAATTCCCTACCTTCGTTACATCTTTTTATCATATATCTCTTAAAAACTTATATAACTTTTCTACTTATTATTAAATATATTTATTTTATTTCTAATATTCTAAATTCTAGTTTGTATTTATAATATAATCATTCTCTTACTATTTCCTCTTATTATAATATTCATTTCAAATTTCATATATTCATTTCATAATATATACCTTTATACTGTTTTATCTCATATAGGCATCTACCTCTATGTTGATGGGTGAGTCGATACAATGTTTTTGTTTACATTTTCAAACGTATGTTCAAATTCTAATAAATTTATATATTTTTTCTTTTAAAATTGATTATTTTCCTCTTATGTACTGTGTTGCATTTTAACAGCAGTACATAATACCTTCCCTTATTTCATAATCTCAGATACAACTTGATGTGAGTTTTTGAAATAATTAATTTCTTATCAAAAACATGGTCGAACATTAATATTGAAAACATGTGATTAATTCGCTAATTGTATATCACAAAATTCATTTCATACATTGTTTTTTTCTTTTATTAACATAACAAGTATGGTTCATCACTATCAAGAATCACCATATCTTACACATTCATTTATGGCTTAAAATAACATTAATCAAACCAACAGGTTTTACATAAAAAATAATAAGTATAAAATAACAATTGTGCCTAGTTTCATGGCTAAAAAACTCCAAAACATGACTAAACATTCTCTCTCTTTCGGACCTCACCTTTCCCAATCCGGGGCATACATTTCATGTGTTCTTAATTTCAGAATTTTTTTTTTTTATTATAATATGGGTATCAGCTTTAATGATGTGATATGCTTTGTAAACCTAATAGCTGTCCATGATAATCAGTATATATTTCCTACATCTCCTATCACTATTTGATAATGGTCCACAAATGTCAATAAAACTTGCTCTAACGCTCTCAGTGCTTGATGATTTATCCACCTTCCCTCATATCTGACATTGGCTACCTTGACTTTTTTTTCAAATATCATATATTAACTTAGCACTTAAAACTTGATGTCGATTCTTCATACACTTTGGGTTATTCTATCATTTATTTGGTTACTTTTAATTATATTCCTGTTTTCATGTTGGAACATTAATTTCTTCTTACTTTTCACACCTTGAGTCATATTGTCATATTTATTTTTTATTTCTTTACCTCATTATTAGTATCATCCCTAAAATACCATAATTCCCCTAACATTAAATACTACACATGGGTTCAGATTCGGAGGGGCACTCTTGGCTTCCATTACTCCGCCGTTTTCCCTAAATATATCATCTGAGATCAGAGGAACATCATCTCTGTCCAGGAAAAAATAAAAGTTGCACTATCACAACACAATACATATAATTATTACCTATAAGGTAGCTCCTTCGCTACAAAATTATATTCAAGGGATTGTTACATGATTTCTTTGAGTTCTCTTCATATTTTTATTCCATTACTGTTTCACTTCTGGTGTTTTATCAATTCAATTAATATTCTATCATTCACAGGTAACTGGTTAACATTATTCGACATACATGTTGGATTATTCCCATCTTGGTTTTGTCAATCTATGATATTTTAGATTCTATCTTCATCTTCATTTTTTTATTTATTTATCCCCTTTAATTATGCAGTTAAGTACTGAATTTCATCATTATCGTAAGTTGCATTTGTCTATTCTTTCTTCATCTAATTCATTTCTACCCTTCTTAAATAGTAACTAGTCTTAATTGTTCTTATTATTGTTATTATACTGATTAAAATGGTTATTCAAATAATTATTATGGTTATTAACTGTCTTTCTCTTCTTAGTTGATTCAAAAATAATTTCTCTTAACTATCCGGTAAGATGTTCTTACTTATTTTAGAATTTGGTGGGTTATTTCATCTTAATTCATAATAACTTTCATATTATGTCTTTTGTATTAATAATTAATCTAATCTTTGTTCAATTAGTTTGCTTTGGTCCATACCCAGAAAATCAGTCCCTTCTTTCCATATTTTTCATATTTAGTTCATCCGTTGTCAAATACGTAAGTTGTCCTTGTTGCACGGATTATTATTAAAGTGTCCATAATGATTTCTGTTTTTATTAAATACCTCTCTGTCACCCTGTACTCCCCTTCTTTTGATACTACATGTTCATCTCTACCTATGCCTACATCAGTCACTTTCCTATTTATTTTATTGAACACGTATTTTAATGGTATTTGAATTATTGATGACATTACTGACAGTTTGCTACACATTTCTATTTCTGTGATATTTAATTTACCTATAGACTTTCTGACGTTTTTTCTCACTATTTGATTGTGATTCTCTTTGAAATATTCTATTGAGTTCCTTTTATTATCTTTAAAATTACTTACTCTTCTGTAGTTAGTACTTACGATGTTAAGTACATTAATCAGTCCATTATTCATCATCTCCAATTCTTCTCGTATATTTTTAATTTTCTTAGGATGTGTTATTCTTCTTTCTTCGGTTTTCTTAAGTATTTGCTTCTTTATTCCATTATCTTCTATTTTATGACTTACTTGCTCCCTATTTTGATCGTTTGGTATTATTTCTATCTCCGTTTTGTTGTCATTTATTACTTCTTCCGTTATCTTATTCAATGTTTCCACACTTTGCATGTCATCTTCTATCGTTGTTTCTATTGACTGGTTTTCATCACTCATTATTTCTTTCATTGTTTCTATATTCAATTTTATTTCATTTTTGCGGGTTGCCTAATGTTCCTTTCCTCACAATTTTGTAATATTAACTTGATTTCAGCCTTTTGCTGGTCTAATTTATACTTCACCCCATTTATTTGTTGTTGAATGGTCTCCTTTAATTCCTCATTATTTTGTTTTAATAAATTTTCATTATCTAGTCTCATTTGTTTAAAATTTTCGTTGGTTTTATTATTCCCTTCCATTATAATTCTCATCATCTCCTGGAAATTTGCATCCATTGGTTGGTTTGGTTTCTTTGGTTGGTCCCCTTGGGCATCCTCTACTATTATTTCCATTTCAGTTTCTTCCTCTTCAACACTATTACTCCTTAATTCATATCGTTGCTCTAGTTTGTTAGCCATTTTACTATATTGAACTTAATTTAATTACAAGGAGATTTTTATACTAATTAAATTTAACAAAATTGTGTTATTTGGTGCTGGTTTAAAGAAAATCTTTGCTTTCACGTATGGGCACCATTTTTTATTGGTTTATTTTTTTTTTACAGATATTGTAATAAAGATCTGTACCTACTGTTATTATATTTTTTTATTTACCAGTACATGTAAAGAAACTCTTTTTTTCAGGGTTAATGATTATTAAGTTATTTTATCGTATTTACGATTATATCTATTAATTTCTTTTCTTTAAACCAACCCAGATTCAGTTAATGGCTAGTACTTTGGTAATTAACCATGTAAAAAATAACTAACGTATTAGTGTAACTTAACCGTCTCTGAATTCTTCTAGCTGCCACGGGTTCACTTCTGGTTGTTGTTTACCTTTCTTCAACAGCAATATTCAGCTTGGCAATCTGTTTCTTCACACGAATCTCTTATTGCTCTTACCGCTGGATACCGCTCTCCAAGATTACTGCAACACCGATGTCTCCTTTGAACACTTAATTATTCGTTAGGGCCACTGAAACTCTTCTCCACTCCAAGATTTTCCTCTTCTGTCGTCGTTCTATTCAGGATATTGTTATATTTTTTGTATTTTTATTTATTTATTCGATATTATAATCAAACTCTGGAATCACTATTCAAAATCCTTTGCTTTATTTTCTTTTCCAAGTTACATTAATTTTATGATGTACAACAGTTATTATAATTTAATATTCTTAATGTGACTCTGATTGAATTAAAAATTAGACTCTATTTACATAATTCCCCTGTTTCATCTTTATAGTACTCAATATTAAATTAGACTACTCATGTTACTTTCCTTAGATATAAATTTAGACTCCTTTTACATAATTCCTCTCTTTCATCTTTATAGTATTTGGTATTAAATTAGACTAATACATTTTTTCTTCATCACTCTCCAAAACAATCTCTAACAATTTACATATTTGCCACATTGATAATTCCCTACCTTCGTTACATCTTTTTATCATATATCTCTTAAAAACTTATATAACTTTTCTACTTCTTATTAAATATATTTATTTTATTTCTAATATTCTAAATTCTAGTTTGTATTTATAATATGATCATTCTCTTACTATTTCCTCTTATTATAATATTCATTTCAAATTTCATATATTCATTTCATAATATATACCTTTATACTGTTTTATCTCATATAGGCATCTACCTCTATGTTGATGGGTGAGTCGATACAATGTTTTTGTTTACATTTTCAAACATATGTTCAAATTCTAATAAATTTATATATTTTTTCTTTTAAAATTGATTATTTTCCTCTTATGTACTGTGTTGCATTTAACAGCAGTACATAATACCTTCCCTTATTTCATAATCTCCGATACAACTTGATGTGAGGTTTTGAAATAATTAATTTCTTATCACAAACATGGTCGAACATTAATATTGAAAACATATGATTAATTCGCTAATTGTATATCACAAAATTCATTTCATAAAATGGTTTTTTCTTTTATTAACATAACAAGTATGGTTCATCACTATCAAGAATCACCATATCTTACACATTCATTTATGGCTTAAAATAACATTAATCAAACCAACAGGTTTTACATAAAAAATAATAAGTATAAAATAACAATTGTGCCTAGTTTCATGGCTAAAAAACTCCAAAACATGACTAAACATTCTCTCTCTTTCGGACCTCACCTTTCCCAATCCGGGGCATACATTTCATGTGTTCTTAATTTCAGAATTTTTTTTTTTTATTATAATATGGGTATCAGCTTTAATGATGTGATATGCTTTGTAAACCTAATAGCTGTCCATGATAATCAGTATATATTTCCTACATCTCCTATCACTATTTGATAATGGTCCACAAATGTCAATAAAACTTGCTCTAACGCTCTCAGTGCTTGATGATTTATCCACCTTCCCTCATATCTGACATTGGCTACCTTGACTTTTTTTTCAAATATCATATATTAACTTAGCACTTAAAATTGATGTCGATTCTTCATACACTTTGGGTTATTCTATCAGTTTATTTGGTTACTTTTAATTATATTCCTGTTTTCATGTTGGAACATTAATTTCTTCTTACTTTTCACACCTTGAGTCATATTGTCATATTTATTTTTTATTTCTTTACCTCATTATTAGTATCATCCCTAAAATACCATAATTCCCCTAACATTAAATACTACACATGGGTTCAGATTCGGAGGGGCACTCTTGGCTTCCATTACTCCGCCGTTTTCCCTAAATATATCATCTGAGATCAGAGGAACATCATCTCTGTCCAGGAAAAAATAAAAGTTGCACTATCACAACACAATACATATAATTATTACCTATAAGGTAGCTCCTTCGCTACAAAATTATATTCAAGGGATTGTTACATGATTTCTTTGAGTTCTCTTCATATTTTTATTCCATTACTGTTTCACTTCTGGTGTTTTATCAATTCAATTAATATTCTATCATTCACAGGTAACTGGTTAACATTATCGACATACATGTTGGATTATTCCCATCTGGTTTTGTCAATCTATGATATTTTAGATTCTATCTTCATCTTCATTTTTTTATTTATTTATTCCCCTTTAATTATGCAGTTAAGTACTGAATTTCATCATTATCGTAAGTTGCATTTGTCTATTCTTTCTTCATCTAATCATTTCTACCCTTCTTAAATAGTAAACTAGTCTTAATTGTTCTTATTATTGTTATTATACTGATTAAAATGGTTATTCAAATAATTATTATGGTTATTAACTGTCTTTCTCTTCTTAGTTGATCAAAAATAATTTCTCTTAACTATCCGGTAAGATGTTCTTACTTATTTTAGAATTTGGTGGGTTATTTCATCTTAATTCATAATAACTTTCATATTATGTCATTTGTATAATAATTAATCTAATCTTTGTTCAATTAGTTTGCTTTGGTCCATACCCAGAAAATCAGTCCCTTCTTTCCATATTTTTCATATTTAGTTCATCCGTTGTCAAATACGTAAGTTGTCCTTGTTGCACGGATTATTATTAAAGTGTCCATAATGATTTCTGTTTTTATTAAATACCTCTCTGTCACCCTGTACTCCCCTTCTTTTGATACTACATGTTCATCTCTACCTATGCCTACATCAGTCACTTTCCTATTTATTTTATTGAACACGTATTTTAATGGTATTTGATTTATTGATGACATTACTGACAGTTTGCTACACATTTCTATTTCTGTGATATTTAATTTACCTATAGACTTTCTGACGTTTTTTCTCACTATTTGATTGTGATTCTCTTTGAAATATTCTATTGAGTTCCTTTTATTATCTTTAAAATTACTTACTCTTCTGTAGTTAGTACTTACGATGTTAAGTACATTAATCAGTCCATTATTCATCATCTCCAATTCTTCTCGTATATTTTTAATTTTCTTAGGATGTGTTATTCTTCTTTCTTCTGTTTTCTTAATTATTTGCTTCTTTATTCCATTATCTTCTATTTTATGACTTACTTGCTCCCTATTTTGATCGTTTGGTATTATTTCTATCTCCGTTTTGTTGTCATTTATTACTTCTTCCGTTATCTTATTCAATGTTTCCACACTTTGCATGTCATCTTCTATCGTTGTTTCTATTGACTGGTTTTCATCACTCATTATTTCTTTCATTGTTTCTATATTCAATTTTATTTCATTTTTGCGGGTTGCCTAATGTTCCTTTCCTCACAATTTTGTAATATTAACTTGATTTCAGCCTTTTGCTGGTCTAATTTATACTTCACCCCATTTATTTGTTGTTGAATGGTCTCCTTTAATTCCTCATTATTTTGTTTTAATAAATTTTCATTATCTAGTCTCATTTGTTTAAAATTTTCGTTGGTTTTATTATTCCCTTCCATTATAATTCTCATCATCTCCTGGAAATTTGCATCCATTGGTTGGTTTGGTTTCTTTGGTTGGTCCCCTTGGGCATCCTCTACTATTATTTCCATTTCAGTTTCTTCCTCTTCAACACTATTACTCCTTAATTCATATCGTTGCTCTAGTTTGTTAGCCATTTTACTATATTGAACTTAATTTAATTACAAGGAGATTTTTATACTAATTAAATTTAACAAAATTGTGTTATTTTGTGCTGGTTTAAAGAAAATCTTTGCTTTCACGTATGGGCACCATTTTTTATTGGTTTATTTTTTTTTTACAGATATTGTAATAAAGATCTGTACCTACTGTTATTATATTTTTTTATTTACCAGTACATGTAAAGAAACTCTTTTTTTCAGGGTTAATGATTATTAAGTTATTTTATCGTATTTACGATTATATCTATTAATTTCTTTTCTTTAAACCAACCCAGATTCAGTTAATGGCTAGTACTTTGGTAATTAACCATGTAAAAAATAACTAACGTATTAGTGTAACTTAACCGTCTCTGAATTCTTCTAGCTGCCACGGGTTCACTTCTGGTTGTTGTTTACCTTTCTTCAACAGCAATATTCAGCTTGGCAATCTGTTTCTTCACACGAATCTCTTATTGCTCTTACCGCTGGATACCGCTCTCCAAGATTACTGCAACACCGATGTCTCCTTTGAACACTTAATTATTCGTTAGGGCCACTGAAACTCTTCTCCACTCCAAGATTTTCCTCTTCTGTCGTCGTTCTATTCAGGATATTGTTATATTTTTTGTATTTTTATTTATTTATTCGATATTATAATCAAACTCTGGAATCACTATTCAAAATCCTTTGCTTTATTTTCTTTTCCAAGTTACATTAATTTTATGATGTACAACAGTTATTATAATTTAATATTCTTAATGTGACTCTGATTGAATTAAAAATTAGACTCTATTTACATAATTCCCCTGTTTCATCTTTATAGTACTCAATATTAAATTAGACTACTCATGTTACTTTCCTTAGATATAAATTTAGACTCCTTTTACATAATTCCTCTCTTTCATCTTTATAGTATTTGGTATTAAATTAGACTAATACATTTTTTCTTCATCACTCTCCAAAACAATCTCTAACAATTTACATATTTGCCACATTGATAATTCCCTACCTTCGTTACATCTTTTTATCATATATCTCTTAAAAACTTATATAACTTTTCTACTTCTTATTAAATATATTTATTTTATTTCTAATATTCTAAATTCTAGTTTGTATTTATAATATGATCATTCTCTTACTATTTCCTCTTATTATAATATTCATTTCAAATTTCATATATTCATTTCATAATATATACCTTTATACTGTTTTATCTCATATAGGCATCTACCTCTATGTTGATGGGTGAGTCGATACAATGTTTTTGTTTACATTTTCAAACATATGTTCAAATTCTAATAAATTTATATATTTTTTCTTTTAAAATTGATTATTTTCCTCTTATGTACTGTGTTGCATTTTAACAGCAGTACATAATACCTTCCCTTATTTCATAATCTCCGATACAACTTGATGTGAGGTTTTGAAATAATTAATTTCTTATCACAAACATGGTCGAACATTAATATTGAAAACATATGATTAATTCGCTAATTGTATATCACAAAATTCATTTCATAAAATGGTTTTTTCTTTTATTAACATAACAAGTATGGTTCATCACTATCAAGAATCACCATATCTTACACATTCATTTATGGCTTAAAATAACATTAATCAAACCAACAGGTTTTACATAAAAAATAATAAGTATAAAATAACAATTGTGCCTAGTTTCATGGCTAAAAAACTCCAAAACATGACTAAACATTCTCTCTCTTTCGGACCTCACCTTTCCCAATCCGGGGCATACATTTCATGTGTTCTTAATTTCAGAATTTTTTTTTTTTATTATAATATGGGTATCAGCTTTAATGATGTGATATGCTTTGTAAACCTAATAGCTGTCCATGATAATCAGTATATATTTCCTACATCTCCTATCACTATTTGATAATGGTCCACAAATGTCAATAAAACTTGCTCTAACGCTCTCAGTGCTTGATGATTTATCCACCTTCCCTCATATCTGACATTGGCTACCTTGACTTTTTTTTCAAATATCATATATTAACTTAGCACTTAAAACTTGATGTCGATTCTTCATACACTTTGGGTTATTCTATCATTTATTTGGTTACTTTTAATTATATTCCTGTTTTCATGTTGGAACATTAATTTCTTCTTACTTTTCACACCTTGAGTCATATTGTCATATTTATTTTTTATTTCTTTACCTCATTATTAGTATCATCCCTAAAATACCATAATTGCCTAACATTAAATACTACACATGGGTTCAGATTCGGAGGGGCACTCTTGGCTTCCATTACTCCGCCGTTTTCCCTAAATATATCATCTGAGATCAGAGGAACATCATCTCTGTCCAGGAAAAAATAAAAGTTGCACTATCACAACACAATACATATAATTATTACCTATAAGGTAGCTCCTTCGCTACAAAATTATATTCAAGGGATTGTTACATGATTTCTTTGAGTTCTCTTCATATTTTTATTCCATTACTGTTTCACTTCTGGTGTTTTATCAATTCAATTAATATTCTATCATTCACAGGTAACTGGTTAACATTATTCGACATACATGTTGGATTATTCCCATCTTGGTTTTGTCAATCTATGATATTTTAGATTCTATCTTCATCTTCATTTTTTTATTTATTTATTCCCCTTTAATTATGCAGTTAAGTACTGAATTTCATCATTATCGTAAGTTGCATTTGTCTATTCTTTCTTCATCTAATTCATTTCTACCCTTCTTAAATAGTAACTAGTCTTAATTGTTCTTATTATTGTTATTATACTGATTAAAATGGTTATTCAAATAATTATTATGGTTATTAACTGTCTTTCTCTTCTTAGTTGATTCAAAAATAATTTCTCTTAACTATCCGGTAAGATGTTCTTACTTATTTTAGAATTTGGTGGGTTATTTCATCTTAATTCATAATAACTTTCATATTATGTCATTTGTATTAATAATTAATCTAATCTTTGTTCAATTAGTTTGCTTTGGTCCATACCCAGAAAATCAGTCCCTTCTTTCCATATTTTTCATATTTAGTTCATCCGTTGTCAAATACGTAAGTTGTCCTTGTTGCACGGATTATTATTAAAGTGTCCATAATGATTTCTGTTTTTATTAAATACCTCTCTGTCACCCTGTACTCCCCTTCTTTTGATACTACATGTTCATCTCTACCTATGCCTACATCAGTCACTTTCCTATTTATTTTATTGAACAGGTATTTTAATGGTATTTGAATTATTGATGACATTACTGACAGTTTGCTACACATTTCTATTTCTGTGATATTTAATTTACCTATAGACTTTCTGACGTTTTTTCTCACTATTTGATTGTGATTCTCTTTGAAATATTCTATTGAGTTCCTTTTATTATCTTTAAAATTACTTACTCTTCTGTAGTTAGTACTTACGATGTTAAGTACATTAATCAGTCCATTATTCATCATCTCCAATTCTTCTCGTATATTTTTAATTTTCTTAGGATGTGTTATTCTTCTTTCTTCTGTTTTCTTAATTATTTGCTTCTTTATTCCATTATCTTCTATTTATGACTTACTTGCTCCCTATTTTGATCGTTTGGTATTATTTCTATCTCCGTTTTGTTGTCATTTATTACTTCTTCCGTTATCTTATTCAATGTTTCCACACTTTGCATGTCATCTTCTATCGTTGTTTCTATTGACTGGTTTTCATCACTCATTATTTCTTTCATTGTTTCTATATTCAATTTTATTTCATTTTTGCGGGTTGCCTAATGTTCCTTTCCTCACAATTTTGTAATATTAACTTGATTTCAGCCTTTTGCTGGTCTAATTTATACTTCACCCCATTTATTTGTTGTTGAATGGTCTCCTTTAATTCCTCATTATTTTGTTTTAATAAATTTTCATTATCTAGTCTCATTTGTTTAAAATTTTCGTTGGTTTTATTATTCCCTTCCATTATAATTCTCATCATCTCCTGGAAATTTGCATCCATTGGTTGGTTTGGTTTCTTTGGTTGGTCCCCTTGGGCATCCTCTACTATTATTTCCATTTCAGTTTCTTCCTCTTCAACACTATTACTCCTTAATTCATATCGTTGCTCTAGTTTGTTAGCCATTTTACTATATTGAACTTAATTTAATTACAAGGAGATTTTTATACTAATTAAATTTAACAAAATTGTGTTATTTGGTGCTGGTTTAAAGAAAATCTTTGCTTTCACGTATGGGCACCATTTTTTATTGGTTTATTTTTTTTTTACAGATATTGTAATAAAGATCTGTACCTACTGTTATTATATTTTTTTATTTACCAGTACATGTAAAGAAACTCTTTTTTTCAGGGTTAATGATTATTAAGTTATTTTATCGTATTATGATTATATCTATTAATTTCTTTTCTTTAAACCAACCCAGATTCAGTTAATGGCTAGTACTTTGGTAATTAACCATGTAAAAAATAACTAACGTATTAGTGTAACTTAACCGTCTCTGAATTCTTCTAGCTGCCACGGGTTCACTTCTGGTTGTTGTTTACCTTTCTTCAACAGCAATATTCAGCTTGGCAATCTGTTTCTTCACACGAATCTCTTATTGCTCTTACCGCTGGATACCGCTCTCCAAGATTACTGCAACACCGATGTCTCCTTTGAACACTTAATTATTCGTTAGGGCCACTGAAACTCTTCTCCACTCCAAGATTTTCCTCTTCTGTCGTCGTTCTATTCAGGATATTGTTATATTTTTTGTATTTTTATTTATTTATTCGATATTATAATCAAACTCTGGAATCACTATTCAAAATCCTTTGCTTTATTTTCTTTTCCAAGTTACATTAATTTTATGATGTACAACAGTTATTATAATTTAATATTCTTAATGTGACTCTGATTGAATTAAAAATTAGACTCTATTTACATAATTCCCCTGTTTCATCTTTATAGTACTCAATATTAAATTAGACTACTCATGTTACTTTCCTTAGATATAAATTTAGACTCCTTTTACATAATTCCTCTCTTTCATCTTTATAGTATTTGGTATTAAATTAGACTAATACATTTTTTCTTCATCACTCTCCAAAACAATCTCTAACAATTTACATATTTGCCACATTGATAATTCCCTACCTTCGTTACATCTTTTTATCATATATCTCTTAAAAACTTATATAACTTTTCTACTTCTTATTAAATATATTTATTTTATTTCTAATATTCTAAATTCTAGTTTGTATTTATAATATGATCATTCTCTTACTATTTCCTCTTATTATAATATTCATTTCAAATTTCATATATTCATTTCATAATATATACCTTTATACTGTTTTATCTCATATAGGCATCTACCTCTATGTTGATGGGTGAGTCGATACAATGTTTTTGTTTACATTTTCAAACATATGTTCAAATTCTAATAAATTTATATATTTTTTCTTTTAAAATTGATTATTTTCCTCTTATGTACTGTGTTGCATTTTAACAGCAGTACATAATACCTTCCCTTATTTCATAATCTCCGATACAACTTGATGTGAGGTTTTGAAATAATTAATTTCTTATCACAAACATGGTCGAACATTAATATTGAAAACATATGATTAATTCGCTAATTGTATATCACAAAATTCATTTCATAAAATGGTTTTTTCTTTTATTAACATAACAAGTATGGTTCATCACTATCAAGAATCACCATATCTTACACATTCATTTATGGCTTAAAATAACATTAATCAAACCAACAGGTTTTACATAAAAAATAATAAGTATAAAATAACAATTGTGCCTAGTTTCATGGCTAAAAAACTCCAAAACATGACTAAACATTCTCTCTCTTTCGGACCTCACCTTTCCCAATCCGGGGCATACATTTCATGTGTTCTTAATTTCAGAATTTTTTTTTTTTATTATAATATGGGTATCAGCTTTAATGATGTGATATGCTTTGTAAACCTAATAGCTGTCCATGATAATCAGTATATATTTCCTACACCTCCTATCACTATTTGATAATGGTCCACAAATGTCAATAAAACTTGCTCTAATGCTCTCAGTGCTTGATGATTTATCCACCTTCCCTCATATCTGACATTGGCTACCTTGACTTTTTTTTCAAATATCATATATTAACTTAGCACTTAAAACTTGATGTCGATTCTTCATACACTTTGGGTTATTCTATCATTTATTTGGTTACTTTTAATTATATTCCTGTTTTCATGTTGGAACATTAATTTCTTCTTACTTTTCACACCTTGAGTCATATTGTCATATTTATTTTTTATTTCTTTACCTCATTATTAGTATCATCCCTAAAATACCATAATTGCCTAACATTAAATACTACACATGGGTTCAGATTCGGAGGGGCACTCTTGGCTTCCATTACTCCGCCGTTTTCCCTAAATATATCATCTGAGATCAGAGGAACATCTTCTCTGTCCAGGAAAAAATAAAAGTTGCACTATCACAACACAATACATATAATTATTACCTATAAGGTAGCTCCTTCGCTACAAAATTATATTCAAGGGATTGTTACATGATTTCTTTGAGTTCTCTTCATATTTTTATTCCATTACTGTTTCACTTCTGGTGTTTTATCAATTCAATTAATATTCTATCATTCACAGGTAACTGGTTAACATTATTCGACATACATGTTGGATTATTCCCATCTTGGTTTTGTCAATCTATGATATTTTAGATTCTATCTTCATCTTCATTTTTTTATTTATTTATTCCCCTTTAATTATGCAGTTAAGTACTGAATTTCATCATTATCGTAAGTTGCATTTGTCTATTCTTTCTTCATCTAATTCATTTCTACCCTTCTTAAATAGTAACTAGTCTTAATTGTTCTTATTATTGTTATTATACTGATTAAAATGGTTATTCAAATAATTATTATGGTTATTAACTGTCTTTCTCTTCTTAGTTGATTCAAAAATAATTTCTCTTAACTATCCGGTAAGATGTTCTTACTTATTTTAGAATTTGGTGGGTTATTTCATCTTAATTCATAATAACTTTCATATTATGTCATTTGTATTAATAATTAATCTAATCTTTGTTCAATTAGTTTGCTTTGGTCCATACCCAGAAAATCAGTCCCTTCTTTCCATATTTTTCATATTTAGTTCATCCGTTGTCAAATACGTAAGTTGTCCTTGTTGCACGGATTATTATTAAAGTGTCCATAATGATTTCTGTTTTTATTAAATACCTCTCTGTCACCCTGTACTCCCCTTCTTTTGATACTACATGTTCATCTCTACCTATGCCTACATCAGTCACTTTCCTATTTATTTTATTGAACACGTATTTTAATGGTATTTGAATTATTGATGACATTACTGACAGTTTGCTACACATTTCTATTTCTGTGATATTTAATTTACCTATAGACTTTCTGACGTTTTTTCTCACTATTTGATTGTGATTCTCTTTGAAATATTCTATTGAGTTCCTTTTATTATCTTTAAAATTACTTACTCTTCTGTAGTTAGTACTTACGATGTTAAGTACATTAATCAGTCCATTATTCATCATCTCCAATTCTTCTCGTATATTTTTAATTTTCTTAGGATGTGTTATTCTTCTTTCTTCTGTTTTCTTAATTATTTGCTTCTTTATTCCATTATCTTCTATTTTATGACTTACTTGCTCCCTATTTTGATCGTTTGGTATTATTTCTATCTCCGTTTTGTTGTCATTTATTACTTCTTCCGTTATCTTATTCAATGTTTCCACACTTTGCATGTCATCTTCTATCGTTGTTTCTATTGACTGGTTTTCATCACTCATTATTTCTTTCATTGTTTCTATATTCAATTTTATTTCATTTTTGCGGGTTGCCTAATGTTCCTTTCCTCACAATTTTGTAATATTAACTTGATTTCAGCCTTTTGCTGGTCTAATTTATACTTCACCCCATTTATTTGTTGTTGAATGGTCTCCTTTAATTCCTCATTATTTTGTTTTAATAAATTTTCATTATCTAGTCTCATTTGTTTAAAATTTTCGTTGGTTTTATTATTCCCTTCCATTATAATTCTCATCATCTCCTGGAAATTTGCATCCATTGGTTGGTTTGGTTTCTTTGGTTGGTCCCCTTGGGCATCCTCTACTATTATTTCCATTTCAGTTTCTTCCTCTTCAACACTATTACTCCTTAATTCATATCGTTGCTCTAGTTTGTTAGCCATTTTACTATATTGAACTTAATTTAATTACAAGGAGATTTTTATACTAATTAAATTTAACAAAATTGTGTTATTTTGTGCTGGTTTAAAGAAAATCTTTGCTTTCACGTATGGGCACCATTTTTTATTGGTTTATTTTTTTTTTACAGATATTGTAATAAAGATCTGTACCTACTGTTATTATATTTTTTTATTTACCAGTACATGTAAAGAAACTCTTTTTTTCAGGGTTAATGATTATTAAGTTATTTTATCGTATTTACGATTATATCTATTAATTTCTTTTCTTTAAACCAACCCAGATTCAGTTAATGGCTAGTACTTTGGTAATTAACCATGTAAAAAATAACTAACGTATTAGTGTAACTTAACCGTCTCTGAATTCTTCTAGCTGCCACGGGTTCACTTCTGGTTGTTGTTTACCTTTCTTCAACAGCAATATTCAGCTTGGCAATCTGTTTCTTCACACGAATCTCTTATTGCTCTTACCGCTGGATACCGCTCTCCAAGATTACTGCAACACCGATGTCTCCTTTGAACACTTAATTATTCGTTAGGGCCACTGAAACTCTTCTCCACTCCAAGATTTTCCTCTTCTGTCGTCGTTCTATTCAGGATATTGTTATATTTTTTGTATTTTTATTTATTTATTCGATATTATAATCAAACTCTGGAATCACTATTCAAAATCCTTTGCTTTATTTTCTTTTCCAAGTTACATTAATTTTATGATGTACAACAGTTATTATAATTTAATATTCTTAATGTGACTCTGATTGAATTAAAAATTAGACTCTATTTACATAATTCCCCTGTTTCATCTTTATAGTACTCAATATTAAATTAGACTACTCATGTTACTTTCCTTAGATATAAATTTAGACTCCTTTTACATAATTCCTCTCTTTCATCTTTATAGTATTTGGTATTAAATTAGACTAATACATTTTTTCTTCATCACTCTCCAAAACAATCTCTAACAATTTACATATTTGCCACATTGATAATTCCCTACCTTCGTTACATCTTTTTATCATATATCTCTTAAAAACTTATATAACTTTTCTACTTCTTATTAAATATATTTATTTTATTTCTAATATTCTAAATTCTAGTTTGTATTTATAATATGATCATTCTCTTACTATTTCCTCTTATTATAATATTCATTTCAAATTTCATATATTCATTTCATAATATATACCTTTATACTGTTTTATCTCATATAGGCATCTACCTCTATGTTGATGGGTGAGTCGATACAATGTTTTTGTTTACATTTTCAAACATATGTTCAAATTCTAATAAATTTATATATTTTTTCTTTTAAAATTGATTATTTTCCTCTTATGTACTGTGTTGCATTTTAACAGCAGTACATAATACCTTCCCTTATTTCATAATCTCCGATACAACTTGATGTGAGGTTTTGAAATAATTAATTTCTTATCACAAACATGGTCGAACATTAATATTGAAAACATATGATTAATTCGCTAATTGTATATCACAAAATTCATTTCATAAAATGGTTTTTTCTTTTATTAACATAACAAGTATGGTTCATCACTATCAAGAATCACCATATCTTACACATTCATTTATGGCTTAAAATAACATTAATCAAACCAACAGGTTTTACATAAAAAATAATAAGTATAAAATAACAATTGTGCCTAGTTTCATGGCTAAAAAACTCCAAAACATGACTAAACATTCTCTCTCTTTCGGACCTCACCTTTCCCAATCCGGGGCATACATTTCATGTGTTCTTAATTTCAGAATTTTTTTTTTTTATTATAATATGGGTATCAGCTTTAATGATGTGATATGCTTTGTAAACCTAATAGCTGTCCATGATAATCAGTATATATTTCCTACATCTCCTATCACTATTTGATAATGGTCCACAAATGTCAATAAAACTTGCTCTAACGCTCTCAGTGCTTGATGATTTATCCACCTTCCCTCATATCTGACATTGGCTACCTTGACTTTTTTTTCAAATATCATATATTAACTTAGCACTTAAAACTTGATGTCGATTCTTCATACACTTTGGGTTATTCTATCATTTATTTGGTTACTTTTAATTATATTCCTGTTTTCATGTTGGAACATTAATTTCTTCTTACTTTTCACACCTTGAGTCATATTGTCATATTTATTTTTTATTTCTTTACCTCATTATTAGTATCATCCCTAAAATACCATAATTGCCTAACATTAAATACTACACATGGGTTCAGATTCGGAGGGGCACTCTTGGCTTCCATTACTCCGCCGTTTTCCCTAAATATATCATCTGAGATCAGAGGAACATCATCTCTGTCCAGGAAAAAATAAAAGTTGCACTATCACAACACAATACATATAATTATTACCTATAAGGTAGCTCCTTCGCTACAAAATTATATTCAAGGGATTGTTACATGATTTCTTTGAGTTCTCTTCATATTTTTATTCCATTACTGTTTCACTTCTGGTGTTTTATCAATTCAATTAATATTCTATCATTCACAGGTAACTGGTTAACATTATTCGACATACATGTTGGATTATTCCCATCTTGGTTTTGTCAATCTATGATATTTTAGATTCTATCTTCATCTTCATTTTTTTATTTATTTATTCCCCTTTAATTATGCAGTTAAGTACTGAATTTCATCATTATCGTAAGTTGCATTTGTCTATTCTTTCTTCATCTAATTCATTTCTACCCTTCTTAAATAGTAACTAGTCTTAATTGTTCTTATTATTGTTATTATACTGATTAAAATGGTTATTCAAATAATTATTATGGTTATTAACTGTCTTTCTCTTCTTAGTTGATTCAAAAATAATTTCTCTTAACTATCCGGTAAGATGTTCTTACTTATTTTAGAATTTGGTGGGTTATTTCATCTTAATTCATAATAACTTTCATATTATGTCATTTGTATTAATAATTAATCTAATCTTTGTTCAATTAGTTTGCTTTGGTCCATACCCAGAAAATCAGTCCCTTCTTTCCATATTTTTCATATTTAGTTCATCCGTTGTCAAATACGTAAGTTGTCCTTGTTGCACGGATTATTATTAAAGTGTCCATAATGATTTCTGTTTTTATTAAATACCTCTCTGTCACCCTGTACTCCCCTTCTTTTGATACTACATGTTCATCTCTACCTATGCCTACATCAGTCACTTTCCTATTTATTTTATTGAACAGGTATTTTAATGGTATTTGAATTATTGATGACATTACTGACAGTTTGCTACACATTTCTATTTCTGTGATATTTAATTTACCTATAGACTTTCTGACGTTTTTTCTCACTATTTGATTGTGATTCTCTTTGAAATATTCTATTGAGTTCCTTTTATTATCTTTAAAATTACTTACTCTTCTGTAGTTAGTACTTACGATGTTAAGTACATTAATCAGTCCATTATTCATCATCTCCAATTCTTCTCGTATATTTTTAATTTTCTTAGGATGTGTTATTCTTCTTTCTTCTGTTTTCTTAATTATTTGCTTCTTTATTCCATTATCTTCTATTTATGACTTACTTGCTCCCTATTTTGATCGTTTGGTATTATTTCTATCTCCGTTTTGTTGTCATTTATTACTTCTTCCGTTATCTTATTCAATGTTTCCACACTTTGCATGTCATCTTCTATCGTTGTTTCTATTGACTGGTTTTCATCACTCATTATTTCTTTCATTGTTTCTATATTCAATTTTATTTCATTTTTGCGGGTTGCCTAATGTTCCTTTCCTCACAATTTTGTAATATTAACTTGATTTCAGCCTTTTGCTGGTCTAATTTATACTTCACCCCATTTATTTGTTGTTGAATGGTCTCCTTTAATTCCTCATTATTTTGTTTTAATAAATTTTCATTATCTAGTCTCATTTGTTTAAAATTTTCGTTGGTTTTATTATTCCCTTCCATTATAATTCTCATCATCTCCTGGAAATTTGCATCCATTGGTTGGTTTGGTTTCTTTGGTTGGTCCCCTTGGGCATCCTCTACTATTATTTCCATTTCAGTTTCTTCCTCTTCAACACTATTACTCCTTAATTCATATCGTTGCTCTAGTTTGTTAGCCATTTTACTATATTGAACTTAATTTAATTACAAGGAGATTTTTATACTAATTAAATTTAACAAAATTGTGTTATTTGGTGCTGGTTTAAAGAAAATCTTTGCTTTCACGTATGGGCACCATTTTTTATTGGTTTATTTTTTTTTTACAGATATTGTAATAAAGATCTGTACCTACTGTTATTATATTTTTTTATTTACCAGTACATGTAAAGAAACTCTTTTTTTCAGGGTTAATGATTATTAAGTTATTTTATCGTATTATGATTATATCTATTAATTTCTTTTCTTTAAACCAACCCAGATTCAGTTAATGGCTAGTACTTTGGTAATTAACCATGTAAAAAATAACTAACGTATTAGTGTAACTTAACCGTCTCTGAATTCTTCTAGCTGCCACGGGTTCACTTCTGGTTGTTGTTTACCTTTCTTCAACAGCAATATTCAGCTTGGCAATCTGTTTCTTCACACGAATCTCTTATTGCTCTTACCGCTGGATACCGCTCTCCAAGATTACTGCAACACCGATGTCTCCTTTGAACACTTAATTATTCGTTAGGGCCACTGAAACTCTTCTCCACTCCAAGATTTTCCTCTTCTGTCGTCGTTCTATTCAGGATATTGTTATATTTTTTGTATTTTTATTTATTTATTCGATATTATAATCAAACTCTGGAATCACTATTCAAAATCCTTTGCTTTATTTTCTTTTCCAAGTTACATTAATTTTATGATGTACAACAGTTATTATAATTTAATATTCTTAATGTGACTCTGATTGAATTAAAAATTAGACTCTATTTACATAATTCCCCTGTTTCATCTTTATAGTACTCAATATTAAATTAGACTACTCATGTTACTTTCCTTAGATATAAATTTAGACTCCTTTTACATAATTCCTCTCTTTCATCTTTATAGTATTTGGTATTAAATTAGACTAATACATTTTTTCTTCATCACTCTCCAAAACAATCTCTAACAATTTACATATTTGCCACATTGATAATTCCCTACCTTCGTTACATCTTTTTATCATATATCTCTTAAAAACTTATATAACTTTTCTACTTCTTATTAAATATATTTATTTTATTTCTAATATTCTAAATTCTAGTTTGTATTTATAATATGATCATTCTCTTACTATTTCCTCTTATTATAATATTCATTTCAAATTTCATATATTCATTTCATAATATATACCTTTATACTGTTTTATCTCATATAGGCATCTACCTCTATGTTGATGGGTGAGTCGATACAATGTTTTTGTTTACATTTTCAAACATATGTTCAAATTCTAATAAATTTATATATTTTTTCTTTTAAAATTGATTATTTTCCTCTTATGTACTGTGTTGCATTTTAACAGCAGTACATAATACCTTCCCTTATTTCATAATCTCCGATACAACTTGATGTGAGGTTTTGAAATAATTAATTTCTTATCACAAACATGGTCGAACATTAATATTGAAAACATATGATTAATTCGCTAATTGTATATCACAAAATTCATTTCATAAAATGGTTTTTTCTTTTATTAACATAACAAGTATGGTTCATCACTATCAAGAATCACCATATCTTACACATTCATTTATGGCTTAAAATAACATTAATCAAACCAACAGGTTTTACATAAAAAATAATAAGTATAAAATAACAATTGTGCCTAGTTTCATGGCTAAAAAACTCCAAAACATGACTAAACATTCTCTCTCTTTCGGACCTCACCTTTCCCAATCCGGGGCATACATTTCATGTGTTCTTAATTTCAGAATTTTTTTTTTTTATTATAATATGGGTATCAGCTTTAATGATGTGATATGCTTTGTAAACCTAATAGCTGTCCATGATAATCAGTATATATTTCCTACACCTCCTATCACTATTTGATAATGGTCCACAAATGTCAATAAAACTTGCTCTAATGCTCTCAGTGCTTGATGATTTATCCACCTTCCCTCATATCTGACATTGGCTACCTTGACTTTTTTTTCAAATATCATATATTAACTTAGCACTTAAAACTTGATGTCGATTCTTCATACACTTTGGGTTATTCTATCATTTATTTGGTTACTTTTAATTATATTCCTGTTTTCATGTTGGAACATTAATTTCTTCTTACTTTTCACACCTTGAGTCATATTGTCATATTTATTTTTTATTTCTTTACCTCATTATTAGTATCATCCCTAAAATACCATAATTGCCTAACATTAAATACTACACATGGGTTCAGATTCGGAGGGGCACTCTTGGCTTCCATTACTCCGCCGTTTTCCCTAAATATATCATCTGAGATCAGAGGAACATCTTCTCTGTCCAGGAAAAAATAAAAGTTGCACTATCACAACACAATACATATAATTATTACCTATAAGGTAGCTCCTTCGCTACAAAATTATATTCAAGGGATTGTTACATGATTTCTTTGAGTTCTCTTCATATTTTTATTCCATTACTGTTTCACTTCTGGTGTTTTATCAATTCAATTAATATTCTATCATTCACAGGTAACTGGTTAACATTATTCGACATACATGTTGGATTATTCCCATCTTGGTTTTGTCAATCTATGATATTTTAGATTCTATCTTCATCTTCATTTTTTTATTTATTTATTCCCCTTTAATTATGCAGTTAAGTACTGAATTTCATCATTATCGTACGTTGCATTTGTCTATTCTTTCTTCATCTAATTCATTTCTACCCTTCTTAAATAGTAACTAGTCTTAATTGTTCTTATTATTGTTATTATACTGATTAAAATGGTTATTCAAATAATTATTATGGTTATTAACTGTCTTTCTCTTCTTAGTTGATTCAAAAATAATTTCTCTTAACTATCCGGTAAGATGTTCTTACTTATTTTAGAATTTGGTGGGTTATTTCATCTTAATTCATAATAACTTTCATATTATGTCGTTTGTATTAATAATTAATCTAATCTTTGTTCAATTAGTTTGCTTTGGTCCATACCCAGAAAATCAGTCCCTTCTTTCCATATTTTTCATATTTAGTTCATCCGTTGTCAAATACGTAAGTTGTCCTTGTTGCACGGATTATTATTAAAGTGTCCATAATGATTTCTGTTTTTATTAAATACCTCTCTGTCACCCTGTACTCCCCTTCTTTTGATACTACATGTTCATCTCTACCTATGCCTACATCAGTCACTTTCCTATTTATTTTATTGAACAGGTATTTTAATGGTATTTGAATTATTGATGACATTACTGACAGTTTGCTACACATTTCTATTTCTGTGATATTTAATTTACCTATAGACTTTCTGACGTTTTTTCTCACTATTTGATTGTGATTCCCTTTGAAATATTCTATTGAGTTCCTTTTATTATCTTTAAAATTACTTACTCTTCTGTAGTTAGTACTTACGATGTTAAGTACATTAATCAGTCCATTATTCATCATCTCCAATTCTTCTCGTATATTTTTAATTTTCTTAGGATGTGTTATTCTTCTTTCTTCTGTTTTCTTAATTATTTGCTTCTTTATTCCATTATCTTCTATTTTATGACTTACTTGCTCCCTATTTTGATCGTTTGGTATTATTTCTATCTCCGTTTTGTTGTCATTTATTACTTCTTCCGTTATCTTATTCAATGTTTCCACACTTTGCATGTCATCTTCTATCGTTGTTTCTATTGACTGGTTTTCATCACTCATTATTTCTTTCATTGTTTCTATATTCAATTTTATTTCATTTTTGCGGGTTGCCTAATGTTCCTTTCCTCACAATTTTGTAATATTAACTTGATTTCAGCCTTTTGCTGGTCTAATTTATACTTCACCCCATTTATTTGTTGTTGAATGGTCTCCTTTAATTCCTCATTATTTTGTTTTAATAAATTTTCATTATCTAGTCTCATTTGTTTAAAATTTTCGTTGGTTTTATTATTCCCTTCCATTATAATTCTCATCATCTCCTGGAAATTTGCATCCATTGGTTGGTTTGGTTTCTTTGGTTGGTCCCCTTGGGCATCCTCTACTATTATTTCCATTTCAGTTTCTTCCTCTTCAACACTATTACTCCTTAATTCATATCGTTGCTCTAGTTTGTTAGCCATTTTACTATATTGAACTTAATTTAATTACAAGGAGATTTTTATACTAATTAAATTTAACAAAATTGTGTTATTTGGTGCTGGTTTAAAGAAAATCTTTGCTTTCACGTATGGGCACCATTTTTTATTGGTTTATTTTTTTTTTTACAGATATTGTAATAAAGATCTGTACCTACTGTTATTATATTTTTTTATTTACCAGTACATGTAAAGAAACTCTTTTTTTCAGGGTTAATGATTATTAAGTTATTTTATCGTATTTACGATTATATCTATTAATTTCTTTTCTTTAAACCAACCCAGATTCAGTTAATGGCTAGTACTTTGGTAATTAACCATGTAAAAAATAACTAACGTATTAGTGTAACTTAACCGTCTCTGAATTCTTCTAGCTGCCACGGGTTCACTTCTGGTTGTTGTTTACCTTTCTTCAACAGCAATATTCAGCTTGGCAATCTGTTTCTTCACACGAATCTCTTATTGCTCTTACCGCTGGATACCGCTCTCCAAGATTACTGCAACACCGATGTCTCCTTTGAACACTTAATTATTCGTTAGGGCCACTGAAACTCTTCTCCACTCCAAGATTTTCCTCTTCTGTCGTCGTTCTATTCAGGATATTGTTATATTTTTTGTATTTTTATTTATTTATTCGATATTATAATCAAACTCTGGAATCACTATTCAAAATCCTTTGCTTTATTTTCTTTTCCAAGTTACATTAATTTTATGATGTACAACAGTTATTATAATTTAATATTCTTAATGTGACTCTGATTGAATTAAAAATTAGACTCTATTTACATAATTCCCCTGTTTCATCTTTATAGTACTCAATATTAAATTAGACTACTCATGTTACTTTCCTTAGATATAAATTTAGACTCCTTTTACATAATTCCTCTCTTTCATCTTTATAGTATTTGGTATTAAATTAGACTAATACATTTTTTCTTCATCACTCTCCAAAACAATCTCTAACAATTTACATATTTGCCACATTGATAATTCCCTACCTTCGTTACATCTTTTTATCATATATCTCTTAAAAACTTATATAACTTTTCTACTTCTTATTAAATATATTTATTTTATTTCTAATATTCTAAATTCTAGTTTGTATTTATAATATGATCATTCTCTTACTATTTCCTCTTATTATAATATTCATTTCAAATTTCATATATTCATTTCATAATATATACCTTTATACTGTTTTATCTCATATAGGCATCTACCTCTATGTTGATGGGTGAGTCGATACAATGTTTTTGTTTACATTTTCAAACATATGTTCAAATTCTAATAAATTTATATATTTTTTCTTTTAAAATTGATTATTTTCCTCTTATGTACTGTGTTGCATTTTAACAGCAGTACATAATACCTTCCCTTATTTCATAATCTCCGATACAACTTGATGTGAGGTTTTGAAATAATTAATTTCTTATCACAAACATGGTCGAACATTAATATTGAAAACATATGATTAATTCGCTAATTGTATATCACAAAATTCATTTCATAAAATGGTTTTTTCTTTTATTAACATAACAAGTATGGTTCATCACTATCAAGAATCACCATATCTTACACATTCATTTATGGCTTAAAATAACATTAATCAAACCAACAGGTTTTACATAAAAAATAATAAGTATAAAATAACAATTGTGCCTAGTTTCATGGCTAAAAAACTCCAAAACATGACTAAACATTCTCTCTCTTTTGGACCTCACCTTTCCCAATCCGGGGCATACATTTCATGTGTTCTTAATTTCAGAATTTTTTTTTTTTATTATAATATGGGTATCAGCTTTAATGATGTGATATGCTTTGTAAACCTAATAGCTGTCCATGATAATCAGTATATATTTCCTACATCTCCTATCACTATTTGATAATGGTCCACAAATGTCAATAAAACTTGCTCTAACGCTCTCAGTGCTTGATGATTTATCCACCTTCCCTCATATCTGACATTGGCTACCTTGACTTTTTTTTCAAATATCATATATTAACTTAGCACTTAAAACTTGATGTCGATTCTTCATACACTTTGGGTTATTCTATCATTTATTTGGTTACTTTTAATTATATTCCTGTTTTCATGTTGGAACATTAATTTCTTCTTACTTTTCACACCTTGAGTCATATTGTCATATTTATTTTTTATTTCTTTACCTCATTATTAGTATCATCCCTAAAATACCATAATTGCCTAACATTAAATACTACACATGGGTTCAGATTCGGAGGGGCACTCTTGGCTTCCATTACTCCGCCGTTTTCCCTAAATATATCATCTGAGATCAGAGGAACATCATCTCTGTCCAGGAAAAAATAAAAGTTGCACTATCACAACACAATACATATAATTATTACCTATAAGGTAGCTCCTTCGCTACAAAATTATATTCAAGGGATTGTTACATGATTTCTTTGAGTTCTCTTCATATTTTTATTCCATTACTGTTTCACTTCTGGTGTTTTATCAATTCAATTAATATTCTATCATTCACAGGTAACTGGTTAACATTATTCGACATACATGTTGGATTATTCCCATCTTGGTTTTGTCAATCTATGATATTTTAGATTCTATCTTCATCTTCATTTTTTTATTTATTTATTCCCCTTTAATTATGCAGTTAAGTACTGAATTTCATCATTATCGTAAGTTGCATTTGTCTATTCTTTCTTCATCTAATTCATTTCTACCCTTCTTAAATAGTAACTAGTCTTAATTGTTCTTATTATTGTTATTATACTTATTAAAATGGTTATTCAAATAATTATTATGGTTATTAACTGTCTTTCTCTTCTTAGTTGATTCAAAAATAATTTCTCTTAACTATCCGGTAAGATGTTCTTACTTATTTTAGAATTTGGTGGGTTATTTCATCTTAATTCATAATAACTTTCATATTATGTCGTTTGTATTAATAATTAATCTAATCTTTGTTCAATTAGTTTGCTTTGGTCCATACCCAGAAAATCAGTCCCTTCTTTCCATATTTTTCATATTTAGTTCATCCGTTGTCAAATACGTAAGTTGTCCTTGTTGCACGGATTATTATTAAAGTGTCCATAATGATTTCTGTTTTTATTAAATACCTCTCTGTCACCCTGTACTCCCCTTCTTTTGATACTACATGTTCATCTCTACCTATGCCTACATCAGTCACTTTCCTATTTATTTTATTGAACAGGTATTTTAATGGTATTTGAATTATTGATGACATTACTGACAGTTTGCTACACATTTCTATTTCTGTGATATTTAATTTACCTATAGACTTTCTGACGTTTTTTCTCACTATTTGATTGTGATTCCCTTTGAAATATTCTATTGAGTTCCTTTTATTATCTTTAAAATTACTTACTCTTCTGTAGTTAGTACTTACGATGTTAAGTACATTAATCAGTCCATTATTCATCATCTCCAATTCTTCTCGTATATTTTTAATTTTCTTAGGATGTGTTATTCTTCTTTCTTCTGTTTTCTTAATTATTTGCTTCTTTATTCCATTATCTTCTATTTTATGACTTACTTGCTCCCTATTTTGATCGTTTGGTATTATTTCTATCTCCGTTTTGTTGTCATTTATTACTTCTTCCGTTATCTTATTCAATGTTTCCACACTTTGCATGTCATCTTCTATCGTTGTTTCTATTGACTGGTTTTCATCACTCATTATTTCTTTCATTGTTTCTATATTCAATTTTATTTCATTTTTGCGGGTTGCCTAATGTTCCTTTCCTCACAATTTTGTAATATTAACTTGATTTCAGCCTTTTGCTGGTCTAATTTATACTTCACCCCATTTATTTGTTGTTGAATGGTCTCCTTTAATTCCTCATTATTTTGTTTTAATAAATTTTCATTATCTAGTCTCATTTGTTTAAAATTTTCGTTGGTTTTATTATTCCCTTCCATTATAATTCTCATCATCTCCTGGAAATTTGCATCCATTGGTTGGTTTGGTTTCTTTGGTTGGTCCCCTTGGGCATCCTCTACTATTATTTCCATTTCAGTTTCTTCCTCTTCAACACTATTACTCCTTAATTCATATCGTTGCTTTAGTTTGTTAGCCATTTTACTATATTGAACTTAATTTAATTACAAGGAGATTTTTATACTAATTAAATTTAACAAAATTGTGTTATTTGGTGCTGGTTTAAAGAAAATCTTTGCTTTCACGTATGGGCACCATTTTTTATTGGTTTATTTTTTTTTTACAGATATTGTAATAAAGATCTGTACCTACTGTTATTATATTTTTTTATTTACCAGTACATGTAAAGAAACTCTTTTTTTCAGGGTTAATGATTATTAAGTTATTTTATCGTATTTACGATTATATCTATTAATTTCTTTTCTTTAAACCAACCCAGATTCAGTTAATGGCTAGTACTTTGGTAATTAACCATGTAAAAAATAACTAACGTATTAGTGTAACTTAACCGTCTCTGAATTCTTCTAGCTGCCACGGGTTCACTTCTGGTTGTTGTTTACCTTTCTTCAACAGCAATATTCAGCTTGGCAATCTGTTTCTTCACACGAATCTCTTATTGCTCTTACCGCTGGATACCGCTCTCCAAGATTACTGCAACACCGATGTCTCCTTTGAACACTTAATTATTCGTTAGGGCCACTGAAACTCTTCTCCACTCCAAGATTTTCCTCTTCTGTCGTCGTTCTATTCAGGATATTGTTATATTTTTTGTATTTTTATTTATTTATTCGATATTATAATCAAACTCTGGAATCACTATTCAAAATCCATTGCTTTATTTTCTTTTCCAAGTTACATTAATTTTATGATGTACAACAGTTATTATAATTTAATATTCTTAATGTGACTCTGATTGAATTAAAAATTAGACTCTATTTACATAATTCCCCTGTTTCATCTTTATAGTACTCAATATTAAATTAGACTACTCATGTTACTTTCCTTAGATATAAATTTAGACTCCTTTTACATAATTCCTCTCTTTCATCGTTATAGTATTTGGTATTAAATTAGACTAATACATTTTTTCTTCATCACTCTCCAAAACAATCTCTAACAATTTACATATTTGCCACATTGATAATTCCCTACCTTCGTTACATCTTTTTATCATATATCTCTTAAAAACTTATATAACTTTTCTACTTCTTATTAAATATATTTATTTTATTTCTAATATTCTAAATTCTAGTTTGTATTTATAATATGATCATTCTCTTACTATTTCCTCTTATTATAATATTCATTTCAAATTTCATATATTCATTTCATAATATATACCTTTATACTGTTTTATCTCATATAGGCATCTACCTCTATGTTGATGGGTGAGTCGATACAATGTTTTTGTTTACATTTTCAAACATATGTTCAAATTCTAATAAATTTATATATTTTTTCTTTTAAAATTGATTATTTTCCTCTTATGTACTGTGTTGCATTTTAACAGCAGTACATAATACCTTCCCTTATTTCATAATCTCCGATACAACTTGATGTGAGGTTTTGAAATAATTAATTTCTTATCACAAACATGGTCGAACATTAATATTGAAAACATATGATTAATTCGCTAATTGTATATCACAAAATTCATTTCATAAAATGGTTTTTTCTTTTATTAACATAACAAGTATGGTTCATCACTATCAAGAATCACCATATCTTACACATTCATTTATGGCTTAAAATAACATTAATCAAACCAACAGGTTTTACATAAAAAATAATAAGTATAAAATAACAATTGTGCCTAGTTTCATGGCTAAAAAACTCCAAAACATGACTAAACATTCTCTCTCTTTTGGACCTCACCTTTCCCAATCCGGGGCATACATTTCATGTGTTCTTAATTTCAGAATTTTTTTTTTTTATTATAATATGGGTATCAGCTTTAATGATGTGATATGCTTTGTAAACCTAATAGCTGTCCATGATAATCAGTATATATTTCCTACATCTCCTATCACTATTTGATAATGGTCCACAAATGTCAATAAAACTTGCTCTAACGCTCTCAGTGCTTGATGATTTATCCACCTTCCCTCATATCTGACATTGGCTACCTTGACTTTTTTTTCAAATATCATATATTAACTTAGCACTTAAAACTTGATGTCGATTCTTCATACACTTTGGGTTATTCTATCATTTATTTGGTTACTTTTAATTATATTCCTGTTTTCATGTTGGAACATTAATTTCTTCTTACTTTTCACACCTTGAGTCATATTGTCATATTTATTTTTTATTTCTTTACCTCATTATTAGTATCATCCCTAAAATACCATAATTGCCTAACATTAAATACTACACATGGGTTCAGATTCGGAGGGGCACTCTTGGCTTCCATTACTCCGCCGTTTTCCCTAAATATATCATCTGAGATCAGAGGAACATCATCTCTGTCCAGGAAAAAATAAAAGTTGCACTATCACAACACAATACATATAATTATTACCTATAAGGTAGCTCCTTCGCTACAAAATTATATTCAAGGGATTGTTACATGATTTCTTTGAGTTCTCTTCATATTTTTATTCCATTACTGTTTCACTTCTGGTGTTTTATCAATTCAATTAATATTCTATCATTCACAGGTAACTGGTTAACATTATTCGACATACATGTTGGATTATTCCCATCTTGGTTTTGTCAATCTATGATATTTTAGATTCTATCTTCATCTTCATTTTTTTATTTATTTATTCCCCTTTAATTATGCAGTTAAGTACTGAATTTCATCATTATCGTAAGTTGCATTTGTCTATTCTTTCTTCATCTAATTCATTTCTACCCTTCTTAAATAGTAACTAGTCTTAATTGTTCTTATTATTGTTATTATACTGATTAAAATGGTTATTCAAATAATTATTATGGTTATTAACTGTCTTTCTCTTCTTAGTTGATTCAAAAATAATTTCTCTTAACTATCCGGTAAGATGTTCTTACTTATTTTAGAATTTGGTGGGTTATTTCATCTTAATTCATAATAACTTTCATATTATGTCGTTTGTATTAATAATTAATCTAATCTTTGTTCAATTAGTTTGCTTTGGTCCATACCCAGAAAATCAGTCCCTTCTTTCCATATTTTTCATATTTAGTTCATCCGTTGTCAAATACGTAAGTTGTCCTTGTTGCACGGATTATTATTAAAGTGTCCATAATGATTTCTGTTTTTATTAAATACCTCTCTGTCACCCTGTACTCCCCTTCTTTTGATACTACATGTTCATCTCTACCTATGCCTACATCAGTCACTTTCCTATTTATTTTATTGAACAGGTATTTTAATGGTATTTGAATTATTGATGACATTACTGACAGTTTGCTACACATTTCTATTTCTGTGATATTTAATTTACCTATAGACTTTCTGACGTTTTTTCTCACTATTTGATTGTGATTCCCTTTGAAATATTCTATTGAGTTCCTTTTATTATCTTTAAAATTACTTACTCTTCTGTAGTTAGTACTTACGATGTTAAGTACATTAATCAGTCCATTATTCATCATCTCCAATTCTTCTCGTATATTTTTAATTTTCTTAGGATGTGTTATTCTTCTTTCTTCTGTTTTCTTAATTATTTGCTTCTTTATTCCATTATCTTCTATTTTATGACTTACTTGCTCCCTATTTTGATCGTTTGGTATTATTTCTATCTCCGTTTTGTTGTCATTTATTACTTCTTCCGTTATCTTATTCAATGTTTCCACACTTTGCATGTCATCTTCTATCGTTGTTTCTATTGACTGGTTTTCATCACTCATTATTTCTTTCATTGTTTCTATATTCAATTTTATTTCATTTTTGCGGGTTGCCTAATGTTCCTTTCCTCACAATTTTGTAATATTAACTTGATTTCAGCCTTTTGCTGGTCTAATTTATACTTCACCCCATTTATTTGTTGTTGAATGGTCTCCTTTAATTCCTCATTATTTTGTTTTAATAAATTTTCATTATCTAGTCTCATTTGTTTAAAATTTTCGTTGGTTTTATTATTCCCTTCCATTATAATTCTCATCATCTCCTGGAAATTTGCATCCATTGGTTGGTTTGGTTTCTTTGGTTGGTCCCCTTGGGCATCCTCTACTATTATTTCCATTTCAGTTTCTTCCTCTTCAACACTATTACTCCTTAATTCATATCGTTGCTTTAGTTTGTTAGCCATTTTACTATATTGAACTTAATTTAATTACAAGGAGATTTTTATACTAATTAAATTTAACAAAATTGTGTTATTTGGTGCTGGTTTAAAGAAAATCTTTGCTTTCACGTATGGGCACCATTTTTTATTGGTTTATTTTTTTTTTACAGATATTGTAATAAAGATCTGTACCTACTGTTATTATATTTTTTTATTTACCAGTACATGTAAAGAAACTCTTTTTTTCAGGGTTAATGATTATTAAGTTATTTTATCGTATTTACGATTATATCTATTAATTTCTTTTCTTTAAACCAACCCAGATTCAGTTAATGGCTAGTACTTTGGTAATTAACCATGTAAAAAATAACTAACGTATTAGTGTAACTTAACCGTCTCTGAATTCTTCTAGCTGCCACGGGTTCACTTCTGGTTGTTGTTTACCTTTCTTCAACAGCAATATTCAGCTTGGCAATCTGTTTCTTCACACGAATCTCTTATTGCTCTTACCGCTGGATACCGCTCTCCAAGATTACTGCAACACCGATGTCTCCTTTGAACACTTAATTATTCGTTAGGGCCACTGAAACTCTTCTCCACTCCAAGATTTTCCTCTTCTGTCGTCGTTCTATTCAGGATATTGTTATATTTTTTGTATTTTTATTTATTTATTCGATATTATAATCAAACTCTGGAATCACTATTCAAAATCCATTGCTTTATTTTCTTTTCCAAGTTACATTAATTTTATGATGTACAACAGTTATTATAATTTAATATTCTTAATGTGACTCTGATTGAATTAAAAATTAGACTCTATTTACATAATTCCCCTGTTTCATCTTTATAGTACTCAATATTAAATTAGACTACTCATGTTACTTTCCTTAGATATAAATTTAGACTCCTTTTACATAATTCCTCTCTTTCATCTTTATAGTATTTGGTATTAAATTAGACTAATACATTTTTTCTTCATCACTCTCCAAAACAATCTCTAACAATTTACATATTTGCCACATTGATAATTCCCTACCTTCGTTACATGTTTTTATCATATATCTCTTAAAAACTTATATAACTTTTCTACTTCTTATTAAATATATTTATTTTATTTCTAATATTCTAAATTCTAGTTTGTATTTATAATATGATCATTCTCTTACTATTTCCTCTTATTATAATATTCGTTTCAAATTTCATATATTCATTTCATAATATATACCTTTATACTGTTTTATCTCATATAGGCATCTACCTCTATGTTGATGGGTGAGTCGATACAATGTTTTTGTTTACATTTTCAAACATATGTTCAAATTCTAATAAATTTATATATTTTTTCTTTTAAAATTGATTATTTTCCTCTTATGTACTGTGTTGCATTTTAACAGCAGTACATAATACCTTCCCTTATTTCATAATCTCCGATACAACTTGATGTGAGGTTTTGAAATAATTAATTTCTTATCACAAACATGGTCGAACATTAATATTGAAAACATATGATTAATTCGCTAATTGTATATCACAAAATTCATTTCATAAAATGGTTTTTTCTTTTATTAACATAACAAGTATGGTTCATCACTATCAAGAATCACCATATCTTACACATTCATTTATGGCTTAAAATAACATTAATCAAACCAACAGGTTTTACATAAAAAATAATAAGTATAAAATAACAATTGTGCCTAGTTTCATGGCTAAAAAACTCCAAAACATGACTAAACATTCTCTCTCTTTCGGACCTCACCTTTCCCAATCCGGGGCATACATTTCATGTGTTCTTAATTTCAGAATTTTTTTTTTTTATTATAATATGGGTATCAGCTTTAATGATGTGATATGCTTTGTAAACCTAATAGCTGTCCATGATAATCAGTATATATTTCCTACATCTCCTATCACTATTTGATAATGGTCCACAAATGTCAATAAAACTTGCTCTAACGCTCTCAGTGCTTGATGATTTATCCACCTTCCCTCATATCTGACATTGGCTACCTTGACTTTTTTTTCAAATATCATATATTAACTTAGCACTTAAAACTTGATGTCGATTCTTCATACACTTTGGGTTATTCTATCATTTATTTGGTTACTTTTAATTATATTCCTGTTTTCATGTTGGAACATTAATTTCTTCTTACTTTTCACACCTTGAGTCATATTGTCATATTTATTTTTTATTTCTTTACCTCATTATTAGTATCATCCCTAAAATACCATAATTGCCTAACATTAAATACTACACATGTGTTCAGATTCGGAGGGGCACTCTTGGCTTCCATTACTCCGCCGTTTTCCCTAAATATATCATCTGAGATCAGAGGAACATCATCTCTGTCCAGGAAAAAATAAAAGTTGCACTATCACAACACAATACATATAATTATTACCTATAAGGTAGCTCCTTCGCTACAAAATTATATTCAAGGGATTGTTACATGATTTCTTTGAGTTCTCTTCATATTTTTATTCCATTACTGTTTCACTTCTGGTGTTTTATCAATTCAATTAATATTCTATCATTCACAGGTAACTGGTTAACATTATTCGACATACATGTTGGATTATTCCCATCTTGGTTTTGTCAATCTATGATATTTTAGATTCTATCTTCATCTTCATTTTTTTATTTATTTATTCCCCTTTAATTATGCAGTTAAGTACTGAATTTCATCATTATCGTAAGTTGCATTTGTCTATTCTTTCTTCATCTAATTCATTTCTACCCTTCTTAAATAGTAACTAGTCTTAATTGTTCTTATTATTGTTATTATACTGATTAAAATGGTTATTCAAATAATTATTATGGTTATTAACTGTCTTTCTCTTCTTAGTTGATTCAAAAATAATTTCTCTTAACTATCCGGTAAGATGTTCTTACTTATTTTAGAATTTGGTGGGTTATTTCATCTTAATTCATAATAACTTTCATATTATGTCGTTTGTATTAATAATTAATCTAATCTTTGTTCAATTAGTTTGCTTTGGTCCATACCCAGAAAATCAGTCCCTTCTTTCCATATTTTTCATATTTAGTTCATCCGTTGTCAAATACGTAAGTTGTCCTTGTTGCACGGATTATTATTAAAGTGTCCATAATGATTTCTGTTTTTATTAAATACCTCTCTGTCACCCTGTACTCCCCTTCTTTTGATACTACATGTTCATCTCTACCTATGCCTACATCAGTCACTTTCCTATTTATTTTATTGAACAGGTATTTTAATGGTATTTGAATTATTGATGACATTACTGACAGTTTGCTACACATTTCTATTTCTGTGATATTTAATTTACCTATAGACTTTCTGACGTTTTTTCTCACTATTTGATTGTGATTCCCTTTGAAATATTCTATTGAGTTCCTTTTATTATCTTTAAAATTACTTACTCTTCTGTAGTTAGTACTTACGATGTTAAGTACATGAATCAGTCCATTATTCATCATCTCCAATTCTTCTCATATATTTTTAATTTTCTTAGAATGTGTTTTTCTTCTTTCTTCTGTTTTCTTAATTATTTGCTTCTTTATTCCATTATCTTCTATTTTATGACTTACTTGCTCCCTATTTTGATCGTTTTGTATTATTTCTAGCTCCGTTTTGTTGTCATTTATTACTTCTTCCGTTATCTTATTCAATGTTTCCACACTTTGCATGTCATCTTCTATCGTTGTTTCTATTGACTGGTTTTCATCACTCATTATTTCTTTCATTGTTTCTATATTCAATTTTATTTCATTTTTGCGGGTTGCCTAATGTTCCTTTCCTCACAATTTTATAATATTAACTTGATTTCAGCCTTTTGCTGGTCTAATTTATACTTCACCCCATTTATTTGTTGTTGAATGGTCTCCTTTAATTCCTCATTATTTTGTTTTAATAAATTTTCATTATCTAGTCTCATTTGTTTAAAATTTTCGTTGGTTTTATTATTCCCTTCCATTATAATTCTCATCATCTCCTGGAAATTTGCATCCATTGGTTGGTTTGTTTTCTTTGGTTGGTCCCCTTGGGCATCCTCTACTATTATTTCCATTTCAGTTTCTTCCTCTTCAACACTATTACTCGTTAATTCATATCGTTGCTCTAGTTTGTTAGCCATTTTACAATATTGAACTTAATTTAATTACAAGGAGATTTTTATACTAATTAAATTTAACAAAATTGTGTTATTTGGTGCTGGTTTAAAGAAAATCTTTGCTTTCACGTATGGGCGCCATTTTTTATTGGTTTATTTTTTTTTACAGGTATTGTAATAAAGATCTGTACCTACTGTTATTATATTTTTTTATTTACCAGTACATGTAAAGAAACTCTTTTTCTCAGGGTTAATGATTATTAAGTTATTTTATCGTATTTACGATTATATCTATTAATTTCTTTTCTTTAAACCAACCCAGATTCAGTTAATGGCTAGTACTTTGGTAATTAACCATGTAAAAAATAACTAACATATTAGTGTAACTTAACCGTCTCTGAATTCTTCTAGCTGCCACGGGTTCACTTCTGGTTGTTGTTTACCTTTCTTCAACAGCAATATTCAGCTTGGCAATCTGTTTCTTCACACGAATCTCTTATTGCTCTTACCGCTGGATACCGCTCTCCAAGATTACTGCAACACCGATGTCTCCTTTGAACACTTAATTATTCGTTAGGGCCACTGAAACTCTTCTCCACTCCAAGATTTTCCTCTTCTGTCGTCGTTCTATTCAGGATATTGTTATATTTTTTGTATTTTTATTTATTTATTCGATATTATAATCAAACTCTGGAATCACTATTCAAAATCCTTTACTTTATTTTCTTTTCCAAGTTACATTACTTTTATGATGTACAACAGTTTTTATAATTTAATATTCTTAATGTGACTCTGATTGAATTAAAAATTAGACTCTATTTACATAATTCCCCTGTTTCATCTTTATAGTATTCAATATTAAATTAGACTACTCATGTTACTTTCCTTAGATATAAATTTAGACTCCTTTTACATAATTCCTCTCTTTCATCTTTATAGTATTTGGTATTAAATTAGACTAATACATTTTTTCTTCATCACTCTCCAAAACAATCTCTAACAATTTACATATTTGCCACATTAATAATTCTCTACCTTCGTTACATCTTTTTATCATATATCTCTTAAAAACTTGTATACTTTTCTACTTCTTATTAAATATATTTATTTTATTTCTAATATTCTAAATTCTAGTTTGTATTTATAATATGATCATTCTCTTACTATTTCCTCTTATTATAATATTCATTTCAAATTTCATATATTCTTTTCATAACATATATCTTTATACTGTTTTATCTCATATAGGCATCTACCTCTATGTTGATGGGTGAGTCGATACAATGTTTTTGTTTACATTTTCAAACATATGTTCAAATTCTAATAAATTTATATATTTTTTCTTTTAAAATTGATTATTTTCCTCTTATGTACTGTGTTGCATTTTAACAGCAGTACAATATATATATATATATATATTGTAACGCGGAGATCTGTACGTACTCTGTGAAAATGTAGGTACTTCGTGTGTTCGCCTCACACTGGTGTCGTTACTTCTATATTTTGCGCTAACGATGTCCGTAGCAATCCTTCAATTACCAGTACAACACGAGTGGAAAGCTTACCTGTTGTTCATAGGTGTTTATGAATCCCGGGTGGCGCCAAATTGTTTACTGAAAACAATTAAAATTAATAAATAATAGGGTTTAGCGATATTAGTTAAGATGGTCTGGGGTATTCAAATTTATTCCCGCCTTCGTTCGACCTTCTTAATCAAGCAGGTATTTCACCGAGTTTGCGACGTGAGCACTTGCCGTCAATCCTAGTTGTTCGCTAAAATGCACAAATTATATAATACACTTCCCTATGAAATAAAAACAATGGTTACACTCTGTACTAGTTTCTTTAATTTGTGGTTGATTGGTAATAATTATTCAGTTTGACATTAAAATTATATTTGGTTATTCAACAAATTTGCACCGAAAATTAATATGAAACCAATATCTCTAGGGTTTGGCGAATCGATTTTGAACGGATTATACAGTCAAAGATGGCGACTGTGTTGTTTGTTTACAGTTATTTTCGTTCAAAGTCTTGGGTTCTTGTGATTACAAGAAAAATAATGATAATGATTATAATAAAAAGTACACTACCTTACATTATTTGTACTTAAATAATATAATGTGTAACTATAATTTGTTCCTGCAGTGTAGTAAAGTGTGTTTCAAAAGTTCGTAATCTAACAACAGGTTATTTTATTAGTTAACAAATTTTCAGTGTTTTATTATTTTATTTAATCTTTGAAAGAAATATTATTCAGTTTATAGTGAGAGTTCAGATTATTGTGAGAAATATTTAAAGTTAGTTTATTTCTGAAATTCGGGTAATTTAATAATACTTATCAAATCAGTAGACTTGATGTAAACAGTCGTTCAGTTGAAATGGAATGGGGCTTCAATAGTGGTCAATTTTCAATTATCTGGGGCTTCTGGCATCTTTTTCATGTTAGTTGTAGCAATTTATTCATTTTAAAATTTATTTAAATTAGTCCTTGGCATCAGTTAAATGTTCTCGTTCCTCGTCTGCTTCTTACGTTTCCATCTTTTTGAATTTTGATTACTTTTTATACATTTTAGATTAAAATTTAGGTCATTCACTGCCTAGCGTCTATTCTGGAAGGGCGTCACTTATTGAATACTATGATTTAATGGAAAAATCATAACCAATGGTCTGTTGTCATGGTTACTAATTGAATCCGATTGGTTAATCATGACTTATAACCATTGTTATCAATTTTGAATTTTTATTCAAAATTACTGTATATCTTCTGATTGCTTTTATTCTTCTGTCTTCCTTCCTATGTATTAGATATTATCACTACTGTTTGTATTTCCTTTCAAAGATTATTTTGACATACCATAAGGTTGGGTTCTCTAATGTATTATTGTTTGTACAATTATGTTAATATTTGTTAATTACATTTCTTTTTTATTTTAAGTCCTTATTCTAACATTTTTCTTTTAATATGATCCACAAATTATCCTTGGCTAGTTACTTGCCTTGGATTTGCTAAATTCCTTGTTAATTTTTTACAATTTGTAGTTATTTGTTTTTGACAGTTAGGCATTTCATAGGCCTAAGTAGTAACTGATTATATTTACTTATTTTATACAAATTACATCTTATTTTACCCTAATGTGTTTTGTTTTGTTATTATAATTGATTTGTTTATTTGTTGATGTGTTTTGGATCTGTTTTTATACTAATTGTATGTTACCATTATTTTCTACATCATGGCTTGTTAATTATTTCCTAACTGATTTTCCAGTGTTATTAGATCTGTATTGATTTACCTTCTTATTTCTTTAAATTGCCATTGTTAACCATTTGGCTAGTACTTACTATTCTTTATTACATAAAACATAACATCTAAGCCTATAAGCCTATAAGTCTGTATAATTCCTTCAGCCATATTCTATTCATAAATTTAATTGAACAATTTTTTAACAGTTATTAGGTAATGTTTGTTTATGATTCATTTCATTCTTTATTATTTTTTGGTGATAACACATCATCACACCATTTAAACTTACTTAATTGATTATCCCTTATAACATGGGGTGTTTATTGATTTTGTTTTTAATTTCTTTACTATATTTTTTCCTTTTACTATCTTTACTTTCTATCCATGGTAACACTAACTGTTGACATTCTATGGGCTTCCTCCCCTGAATAACATCGTATCCTTCATTTATATTTAATCTTAATACTATCTTTAATTACTATCATTAACAAAATTCTTATTTGTTCACCATTAAATTGTTTAGTGTTTATCACTGATTTATTAAGCGTTTTTTATCTATTACTAGATTCCCTAATCCTATCATTCACAATATTCTTATTTATTAATAATATTCACTTTTAAACCATTTAGTGTTTATCACTGATTTACTAAGCGTTTTTTATCTATTACTAGATTTTCTAATCCTATCATTCACAATATTCTTATTTATTAATAATATTCATTTTTAAACCATTTAGTGTTTATCACTGATTTACTAAGCGTTTTTTATCTATTACTAGATTTTCTAATTATTTTGGGGGTTTTACACTTTCACTTTTGCACTCCTTAAAATTTTATTTTAAGTGTTTATTAGTGGGTAATCCCTACCATTACTTTCTCTTTGTCACTTAGTTATTTTTATTTTCTCACCATCTCACTATCTCTCTCTTTACAAATATTATTTATACTATTAATAAGTTCATGTCCTTATAGAGTTCTTTATTACGTATAACTCTAATTCTTGGGTTAGTGTACTTTTATTTTTCACATTAATTTATTGGGTTTTATCAAATATCATATACATTTATCATTTAGTCAATACTAATACTTATTTTTTATATTGGTTTGTTATTGGTTTCGTTTCCATTATTATATTTGAGTGTACCATTTCTCCTTCTTTTATTCTATATTATTTGTTTGTGTCTTATCATTTGATTTCATTTTATTTCCCTTTAATTTCCTTTATACTTTTGTTTCATTTTCATTTTCCTTCTTCTTCACTTTCATTTTATTTTGTTTTAATTTCATTTTATTTTGGTTTTCCACTTTCTCATTTGATTTTATTTTAATTGGTAGTATTGAGTCAATCAAGTAGTAGTATTGGTTTCGGGTTTCCCCTTCTCCTTTGTTTCCTTTTATTTGGTCAATCACTTGGGTTAGGTCATGTCAGTAGGGGTAAACTGACAGTTCTACCCCGGATGTGACGTCATATGGCGGGAAATTCAAAAATATAGGTGGTGGGGGTAAAAATCATACTATCTTTAATTACTATCATTAACAAAATTCTTATTTGTTCACCATTAAATCGTTTAGTGTTTATCATTGATTTATTAAGCGTCTTTAATCTATTACTAGATTTCCTAATCCTATCATTCACAATATTCTTATTTATTAATAATATTGTACTGCTGTTAAAATGCAACACAGTACATAAGAGGAAAATAATAAATTTTAAAAGAAAAAATATATAAATTTATTAGAATTTGAACATATGTTTGAAAATGTAAACAAAAACATTGTATCGACTCACCCATCAACATAGAGGTAGATTCCTATATGAGATAAAACAGTATAAAGATATATGTTATGAAAAGAATATATGAAATTTGAAATGAATATTATAATAAGAGGAAATAGTAAGAGAATGATCATATTATAAATACAAACTAGAATTTAGAATATTAGAAATAAAATAAATATATTTAATAAGAAGTAGAAAAGTTATATAAGTTTTTAAGAGGTATATGATAAAAAGATGTAACGAAGGTAGGGAATTATCAATGTGGCAAATATGTAAATTGTTAGAGATTGTTTTGGAGAGTGATGAAGAAAAAATGTATTAGTCTAATTTAATACCAAATACTATAAAGATGAAAGAGAGGAATTATGTAAAAGGAGTCTAAATTTATATCTAAGGAAAGTAACATGAGTAGTCTAATTTAATATTGAATACTATAAAGATGAAACAGGGGAATTATGTAAATAGAGTCTAATTTTTAATTCAATCAGAGTCACATTAAGAATATTAAATTATAATAACTGTTGTACATCATAAAAGTAATGTAACTTGGAAAAGAAAATAAAGTAAAGTATTTTGAATAGTGATTCCAGAGTTTGATTATAATATCGAATAAAGAAATAATAATACAAAAAATATAACAATATCCTGAATAGAACGACGACAGAAGAGGAAAATCTTGGAGTGGAGAAGAGTTTCAGTGGCCCTAACGAGTAATTAAGTGTTCAAAGGAGACATCGGTGTTGCAGTAATCTTGGAGAGCAGTATCCAGCGGTAAGAGCAATAAGAGGTTCGTGTGAAGAAACAGATTGCCAAGCTGAATATTGCTGTTGAAGAAAGGTAAACAACAACCAGAAGTGAACCCGTGGCAGCTAGAAGAATTCAGAGACGGTTAAGTTACACTAATACGTTAGTTATTTTTTACATGGTTAATTACCAAAGTACTAGCCATTAACTGAATCTGGGTTGGTTTAAAGAAAAGAAATTAATAGATATAATCGTAAATACGATAAAATAACTTAATAATCATTAACGCTGAGAAAAAGAGTTTCTTTACATGTACTGGTAAATAAAAAAATATAATAACAGTAGGTACAGATCTTTATTACAATACCTGTAAAAAAAAATAAACCAATAGAAAATGGCACCCATACGTGAAAGCAAAGATTTTCTTGAAACCAGCACCAAATAACACAATTTTGTTAAATTTAATTAGTATAAAAATCTCCTTGTAATTAAATTAAGTTCAATATAGTAAAATGGCTAACAAACTAGAGCAACGATATGAATTAAGGAGTAATAGTGTTGAAGAGGAAGAAACTGAAATGGAAATAATAGTAGAGGATGCCCAAGGGGACCAACCAAAGAAACCAAACCAACCAATGAATGCAAATTTCCAGGAGATGATGAGAATTATAATGGAAGGGAATAATAAAACCAACGAAAATTTTAAACAAATGAGACTAGATAATGAAAATTTATTAAAACAAAATAATGAAGAATTAAAGGAGACCATTCAACAACAACTAAATGGGGTGAAGAATAAATTAGACCAGCAGAAGGCTGAAATCAAGTTAATATTACAAAATTGTGAGGAAAGGAACATTAGGCAACCCGCAAAAATGAAATAAAATTGAATATAGAAACAATGAACGAAATAATGAGTGATGAAAACCAGTCAATAGAAACAATGATAGAAGATGACATGCAAAGTGTGGAAACATTGAATAAGATAACGGAAGAAGTAATAAATGACAACAAAACGGAGATAGAAATAATACCAAACAATCAAAATAGGGAGCAAGTAAGTCATAAAATAGAAGATAATGGAATAAAGAAGCAAATAATTAAGAAAACAGAAGAAAGAAGAATAACACAGCCTAAGAAAACTAAAAATATACGAGAAGAATTGGAGATGATGAATAATGAACTGATTAATGTACTTAACATCCTAAGTACTAACTACAGAAGAATAAGTAATATTAAAGATAATAAAAGGAACTCAATAGAATATTTCAAACAAAATATTTCAATAGAATTACAATCAAATAGTGAGAAAAAACGTCAGAAAGTCTATAGGTAAATTAAATATCACAGAAATAGAAATGTGTAGCAAACTGTCAGTAATGTCATCAATAATTCAAATACCATTAAAATACCTGTTCAATAAAATAAATAGGAAAGTGACTGATGTAGGCATAGGTAGAGATGAACATGTAGTATCAAAAGAATGGGAGTACAGGGTGACAGAGAGGTATTTAATAAAAACAGAAATCATTATGGACACTTTAATAATAATCCGTGCAAAAAGGACAACTTACGTATTTCACAACGGATGAACTAAATATGAAAAATATGGAAAGAAGGGACTGACTTTCTGGGTATGGACCAAAGCAAACTAATTGAACAAAGATTAGATTAATTATTAATACAAACGACATAATATGAAAGTTATTATGAATTAAGATGAAATAACCCACCAAATTCTAAAATAAGTAAGAACATCTTACCGGATAGTTAAGTGAAATTATTTTTGAATCAATTAAGACGAGAAAGACAGTTAATAACCATAATAATTATTTGAATAACCATTTTAATCAGTATAATAACCATGATAAGAACAATTAAGACTAGTTACTATTTAAGAAGGGTAGAAATGAATTAGATGAAGAAAGAATAGACAAATACAACTTACGATAATGATGAAATTCAGTACTTAACTGCATAATTAAAGGGGAATAAATAAATAAAAATGAAGATGAAGATAGAATCTAAAATATCATAGATTGACAACACCAAGATGGGAATAATCCAACATGTATGTCGAATAATGTTAACCAGTTACCTGTGAATGATAGAATATTAATTGAAGTGATAAAACACCAGAAGTGAAACAGTAATGGAATAAAAATGTGAAGAGAACTCAAAGAAATCATGTAACAATCCCTTGAATATAATTTTGTAGCGAAGGAGCTACCTTATAGGTAATAATTATATGTATTGTGTTGTGATAGTGCAACTTTTATTTTTTCCTGGACAGAGATGAGTTCCTCTGATTTCAGATGATATATTTAGGGAAAACGGCGGAGTAATGTAAGCCAATAGTGCCCCTCTGAATCCAAACCCATGTATAGTATTTAATGTTAGGGAATTATGGTATTTTAGGGATGATACAAATAACGAGGTAAAGGGATAAAAAATAAATATGACAATATGACTCAAGGTGTGAAAAGTAAGAAGAAATTAAGTGTTCCAACATGAAAACAGGAATATAATTAAAAGTAATCAAATAAATGATAGAATAACCCAAAGTGTATGAAGAATCGACATCAAGTTTTAGGTGCTAAGTTAATATATGATATTTGAAAAAAAAAGTCAAGGTAGCCAAGGTCAGATATGAGGGAAGGTGGATAAACCATCAAGCATTGAGAGCATTAGAGCAAGTTTTATTGACATTTGTGGACCATTATCAACTAGTGATAGGAGATGTAGGAAATATATACTGATATCATGGACAGCTATTAGGTTTACAAAGCATATCACATCATTAAAGCTGATACCCATATTATAATAAAAATAATTTAAATTAAAAGAAAAATAATTCTGAAATTAAGAACACATGAAATTTATGACCAGGATTGGGAAGGTGAGATTTAAAAGAAAAGATTATGTTTGTATTCATGTTTTTGAGTTTTTTAGCCATGAAACTAGGCACAATTGTTATTTTATACTTATTGTTTTTTATGTAAAACCAGTTGGTTTGATTAATGTTATTTTAAGTCATAAATGAGTGTGTAAGATATGGTGATTCTTGATAGTGATGAACCATACTTGTTATGTTAATAAAAGAAAAAACCAATTTATGAAATGAATTTTGTGATATACAATTAGCGAATTAATCATATGTTTTCAATATTAATGTTCGACTATGTTTGTGATAAGAAATTTATTATTTCAAAATCTCATATCAAGTTGTATCTGAGATTATGAAATAAGGGAAGGTATTATGTACTGCTGTTAAAATGCAACACAGTACATAAGAGGAAAATAATAAATTTTAAAAGAAAAAATATATAAATTTATTAGAATTTGAACATATGTTTGAAAATGTAAACAAAAACATTGTATCGACTCACCCATCAACATAGAGGTAGATGCCTATATGAGATAAAACAGTATAAAGATATATGTTATGAAAAGAATATATGAAATTTGAAATGAATATTATAATAAGAGGAAATAGTAAGAGAATGATCATATTATAAATACAAACTAGAATTTAGAATATTAGAAATAAAATAAATATATTTAATAAGAAGTAGAAAAGTTATATAAATTTTTAAGAGGTATATGATAAAAAGATGTAACGAAGGTAGGGAATTATCAATGTGGCAAATATGTAAATTGTTAGAGATTGTTTTGGAGAGTGATGAAGAAAAAATGTACTAGTCTAATTTAATACCAAATACTATAAAGATGAAAGAGAGGAATTATGTAAAAGGAGTCTAAATTTATATCTAAGGAAATTAACATGAGTAGTCTAATTTAATATTGAATACTATAAAGATGAAACAGGGGAATTATGTAAATAGAGTCTAATTTTTAATTCAGAGTCACATTAAGAATATTAAATTATAATAACTGTTGTACATCATAAAAGTAATGTAACTTGGAAAATAAAATAAAATAAAGGATTTTGAATAGTGATTCCAGAGTTTGATTATAATATCGAATAAATAAATAAAAATACAAAAAATATAACAATATCCTGAATAGAACGACGACACAAGAGGAAAATCTTGGAGTGGAGAAGAGTTTCAGTGGCCCTAACGAATAATTAAGTGTTCAAAGGAGACATCGGTGTTGCAGTAATCTTGGAGAGCAGTATCCAGCGGTAAGAGCAATAAGAGGTTCGTGTGAAGAAACAGATTGCCAAGCTGAATATTGCTGTTGAAGAAAGGTAAACAACAACCAGAAGTGAACCCGTGGCAGCTAGAAGAATTCAGAGATGGTTAAGTTACACTAATACGTTTTTTTTTTTTTTTACATGGTTAATTACCAAAGTACTAGCCATTAACTGAATCTGGGTTGGTTTAAAGAAAAGAAATTAATAGATATAATCGTAAATACGATTAAATAACTTAATAATCATTAACCCTGAGAAAAAGAGTTTCTTTACATGTACTGGTAAATAAAAAAATATAATAACAGTAGGTACAGATCTTTATTACAATACCTGTAATAAAAAAATTAAACCAGTACAATATTCACTTTTAAACCATTTAGTGTTTATCACTGATTTACTAAGCATTTTTTATCTATTACTAGATTTTCTAATTATTTTGGGGGTTTTATACTTTCACTTTTGCACTCCTTAAATTTTTATTTTAAGTGTTTATTAGTGGGTAATCCCTACCATTACTTTCTCTTTGTCACTTAGTTATTTTTATTTTCTCACCATCTCACTATCTCTCTCTTTACAAATATTATTTATACTATTAATAAGTTCATGTCTTTATAGAGTTCTTTATTACATATAACTCTAATTCTTGGGTTAGTGTACTTTTATTTTTTACATTACTTTATTGGGTTTTATCAAATATCATTTACATTTAGCATTTAGTCAATACTAATACTTATTTTTTACATTGGTTAGTTATTGGTTTCGTTTCCATTATTATATTTGAGTGTACCATTTCTCCTTCTTTTATTCTATATTATTTGTTTGTGTCTTATCATTTGATTTCATTTTATTTCCCTTTAATTTCCTTTATACTTGTTTTGTTTCATTTTCATTTTCCTTCTTCTTCACTTTCATTTTATTTTGTTTTAATTTCATTTTATTTTGGTTTTCCACTTTCTCATTTGATTTGATTTTAATTGGTAGTATTGAGTCAATCAATTAGTAGTATTGGTTTCGGTTTTCCCCTTCTCCTTTTGTTTTCTTTTATTTGGTCAATCACTTGGGTTAGGTCATGTCGTCATTTGTCGTGTCATTGTCATTTTATTTTCATTAGTTTAAACATTTTATATATTATACGAATTCCTTTTTATATTGTTGATTCATCTTTGTTATCCCTGGTATTGGGGTGGATTATTTGTGTTGTAACATAATGCCTCTCCTTCAAAATTGATCATTTTGGTAAAACACTAGCATAGTTTTTTATGAAATTATCAGTTATATATAATTTTTCCTTTTTCTTCTTGTTTATTTCTTCTTTCTTGTTTCTCTTCTTACTTGTTTCACTCCATTTTATTTAGATCTGTTTTTTCTTTTTTCCATTAGTGTGTTCTCCCTTTTATATAATTTTTCCCTAACTTTTATTAGCTGGTTTCTTCCATTACTACCCATTGTTCTGAAACCAGAGGAACATCATCTCTGCTCAGTTAATTTGATTGCTGGACCTATTCTCAGTCAATCTTAAATACCTTTTTTGTCATCTTGTGACTTACATTAATAATAATATTTTTTGGGATTGTCCTCTTCATGGTTTTTTAGATCATTTTAAATCTTTTATTCATTCTTCCTTCCGCTGTACCTTTGCTATATACTGTTATGTACTCATACAGTTGATTGTTTTTTATTTATTTAGTTGTTAATTTCATTATTTCTAAATTTTCATTAGATTGTTTTTCCTTTCTTCTTGTGATCATTTTAATTATATTAGACATCTTTTTTCTTTTTCTTGGTTGATTACCATTATTTTCCTTTAGCCATTTGCTGTATATTTGCTTGATACACTTTTTTTTTATACCAGTTCTTTTTTTTCTTTTCTTTGAATACTCTATATTCTTTATACCTTTAGGTATTTGTCTTAGCAGTTATTGCTTGATTGTATTTTTGTTTATTTCGTTTTGTCTCAAATATTATTCTAAATATTTTTGTAACTTGTAACTAATATTTTTGGTTATTTTTGTAAGTTTGTTGCTCTTACTATATAGGAATTTTTGTAACTTATTCCTCCATTTTACACATATATATTTTTTTTCTTTTTACTTTATGTTATTTATACATTATTGTAAGGTGATCTTACTTTGTAGGAATTTTTGTGACTTATTCCTTTATTTTATATTTTATATTATACCTCATATGTCATCGAAATATTGTTGTAAGCTGACCGTACATCTTTTGAATTTGGTAATTTATAACGGAAAATTTGATCAATTGATAATTTTACTAAATAAACTATGCTGAAAGCAGAAAGAAGGGTGTGTTTTAGAAAGCGGGGAGGCATTTAGACGCCAGAACCATAGGCGGCAATAGTTGAAAGAAAACTACTTGTAAAAAGTCTGTAGAGTAAAGCAGTAAGTTAATAACGCCGGCGCTGGGGCTGACGAAAATAATGAATGTACTTTTATGTTAAGGCACGATTTGGGACACTACTGTCATAAAATGTATTATGTTGCTCAGATAGTAAGGGTGTTTGCCAAACGTTGTAAACTTAAGTGCATATAACAATAGTTAACGTTAGATGAGAGAGAGCATTGTGTGACAAAGATAACTATAGATGCTAGTTTTTTAAGCACGTGGACACGGAAAAACGTTGGGTGAATCAGAAAAAGCGTCATGTGTTGCGCGGGAGGTTTTAGTTAAGCAGATTGGGCGAATTTGTATTTAGCGGTAGTTTAAACCTATAGGAACGTTTTGCTGTAGATCGTAGGTAAGAGAGACTCGAGGCATGTATATATTGTGAACTTAGAGAGAAATAAAGTTAGTCTTCTTTATATCGGCGGAATTATACGAAGAGACTCGCGTACGTTGTTTTGCGTCAGTTATATATTTTAATAAATAACATAAAGAATCAGTAAATTTCTCAGAAGTAACAAAGTACGGGAACGCAATAATTATTAATACTAGAGTTATAAATAAAGTTTCAATAAATCGTAATAAGTCAAAGAGTGGATGATCGGAGTTATAATAAACAATAAGAAATAATAATACATACGAAGTTCTATTAATTCAATACGTACTTCAAATACAAGAAGAATCAAGAAAAACAGAAAAACAACTGGCATTTCAAACAGAACAGATACAAAGACAATCAGAACAGCTTGCACAAACAAAAGTGCAGATAGAACAAAATGAAGTAAGATTAGAACAAGCAGTACAACAAATGAAAAAACAAATCCATAAACAACACGTAGAAATAAGAAACGAAGTCGCTATACAATTGGAACAAGAGAGAACAAACAACAAAAAACTGTTCCAAGACTGCCAAGTAGAGACGAACCACAAAATCCAAGACAATACCGACAAGATTATTGAACTTAGTATAAATACTAAACAGCAATTCATAGAGTTGAAAGAACGGTATAGGAACAACATTCGAGTAGTAAGTGAAATGATCGAAATAAATAACAAAAGATACGAAGACAATACGGCAGCCATCAAAGAGTTACGAGCCGAAAAGATGGAAGAAATGAAGAAGGTGAGCGAAAATATTGATCGTAAATCGGAAGAAGTTGACCTGCAAATACAACAAATACAACGAGATGTTAGGAGTAAATTAGCCTCAATTAATAACCAATCATGCAACCATAACATTACTAACGAACAAGTAAAAAATATCAAGTACAATGGGACTGGAGACTTCCCGATGGAGTTTATGAAGGAGATGGAGGATATCTACATGGAACACTACCAAGATAACGGCAACATCGCATGGATAGGAAGGCACCTAGAAGGAGAGGCCGCAGTGTGGTGGAGATTGATCAAGAATAGCGTAACCAACTTCGCAGAGTTCAAAGAAGCCTTTACGAACAAATACTGGAGTGATATGGTGCAAGAAAAGGTAAGAAACGAGCTCGAGTTTGGACGTTATCAGATGGAGAGTGGTATGAACATGATACAATACCTAGAACGAAAATTGTTAGAGAACAGACAGTTAATTCCACCGATACCTGATCAACACCTGATCAGGAAAATTACAAAACATTATTCTCAAGGGGTACAGATGGCCATTATTACTCGTGGGGTTACGACTATTAATGAGTTCGAACAAGTACTATCAGAATTCATGGGTGTGAGGAGTGAAACAAGGACAATGACTTGGACACATTATGACAATCGACGGGAACAAAAACCATTGATGAGAGATGAAGAGGAGAGTGGAAGACGGGTCGAACAAGGACAGTCACACGAAAGTGCAAACCGAACAGCTACCCAACATTACAATAGACGACCAAACAAGTTTAGAAATGAACCAGAGCCGATCCCTTCGACTACCGGTACACAGCATAATAAAAAGCCGTATTATGAGAAAGGAACCCAAAACTTACACACACACACACACACACACACACACACACACACACACACACACACACACACACACACACACACACACACACACACACACACACACACACACACACACACACACACACACACACACAGAGAGAAAAACCACATGAAAATTGAAAAACAAAATGTAATAGCACACATCCGTATATTAATGTATTAGTAATAAGTAGCAAATTAAATCTAAGGGAAGTCAATGTAATAACGTATAATGAAAGTTAGTAGGTAATAAATTACGAATGTTTAGAAAATAAGTAAATAAGAAATGTCACAAAATGTTTAAAAAGAGAAATTGCTATGTGTAACAGATGTTATTGAAAGGGAAAGTAGACCACCCACATTTAAAGAGTAGTTTGACAAGTCAGGCAGAGAGATACGGGTAATTTGTTTGTAAACAAACTATAAAACCAGACCAACCCTAAATGTCTAGCAGTCAGTAATAACTGAGTAGTGTTGTAATAAAATACTCACCCAATTAGACTAAGAAATTTAAAGCAATAATTAATTAAATTGAATACATTGTTAATTTGAATTATAATAAATGAATATATTAATTATGTCAAGTTACTAGAATATATGAACAAAGTACTTATAATTATAATAATTTTAGGGACGCATCAATAGAACTAGTTTACAATTTTGAAAAAAATTGAACGCTACTTCTATGGGGAGACTTATATAACGGAAAATTTGATCAATTGATAATTTTACTAAATAAACTATGCTGAAAGCAGAAAGAAGGGTGTGTTTTAGAAAGCGGGGAGGCATTGAGACGCCAGAACCGTAGGTGGCAATAGTTGAAAGAAAATTACTTGTAAAAAGTCTGTAGAGTAAGGCAGTAAGTTAATAACGCCGGCGCTGGGGCTGACGAAAATAATGAATGTACTTTTATGTTAAGGCACGATTTGGGACACTACTGTCATAAAATGTATTATGTTGCTCAGATAGTAAGGGTGTTTGCCAAACGTTGTAAACTTAAGTGCATATAACAATAGTTAACGTTAGATGAGAGAGAGCGTTGTGTGACAAAGATAACTATAGATGCTAGTTTTTTAAGCACGTGGACACGGAAAAACGTTGGGCGAATCAGAAAAAGCGTCATGTGTTGCGCGGGAGGTTTTAGTTAAGCAGATTGGGCGAATTTGTATTTAGCGGTAGTTTAAACCTATAGGAATGTATTGCTGTAGATCGTAGGTAAGAGAGACTCGAGGCATGTATATATTGTGAACTTAGAGAGAAATAAAGTTAGTCTTCTTTATATCAGCGGAATTATACGAAGAGACTCGCGTACGTTGTTTTGCGTCAGTTATATATTTTAATAAATAACATAAAGAATCAGTAAATTTCTCAGATGTAACAAAGTACGGGAACGCGATAATTAGTAATACTAGAGTTATAAATAAAGTTTCAATAAATCGTAATAAGTCAAAGAGTGGATGATCGGAGTTATAATAAACAATAAGAAATAATAATACATACGAATTTCTATTAATTCAATACGTAGCGGTAAATCGCGGAAGAAGGCGAAGGAGTTCGAAAGAAAATTACGACAGTATGAATTAGTCGAGCCAAACGCGACGTGAACTGAGTTAAATGCACTTAAGGTCTATTCAGTCATCTTTGTGTCCAGCGTGTAATTATACGACATAGTTATAGGTATAATCCATATGTCAGTGTAGTGCACCTGTGATAAAGTGAATTGTGCAGTGTTATCCAGGATTAACACACAACGACGGCTGCTGACAACTCACCGATCTACAACATCTTCAGGACCACGCACTTTGGAAGGAATCTTACGCATGTAACGAATAATGAACATTTAATTCTATGTTGTTTGATAAAAATATATGTTGTATTCAATATAGTGACTCAATCTGTCATAAAGGACTCATTGCTAATTAATAATATTCAATTTGTAAGATAAACAATTCAAGTCATATAAAGAAATTTTTGTAATGTATAAATGCAAATTGTTCATTAAAAGTTGATTAACATACTTTAATTTGTGTTTATTATTACTGGCGCCCTGAGGTAAAATCAAGAGTCGGTACACTGGAATAAGTACAATAAACTATTATATAAATTATTAATATCATATTTGATCAAGATAGTTTGTGATCTTATTTCTCACATGCTTGTAGGCCAACATCATTTGCAAATAAATAATTTAACTCTTTTACAAAGGCCTATCTAGAAGTGTATTACAAATTCACCTCCTCTTTTCTTCTCCATTGGTATGCTTGGTCGGTAATTCGAAAATCAGTCCCATTTCTCGGCGTATATCTTCAGTGAGTTTACCCATGGTCCATCATTTCCTCTGCACTTGTGTTTCGGATAACCTTGGTGTGTAGAACTATTTTCGTCCTGGTGAAATAGGTATCTTCTATCTTGTACCATAATTCTTCTAATATCATATGTTCATTTGTCTCCATGCCTACGTCATTCACTATATTATGTTGTTGATTAATCAAAGAAGTTAATTGTACCTCCCTCATTAATGTTATCACTGATTTTTTATTCTGCATTTCCAATTCTGGTGTACTCAAGTGTTTTAGAGACCGTCTTAATTTGTGACACACTATTTTGTTGTGAGTCCTTTCAATTTTGGGTATTTTCCATTTAATTATCGTTTTGCTGAAGTTTTCATCCGCTGGTTTGTTGTGAATTCCCTCTATAATTGCTTTTAAGGTCCTCCTACAATCTTTATATTTCATCAATTTGCTTTGGTCAGTAATTAGTAAATTAAACACATCAATTAGTCCATTCTTCATCATCTCCACTTCTTCTCTTGTTTTTATCAGTTTCTTTTTATATATTTTTCCTATTCCCTTTGTTTTCTTAATCTTCTTAATTATTCGATTCTTCTTTACTCTTCTACGGGTGGTTTTTATGTGCTTAATTTTCTCATTGTTTTTGTTATCTTTACTCTCATGTAACAATACACTTGATTCTTCTGCATTCTTTATTTCTTCATTGATACCGTCAGAAGTGTTGTCTGGTGTTTCATTAAATTGTGTGAAACCACTATCTACTGTTTCATTAAGTTTATCTGCTGGATAATTTGTTTCTTCCCATTTCTTATTCATCCCCGTTTTTATCTGCTTGACTTCTTCACGATGCCCTATTAGTATGTATCTTAATTCTCCCTTCAGTTCTTCATTACTTTTTTGGATGTGCTCCGTCAATTGCTGTTGTAGAGCTTCTTGGTTCTTCCGCAAAGTATCACCGTGTTCCTCCATTTTCTCATTGATTTGTCGTTTTAATGTTTCGTAATTTCCTTCAATTTTGTTGTTCAGTGTCTCAATATCTTCCCTTATTTCTCCCTTCATTTTGTCTATTTTTTCATTATTTTGGTCTAGTTTTTCGTTAATTTTTTCCTCTTGTTTCTTAAAATTTTCATCAGTCCTCTCCTGGTTTTTGTTCAATTGTTCCATCATCATTCTCATCATGTTCTCCATCCTCTCTCCCTCGGTTGGTGTAGCTTTGTCTGGTTGGTCGCCGACTGTTACTTCTACTTCCGGTTCTGGTTGATCCTCTTGGGAATGCTCTTTGATCATTTCCCCGATCATTTCTTCGATCATTTCCATCTCTTCTTCGTCGGTACCTTCAGTTCCCTTCTTTGCTTTATACCTTGTAATCATGGAATGTTGCATATTTTCCCGTAATCGCCGCTAGTCTTCTTTTCTAGCCTCACTAGTTGGTCGCCAATCTGTAACGCGGAGATCTGTACGTACTCTGTGAAAATGTAGGTATTTCATGTGTTCGCCTCACACTGGTGTCGTTACTTCTATATTTTGCACTATCGATGTCCGTAGCAATCCTTCAATTACCAGTACAACACGAGTGGAAACCTTACCTGTTGTTTCATAGGTGTTTATGAATCCCGGGTGGCGCCAAATTGTTTACTTAAAACAATTAAAATGAATAAATAATAGGGTTTAGCGATCTTAGCTACGACGGTCTGGAGTATTCAAATTTATTCCTGCCTTCGTTCGACCTTCTTAATCAAGCAGGTAGTTCGCCGAGTTTGCGACGTGAGCGCTTGCCGTCAATCCTAGTTGTTCGCTAAAATGCACAAATTATACAATACACTTCCCTATGAAATAAAAACAATGGTTACACTCTGTACTAGTTTCTTTAATTTGTGGTTGATTGGTAATAATTATTCAGTTTGACATTAAAATTATATTTGGTTATTCAACAAATTTGCACCGAAAATTAATATGAAACCAATATCTCTAGGGTTTGGCGAATCGATTTTGAACGGATTATACAGTCAAAGATGGCGACTGTGTTGTTTGTTTACAGTTATTTTCGTTCAAAGTCTTGGGTTCTTGTGGTTACAAGAAAAATATTGATAATGATTACAATAAAAAGTACACTATCTTACATTATTTGTACTTAAATAATATAATGTGTAACTATAATTTGTTCCTGCAGTGTAGTAAAGTGTGTTTCAAAAGTTCGTAATCTAACAACAGGTTATTTTATTAGTTAACAAATTTTCAGTGTTTTATTATTTTACTTAATCTTTGAAAGAAATATTATTCAGTTTATAGTGAGAGTTCAGATTATTGTAAGAAATATTTGAAGTGAGTTTATTTCTGAAATTCGGGTAATTTAATAATACTTATCAAATCAGTAGACTTGATGTAAACAGTCGTTCAGTTGAAATGAAATGGGGCTTCAATAGTGGTCAATTTTCAATTATCTGGGGCTTCTGGCATCTTTTTCATGTTAGTTGTAGCAATTTATTCATTTTAAAATTTATTTAAATTAGTCCTTGGCATCAGTTAAATGTTCTCGTTCCTCGTCTGCTTCTTACGTTTCCATCTTTTTGAATTTTGATTACTTTTATACATTTTAGATTAAAATTTAGGTCATTCACGGCCTAGCATCTATTCTGGAAGGGCGTCACTTATTGAATACTATGATTTAACGGAAAAATCATAACCAATGGTACGTTGTCATGGTTACTAATTGAATCCGATTGGTTAATCATGACTTATAACCATTGTTATCAATTTTGAATTTTTATTCAAAATTACTGTATATCTTCTGATTGCTTTTATTCTTCTGTCTTCCTTCCTATGTATTAGATATTATCACTACTGTTTGTATTTCCTTTCAAAGATTATTTTGACATACCATAAGGTTGGGTTCTCTAATGTATTATTGTTTGTACAATTATGTTAATATTTGTTAATTACATTTCTTTTTTATTTTAAGTCCTTATTCTAACATTTTTCTTTTAATATGATCCACAAATTATCCTTGGCTAGTTACTTGCCTTGGATTTGCTAAATTCCTTGTTAATTTTTTACAATTTGTAGTTATTTGTTTTTGACAGTTAGGCATTTCATAGGCCTAAGTAGTAACTGACTATATTTACTTATTTTATACAAATTACATCTTATTTTACCCTAATGTGTTTTGTTTTGTTATTATAATTGATTTGTTTATTTGTTGATGTGTTTTGGATCTGTTTTTATACTAATTGTATGTTACCATTATTTTCTACATCATGGCTTGTTAATTATTTCCTAACTGATTTTCCAGTGTTATTAGATCTGTATTGATTTACCTTCTTATTTCTTTAAATTGCCATTGTTAACCATTTGGCTAGTACTTACTATTCTTTATTACATAAAACATAACATCTAAGCCTATAAGCCTATAAGTCTGTATAATTCCTTCAGCCATATTCTATTCATAAATTTAATTGAACAATTTTTTAACAGTTATTAGGTAATGTTTGTTTATGATTCATTTCATTCTTTATTATTTTTTGGTGATAACACATCATCACACCATTTAAACTTACTTAATTGATTATCCCTTATAACATGGGGTGTTTATTGATTTTGTTTTTAATTTCTTTACTATATTTTTTCCTTTTACTATCTTTACTTTCTATCCATGGTAACACTAACTGTTGACATTCTATGGGCTTCCTCCCCTGAATAACATCGTATCCTTCATTTATATTTAATCTTAATACTATCTTTAATTACTATCATTAACAAAATTCTTATTTGTTCACCATTAAATCGTTTAGTGTTTATCACTGATTTATTAAGCGTTTTTTATCTATTACTAGATTCCCTAATCCTATCATTCACAATATTCTTATTTATTAATAATATTCACTTTTAAACCATTTAGTGTTTATCACTGATTTACTAAGCGTTTTTTATCTATTACTAGATTTTCTAATCCTATCATTCACAATATTCTTATTTATTAATAATATTCATTTTTAAACCATTTAGTGTTTATCACTGATTTACTAAGCGTTTTTTATCTATTACTACATTTTCTAATTATTTTGGGGGTTTTACACTTTCACTTTTGCACTCCTTAAATTTTTATTTTAAGTGTTTATTAGTGGGTAATCCCTACCATTACTTTCTCTTTGTCACTTAGTTATTTTTATTTTCTCACCATCTCACTATCTCTCTCTTTACAAATATTATTTATACTATTAATAAGTTCATGTCCTTATAGAGTTCTTTATTACATATAACTCTAATTCTTGGGTTAGTGTACTTTTATTTTTCACATTAATTTATTGGGTTTTATCAAATATCATTTACATTTATCATTTAGTCAATACTAATACTTATTTTTTATATTGGTTTGTTATTGGTTTCGTTTCCATTATTATATTTGAGTGCACCATTTCTCCTTCTTTTATTCTATATTATTTGTTTGTGTCTTATCATTTGATTTCATTTTATTTCCCTTTAATTTCCTTTATACTTTTGTTTCATTTTCATTTTCCTTCTTCTTCACTTTCATTTTATTTTGTTTTAATTTCATTTTATTTTGGTTTTCCACTTTCTCATTTGATTTTATTTTAATTGGTAGTATTGAGTCAATCAAGTAGTAGTATTGGTTTCGGGTTTCCCCTTCTCCTTTGTTTCCTTTTATTTGGTCAATCACTTGGGTTAGGTCATGTCAGTAGGGGTAAACTGACAGTTCTACCCCGGATGTGACGTCATATGGCGGGAAATTCAAAAATATAGGTGGTGGGGGTAAAAATCTGGTGGTAGTCGGCTTTCGGTCATGTTGTGGGCGGGCAGTATAAAGTGGGGTTATGTGTGCGTTGATTGGTGTAGACGTTGGCGACGTTGCCGCTTCGTGCATGTGTTATAGTGTACGTGTTTGTATATGCAAGGTGTTTTTCCGGTCGGCCATGTTGGAAAATCGTCGTGGTCGGCGTTGCCAACTTGTGCTTGTTAATCGCCGTAGTCGACTCTTGCGTGTGTTATAGTGTATGGGTTTTGTATATGAACGGCGCCGCGGCCGTCCGGATATCGTCGATGCGGTGTATTGCGTTGTTGGCAACGGCGTGTCTTGGTGTTGTCCATGTTGATGACGTGTCGGTCGTTGATTGGTCGTAATTTGAAACGGCGTGGTTGGCGTCGAACTGTACGTAAGTCCGTGTAGTGATCCGGTTCGCCGTTCGCCGTTCGCCGGCCGCCGTCGGGTAGATGTGCTGTCGGACGCCGTCCGCCGCCGACGGCGAACGGCGAACGGGTTCGTGAGGCTGCGTTGTGATCCGGTTCGTCGTCGAGGATTGGTCTGTGTGTCGGCGGTGAGTAAAAAACAAAGTGTTCGGCATCGTTGTAAAGATACGAATGATGACCTTTACTTGTATAAATTGTAGAATGCATGCTATGCATGAAAAATTATTTTAAAAAATTATTATCATTTATATTAATGTGTTGGGTATGTAATAAGTGTATGTTCAGTGGTGAAAATTATTTCGTACAAAAAAAAGAATTCACTCATCATGAACGGAAAAAGGATAATTGTAAATAAACACAATTGAAAACTTAAATTTTAAAAATTAAAAAAAAATTATTATCATTTGTATTATTGTGACGGGGTATGTAATACGTGTCTGTTCGGAGTTGACAATTATTTTGTACAAAAAAAGAATTTAATTATATATTGTGGTAGTAAGGACGTCTGGGCGTTAGCTGATATTCGGTAGTGGTCGACCTTGTTCTCGGGCGTGGTTAGGCAAACAGGTCTATAAACATCTGCCTTCCTGAGTCGTTAACTTTTTTATTGTTCATGACTGCATATCTTCATTTCCTTAAGCGGGGTTCAGCGATGTATAAAAAGCCGAAAGATTTGATCTGTTGAAGTACATATCATCGTTGGTTTCTGCTTTGACATCTCGTACAGGGTAAGTTGCTTTAAAATTATTTTTTAGTTTCTGTAATATATTACCATTATGCAATTATTTTAATTGAATGTATGTAATAACGGTCGGTGCGCAACGACCGTTCAAGCTTGTAGATTGAGTGTTGTATTGTTATTTAAAATATGATTAAATGTACTGTTAGTTCAAAGGATTTTTTTGAAATTAAATACAATGAAATGTTAAGATAATATCGTTTAATTTTATCAAATTAAATACATATAAGCACAATATATTACAAGTTAAAATGTTTAAACACACACACACACACACACACACACACACACACACACACACACACAATGAATTGAATTGACAATTGCATATAATAAAAATAAAAAAATACGTGTATGCACACTACTTACAAGTTAAAAATACATAATATGTAAACACGTGTACATTTTCAATTGTGTATAATTAAGAAATACATGTATGCATACTAATTACAAGTTAAAATACATAATATGTAAACACAGGTACATTGTCAATTTTGTACAATTAAGAAATATATGTAATCACATTATATTACAAGTTTATGATTGCATTCAAGTTAAAATACATATTATGCACACACACACACACACACACACACACACACACACACACACACACACACACACACACACACTGAATTGTAATTAAAACAAATTAATTACATGTAAGCGCTATATATATTACAAAATTAATAATGTGTACATTATGAAATACAAATATACTTGTTACTTCATAAGATGTCCATCCAGTATTACATTAAAATGTCCACCACGTAGGCTCTGTTTTTTTCTCCACGGTAAACGAGATATAGTGAGTTCGGTGCTAAATGTTTTAACTCATCGTCTTCCCAAACGCCTGCGTATCTCCTTGGAAGATAAACACGATATTTCAATTTATCGTCCGTATAGTCCTGGATAGTAGCGAGTACAGCATTTCCGTATTTACTGTCTACGTTTTGAAGTTGCACTATGGGATATTTTACACCCATTACTAGTTCTTTAATTTTCCTATATTGTATAGCACTAATGTCCGCGAACTTAGCAACGAATGAAGCCATTTCTAATGAAGAAGAATCACTATTCGCTTGCGTCTCTGTCAAGGTCTGAATTAAATAACGCTCGTTTGCGTCGTTATAAGTAGGGAGGCTGTTGAGGAGGGGGAAACCAGACAGCGCGAGGGAGGGGGAACCAGACAACGAGCAGTAAACTGTTATTATTAACCCTGTGAAACAGGATGAAAGCCGCTTTCACACGTCATGTTCGGTGGGTGGGAGGAGGCAACCAGTCGGCAATTATTTTTTTATCTGTCTAGACAAGGTGTTGTAATCGACTCCTGCTGAGCGCGGAAGGGGGGTAGGCGACCAGTCGACGCCGCTATTTTTTATACGTCTAGACAGCGATGTCATTGATTCCCGTTGAGCGCGGAAGGGGAAGGCGACCAGACGACGGCACTAATTTTTTATGCGTCTAGACAGGGTTATGTAATCTTATTCTGACATGAAGGCAGTAATTTTTATGCAAGCGAAAGATGCCACTATTTTTTTATACGTCTAGACAGAGTGATGTCATTGTTTCCTGTCGAGCGCGGAAGGGGAAAGACGACCAGACGGCGGCACTAGTTTTTTATGCGTCTAGACAGGGTGATGTAATCGAATTCTGGCGTGAAGGCAGTAATATTTATGCAAGCGAAATGATGCTAAATAAAAACTAAAATGTTAATAATTTACAAGAAACCTACTGATGAGTCTAAAATCCGATACAACCCACTCGCGTAAAGCGTGGACTTTATTATTTGTACATATTTCCGGAAATAAACGGTGCGCGAAACATGCTGTTCCGTGCATCGGACGTAATTGTTCGAGTTTAGGACAACCGAAATCTTCTAAATTTATAATATTGTAATGCACGATACGCTTTTCCAGAAATCTTTTTTTCTGTAATCCTTTTACGAACACATAGTTAAAAGGAAACGTGTACTTTACTAATATCGGCACAAGATGTTCGTACGATGTCTCCCCGTCCCTCCACTCTAGTCCGTGAAAATGCTCCGTTAACCATCGGTTCGTCCTCATGTGTTTGTGATTCGAAACGTTCGTGTCCACTGGTGGTGCAAATATCCAATGTCTGCTGGTAAATGCGGTGACATCCATAACGGCCAGTTCCTTGACGAGTTCGTTTCCGTTATCGTCCACGAAACAGTGAAAGTCAAGTATGACTGCTAGCTCGTCGACTGCCATCTTTTTTCGTTACAAACAATGTGTTCGGTGCTACTAGGAACGCTGCCGATCCGTCCGTCTCGCGAAACAGACACGTTGTATGTTGTGAAACGTCCGTAAAGAATTTTTTCGGAACGTTTACTTTGTACCTTGTCTCCACGTCACGAATCAGTGCAACAAATTCTTGCGTCAAAACGTTGTATACAAAAAGATCTACAGGGTACAGTACTGCGTTCGTTAAATCACTGCATCGTCTGTACTCGTCCGAAGTCAACAGCTCCATGCGTTCGTTCTCGACACGCCCTTCCGAAACACTGAGGAAGTAGTGAGATATCGTTTATTTATAAACACTTCCGTCACAGCAGCAGCAGTTTTTCAAACAATTTTTACTGGTTTATTTCATGCATTAGACGAAACGTTCTTGCTTTTGTATTAACAGTCGGTAAGCGCGAGTATGAATTTGCTGTTCGTTTTCTGACTGCACGTTGTTTAGACGTTCTCAGTGCATGAAAACGAACTAGAAATACGCTCTCATGTAAGCGGTGTATGTGGCTCTACATAAGGGACACTGATTTAGAGTGATGGCGCAATTCACACATATGACAAAATGACGAAAGGGAATAAGTACGACTTCAACGATGTGTGCGTAACAAACTTTGCACATCGTATCCCGATCCGGACCCCCTTCTTCTTCTTTTTTATTCTCTTTGATCGAGTCGGTGCTTTGCCCGTTCTCTGCTGCCACTGCTGCTGCTGCTGCTTCCGGTTCTTTTTTGTTATTCTCTTTGATCGAGTCGGTGCTTTGTCCGTTCTCTGCTGCCACTGCTGTTGCTGCTGCTCCTGCTGCTGCTTCCGGTTCGGTAATGATACCCAATGCCTTTAGGATGAATTTTTTATCTTTCACTAACATTACATAAGAGCACACGGGGAAATGACGTGCGTGTTCCGTCCAAGCGTTTTCTCCTCGCTCCCATTTGTTTAAACCGCCTCCACAGCAAAAACATAATACTCTATCGTTGCATCCGTTGTAAAAGAAACCCGCTTCGGCTAGTTCTTTAGGCGTTATCGTCAACGATATCGGCCAATCTTTAAAACTCTTTAAACGGTCTTCAATGTTTCTGTAACGCGGATAAGGGGATATGATTTTTTTAATCAGTGCTATCTGCACTTCTTTGTCGTCCGGAGATACGGACTTGATCGTCATCGCTTCACCGCACTGTCTGAAATAGCGGTTTTCGTTGCGATCGTTATCGTCATCCTTGTGATCGTACGAAAGCATCGTGCACGTCCTCTCACGACTCGCGCTGATGAAACACTGAGCGAAGAATAGGAGGGGAGACGTTTCCCTCTCCCACCGTTCGGAAAGAGGGAGGTTACAGGTATTAAGAAAATAAAATACATGAAAATTGATTACATCTTTTCATCTAAAAAAACACATACATGAAATACACACACATAATATTGTAAAAAGCAACATAATATTTACAGCAAAAAAACAATAATATACAGAGTGAGTTTAATTGTGTCTGCGCACCGTGTTGGACAGCGGAGTGTAGACGTTGAGCGAATCGTGCAGTATCAAGCAGTAGGCCGCGGTCTGAGGGGGGAAATTGGTCGATGACTCGAATTCTAATCTGACGTCGACCGGTGACGACTTGAGCGACTCGTCCTGTCTGCTACAATCGAAGACGAATAGCGGTGCTTTCGTTATGAACTCGGTCGGTGCTAGAAGTACGTTGGGTTGAGTTCTATGATAGTACGATTTTTGAAATCTTGTATACATGTCGTACAGCAGAGCGTAACGTCCATTATCGATATCCAGGTTCAGGTTATCGTACGGGTAGTATTTGTCGTTCAGAAAGAGTCTTGCGTTGGTCACCTTGCAGTGATCGAATTCGTCCGCGTGTTTCTTCAGATCGTTCTTTCTAGCGGTCTGGAACGTGAGTATCACGTACCGCGGTTTCTCCAGTTGTGTCGTTGTTTTTACCGTCCAAGTCTGTCTGCCAGTTGAAGGTAAAGCCGGGTACTCGTGCAGTTCCCAACTGCGAAACGGTAAGAATAGCGGTAAATCCTTGCGTACGATGTCCAACAGCCGTATCCGTACTTCGTTGTTCACGTACACGAACGGAATCATCCAAGAGATTTTGGTCAGTTCTATATCGGCATTAGCTGACGTATCCGTGGACGAGAACAGTGCGTTAACGTCAGTGGAAGTGCGCAACAGTATCAGTTCCTGTTTCATGTTTAATATGACGTGCGTGAAATCCTCAGCGAATCCCATCAGCATCCTCAATGGTATGCAAAAGTTGAATTCACCGTTTTTACCGGAAGATGTTAGCTCGTTAGCCGTGGGGGCAACCCAACCGGCGTTTTTCATCGAAACCACGTCATGCATACCAACGGATAGCATGGTTTTAATAGTGGATGCGATGCCAACGCTTTTGGTACGATCCACTTCCACACCGGCCAGTTCGTATCGGATTTCTTCGAAGGAAATTCGATCGCGTTGTTGACCATTTTCACGTTCACAGTATCGGTGCTGTCGGTCTTCTTGCTCAACTTGCCTTCAACGTACAGGAAACTTTCCATCGGTAAAGTGAAGGCTTCCTGTTGCAGGATAGGTATACGTAACTCATCGTTATTTCCGTATCGCGACGTCGACGCGTATGGTGCGTGAGGATGATATTCGTAATGTGTGATGTTGTCTTCAAAAAACGGTCGTCGTTCGACCGATAAGACGATACCACTGTCCGCCATATTACTTGTTTTTCTTGAGTTTGAATCCTTGTGAAATCAGGTAGCGTCGGTTAGCCGTTGTTAATCGCGTCAACGACGTACGTCTACTGATACTCTGTCCAAAAGTGTCGTCCACTTTTATCTTGTGCGTACCACCGCTCTTCGTCACCGATGCTGTAGGTAAAGCGGTATCGTTGAAATAAAATCCCATGATTACTACGCGCGTTTCAAATGTATACGCGCGGTGATAACTTCGTCACGAAATTTCACAATATCACCGTCCTGATCGTGTACGGACACTGTAACGTTACACAAGTGTAGTACGTTAAGCGGAAGATAAATGACGTTGGCAGGCGTTTCGACTATCTTGAATCCAGGCTCGACAGTCGGGTAGAACGAGTGCAGTATATGGTCGTTTCGTCCCGCCTTGTATGAATTTACGACGTTACACCTTATCTCCAAAACGTTCACTTTGTTAATGTTTACTGGTGTGTCCGACGTGTGTAATATATACGCTTCTAACTTGCGGTTCTTGGAAAAACCCAACATGGTACCGATTCCGTGTTCTGTACGCTCGAAATCGATCTCGTATGAGCAATAAAGTTCACATTTTAACGTGTTGTTGTTAGGGCGTAGAGTAAATTTCGGGTCTGATAGCTCTTTCTTCAGGTACGTTTCGATATCACTGATTTCGTACGCACCGGTCGGTATTTTGATGAGTTCTAGCGTTTTACGTGGACCCTTTAGTACAGGAAAGACGTTGTTTCTTCCGCTTTCCACGTTCGGTATAGAGTTGTATGTGGTAAAGTCCAGCAGTCCTGCGTACCATTCACCGTCCGTCAGTTCGAGCGGTGGAAAAAAGTCACAAACCAGTGCGCTTGGATCCGTACCCGTGACGGTGACCGTAAGCGAAGACATCTTGTCGTTTACTGATCGTTTGATGTCAAAAAATCCAAACATAAATGTCCGCAGATGACCGTGTCCGGCGGTTGTTTACGCGCGTAATTGTAACGAACGTCGTTCACGTACGATCCAAAGTACCGTATTAGCTCGACGGGAGGGCGTAGATTTCCGAATCCATCAAAGTACGTGACTCCGTCACCACGCTTCTTGTAGCATACCCAGTGCGTGCCCGGTCCGGTAGCGTCGTCTAGATTCACGATCGCGCTTTCGTTCTCCCACGGTGAGCGAGGAAGTGCGTCGCGCATGTACACACCTCTGAAATGAGGTACGCGCAATCGTTTCGCGTACTCGTACAGATCTCCATCGGACAACGGGCGCACGGGTATTTCGATTAGTTTTTTCGGTACGGACGAAGGTATAGTCCCGAAGCCCTTTTACCACCACCACCGGTCCGTCTTCGTCGTCCCGTCCCTGTCGTCCTCCTCCTCCTCTTGATTATCGTGCGCCGAACCGACTTGCGTCGACCGGTGCGACGACGCCTTTTACGCACACCGCCACAGCATAGTCCGCTACCTAACGCCGATTTCGCTTTCATCGCTGCCGCTACGGCCGCCGCGTACGCTCTTTCGCTGATGCCTGAATTCAAAGATCACTCGTTCCCACGCCTTGCCGGCTAGCACGCGATCCGCTACTCGTCTTCGTTCGTTGTCCTTATACTTGGAGTAGGCGATATCGTGTTCGCGACAGGCTTCGTCCAACTCGTTGATTCCTCGATCACCACGAGCCAATCTCTCCTCAATTTTCGTTCCGGGTCCGCAGAATCTGTAGCCGGGCAGATGTAGTTCCACAGGTAATACGTCCACCGCTCGATTGATCAGTGTAGGTACTGACTTTGTGAGGAATGGTAACGCGCTTTTAACTATTTTTCCTATGAGACCACGCCCCTTTTTTTTATCAACACGACTACGAAGTTCGTACATGTCTACTGTTTCGCCTGCTGTCGATAAAGAGATCTCTATTCGTTCTCGTCCTTTTTGTCGAAGGACTTGTCAAGATCGCTAATCAATTTGCTCGTCTCCGCCTTGCTCGTGAGTAGTAACTCTGCCTCTTCGGCGCCGAGTGAAGTACGCGTTGCGTGCGTATGCAATTTATAGATATAAGATACCACTTTCTCCCAACGGTGTTGGAACACTTTTGCGAGTTTGTACGTTTCGCTCTTCGCGTACCGCTTCGTGTCCTCCAATTGACGCACGTTCACAGCGTCTGTGGGCCGTGTGCCACCGTCACCGACGTTCAGAATAGTCTTTCCTTGCGCGTTTAAATAAGAGTCGTTTACCGTTGTGATTGTATGCTGGTTCAAAAATTCCAAGTTTACAGCGTCTTTGTTGTTGACAGGCGACGCTAACTGCGTTATCCGCACGTTGCCGACCATTAGGTTAGAGTTCGTATCCTTCGGTATGATCTTTGCGTCCACGTATACTTTGGTCGCAGCGTCTCTCGCACGAATCGGGTCTCTCAGAGACTGTATGCGATGGTCCCGCCTATCGATGACGGTGCCGTTCTTCTTGTTCGGTACCGTCGTGAAACGCAAACACGTGTAGTCTACATACTGCTTGTTGACAGCATCTGTGAGATCGATGGGAGCGCTGACATTGATGAGCTTACTACCTTTCACGTCTATTCTCGAGGAACCTTGCGTTGACGGATCGACGACCAGACAGTGGTGTTGCACGAACCGCAGTGGAACGGCATCGTTACCATCATGTGGCTCGCCCAAGTTGTGTATTTTTTCCCCGCTACGTCGAAGTGTCCGTCCTCGGTCATCGCGATACCGATATCCTCCCGCAGACTGCGTCGCGTCTCCCTTTGGACTCTGACAGCGCTCTGGTGTCTGCCGAACTTGTCAACGCTCATCTCGTTAATGATGCGCGTCGACCGTCGTACGCAGAATTTATACGTATTCACGTAATAAATCGATTAGTTTTGATACGATCGTACTGTCTATACATTTTATTCCGACGACGGAGAGTCCGTCGGTATGTTTTCCTTTCACGATCGTGTTTAGAAATTCATCGTACACGTATACACGTGCGTCTTTGAAGAAATAAATCTTTCCGTCGGTATATCGAAACGCGCTATCAACGGCTTCAGGTAAGCCGACAAAGCGATCTTTAACGTATCCGTGTTTCTTGATCATGAACGAGCACTCGTCTACCTCACCGTAATACATATCGTTATACAGCAGAAATGTACGTCCTGTGTAGGTGTGTATCGCAGCGTTTATTTTTGTCAGCGTGCGAACACCGAGAGTCGTGATCGCTTGTGGATACCCGTTCACCGGCTGTAGACTGTGTATATCGAACATGTACACGTATCCGTCTACGAAGAGCACCACTTCTTCGGTGCGCGGTCTCTGGTACATCGCCGAAACTTTGGTGAACGTCAACGGTAAGAACATCAACCAATCCGTCATCAGAAGCGGACTCCCACCACCACCCGGACGCTTCGACTCGAGGTCCATTGTCCACAAAAAGTTATCGTGCACTATATATACGTGTCTGTTGATTATTAAAAATTGATTAACATTCTTTAGTCGACATAAATCCGTCGTCGTCCGGACGGTGTCGTTCGTCATCGACCTCGTCGTCGTCGTCGTCGCCATAGCGATCGACGGCTTCCCGTACAAGTGCTGAATGCCTCTTATATCGTCGTCTCTCAGGTCGAACGGTCCATCCGAGCGCAGTACGCAGAAAGGGTACATGATAGAATCCTTCTCGAGGGAATGAGCCAGTCCTAACGCGTATCCGATTTCGTGCGTTAGCACCTGTAGAAAACTGGTCTGATCGTCCGGTATTTCGGTTGCTTTCGTATAATTCCACGATTCGTAGTAGTCCATATGTATTTCGGAAGTGTTGTAAGGTAGATCGGGCGGGTAGTAAGCGTGTGCGAGTATACCTCCCCGTCCGTCCAAATCGTACCCACAGATCGTACACTTGGAGGTCAGACACCTGTGTTTAAAATATCTCATAGCGATGGCTATGACCACGTTTATGTCGTTGGGTCGATATTCGAATTCCAAATTTGAATGTTTCCGCCATATAGCGAACGCTTGTCGTGTCGCTTTTATAGCGTCAGCGGTACCGTGAACGAACCGCCACGACAGTCGTCTCTTGGTCCAAGGCGTTCGTAAGGTGTACGACGCAAAATCTTTGTTACCACATCTCCGCGCCTGCATCAGATTCATCGTTTCGTTGTTCAATTCTCCGTTTACGGTTAAATTGTATTTCTCTTGAAACGTCCGCAGGTAGGACGAAATAACGCCGCCGTCGACGGTGGCGTTGTCTGTGTCTTGTAAACTATCGTCGGGCACATATCCGTAACGCGTCAAGTAATCGATAGCGAAGTCTATATCGTTCGCGTTATTACTCTCGAAGGACGATGCGACGACTCTCGTGGACGCGATAATAAACACTAGCGTGGTATACATGTGAGAATCGTGTCTCGATGCTGTTGCTAATGACGGTAGTCGTCGTATACCCGTCTAATTTATACGATGATGTCGGCTTCACGTAGTTCTTCTACTATTGAAACGATTTCGTTCGTGTGCCCACCGTTTCCAGCGCGCTGTGACGCTATCAACACTCGCAATCTGTCCACCAGTTCATTCGGATCGTCCCAGTGCACGTAATCGATTTTGTCTTTTTTTCTCGACGCTACCATATACGTTCTGTCGGTATTATACCCGTGTCCTGTACGTTTCGGTGGGAACAGCTTTGATATTATCCGTTTATACTTTACACCTCTGTTCGCCTTTACCTGAGCGGTCGCTAAATAATAATGCTTGTGCGCGTTGGTGGCGCGCAGTATATCTTTGTACGCCTTCATATCCGTCTCATTGTAAATGTTTTCGTTAGGGTCCTTCATGAACACGAGTTCGTATAGACTCGGTGTGCCTTTATATCGTTTACCGTTGCTGAGGATCGTATCGTCCGTTTCGATTTCAAACGGTGAATCACCGATCATCCATTTTCCATTTACGTTTCTTACACCGTATGTATAGTCCATTAGACGATCACGTTCAGCCGACACGATCATGCGCATGTACTTGTTCGCTAACGATTCGCTGTCGTATTTGGACAGAAAATATCTACGCGCTTCACGCCTTCCTTCTGGTGTGTCCAACATTTTTTCGATGTTGGGACTAGGATCGTCCTCGTCGTCGTCGTCCTCGTCCGATGTTTCGGCTATCACGGGTGTTTTCAGGAAACGTGGTGTCGATCGGTGACGGAGCGGTGTTCCTATATCGATCTTACTACTCGCACCCATCAGATCCTCCTCTTCCACCGCCTCCTCCTCCTCCTCACGCTTCATCTTTTTCGTCGACTTTTCGTTTGTTGTTTTACGTTTTTTTTCAACCAACGCTTGCGAAATAGTTTGTAACGGTTCCAGTATCGGTTTGTAAATTTTGGATAAAGTTGCTTCCTCTTCACGGATACCGTGTTTTAACGCACGGTATTTCTTCCGTATGTCATCGCTGATTGTGTCGATATCGTGGGCTAATCGTTTCTTCTTTTTGTCCATTTCGATAAACGTCGGTACGTCGACTAACGTCGCTGACAGCGGGACACTTGTATTTACCCGTACGCTCGACAATTTTTTTGGTGAACAGCTGTTAATCGTTAGACGTGACTACTATGAAACGATCGAAACCAGCTCTGTACCTACCGATGTCGATAGAAGAATCCTTGTCCACGACGAGAAACCCGTAACGATCTTTCCACGCTTCAGCGCACACGTTCTTGAACGTGTCGTATTTCATGTCCGTGTTGACGTGATCGTTGTACACGTGCTTGAAGTTGAGATCGTCCTGTTTGAACAACACTATTAGATTGGCGTTGTCGCGTACCAACTGTTTCGGCACTTGGCTGCACGTCTGACACAGGTAAAACGCGTCCACTCCACTGTGTCGTCCCATAGCGAAATACTTGCGTATGTTGTGTTGTCTTTCACAAGACACATCGTCGAACACAATAATAGAATTGGGATCGACCTCGTCAGAAGGGGGTACCTCATCGTTATCGTTGTACGCGTGATAACCCATTCCTTCGTTGGAAAGTCGTGTCATCAGGGTCTCCAGCATCTGATATTTGGGTTGAAACAATGATTTAGAAAACACGTACAGGTTCGCGAATCTCAACCCGTTCACATCGAACAATAGGTTGAACATGACGTTAGTCTTTCCTCACGCGGAAGGTCCGCAGATGATCGAACGTACGGTATCGGGCAGAAGACGTCCGTGCTTACGTTTTTTTCTGCCACAACCACCGCCACCACCATCGCCACACAATTTCGAATAGTCCACGTCCTTTATTTTTAGTCTGTGCGCTTGTTGTAATATTTTCATTTTGTTCCGTCCAAAGTCTAGTTAATATTCGCACTATGTTGGTACAATCGACGGATATGTAACTGCACACACAAGTGTCTGGACCCGTTTCACAGTTCGGATCCGACCAAACACATTCTTTGTAGTGATCGAATCCGGTGCCTCTAGGTACTATTTCGCTGAGTCGGAATCTCGTCACACGATTAGTAACCCGTTGCCAATACTCGTGTACTGTTAATATCCTGCGCATGCGCTCGATCTCGTTTTCGGACGTGTTCACGACGTACACATTGTAGCCAGGATGCGACACGTCTTTCACACCGTACACAGCGCGCATGTTGTCATCGTAACCACCGACGCATACTGGTTCTATTCCGCAAGCCAATTCCTTGTTATAGCAAGTTCTTCTTGGGTATCCACGAATCGTGTTTACCATCGAATCCTAACCACCTGACTTTCACACGATCACCTTTACGTTGTACGATCTTTTCTACCAAGTACACGTCACCAACGTTCGATTTACTGATTTCGTGTTCGTAAAAACCACCTTTCAACACTTCTCCCGTATGATCCTTTAACGAATAAGTGACGGGTACGCTGGCGGTACGTACCGTGTGAACATGGAATATCTCGTTCGTCCAGTTAGGCATGTATCCTTTGGCGAACGTCATTTTGTATTTGCTTATACGCACTCGATCGCCTACTTTGAACTTTGGTTGCTTATAGTCGATGCTTCTCGCTGTGTTCTTGTGAATCCGTCGTAGCACCGTGCGTTCGTTGGATTCGTTCACCTGACATGGTTTCATTCCGATCGTTCTGTGCACGCTGTCGTTGTACACTCTGACCAGTTCCGGTAACATATCCAACCAACGGTAATGACCTTGTTCGCTGAACGCACGATACATGTGAGTTTTCAACGTACGGTTGAAGCGTTCCACGATGGACGCCTTTTTCTCACTATACGTAGAATACAGTGTGACACCATATCTCCTCAGCAACGTTTGTACGACGCTGTTGTAGTACTCTTTCCCGTTGTCCGTCTGAAGATATTTCATTTTATTAGCGCGCAGAATCGGTTCCAGAGCTCGTGCGACCTCTACACCCGTCTTTATTTTCAACGGAACTGCGTACGCGTACTTGCTAAACGCGTTAATCATCGTCATGAGGTACTTGAATCCCTTGTTCACCTTCGCGTGCGGTATCATCTCTACCAGGTCCGCTTGGTACAAGTCGTGAAGTCCCTTCAACTCGACCGCTTGTCTCGGAAAATTCCGTCTTACTGGTCTGTGCAACTCCGACGCGATAGTCTTGCGAACGGTCTGCTGTACGTTCTTCGCTCGTCGTTTCATTCTCATGTCGTCGCGTTGCAAACCGTGATTCACAATACGCTGGCACGTCGTAAACCGTCCGCTCTGTGCTGAACGTAACTCTCGTTGGTACCGTTCTGGTACGACTGCCTTCCATCACATGACTGTCGCGACGCCACCACACCACACCCAATTATATCATTTCGACTGAACGGAAAAACAGCGCGTTCTTCTTGTGATTGCGCAAGTACGTTAAAAGGTGAGCTAAACCGATATTCATACACCCATTACGCACGAGACCCATTCCGCTGGAATATCTCATGAGCGTATGTTGTTTCGTGTCCAACGCTCGTACGGTCTTGACGGAATTCATGTCTTTGAATACGACGCTACGTATAACGTTGTCGCGATACTCGTGCATTTCCGCGACTACGACGTTATCGTTCTCGGGTAGGCGCTCGCACATGTGTTTAGCTTTGAGTTCAGCGATCGGGCGCTGACTTCGTGACTCCAAGTGCAGGTGTATCAGGTACGAGTTCAACAACCAAAATTCGTCAGCCATAGCGCCGGTGCACCGCTGCCACTGTTTGTACAAACGTCGGTCTTTCACCATGTACCCTTGTTCGTGCTAATACTGCAGACCGAAGTATTCACAATACTCGCGAAGCGTAGGCAACGCCTCCTTCAGAAAGGGTACCGAAAACAATCCCTGCGCCTTGTTGTTCACCATCGCGAACTGTTTCCCTCTCGCCAGTGTCGGTAACGAGGACGGCGGGCAGTGCACGTCAAAACTTACGTTGTAGCTAGGACCTAGTGCGCACTTTGGCGCTATCGCTGTCGCGCTTCTGTATATTTCAATAGGTGTACGTATCGGAATAGTGCGCTCCGTAATGACAATGCAACACGAAGCGTGAGGGATCGAACTTCCATATGCGAGCATGTCCGTGTACACCGTTGCGTAGTTCATCCGTCCGTGCGAATCATGTAAACCGTGCACGCGTTGAGCGGCACGATACAGTTCGGGAATCGGGCGGAAACGTGAAAGAAAATTCCATCCATGACGTACGGTACACTTGAACATACTCTTTTCGTAAACCACGAGTTCTATCGGTACGTTGTTTCGTTCGCACTCTTCGATAAATTCAAGCCAACGTGATTTGTTGTGTATACGATCGGAGACTATCATCAACAGCACGATAGGTGGCAGATCACTGGTACGTTTTTTAATGTGATGGCAACAACGTCCGTGATATCTATCAACACCGAACTTGTAACGTGTACAGTAGTTGCCGCAAAATCGTTTTTTCTTCACAAAATACATGGGACACAAGTTGGATCGTATCGCGCTTTGCGAGGGTTTTGTTATCACAAAATGTTTCCCATCGTTGTATCGATAGACGTCCATCGTGTCGATGATCTGTGAAGCAAGTGATACGTGCTTCGACATCTACACAATATTTAAAGTGTATACGCATATTGTTTTTTGGATTTTTTTTTTTAATCATGGTCACCATCACTCAGACTTTGGACTGGCTACTGTCGTTTAGTAGTAGTAGTACTAACACATAGTACTTCTAGTTCTACCCAAATGGGTTTGTAGGTGAGTTTATGCCGGCTCTGAAAAGAGCCGTTTTTTTGTGTGCGTCTCCGTCGACTTCTACAACCACTCGCGGACGAAATTACATGTGGACATTGATGCCTTATGGACTTGGGTGGGATTGTCGCCCACCTCCCAATTCATAATTCTTATTTTGCATACACAACATCTTACAACATCACCGTCGCCTTCGTAAAAGAACCCGGCTTTAGCCAGATCGTAAAATTTCACGTTCTCATGCGGGTATATAGGAACGTAAATTTGAATATGCCCACGACGTTTGATGTTGTAATAGCTCTTCAGACGTTTTGTAAAAGAATGTGCGTATTCGTCCATATCTGAAGCTAGAATGCTCGTTTACTTCGGTACATTCCACCTCAGCGAGGATAGCTGCGCGCGCAACCAGTGGGGGAGAGCTGCGCGCGCAGTCGGTAGTGGGGGATTGCTATCACCAATAGTTTGTAGGAGCCTTATGAAATAAACCATGGTAGTGGGAGCGGATAGCTGCGTGCGCAGCCTGAAGTGTAAGCGGAGAGGGGATCGCTGTTCACGTTCACTTTGTAGTTAACCTGCGAGTTTCGTGCACACTAAGTTTCACGTGGTGCATATAAAGTGGTGATTATTTTCTAACTTCATATCAGTCTTACATTGTTCCTCAAGCGAGCAAGTAATTGTTTTGCTTTTATCGTTTCAAGTTTTTTGTTGTTGTTGTAGTTAATTGTACCAAGAATGCAGTCGTTTGCTGTTTCGTGGCGCGTTGATATCGTACGTTTACACGACTGTTACGGAGGACGAAGGATGTGTCAACGATGTCATAACCTTTTTCGATGAAATGCACGATACGTTACGTACGGACATTCTAAACGAACTGACACGATTGCTTAGTATAAAGCGGCATATAACGGTTAAAGCGAGATTTGTCAAGTACATAGTAAACGCTGACACAGACGAGGACGAAGAAGTGACGACTGAAGCCTATTTTCATGGACGATGTCATACGACGCTGATCGGTGACCGAGACATATTGCCGGATCGTTTAGAAGCTTCGTACGAAAAAATCACTGAATCAATTTATAAATTCACGCGCGAGGGTAGCGGTTGGGTGTTGGACCACATCGTCTCTTTAGAACTCGTTCTCTCACGGTACCAACCGCTGGCCGCCTCCAGTTTCATCCGTACACCCCCCGAATTGTCTCGTACTAAATCCATCATCAACGTGAACAATACGGGCGATCAAATGTGTTTCGTATGGTCAGTATTGGCCGCACTGTTTCCTCAACACTCGCACAACGATCGTGTATCGAAATACAAATCACATTTCCACAGTATCATCACTTCCGGTATAACTTATCCTACCCGTCTATGCGACATTGTGAAATTCGAACGAGACGATTCTGACATTTCTATAAATGTTTTCGGATACGAAGACAATGAAATTTACCCGTTAAGAATAACTCCTTCCATTGGTAGACGACATCACGTTAATCTATTACTTCTTACCACTAACGACCGAAAACATTACTGTTTAGTAAAAAATATGAGTCGCTATTGTCTTCACTAACCAAACACGACGGGCGTTCTTTCTATTGCGATTACTGTCTGCACAGGTTCTACGAAGAACGGCTCCTTACCGAACACGTCCCCCATTGTTCACCGTACGGTGAACAGAGAATTCGTTTACCTGTGAAGGAGGAGGAGAAAGTGATGTGTTTCAAAAATTACACCTACTGTCATAAGGTCCCTTTCGCGATATACGCAGACTTTGAATCTTTTATCGTCCCTTGCCATCGCTGCGACGCTCCTCCTCACACATCGTCCACCACAACGGAGTCGTTACACCTTCCTTCAGGTTTCTCCTACCTCATAGTCGACCACGAGCGTAAAATTTTCAAACCTCAGGTCGTTTATCACGGTGAGAACGTGGTAGAGACCTTTCTCGATAGACTGGTCGTCGAAGAGCGTGAACTCTTCAGAATCATACATTCCATCGTGCCTATGACTATGAGTGAGCATGACGTGTTATCTTTCGCGAATGCCGTCGTATGCCATCTCTGTGGAAAACCTCTGACTGACGACGACAAGGTGCGCAACCACTGTCATCTGACCGGTCAATACCTGGGCGCAGCGCACAACGCCTGTAACCTCAACTTGAAGACTCCCCGACACATACCCGTCTTTTTCCATAACTTACGAGGTTACGATGCGCATCACTTGGTACAAGGGTTGGGCAAATACGATAATCTCGCTTGTATCGCTACCACTAGTGAACGCTTCGTATCGGTCTCATTGGGTGCCCTGCGTTTCGTAGACACGCTTCAATTTTTGAACACGTCCTTGGACATTCTGGTTGGAAACTTGCGCGCGAGCGGTGCAGATTTCGCTTTAACGAAGCAATGTTTCGAAGAACACTTCGAGCTACTCTTACGTAAGGGCGTGTACCCTTACGATTATATGACAGGTAGCAAGAGGTTCGACGAAACACGTCTGCCTGCACGTGAACACTTTTTCAACAGGCTGAGTGAATCACCTGTGTCGGACGAAGATTACGCTCACGCGCAGAACGTGTGGCGGACTTTCGGAATCCGTACGCTGGGTGAATATCACGATCTGTATCTGAAAACAGATGTACTGCTCCTGGCCGACGTCTTCGAGGCGTTCCGTGAGATGGCCATGCGGTACTACCAGATCGACCCGGCTCATCTTTACTCGCTTCCTGGCGTCGCTTGGCACGCGATGTTGAAGACGAGCGGTGTGCAACTGGAGCTGTTGACGGATATAGATCAGCATCTCTTTATCGAATCGTCTGTTCGCGGCGGCGTTAGCATGGTACCCAACCGCCATGCCAAGGCCAACAACCCGCTAATCATCGATCAGTACGATGCTTCAAAGCCGACCTCTTTCATACTGTACACTGACTGCAACAACCTTTACGGTGCAGCCATGTCACAACCGCTCCCTTACGCCGACTTCAGATGGCTTGATCGTAACGAGATCGACTCACTGGACGTGCGTACTCTGAGCGATGACAGTGACACAGGCTACGTACTCGAAGTCGACCTACACTATCCACGTGAACTTCACGACCTCCACTCCGATTATCCACTGGCGCCCGTCCGTTCCTGCGTCAATCCCGACAAGCTTTCACCATACTCTCACCGACTCCACACACGTCTGCACTATACAAAAGGGTTTAGCGGATCGGAAACGCCTTCGTCGTCCGTTCGCAAGTTGCTGACGACTTTGGACGACAAACAAAAATACGTTCTCCATTTTCGAAATTTAAAGTTGTATCTGAGTCTTGGACTAGAATTGAAAGCGATCCATAGGGTGTTGAGTTTTAAACAGAGAGCGTGGATGAAACCGTTTATCGATTTCAACGCGCAAAAGAGAGCGGCAGCCACAAACAGTTTTGAAAAGGATTTTTTCAAACTGATGGTCAACGCCGTCTATGGTAAATCGCTGGAGAACGTGAGGAAACTAATAGACTTCCAATTAGTCTCTAACGAACAACGGCTGCAGAAACTGGTTTCCAATCCACGATTAAAGCGTATGATCCGCTATACCGATGACTTGGTCGGACTGGCCTTAAGAAACAGGACGATATTCCTTTCCCGCCAGTGTATGTCGCCTTCACAGTACTCGACGTCAGCAAACTAATAATGTACGACTTTCATTATCGGTACGCTGTCGCCAAGTACGGACAACGATTGACATTACTGATGACTGATACAGACAGTTTACTTTACAGCATACGGACTGATGATGTGTACGCTGATATGAAAGAGGATCTCCACCTTTTCGACACGTCGGACTATCCCGTGGATCATCCTTGTCATAGCGACGACAACAAAAAGGTCGTGGGGAAGTTCAAGGATGAAACCCACGGGAAACCTATCAGGGAATTTGTCGGACTCAGAGCGAAATGTTACTCCCTCCTATTGTCCGACCGCACCGACAAAAAGGTGGCGAAAGGTGTGCCAAGGACGGCAATAAAAAATAGGTTACGTCATCGATTGTACAGCGAGTGTCTTTTCGATAGTCGTACGGTTTTCACCTCTGCCGAGTGTATACGAAGCGATCGTCATAAGCTGTACACGCAACGTATAACGAAACTTTCCCTGTCACCTTATGACGATAAGAGGTATGTACTGGACGACGGCGTAACTACGCTCGCGTACGGACACTACAGAACGCGAAACGCACGATATCCGACGACAATGCTGGTCCTAACAATGAAGTGAAGAGGCGGAGGTATACTGATCAGTAACTCATGGTAAGAATAAACTCGTATTTCATGTATAAAAATTATTTAATACAATTCACACAGTGCAAATGTGGGGAGGTAGGCGACTAGATGACGCCAGTTTAACCTTGTGAAACCGGACGCAAGCCGCTGGTGATGTAATCGACTCCCGCCGAGACAGAGGGGGAATATGCGTTTAATTTTAAACAACAAGATGTTGTCTGACCTTGTGAACGTTATGATAGGGGGGAGCATGTCTGTAGCAGACTCCCACCGAGCAAATGCATATATATATAAGATTTTTGTCGCTACGATTATCATATTCAGTTTGTTTTACATCTTGCAGGTATGTACTTACTGTATTTTCTGTTTAATTTCAGCAATACACACACACACACACACACTTTATTATGTTCTTTTACTAATTAATATACATAATTCATTACATTTTACAGAATGCATAATAACGGACGAGGACGAGTATGTAAACACCATATACAAGAGGAGCAGCGGCGTGTAAGATAGTAAGTACACCTTTCTTTATGTATTAATGAGCATAAACAATATATTCCATTCGGCTGACTTATTGTTTTTTTTGTAGTTCCCAACGGATACAACGTGTGTTGCTGGCAACCACGAGTCCTCCATCTCTTCAACCCGGGACGAGTGGGTAAGTGAGTTTTCATTGTCAATCTTTTATACTATTACGATTACAGTAGACGTTAAATTTATATATATATATATATATATTTTATTTTCAGTGATGCTGATGGTCCACCCGCTGCTGTCAGCACGAGCCCAGCGTCTCCTCAACCCGACACGAGTCGGTAAGTCCGTTTTCATTAACAAACTATTGCACTATTACGTTTGCATTGGGTGTTATATTTATACTTATTTTTTTCAGTGATGCTGTCGCTCCAACTACTGCTGCCAGCAGAACTCCTGCATCTCCTGAACCCGGCACGAGTCGGTACGACCGTTTTCATTAACATTCCGTTGTACTGTTGTGTTTACGTTCGATATTAAATTTGTACTTCTTTTTTCCAGTAATGATGAATCTAGCGGATACAGTGGTGACACAGTCAGCGGTGTCTTTATGCATATGGACGATGTGGAATTTGATGAGAGGATCGTCAATCTTTGTGATGATAGTGATGATGATGATGATGATGACAGTCACGAAGATTTTTTTGATGATGAAGTATTTAATAACTCATCATCAACGATTTCCATAATCGACGTCAGTATGTAAGTCATCTTCTTATGCGTACATATTTTTTTTCCATGACTGTACACGTTTTTATCTCTTTATTTATATTCTGCCACACAGTGACATTCAACCGCACCCACAACCGCAGCATCGTCCAATAAGACCTCAGACACCGCAGCCACTACTGCAGCACGAGCCGCAACCGTTGTCGCATCATCAACCGCAGTGGATAAGCACTCGCCCAAACTGCGATGTGTAAGTCATCTTCTTATGCGTACATATATTTTTTTTCCATGACTGTACACGTTTTTATCTTTTTATTTATATTCTGCCACACAGTGACATTCAACCGCGCCCACAACCGCAGCATCAACCACTACCACCTCGGACACCGCAGCATGAGCCGCAACCGTTGTCGCAGCATCAACCGCAGCGGATAAGCACCACTCGCCCAAATTGCATACACCATCCGCTGCATTGTAGACATCACCCACAGCCTCAGCCGCAGCCGCAGCCGCAGCCGCATCCGCAGCCGCATCCGCAGCCGCAGCCTCAGCCTCAGCCGCAGCCACAACAACGGGAACCACAACAAAGATTACCGTTGTTTGAAATCATTGACGTTATGACACCAAGGGTGCACAACAACTACAACCCCGCGTTGATGATGATATTATTTAGAAGGTCATTACCATTGACCCGTGGAGAGGACTGCCCCGTCCAGGGTATGCTACCACACGCCACATGTGGTGCGTGTCTAGCTCCATACACGGATGGGGAGAGGCTCCTCGGGTTGCCGTGCACCCACACATTCCATTCTAGGTGCATAGTCAACTGGTTTCGAACCATGGCGTCGGAGGGGGCGGAACCGAGATGTCCACAACGTCGATTCTACGCGTTCGGGAAGCCGAAACGCGAATTCTACAGACGTATGCATTTTTGAGGTATGTTACAGTAATCATAAACGTTATTCTAAACCATCCTACTCGCATCAACTGTGCGTCACTAATACTCTTTCTTTCTTTTCTTACAGATGAACGTGCACAACAGTTTTTTATGTATATATATTTAAAAATGTAATTACTTTTTAATTTATGTTTTTGTAAATATTTAAAAATGTATTTACTTTTTAATTTATGTTTTTGTAAATATTTTGTAAATAAGATGTGTCCATGTAAATAAATACATGAGTGTATCTGTAATTGCTTAAGTGTTTATTTTCAACTTTCCTTTTCCATGCATGATGTGTGTGTGTGTGTGTGTGTGTGTGTGTGTGTGTGTGTGTGTGTGTGTGTGTGTGTGTGCGTTCCACAATAAATCTCAGCGGAAGCCAACTGCCACTTGTCCCTATTATTCATGTGTGTTTCTTACAACAACAAATGTAGGGCTAGCTATAGCAAGCCCTAGACCAACAGGTTGGTGCGAACGTATTTTTACAATCTGTATATTAAGGCTAGCTATAGCAAGCCCTAGACCAACAGGTTGGTGCGAACGTATTTTTACAATCTGTATATATATTTACTTACCTACAGAAAATTACATATCAATCAGAATATCCGACACACAGACCAATCCTCGACGACGAACCGGATCACCGCGTAACCCGTTCGACGCTAACGGTAACGGCAAACGGCACCAACCGGATCACAACGCAGCCTCACGAACCCGTTCGCCGTTCGCCGTCGGCGGCGGACGGCGTCCGACAGCAGATCAACCCGACGGCGGCCGGCGAACGGCGAACGGCGAACCGGATCACTACACGGACTTACGATACAGTTCGACGCCAACCACGCCGTTTCAAATTACGACCAATCAACGACCGACACGTCATCAACATGGACAACACATAGACACGCCGTTGCCAACAACGCAATACACCGCATCGACGATATCCGGACGGCCGTGGCGCCGTTCATATACAAAACCCGTACACTATAACACACGCAAGAGTCGACTACGGCGATTAACAAGCACAAGTTGGCAACGCCGACCACGACGATTTTCCAACATGGCCGACCGGAAAACACCTTGCATATACAAACCCGTACACTATAACACATGCACGAAGCGGCAACGTCGCCGACGTCTACACCAATCAACGCACACATAACCCCACTACCCGCCCACAACATGACCGAAAGCCGACTACCAGATTTTTACCCCACCACCTATATTTTTGAATTTCCCGCCATATGACGTCACATCCGGGGTAGAACTGTCAGTTTACCCCTACTTATGTCGTCGTTTGTCGTGTCATTGTCATTTTATTTTCATTAGTTTAAACATTTTATATTATACGAATTACTTTTTATATTTTTTATTCATCTTTTTTATCCCTGGTATTGGGGTGGCTTATTTGTGTTGTAACAATATATATATATATTTTTTAGTCACTTTCTGCTACTGTCCGTTTCTTGATGTATATAATACATTTAATATTTATAATTAAATTTACCTCAAGATGTTATTTTTTTCCTTTTTTGGAACATTCAAAGCACTCAACATTGAAAATACACAAAAAACTAACACATACACCACAATCACACACAATAAAACCAATTTGAAATAGCAGAAGCCAACAGGAAGCCACAATAATAATAGTCAACCAACAACACATATGTACTTCACCAGACAAAAAAACCGGAAGGCTGAGGATGGGTACAAGATAGTACCCGAAACATCTTCCAAAAAAGGAAAAAAATAACATCTTGAGGTAAATTTAATTATAAATATTAAATGTAATATATATATATATTATATATATTATATATATGTAATAATATATATATATATATATTGTAACGTAACAGAAATGCGGTCCTCGACGTTACATAAATAAAATATTAAAATTAGAATAGGGAAGAAAATATTTTAATTTTCCACACTTATAAAAAGGTCAGAAAATAAACCCATAATTGTTTAAAAGTAATAAGAATGCAAGGTAATAATAATAATAAAAGATAAGCATGTAATAATGATAATAGTAATAAACCTCAAGGTTCAGTGAGAGGTAAATAACAGACATTGACTCATATTGTAAAAAAAACTAATGTTGACAATTTCAGAATAATTGATGTTTTTAAAAGAGATAAGAATGAGTAAATAGTGTATGACCTAAGTTACTCAAAAATACTTGTTATGAATTGTATGATGTTATGTTGTTATCATGACCGTGATGTTATATTTTGTATTATCATTGATAGAATATCAGGTAATTAAGTAATATGTATTATTCATTTACCGTTGTAGAACTGTGGTTGAACTCAGTTATTGAGTATTAATTAATTTCATTTTTATGTGTTATCTATAGGTCAAGATAAAGTTGTTGTTAGATATTATAAAGATAATTATTTGTATACATGTACGTAGATAATAAGATGATTATAATTGTAAACTTGGATAAAAAGGCTATAATTGTTAACAAGGTACCAAAGGAGTTTAATACCACCATATGATAAAAAGATAAAAGATTCTATAATATTACAGATAGTAACAAGTTAAATTCAGAAGTAGATCAAGGTATAATAATAGGCCTAACAACCAATAACATTATATAATAAATCAGATCAGAAAGGTTAGGTAAAGAAATTAGTAACAAATACTAAATATAATCTAATGAGTTAGTAGAAATTAATAATAATTAATAATAAATAATAAACAAACTCAAACTAAACAAATTATGGTAATGCCATAGCGCAATGATACCGATAGATAATGTTTGGTAACGGAAAAATAATATTTATTAAAAGAAACAGACTAAGAGTGAAAAAACGGCAAAATATATATGAATTAGTAAACAAGCTATAAATAAGATTATATTCGGATATAATGGAAGTTTAGAAAGGGATTATTTTGATGAGTGGAAGAACATTGTATGAAATGATTATAATAACACAATATCGAATAAGAATAAAAAAGAGGGTTGCTATGGACGACAAAATAGATAGAATTTGTTGATTTGATTATTGAATTTTTTGACATGAACGAGGAGAGTTTAACTAAGAGAGATGCTCAATAAAAACTAATTTAATTTAAAATACCGAGTACAGAAAAAGGCTACAATAAATGAATAATAAATTGCAATATTTTGGTCAAATAACCGTTAACCATATTGTATAATTGGATAATATAAAACGATATACTAAGTAACTAAAATTAAAGGAAGAACTCGGATTGCCAAATTCCTGATCATGAACAGAATGTTAAATTAACGAAGTAACAAAACCAGAGAAATAACTACCTGCAAAAAAATATAATCCTCTAAAACAAACGAAACTAAAATAACCACCAAATTACATTGGAACTTGCAGTTTACACAATCCAATAGAAAAACGTATGTGGATTCGGAGTTCGTCGAAGCACGTAACTACAAACTTGGACATTGGTGAACAAAAGGAGCGGTATTTCTGCATCACCCAAGGACCAAGAATTCCACTTTTATTACAACTTTGGAGACAAGACGGACGAAGATCATTTCATCTGCTTTCGCTACTGACCAAACACTAATAGAGGTTAGCCGTACACAGCCTCATCGAGCTGCGATGTCCAGCGGACGGTAAAGCAACAATTATTTAAATATTATTTAATAAAATATAACTCTATATTGTAATACCTTGTATTCCTATTTATGTATTTTCTGATCTTCCCAACAGTTGACAGAACCTTCACGCCCTATATTTAAAAGAATTATAAAAACCATAACTGAATTTAATATAAAACCTTGAACCGATCGATAATCGATTACTTCCGACTTATAGCCTTTTCGTATCTTAAGTAAGAGAACAATTTTGTTGGACATTAAATATTAAAAACTAATAAAGAATCATTTCAGAATTTCAATATCTTCTCATTTATGTATGATTTAATGAAGTGTGAATAAGAAATAAGATAGATAGAGAGTATAACCAACAATCACCGTACGCGGTGGGTTAACCTACAAATTTCCCTTGTCTGGGAACCACAGCGCTATTCACGGACTTCTCAGGTATTAAAGAGAGGAGAATTCAATAAAAATTTCTCTCAGTCTCTTCAAAACAGAATAGGCTTGAGCGGAATTTTCGAATAACACCCTACCTACATAATTTTCACTCACATCAACACCTACTAAATTAAGATACATAATAAATTGGTGAATACAACAACGGGGTTTAACACGAACACAAGGGGGTAATTATAATATATAAGTAGAGGGAAAGTGGTGATTCTACCCACGATGAGGGGGGTAGAGGACATGATTTATGGCTCTGACGTCACCGCCTCTACCCCCCTCATCGTTGGCAGAATCACCACCGTGGTAGAATTGGCTCTGACGTCACAGATTCATGACATCACAGATCCCTCTACCCCCCTCATCGTTGGCAGAATCACCACCGTGGTAGAGGGAATGCGACGAGGTGTTGACGGGTTCCGAAATTTCGAGACGGCATTGGTGATGGGTACCGTTACACGAAAAGTTTGGGTTACTTGACGGTTCCCGAAATTTGGTGATGAATGACGACACCGTGACAGGTCCTATTGGATATTAATTCATCGTTGGCAGAATCATCACCGTGGTAGAGGGAATGCGACGAGGCGTTGACGGGTTCCGAAATTTCGAGACGGCATTGGTGATGGGTACCGTTACACGAAAAGTTTGGGTTACTTGACGGTTCCCGAAATTTAGTGGAGAGACCGGTCTCACCGGGATTTGAACCCGGTTCACAAAACCGACATGCTATAGAAAACACTTCCGGGTTCCAGTTCATGACATCACACAGAGGCCGTGGCAGCTGGTGTCCGAATGTTAAAACACTTCCGGGTTCCAGTTCATAACGTCACACAGAGGCCCTAGTCGATGGTCTCCGTGCATGTCCAAAATTTGGTAGCCGAAAACAATGTGTAGCGGATGGGTGGGGGTACCCGGAATTCGGTGGTTGACGAGGTCCTGGACGAGCCGTCACGGAGACAATGGTACCGTTACCCGAAATTTTTGATGTTCGAAATTTGGTACACAAAATATTTAAATCAACGGATGGGGGGGTACGCCCTAAAACAAGTCCTGCATCACGTCACACAGAGGACCTGCTCTCCGAGCGTTCCATATGTGTCACTGTCCATAGAGGGCGTGGTGTCCAATATTTGACACCCGAAATGTTTAAATCAACGGATGGGGGTACCTCGAAATTTTTGTATCTGAAATTTAGTACTCGAAATGTTTAAAACAACGGAGGGGGTACCCCGAAATTTTGGAGTGTCCGAAATTATGTTAAAACACTGTCGTCCGACAACGGGTGGGGGTACCCCGAAATTTTGTGGTGTCTGAAATTTAACCTGCATGTCTAGAGGACGTGATGTCTGAAATTTGACACCCGAAATGTACGCCCACATGACGCATGTGTTCGAAAGTAGCAATGGGTATATGTTATGTCATTGGTGTCAGTGGCTTGTGGTTCCTATTTGATATTAATTTGTACATAAAAATAAATTATAGCCCTCCCGTTACCCGAAATTTTTGGTGTCCGAAATTTGGTACACGAAATATTTAAATCAACGGATGGGGGTACCCGAAATTTGAAAGGTGGGTACGCCCTAAAACAAGTCCTGCATGTCTGAAACACTTCCGGGTTCAGGTTCAGCACTGTGCCGACACAGAGGCCGTGGTTTCTGCAAGGCGAGGCGGTGTGGTGTATAATAAGATACCGTTAAGCGAAATTTGGGTCATCGGGTACCCCCACACTCCGCTTAGCTCTGGACGGGAGGGTAGTGTACCGATACGCGAAATTGGTCGGTTAAAATTTGCTAACAGGAACACTTCATTTTTAACTTGACAAGAGCTACACAGCGCACTTTTGATTTGTATACGTCAATCACAGCTATCGCATTTCAACATCGAAATTAAAGAACTCCAGGCACAACGCCTGTACCTAATACTAGTAAAACCTTTTCGCTTAATCCCTTTATAGACAACACGGGGATATTACGCGTGTGCGGACGCCTTCAACAGTCTCAGCTCAACTATAATAGTAAACACCAGATAATACTTCACCCGCAGTCTCATCTTACTAGACTAAATATAGAAAATGAGCATATTCGACTACTCCATGCCGGAGTACAATTAACGCAGTGCTCTCAACGTCAAAGATATTGGATCATCAATGACAAATCTTACATACGCTCCGTGATACACAAATGCCTCACTTGTTTTCGATTTCGCGCAACTGGCTCGAGCCAGCTTTTAGGACCCTCTTCCAGAGTCACTCCCTCTAAGCCATTTTCCCAATGTGCCGTCGACTATGCCGGTCCCATATTTCTACGTCAGGGCGGGCAGCGGTCCAAATCATTCACAAAGGCTTACATTTCACTCTTCATTTGCATGGCCACTAAGGCAATTCACCTTGAATTGGTATCAGATCTGACTGCAGACGCCTTTATAGCTGCTTTAAAACGCTTCATAGCTCCCAGGGGCATCCCTGCACAAATAGTTTCCGGTAACGGTACAAATTTCCGTCGTGCTGGCACTATATTACACGATTTGTACAAACTTTTTCAACAAGACGAATTTCAACAATCCACTCAGGACTTCGGCAGTTCACAGGAGGTCAAGTGGTCTTTAATACCTCCGTCAGCACCTCATTTCGGTGGTCTATGGGAGAGCGGAGTAAAAGCGTTAAATTTCATTTACGGCGCGTTATCGGCAGTACGCTTCTCAACTTTGAAGAGCTTTACACTGTTTTGACTCAAATAGAGTCATGTCTGAATTCACGTTCCTTGTTCGCCATTTCAAGTGATTCCGGGGATCCCGAGCCCTTGACTCCAGCACATTTCTTAGTTGGTTCTCCACTTACTGCGCTCCCGGAACCCGACTATTCGGATATAAAAATGGATCGCTTGGGGAGATGACAGCTTCTGCAGAGATTCACCCACTCTATATGGAAGAGTTGGTCAAGAGATTATCTGCATCAGCTGCAACAACGAAATAAATGGAGAAAACATTCAAAAAATTTGTCTCCAGAACAACTCGTCCTCATTTCAGAAGACAATACCCCACCTCTGCAGTGGAAACGTGGTATTGTCACCCAAATCTATATGGGGCAGGATTCATTAGTACGCGTAGCGGATGTCCGCACCACAAACGGCATCCTGCGTAGGCCTATCCACAAACTGTGTCCACTTCCCGTGGCATCAGACTAATTGGTTTTTCAGTGCTTCATGCCCGGGACATTTCCGGATGAGCACATGCTCTACGTACTACTAAGTACAATGTTAAATGTACTTATTTATACATTTATATTTATATTTATGCCAAATTAATCCACGCTATTTATATGTGCATTAGTAAACAATTTAAGTGTTCTTTTTTCGTCAGTGTGATGTCAGTTATTGTGTACTGTTTGGTGCAGTGTTTATAATTATCATGAATTTTTTGGGTATATTTCTATTGTGCTATTATTATCATGAATTTTTTGGGTATACTTCTGTTGGGCTATTATTATAATGAATTTTTTGGGTATATTTCTATTGTTTTATTATGTAACCTTGCTTATTATGCACTTATTGTCATGTTATTATTATTGAATTCTTTGGATTTCTATTAGTTATTGTGTAATGCTACTTACTATGTGTTATTCATTGCATGTATCATTGTCATTGAATTTGGGTATATTGTTATTATTATTATGTGTCATCAGACATTCTAGCATTTGTATTTTATTATTATATATTGTTCGATGAGTATTGATCAATATTGTATTTATATTTATGTATATTGTATTGAATATTGTATTTGTATTGATGCTATCATCTTTCGATGCACCAATATTCATTATACTATGTATTATCACACATTTCAGGTTTGTAACTTGTTAATGGATACTTGCATTTTTTCATGTAACTATACTGTAACCTATGTCAAAATCACCCGATTTTGGGCGGGCAGTATGTTAAATCTTTGTATCTGTTTATATACCCGCGCGCATTCGGCCCGCGCAATTACGTCACGCTCAATGTACAGGTTGCTAATCGCGAGCTGCGATGTTAGTTAGTTAAAACTCAGCTTTCATCCGATCAGTACTCTTTTCCATTTGCTAGCCGCGGCTATGTAAAATTTAAGAATGTAACTTCTTTATACAATTTTTCTTTCTTCTATCGGTATTTATCTGGGCAATGTACGCCATACGTAATTGGATAGGCCATGCGCTTCATTATATAATTATTCAATAAATGGCTAGTTAACTCAGATTCATACAGTCCACTTCTTCATTTAAAAACACATTTCCGATTCCTATACCAGCAGCACTTCGCATGAAAAATACTAACTCTAGAAATATTCGAGAGCGTTGAGCATGCAGCAGACATGTTTATTGCGGTATCGTAAAGCGGGTTTGATTTAAAATTTAAATGATCGATTAGTACGAAGTCACGACAGTGTACGTCATTGTACGCCCTATATATCTCAAATTCTTCCATCGTGCAATTTTTTGGCCTCAGGTTCGTTGTCCGTGAGTCAATACTAATTTCTGACCATTGAATCTTTTAGAGGACGATGAAACGAAGAGAATGGTACCTTATTCGAGGTTCTAGGGCTATTTTTTAGCCATTCTATGCTTAAAATAACGCTTATTATCACTGAATAATCGTACAAATTTTTTGACCCCAGTTTCGTTGTCAGTGAGTCAATACTAATTTTTGACCATTGAATCTTGTAGAGGACGATGAGAGGAAGAGAATGGTAACTTATTCGAGGTACGAGGTCAGTTTTTACCCGTTCTATGCTTAAAATAACGCTTATTATCACTAAATAATCGTACATTTTTTTGACCTCAGTTCGTTGTCCTTGAGTCAATACTAATTTTTGACCATTGAATCTTGTAGAAGACGATGAGATGAAGAGAATGGTACCTTATGCGAGGTTCGAGGTCTATTTTTTAGTCTTTTTATGCTTAGAATAACGCTTTTAATCACTAAATAATCGTTCACTTTTTTGGTTTTTGCCCCTCAGGTTCGTTGTCCTTGAGTCAATACTAATTTTTGTCTATTTCTACGTGTTGATCGTCACCTTCCACTTCCTTAGCCAAACCAACTGCCTCTGTGGCTTTGTGTTCTCAAATTGTAGGAACAGTGAGCTTCAATGTTGCATAGCGTCGTCTGCGAAGAAGGAAAACGCTTCTTGGGGATACTCCTACACCTCTTCGTTTACACGATGTACGTACATAGCGGAGCCAAAGATGAAAGCCTGCTGTACGCCGGCGGGGTGGATTGGAATTTAGAACAGGACCCGTCGACGCTCACCCTGACGGTTCGGCCGTTAAAGTAGACAGTAGAATATACTCAAAAGAAGAAGGGATAGGAGAGGAACTAGCTATCAAGGCAGGTATTCGTTCCGGACTTTGTCAAAAGTCTCTTGCTCAAGTCCAGCAAAGACAGCGCCCGTAGACTCTATCTTGTTGATAGCATCCAAAAAATTACATAATAACGGGAAGAATGCCTTTTTTTCCAAGTGATTGAATTTGTCCCTGAACTGCTCAACATTTGTCTGCTGCTCCAAGGAAAAAAAAGTTCTTTGTCATCGTTGTTGATGATGAGGTTATACTGCTGCACGGCTATTCGTACAAGTGTTGAACAAAGAAAATCACTGCCCCAAGATCAACGTTATCGTTAGCGTTAGCGTTCTTAGGTTAGCGTTCTTAGCGTTAGCGTTTGTAGCGTTCTTAGAGTCAGCTTTCTAAGCGTTAGCATTAACTTTAGCGTTCGCGTTAGCGTTAGCGTTCTTAGCGTTGGCGTACTTACTGTTTACGTTTTCCGTTTTAGCGTTAGCCGAATCATGCAAATCATTCATCACTAACACTTGAGCTTCAATGTTGCATAGCGTCGTCTGCGAAGAAGGAAAACGCTTCTTGGGGATACTTCTACACCTCTTCGTTTACACGATGTACGTACATAGCGGAGCCAAAGATGAAAGCCTGCTGTACGCCGGCGGGGTGGATTGGAATTTAGAACAGGACCCGTCGACGCTCACCCTGACGGTTCGGCCGTTAAAGTAGACAGTAGAATATACTCAAAAGAAGAAGGGATAGGAGAGGAACTAGCTATCAAGGAAGGTATTCGTTCCGGACTTTGTCAAAAGTCTCTTGCTCAAGTCCAGCAAAGACAGCGCCCGTAGACTCTATCTTGTTGATAGCATCCAAAAAATTACATAATAACGGGAAGAATGCCTTTTTTTCCAAGTGATTGAATTTGTCCCTGAACTGCTCAACATTTGTCTGCTGCTCCAAGGAAAAAAAAGTTCTTTGTCATCGTTGTTGATGATGAGGTTATACTGCTGCACGGCTATTCGTACAAGCGTTGAACAAAGAAAATCACTGCCCCAAGATCAACGTTATCGTTAGCGTTAGCGTTCTTAGGTTAGCGTTCTTAGCGTTAGCGTTTGTAGCGTTCTTAGAGTCAGCTTTCTAAGCGTTAGCATTAACTTTAGCGTTCGCGTTAGCGTTAGCGTTCTTAGCGTTGGCGTACTTACTGTTTACGTTTTCCGTTTTAGCGTTAGCCGAATCATGCAAATCATTCATCACTAACACTTGAGCTTCAATGTTGCATAGCGTCGTCTGCGAAGAAGGAAAACGCTTCTTGGGGATACTTCTACACCTCTTCGTTTACACGATGTACGTACATAGCGGAGCCAAAGATGAAAGCCTGCTGTACGCCGGCGGGGTGGATTGGAATTTAGAACAGGACCCGTCGACGCTCACCCTGATGGTTCGGCCGTTAAAGTAGACAGTAGAATATACTCAAAAGAAGAAGGGATAGGAGAGGAACTAGCTATCAAGGAAGGTATTCGTTCCGGACTTTGTCAAAAGTCTCTTGCTCAAGTCCAGCAAAGACAGCGCCCGTAGACTCTATCTTGTTGATAGCATCCAAAAAATTACATAATAACGGGAAGAATGCCTTTTTTTCCAAGTGATTGAATTTGTCCCTGAACTGCTCAACATTTGTCTGCTGCTCCAAGGAAAAAAAAGTTCTTTGTCATCGTTGTTGATGATGAGGTTATACTGCTGCACGGCTATTCGTACAAGCGTTGAACAAAGAAAATCACTGCCCCAAGATCAACGTTATCGTTAGCGTTAGCGTTCTTAGGTTAGCGTTCTTAGCGTTAGCGTTTGTAGCGTTCTTAGAGTCAGCTTTCTAAGCGTTAGCATTAACTTTAGCGTTCGCGTTAGCGTTAGCGTTCTTAGCGTTGGCGTACTTACTGTTTACGTTTTCCGTTTTAGCGTTAGCCGAATCATGCAAATCATTCATCACTAACACTATTACTAACAGATCAACGTTATCGTTAGCGTTAGCGTTTGTAGCGTTCTTAGGGTCATCTTTCTTAGCATTAGCGTTAACTTTAGCGTTTGCGTTAACGTTTACGTTCTCAGCGTTGACGTTCTTAGTGTTATCGTTACCGTTTTAGCGTTAGCCGAATCATGCAAAACATCGTCAACGGGAAGAGTGCCTTTTTTTCCAAGTGATTGAATTTGTTCCTGAACTGCTCAACATTTGTCTGCTGCTCCAAGGAAAAAAAAGTTCTTTGTCATCGTTGTTGATGATGAGGTTATACTGCTGCACGGCTATTCGTACAAGTGTTGAACAAAGAAAATCACTGCCCCAAGATCAACGTTATCGTTAGCGTTAGCGTTCTTAGGTTAGCGTTCTTAGCGTTGGCGTACTTACTGTTTACGTTTTCCGTTTTAGCGTTAGCCGAATCACACAAATCATTCATCACTAACACTATTACTACCAGATCAACGTTATCGTTAGCGTTAGCGTTTGTAGCGTTCTTAGAGTCAGCTTTCTAAGCGTTAGTATTAACTTTAGCGTTTGCGTTAGCGTTAACGTTCTTAGCGTTGGCGTACTTACTGTTTACGTTTTCCGTTTTAGCGTTAGCCGAATCATGCAAATCATTCATCACTAACACTATTACTACCAGATCAACGTTATCCTTAGCGTTAGCGTTTGTAGCGTTCTTAGGGTCATCTTTCTTAGCATTAGCGTTAACTTTAGCGTTTGCGTTAACGTTTACGTTCTCAGCGTTGACGTTCTTAGTGTTATCGTTACCGTTTTAGCGTTAGCCGAATCATGCAAAACATCGTCAACGGGAAGAATGCCTTTTTTTCCAAGTGATTGAATTTGTTCCTGAACTGCTCAACATTTGTCTGCTGCTCCAAGGAAAAAAAAAGTTCTTTGTCATCGTTGTTGATGATGAGGTTATACTGCTGCACGGCTATTCGTACAAGTGTTGAACAAAGAAAATCACTGCCCCAAGATCAACGTTATCGTTAGCGTTAGCGTTCTTAGGTTAGCGTTCTTAGGTTAGCGTTCTTAGCGTTGGCGTACTTACTGTTTACGTTTTCCGTTTTAGCGTTAGCCGAATCACACAAATCATTCATCACTAACACTATTACTACCAGATCAACGTTATCGTTAGCGTTAGCGTTTGTAGCGTTCTTAGAGTCAGCTTTCTAAGCGTTAGTATTAACTTTAGCGTTTGCGTTAGCGTCAACGTTCTTAGCGTTGGCGTACTTACTGTTTACGTTTTCCGTTTTAGCGTTAGCCGAATCATGCAAATCATTCATAACTAACACTATTACTACTAGATCAACGTTATCGTTAGCGTTAGCGTTTTTTAGCGTTCTTAGGGTCATCTTTCTTAGCATTAGCATTAACTTTAGCGTTTGCGTTAACGTTTACGTTCTCAGCGTTGACGTTTTTAGTGTTATCGTTACCGTTTTAGCGTTAGCCGAATCATGCAAAACATCGTCACTAACTGCAGTCACTGCAGGTCAAGTGCAAGTATGACGTACTTTTCATGGAATTGTTGAACACAAGATTTGAAAATGCTGTTGTCATCGATTTGGAGGACAGTGGAGCTTGCCCGCAAACGCAAGAAAATAAGTTCCATGTTTTTCTGCTGAAGCGTTGGAGTGAGGCCTTCACTGAAGACCGGATGAAGTCAGTCAAGCCTTGCGTTCTCTCGTTGGTTGTGACATCTCACACAACACTTGCGAACGACAAGGTTAGCGTCCAGCTTGTAATCGACTATGTAATTAGCTTAATAATTCTTATTTTATCTTAAATAATTACAAAAAAAAATAGTTATTTTCCAACAAATTAACATAAAAAGAGATGGAAGAGAGAACGTTGATATTATTTAATACGTCACATTAATTTAGTGCTAGACGCTGATTGGACAAAATCCGTTAAATACTGTACATATACATGTATGCTTATTCAAGCAGATTCGTATCATAGTGAACACGAAAGGGTAAAGAAATTTGTGTTATGGCCCGTAAAGTTCATAGTATGGTTGCCGTGGGTTTTATTATTACCTACATCTTATACTGACAGAGTTCGGTGCGCTTTTTGTTCGACCCATGCTAGAAAAGTGGGTAACGAACCTATGAGAGAACGCCAAAAATGGACTCGATTGTATCGTTTTCTAAGAACAAAATCCAATAATAAAAAGTTTATAGATGTTTAGAAGTGATGTGTTTTTGTGAGGGTGGTGTATGTCGTTCGCCTCCGTATGATACACTTTGTAATATATTATGTAACGATAAACGTAAACGTTTAAATCTGGAAAAAATTGGTCGCTATAGAGGTAAAAACAATTTCTGTGTACATGTACTGGACGCCTGTAATTTGCTGCGAACAGCATGGAACCTCGTGACAGCTAAAACTATTGAAAATTGTTTCACTCATGCTCGATTCATTTTAAATTCAGAGATTAAACAAACCGAATGCGAAGAAATTGAAATTGGACCTACCCTGTCTGAAATGTTTAATCACGCATCATCAGCATTAAATGATTCAGTTTCTCTAAATGAGTAGATGTCTGTCGACGAGAACGTAACTACGGCTCTCGTATTAACAGACAGTGATATCGTAGAAATAGTGAAAACTGTGAAAATGATGAGGGTGCCGACGAACTTGACATGGAAAATGATATGACAGGAGTTCCTACCGCTACGATAGACTTTCATTGCTGAGATGTGTTCATCGATTTTTAGAAGCCAACTCTGAATGTGAAATGTTTGAGCACGTCGATAAACTAGAACAATTTATTGAAAACCAAGTAGTGCAGAATTCTGTACAAAAGAAAATAACGAACTATTTTAAAAAGAATTGAACATTTTCACTGCAATAACTTTACATTTTAAGAAAAAATTAATTACTGTATAATAATCCAGGAGGATAAATAAAACGATCATATATTAGTACCTATTCAATATTCTTTATTGATTTATTTTACTAATAAATTCAGTAAGTAATATCTTCAGTATTTGACCATTTACAGTACAGTAGGTTCTGTACCTCATTTTGTTTCACTTTTTATCTGTTAACACGAAATTCGGTTAACACGAAATATAGGTTAACACGGAAAAAACAGCTGGTCCCCGTCATTTCGTGTTAAACGTGTCCCACTGTATATTTAGAGAGAGAGAGAGAGAGAAAGCCTTCAAGGCTGTAAAAGAGAGAGAGAGAGAGAGAGAGAGAGAGAGAGAGAGAGAGAGAGAGAGAGAGAGAGAGAGTTAGCCTTCAAGGCTGTGTGAGAGAGAGAGAGAGCGAGAGAGTTGAGTATCACTACAACAGACCGGCTGACAACTTGCTTGCAAACCAGTTTTTAGAGCTGGTTGGAACACACACACACACACGCACACACACGAACCCACGCACGCATGGTCTATACAAAGGATCAGTGCACTCAAGTTCAAGGATATGCACAATATAATTTAAAGTAAATACTTGCAAATAGTTACTTTTCAGTGGTGTACTACGTATGGGAGATATAATCAATCATTTATCTAATGATATAAAATCATTATTTCCTATAATTGGATATATATATATATATATATCTATGTTTAACTATTGATATCATTCATCTGTAACGTCAGGACGTCATTAAACATCAAATTTTGGTGTCAGGTAACCATTACTCCAAACTTTTCGCGTAACGGTACACGATGGCCCATACCAAATCTGCTACATGCAGAAACCAACTACCATCCACTCTGTGATGTCATTAATCACCAAATTTCGGTGTCAGGTACCCGATGCCCGCAAATTTTAACCGACCAATTTCGCGTATCGGTACACTACCCTCCCGTCCAGAGCTAAGCGGAGTGTGGGGGTACCCGATGACCCAAATTTCGCTTAACGGTACCTTATTATACACCACACCGCCTCGCCTTGCAGAAACCACGGCCTCTGTGTCGGCACAGTGCTGAACCTGAACCCGGAAGTGTTTCAGACATGCAGGACTTGTTTTAGGGCGTACCCACCTTTCAAATTTCGGGTACCCCCATCCGTTGATTTAAATATTTCGTGTACCAAATTTCGGACACCAAAAATTTCGGGTAACGGGAGGGCTATAATTTATTTTTATGTACAAATTAATATCAAATAGGAACCACAAGCCACTGACACCAATGACATAACATATACCCATTGCTACTTTCGAACACATGCGTCATGTGGGCGTACATTTCGGGTGTCAAATTTCAGACATCACGTCCTCTAGACATGCAGGTTAAATTTCAGACACCACAAAATTTCGGGGTACCCCCACCCGTTGTCGGACGACAGTGTTTTAACATAATTTCGGACACTCCAAAATTTCGGGGTACCCCCTCCGTTGTTTTAAACATTTCGAGTACTAAATTTCAGATACAAAAATTTCGAGGTACCCCCATCCGTTGATTTAAACATTTCGGGTGTCAAATATTGGACACCACGCCCTCTATGGACAGTGACACATATGGAACGCTCGGAGAGCAGGTCCTCTGTGTGACGTGATGCAGGACTTGTTTTAGGGCGTACCCCCCCATCCGTTGATTTAAATATTTTGTGTACCAAATTTCGAACATCAAAAATTTCGGGTAACGGTACCATTGTCTCCGTGACGGCTCGTCCAGGACCTCGTCAACCACCGAATTCCGGGTACCCCCACCCATCCGCTACACATTGTTTTCGGCTACCAAATTTTGGACATGCACGGAGACCATCGACTAGGGCCTCTGTGTGACGTTATGAACTGGAACCCGGAAGTGTTTTAACATTCGGACACCAGCTGCCACGGCCTCTGTGTGATGTCATGAACTGGAACCCGGAAGTGTTTTCTATAGCATGTCGGTTTTGTGAACCGGGTTCAAATCCCGGTGAGACCGGTCTCTCCACTAAATTTCGGGAACCGTCAAGTAACCCAAACTTTTCATGTAACGGTACCCATCACCAATGCCGTCTCGAAATTTCGGAACCCGTCAACGCCTCGTCGCATTCCCTCTACCACGGTGATGATTCTGCCAACGATGAATTAATATCCAATAGGACCTGTCACGGTGTCGTCATTCATCACCAAATTTCGGGAACCGTCAAGTAACCCAAACTTTTCGTGTAACGGTACCCATCACCAATGCCGTCTCGAAATTTTGGAACCCGTCAACACCTCGTCGCATTCCCTCTACCACGGTGGTGATTCTGCCAACGATGAGGGGGGTAGAGGGATCTGTGATGTCATGAATCTGTGACGTCAGAGCCAATTCTACCACGGTGGTGATTCTGCCAACGATGAGGGGGGTAGAGGCGGTGACGTCAGAGCCATAAATCATGTCCTCTACCCCCCTCATCGTGGGTAGAATCACCACTTTCCCTCTACTTATATATATATATATTGTAACGCGTAATTCTGTACGTGTTTGTTAAAATGTATATGCCGTGTGTTCGCCTCACACTGGTGTCGTTACTTCAATATTTTACGCTAACGAAGTCCGCAGCGAGGTTTCACATTACCAGTACAACGCGAGTGGAAACCTTACCTGTCATTCCATAGGGGTTTATAAATCCCGGGTGGCGCCAAATTGTTTATCTAAAACAATTAAATTAATGAATAATGTGACAAAATTGTTTTCAGCTATGACGGCCGGGAGTATTCGAATTTGTTCCCGCCTTCACACGACCTACTGAATCAAGCAGGTAGTGTGTCGAGTTGCAGCGTTAGCGCTGGCCGTCAATTCTGGAAGTTCGCTAAAATGCACAAATTATACAATACATTTCCCTATGAAATAAAACAATGGTTACACTCTGTACTAGTTTCTTTAATGTTTGATTGGTAATTATTCAGTTGATAAGAAAATTATACTGGATTATTAAACAAATTTAGCACCGACAATTACTATGAGACAATTTCTCTAGGGTTTGGCGAAATCGATTTTGGAATGATTCATATGGCCTAAGATGGCTACAGTTTACTTTGTTTACAATCTGTTCCGTTAAAATCTAGGTCCTTTTGATTATGAGAAAAACATTACTTAATGATTACAATAAAAAGTACACTACCTTACATTATTTGTACTTAAATAATATAAAGTGTGGCTACAATTTGTTACTGCAGTGTAGTAAAGTGTGTTTCAAGAGTTCGCAGTTTAACATTAGTTTATTTTCTTAATTAATAAATTTTCAGTGTTGGTTTATCTTATCTACTTAATCTTTGAAAGAAATTATATTCAGTTTATAGTGAGAGTTCAGATAACTGTGAGAAATATTTAAAAGTGAGTTTATTTCAGGAAATTGGGTAATTCAATTATACTTATCAAATCAGACGACTTGGTATAAACAGTCGTTCATTCGTAATGTAATTGGGCTGCAATCATATTCAGTTTTCAATCATCTTGGGGCTTAAGTGTGTCTTGAGTCCTTTTCATGTTAGTTGTAGTTATTTTTTCATTTAATTCTCAGGTAAAATGGTCCTTGGCATCTGAAATATTATTGTCCCTCGTCTTCTTCTTACTTGTTCATGTTTTTGAATTTAGATTACTTTTTATACATTTTAAATGAAAATTTAGGTCATTCAATATTTGATGTCTAATCTTGATAAGCATCACTTTGAGAGTACTATAAATTAACGGAAAATTCGTAACCAACGGTCTGTTGTCATGGTTACATGTTAATTCTGATTGGTTAATCTTGTCTTATAACCATTGTTATCAAATTTGAATTATTATTCAAAATAGCTGTATATCTTCTGATTGCTTATATTCTTCTGTCTTCCTTCCTGAGTATTTAATATTATCACTACTGTTATTATTTCCTTTCAAAGATTGTTTTGATATCCCATAAGGTTGGGTTCTATAAGATATTAACGTTTGTACAATTATGTTAATATTTGTTAATTACATTTCTTTTTTAATTTAAGTCCTTAATATGATTTACAAATTATCCTTGGCTGGTTACTCGCCTTGGATTTGTTAAATTCCTTATTGATTTTATACAATTTGCAGTTATTTGTTTTTGGCAGTTAGGCATTTCATAGGCCTCAGTAGCCATTGATTATATTTACTTATTTTATACAGATTATATTTCATTTTATTCTAATGTGTTTTCTTTTGTTATTACTGTATAATTGATTGGTTTATTTGTTGGTGTGTTTTGGGTCTGTTTTTATCCCATCTTTATGTTTCCATTATTTTCTACATAACTGCTTTTCTAGTGTAATTATTTTTTATTTGGTTTACCTTCTTATTTATCTATTTAGGCCTTGTTAACAATATGGCTATTACTTACTATCAAAACATAACATCTAGGCCTATGGTCTGTACAATTTCTCCAGCCATATCCTATTCATAAATTGAATTAAACAATTTTTAACAGTTATTAGGTAATGTTTGTTTACAATTCATTTCATTTCTAATTCCTTATTTCTTACATAATCTCTATCTTCAATCCATGGTAACCCCCAACTGTTTACCTTTCATGGGATTCTCCCTTTTAAATACTAGTGTATACTGTTTAACGTAACTTTATTAATAATAAGATTCTTATTTTAATAATAATGTCACCATCACTATTCAGTGTTCATTACATGTTATTATCTGTTTACTCCTACTATTATCATTAACAATGTTATTAATTATTAATGTGGGTCACTATTAATCATTTAGAGTTTGTTTATAGATTATTAAGTGTTTTTTTTTTTTATAAATATGGTTTCTGATTATTTTGAGGTTTTACACTTTCACTTTTGCACTCCTTAAATGTTTATATTAAGTGTTCATTAGTGGGTAACCCCTATAATTACTTTTTCTTTGTCACTTAGTTGATTTTATATTCTCACTATCTCACTATCTCTCTCATTACAAATACTATTTACATTATTAATAAGTTTATGTCGTTATAGAGTTTTTTGTTACATCTAACTCTAATTCTTGGGTTAGTGTACTTTTATTTTTTCACATTACGTTATTGGGTTTTATCAAATCATTTACATTTATCTTTCAATCGATAATAATCATTACTATATATATTGGTTAGTTATTGGTTTCGTTTCCAATATTACTTTTGAGTGTACCATTTCTCCTTTTCATACTCTATGTTATTTGTCTGGGTTTTTTCATTCGGTTTCACTTTATATCCCTTATACTTGGTTAGTTTCATGTTCATTTTCCTTCTTCACCTTCATATTATTTTGTTTCATTGTATTTTGGTTTCCCCTTCTCATTTGGTTTTATTTCATTTGGTTGTATGGAGTCAATCACTTTCTTATTTGGTTTTATTCTTGTTTGGTTTCGTTGTTCCCTTCTTCTTTTGATTCTTTTTATTTGGTCAATCACTTGGGTTAGGTCATGTCATCATTTGTCATGTCATTGTCATTTTATCTTCATTATATTAAACATTTTATTTTATACGAATTACTTTTTTGTACTCATGATTCATCTTTTTTATCCCTGGTATTGGGTTGGCTTATTTGTGTTGTAACTATATATATATATATATATATATATATATATATATATAACTGTATAAGTACTTATAAATTATATGTTGATTAACAACTTTAGTAAATGTTTTAATAAAGTAGAAATTTTTCTTTATTTATTAAATTATATGTGTTTATTGGGACATGTTATATAATGTCAAATTAACAAATATTGTATGTTATTTAATAATAACTTAACTGCTGCCAGTTGGCAGCAGTTCTCCTCTTTTCACTATCGTTTGCTTTCCTTTTTAATACGTAATAAGAATGACAGCTCATAAAAGGTTACTCAGCAGTGATACCGATAACTTGGTGGATTGGGATGATCGTGTGATGGGAGGAGAAAGTAGGAAGCAAACGTTTGTGAAGAATTCGTTTGATTAAACACAGATAACTTGTGAAAATATAAGATTCACAAACTCATTTTGGTCAATAATCAATGTAGGACTAATTCAAAGCATTGCCACGGCAAATCACAACAATTGGTAACAACAGACATTTGTGAAGCTGATCTTCTTTGAAATGAATACATTTTTTCTTATTAAATGCAGTTTTCGCCTGATATATTCTACCCACATTCTCCCTACAGTTTTTACCATCACTTGTAATCTTATACTTCCTAGTAATTAAATTCTTCCACTTTTTGGATGAGCTATTTTTCAATTTAATTCCTGTCCTGGCAATTCTTTTTCTGCTACAAACTAGTATTTTCAACTTTTGTTTGTTTATTTTCATATTGAAATCCTCTTGAGCTCTTCTAATTTTCAATTGCTTTAGGAAACATCTGTCTTCTCCAGTCCTGTGAAATACTTCCTAATCTGTCAGTCCCTTTACCCAGTTTGTCCGCAGCACCCTTCTATGGCACCACGCCTCGAAAACTAAAGTTTCATACTAAGAATTATGAAACATGTCCATTATACAGTACTAAGAATTTTTTTGTACACGTAAACATAAATACATAGTACATCAACTGCATCTTTTGAAAAGTCATATTTGGCCTTTAAAAAGGTCAAAGTCTACTTAAGGAACACATTGTATGATGAACAGCTGAACAGTCTGTCTTAAAATATTAGCAGTTAAAAAGTGATTGTCCAAAAACCTGAACTTACTCATAGAGTAGATAATATTGTTTTCAGCCATACTAATAGAAAATCAACGTGCTTTAATAAAACTGATTCTATTGAACATGAGTATAAATAGCATATGTTTTAATGTGTCTTAACATTGCAGGAATTTACTACTATGACGTTGTCACTACTGACTTCCACACTTCAAGCTAGAAGGAGGCAAGACTAAAGATAATAAGTGTGTGGATGTTACTATTATTGTTCCAGAAACATGTGATCTAGCTTTTAATTCTATTTATGAACTTCAACAATCAATCAATCCAAAACCTTTTTACTGTATGGCCCACCCAGATGTCAGTTTGGGCCACACTCCGTGACATGTTGGAGCTACCACTGTCAGAGAAGAAAGATAAATTGATTACATTTTCGACAATAGTATAGTTATGTGTTATGTCCATTAGCGGATAAAAAATAGGTTTTTCTGTTCAGTACTGTCTTCATATTCACTTATTCAACTTCCAATAGTGAAGAAAAGATTACAGTAGAATAATTTGCACTCAGATCAAAATTGTATAAAAAGTTGCAGTTAGTTTTGTATCTAAAAATTAAATAATTGCTGAATTTTAGTTACCTAGAGCACAATTATCGCAGCAGTAAAATTAAGACATGAATACCAAACCATTGAATTTCAGAATATCTGTTAGACTCGGCCTCAGTAAAATTCAAAGTGTAATATCAATAAGGTCACCTGAAAATATGTAAGCTGTTTACTTTGGGTTGTGATACCAAATACCTGTATGTTTTGATAGGAGCTGTCCAATAGAAAATGTCCAAGTTCTTTGTGTTGTCAAATGGTATGAGAGAAAAATAAATGGTTAGACAACACAGAACATACTATGTTGAGAATCCTGTTCAAGACGGATGTGGCTTTTTGTTGCTTCCTTTTTCTTTTTATCTAAAAATAAATTAAATCCCCAGCAGCCAGTATGTGTTGTCGCATTATAGTGTCTCTCCTGGAGTATCTACAAAAATAACACATGGGGAAAGTGTCGAGACAGCGCGCCACGTGCTGCCCTGCCCTGGTCGTCCGGCGTAACGCTTCTTAAGTTCCACTCACACTCACCGCAGACACTCATTACAAACTCAATTACAATTTCTATATTGATATTATATTAACATATTTTAAATAAGATAAAGAAAATTATGCGCGACTTCTGAGATCGTATGTTTGCAATAAATCACATTTTCAAAGAAAACTTTTAGATTTCACAAATATCTCGAAGAACTCGCTAAACATAAAAAAAAATCGTTAACTTAATTTGTCGAGCATAACATGTTAAACAAAAGTAGATTTGACAAATAATTCTTTAGGCGCAATGGTTTCACTGAAAATTTGATTGAATCTCTTTCAGTTGTATGAGTGTATTATTAACGCGTGAAGTTTAATTATAACATCAAAAATACACGCGCACTCATGTATAAGACTGAAGTAATTTCTACAAAAATGATTGTTTGATGAACACAAATTTTATTAAAGTACTATGTTGTCGTTATTTTATATATTTATATTGTGTTATAACTACACTCAATTTCTTGAATTATAAGCATGCAAGTATGCAAGAAAATTCATCATACAGTACTTTCAAAATTGAAATATATGTCACAACTAATCAAATATTTAGGCCTAACATCTGACAGCAAAAATGTAATAGAATCTTGATTTTGGTTAAACAATGTTTCAGCAGTTTAAATACAACACTAAAAGCGTCAACTTTCTCTGTTTCGTGACAGTAATGTTTGTTTAAGGGCATGGGCTGTCTCAGATCTTTTAGTTGAATATTAAAGTATAGCCTACTCCAAACTACAGACAATGAAATTCTTTCAAATTTGACCTTTAATAAATTAATTATGTTTTGTGACTTCAGTATTTGTAGTTTTTCTTGGACACAAAGACTCTGGTCCTATGTTTTTTAGTATTAAGCTTGACGCTTAAAGTACTGATACAAATAACTTGTTATTTTTAGCATGACTGAATATTCCTAATCTCAACTGTGTCTATAATAAATTACATGTGCAGTTTCATAGAAAACCTAGTCGATGTAGAATTCTGCAAATTACTGTTTATTTTACTCAAAGACATACAATTTATAACGGAATTTATATTTTAAAATACTTTCTGTTTGATAGGTAAGCATTTGTTATACACATCAATAAACAAATTTGTTTTCACCTAATTTATTCTCTCAAAATATTATGTAATTCCAGATCTTAATCGCTTTTTTTAATAAAATTAACACATGATATGAATATTAAAAGCAACCTGAAATACTCTACTGAGATCACAATAAAATATGCACCTGGAAATGTACAGTTCTCAAGAACAGGCTCACTTCCTTAACCGAACGTGATCTTCAGTATTGGAAATGAGAACAACTAGATTAGTAAAAATGTCTAAAATTTATAGAATCTGATAAAACGTATTGTGGCCAGGCCAAAATTTTGAATGAAATAAAATGATTCTACCGAATTAGTTGTAACTGTAACGGTAATATTAAAATACAAGTGTTTCACATATGACATTACCTGATGGGGTTGTCATTACTACCATATACTGCGGACATTGAATATAGCTTCAATGTGCAACGCTAATCATCCATAACTGTACTGAAGGTGTTAAAGTTGTGCGTTTTATTATGGTATTACAATCCTTACATTAATTATATAGTCTATTACGTAAGGAATTTTCTGCCGATTTTGAGTCAGTGTCCATGGATCCTTCTGATTTTTTTGCAATGTCTTCATAAAAGGTTATAGAATAAAGTTAAGGAAATTTTTTGGCCCGCTCTTAAATTTAAGGGTTGTTTTCACCCCTTTTTCGGGGGTTAAAAAAACAAAATTTAATTAACCCCGGTAACCGATAGAGAATAAAATTCTAAGCAAAAAGGAGACATACACTTTTTCGAAAAAACGCATTGTTTGCGAGTTACAAGGGTTGAAAGTTTTGCCAAAAAACGCGTTTTTTAACATTAGTCGGCAAATAACTCAAAAATAACTCCATTTTTCAAACAATTTGACTGAATCAAAATTAAAGCTTATTAACAGGCGAAAATTTTTCACTTTGTTTGGTTTCATTACCTCAAATTATTCTTGAGATACAGCTAAAACAAGATGCCGATTCACCATTTTTTGTTCAAATCACATAGTTAAAACTTATATAACTCTGCGAAAAATGGTTAGATCGTAATTAAATTAGTATCAAATGAAAGTTCTGTTAATTTTCTAAACAATGGTGGGTTAATCGCTTGTATAGCTTAAAATAACGACGTTCTGTAGGAAAACATCATAATTTCTGCAAATGTTTTCCAAGAAATTTAAAAAGGAATGCCCGCCATTTTGTCAAATATGTCTATTAAGCCCAGATACTGTACTTTTCGATTGTCTATTATATTAGCAATGTCCTCAAATTTTTGAAGCATATATGTATTGTTGTACAGTAACGTGTAACGTTTTAAACAAATTCAAGTTTTTGGATTTTCGCCAAAATTCGCCTTTTTTATTAAATATCTCAGTAACGATGGGTTTTATTGAGAAATTGATAAGGATCAGAAATAAAGCCTATAAAATACCAAAAAATTTTAATTTTGTTTTATTCCTTTATGACTAAAATTCGATTAGTTACAGCAGTTTAAAGATGTATTTTGCCGACATCGTGTAAAACATTTTTGACTTCTAGGCAAAATATCTACTGTAAAGTAGGTTTTTTGACAATAGTGTATAGAAAAAAGTTGTAGCTCTTTAAATTTCCTACAAAATGAATTTTGTTTAAATTTTTTTTCTTAAAAATTGACCGAGTTATGACTAAAAATGTAAACGCGCTTCAACAGTTAGATTTTGTTATCGTACGTTATATGTTAGGGTGCGGTCCTGAGAGCCTATTAACTTATACTAAACTAATTTTTTTTCAAATTGACAATAAAATTAACTGTCATTATTATTTTTAACGTCTATTGTAAACAAAAGAATATCTGTTGCAATCTGTCACTGTCTGTATTGCTGGTTCTTTATATATCAATCGAATATTTAATTTAATAAAATAATATAATGTTTGTGGTTCGACTTTTCTTTGATTAAATTTTTTAATCATGGATGAAATATATATACTTTTTACTGAATTTTGAATTATGACTGCTAAAAACACGGACCCTCTAGCGGAGACCAGAAGAGGCCTGATGCGCCCTGATGCTCACTGCTTACAGCTGGCACGTGTTTTTTGGAGCATCAGCTGAGCGTCAGAGTTGTTTGTTATTGTGCAAGGGTTGTAATATTTTGTTAAATATTATTAATATTGTGATGTTTAAGTAAATGTAGGTTAAACATCCCCCAAAAACCTGTAGGTACCCAATTTAAGGACTTAAAAGGGATACATCCTCGCGTTGTTTAATGTTTTCAACCTTTTAAGGGTGGTTTTCAACCCTTGCGTCGGATGTATCGCTTGATGTCAAAATCGTAATCAGCACCCCCAAAAACCTGTAGGCACTCACTTTTGAGGCTTTGGTCGGCATTCTCCCCAAGTTTAATACCTACTTACAGCCCCTGATTATAGTCTGGTTCAACCCTTTAGGAACTGCCATTTGCGTCGAATATAATTTTTCACGTCAGAATCATAATCAGCACCCCCAAAAAGCTATAAGTACCTAATTTCAGGGCTTCAAAATGATCCTCGCGTCGTTTCATATTTTCAACCCTTTAGGGGTAGTTTTCAACCCTTTAGGGGTGAGAGCGGGCCAAAATGTTTCCTTAACTTTGTTCTAGAACGTTTTAGGAAACGATAGCAAAAGGAATTAAAAAATTACACGGACAAAATCGGCAGATAGGCCCTTTGTCACGCCTCACGTAATAGACTAATAACGTTATTCGTTACTGAATTGAATATTTGGTACGGTATTTAAAATACAGTGATTTAGTTTTTTATGCTTGTTGAACAACGGACAAGACTTCATATATAAGTTTCGTAGTTTCACCGTGAAGCGTATTATTTAATAAGAAAAATTACTCAAAAGTTTGGTGATAATGACGACTGTCAGAAACAAGCTCTTATAACCTCTAAATCAAAAGTCGATTGTGAAAAGCAGAATTATTTTATTTTTGAACTCAGATCAGTTGAGGCGAAAAAACTCGTCCAGTTATGTTCGGTTCGAAAAACTGTTATCTGGTCCGCGTCGTTTGATTTCTTTTAAAACCAATACTGCATCAGCTTATACTATGATGAAGCGTCGTCAGTATCCCGACTGAGACTGCCAGTTGATTCATCAAGCCTGACCAAACACTATGGGCGAAACGTTTGGTTTTAAGAAAAATAAACCTACGTGTGTTGAGCCGGATAACAGTTTTGTTATTAACGGAAGTCACGAAAGTTTACGAGCGAGATTGCAGTTTGTGACAGGTCGTGTTAACAGTATTTAAAGTGTGTGTGTGTGTGTGTGTGTGTGTGTGTGTGAGAGAGAGAGAGAGAGACACCAAAAACTAATAAAACCAATGCAGTTTTAGCGTAATTGCAACCTCCACTTTGTTGCTACTCGGTGAATAATTTGTTAAATTTATTAACGATACGTTACAATCACTGTCTACTACAAAGATTGACCTCACAATCAGTAAATGCAAAATTTTTACATTCGTTTGTGTGTTCACTCATTGGTTACCCATGTGTGTTCAGTGTAGTACACGCTGGGAGCATCAGTATGGCACCGAAACAACCATCATACACAGTATTCTTAGTCTTAGTTGCATCCTCTTCTACCCTGGGGTGTCGAGAAGCAAAGAGATCGCCACTGTTGCCTCTTAGTACTGATTTTCTTTAATAAATAGCAGTCAGGCAACTTCAGAAACCATCTTAATCGATTCCTTGCCCTTAAAAACATATATTTAGACACCAAAATGATGAGTATAACTGTTACAGGAGCAGAAATATATACAAAATAAAATCGGTTTCGGCCATTTTGGAAAATGGCGTCTAAAACACCCGGTCCAGAATATGGTGGTGTCTACCCAACTTTTTCTGACTCTCCTATATCTACTTCACTCGATTCTGTTGGTCAGACAAATCAGTACTAAAATTTTTACGGGACTCCAGTACAGGGACTGTATTATCTGGAGAGCAAGCGCCCTTGCCTGATTCCAAGGCATGCCCCTGTCTCTTTGCTTTCTTTGAATAAGTGCGGTCTCGAGTGTACAGGTTATCGGCCTACAGCACCCATAGCTTGGTGGAGGGGATGCCTCCTGTGCATCAAAGGCTACATTGAGTTGCTTCAGCTTCCTGATATCATGGCTCAGCCTACTCACTGGGACGTGCTCTTGTACCAACCAGGTTTGCAACTTCGGAAAAAGAATGTCATTTCCTACAATTCTCTACTATGAGCTATGGTTAGGTACAATTCCCTTCTTCTATGGCGTCACAGTTCGGAGTCGAACCTTAGCCTCCCTAATCATCCGCCTCCATTTTTCCCTGTCTTTGGCGATCGATGTCCATCGTTTTATTTTAAGCAAAGTATCAGCATTCCTCGCCACTGCGTCAATCCAGCGATGCTTGGGTCTTCCGACAGGCCTTCTACCCTCGATTCGACTAAACAGTACCTTCCTAGGTATTCGGTTGCCTTCCATCCTAATGATATGTCCTGCCCATTGCAATCTATGCAGTCGGATGGCGGTGGCCAGATCACTGTCTTCATATAGCTTGTATAGTTCCTCATTGTGACGCATTGTCCATACCCCATTGACTTGGATTGATCCATATATTCTTCTCAAAATTCTCCTTTCAAAGGTATTGACTATGTTGGAAACTTGTTTGTTCAGTGTGTCAAGTTTGTCAAGTCTCGCTGCCATATGTTATCACCGGTCTAATCATAACTTTATATAATGTGGCCTTGGACTGACGGTGGATATTCCTTGACCTAGGGGACGGAAACTCTGAATAAAAATGGCCCGGCCCTCCAGGTTGGGGGTTGGGCAAAGAGCCAACAACCCTTCCCCGTAAAATCAATATGTTCATGAACCAATCATCATGCCTCGGAATATAGATGGGATTAAACAGGAACGACTAAGGCACAAGAAACTGGACTATCCGCTATGGTTATACCGCCAATACTCGGTCGTCAGAGCCTCGTCAGTGGTAACAGGGTGGCCCGGATGTAAAGACATCGCTCGGGAAGTTGAGGTTAACGGTTGTATGGAAGAGACGCATCCCATACCTTACACCCCCATCATCACAGCCAAGTATTATTTCCATCATACACACTACATAAACGACATTAATCTCGTGTTTTTAATTTATTGCTGTTTATCTGCCGACAATAGCAGTCTGTTAATTCGAATGAACGAGCTCGAGACAATGCACATTTTACGGAGGTACGTTAAAAATAAATGGTGGCAACATTTCGCTTTATTTCTAAGGTTCAACAGGGTTGCTGAATATTGATTTATTTATTACTCAGTGCTATACTAACAAAAAACTAGTACCCAGAAAATTTAATTGCTACACTAACTCAAGATATAAACAAATTTAAAGTGTAGCAATTAAATTTTCTGGGTACTAGTTTTTTGTTTGATCGTTTTCTTGTCCTTGGTGTTAAACTGAATTATCACCTCAATTATCCTACCAATGTAACAAATGTTGCAAAGTTATTTTTCATACACGTGATCGTAAGATTCGTTGATTCTGCATCCTAATTCTGTGATTTTCTGCTGCACGGTTAATGATTCTTTTAACGGAGTGCTTCTATTGTGCTACTCTTTATAGAAAGTACGTTTATGTTTGTCAGTCGCTAACCTTCGTGGATACGCGATTGACAAACAGTGCAGTAATATTTTATGTTACAGAACTTCCCTACGTGAAAGTATGCTTTTATATATTCGGTAACTTTCATTTAATAAACTAATCGTTAATTAGTTAATTACTCATAACTAAACTATTTGATTGAGTCAGCTAAATATATAAAGACAATATCATTCACATCACAACGATCAGCTTCCATCAATTAATAAGCTGATGACGACTACGTTATTGAATGTGTCGGATATGTGATACACTTATTACAAAAATACAAAGATATACAAAGTTAAGATCTACGGTTATTCTAATGAGAAACTTATTCTAATAATTTCCACTTGTTTCAAAACACGACACAGAAATAGTCCGTTTCTGACTGCGAGAAAATGTGTATGTGGCTGGAGTAATATCCAGTATATGGAATACATATTTAGACTCTCCAGCGCATTCCTGGCAGCGACAGCGACATCTCCGTCCGCCTCCCACCGCTCCAGTCTCACCTTTTTACGTCCGTTGAACCGCTAGTAGAATAAAACAAATTTTCTAACCAGACTGTTCATAAACCAATATTTTAAGTTCAGATATTGTTACTTTAGGTTTGGGAAAACATTATTTTAAGTCTTCTAAATGTTTCAAATGATTTTTCTATTTTTATCTTACAGTCGACTATTGTAACGCTGAACTTAAAAAACACTGAGATACCAGCAATTTCTGACTACACTACAGACCGTTTTAGTTTCAAGTGCACACGGTGTGTAGACCTAATCAAAATTTCGTAAAAACACGTGTTTCCGGTTTTATCATTTTTTTCATAATTGTAAAAATTGTTTTAGTAAAAATAACACATTGTTGGTCACGTCTCGAAATCTTTACTGTTTATTATGGCTTCTGTTAATAGTCAACGTAAAATTAGGAAAATATAGTTGATTTTAAATCGTGTGGGTAATGTTAAGAAGGTTATAAAGTTAACTGACCGGAGTACTTATAAACCGAAAAAATTAGATAGTTAAAAGCTAAATGGGTTATAAATCATTAGATAGAGTTATAGTGATAGAGCTGTAAGAGCGAAGCTTAATATACACTGCCGGTATGATAAAATCCGAACGTATAGACGATTATATTGTGCGAGATGATCAGATAATGAATATTGCCCATATACAGCTACTGGCCTATAGGTCTCAACCTGTAAGAAAGAATGAAAGCTTCATGGTATGGGGAAGTTTCAAAGATAATTAGAAAATAACAAGCCACGTGAGAGTTGTCAACACTATGGAAACATTATAGGCCTACTAACGTTGTAATTCAATATGCCTTCATTACAGCACTCTGAAGTACGTGCAATGCTTACATTACATTGGACGTCACAATCACAATGTAATTTACTGTTACGCTGCGATAGTTTGTGTCGGATTTTCAAGCGTTTCCATATTACTTTCGGATCTCTGTTTTGAGGCGATTGGTCGCTTCACACGATGAGAGTTTGGGTGTGTTCAACTTGAAAATACCATGCTATGTTCTGCTACTTTATGTTGTAAAAGTGCTAAGGAGTTTCAATTATTAACCGACCAGTTGTGAGATTTCCTAAATTCACCTGTTCCACTAACCGCTGTGTAAGCCCTCTTACACAGGGAGGAAAATCTGTGCAGGAAATTTAATAGATTTTGTGGTTTTATTTGATTGTTTTTTGGTGTTGATTTTCTACCCTGCGTTGAATATGGTCTTTCTTGCGATTCTTGAGTAATTTGTTAATTTTATATATGGTGCCCGTTATATACAGAAACACGATTTTGTTAGTTAAGATTTCTTAATCTTTTCGGTTGTGTTTCTTGGAGTTGTGTTCTGTGAAGTTGGCCTGAGGTGTTATTCTGTAAGATTTTTCTGAATGTTATGAATTATTTGTTAACTTTTTGTCTGTAGGTGTAATATGATGATGGTTCTAAGTTTAGTGTTTACAAATTGTTTTTAAACTCCAAAGATGTCCAGAGATGTCCATAAATGCCAATGCGTTGTCTTGTGGCAAGTTGTCTGTTGTTGATTTTTTTCTGGTATTCTTAAAGATATTGTTCCCGCTTGGATCTATTACACATTACTAATTCTCCCTTGAGAGACACACAAAATTAGGCTCCCAAAGACCGTGACTATAATAACTAGAATGTGGCACGTTGGCTTTCATGTAACCAGTACCTTCTATCTGGGAGGGAAGGTTATCATTTGTGATGAGACGGTGAAGTCCAGATGACCGACACGGCTACAAATATCCGTATTGTTCTGTTTGCTCTCCTGTCATATCTCTGGTTTAGCTTCCATTTGTGGTTCAGATTCATCCGTTACGACTATACTGGTCTACGCGACCGTCTGTGACAAACATAAACTAAATAATTCCTCCTATGCTTATCGGTGTTTCCTTGGTTTCTTCAGAAATTACACCATACACGGAGTACTATGGATTACTGTAATCTCTGACTTTGTTGGATCGTTGGCTGTAATCTTCTCGAATCTTACACCGTTCCAAACAATCCTTAAAATTCAAATTCAATTTAAAATAAGCTCTCGTTTTACAGCTAACGTAAAAATGTACTTTAAAGAGTCGTTTAGGGAAATACGGACAGGTGTCCGTATTGAGCAGGTGTGAATTAACAGTTTCAGAAATCTATGCTTAAATACTTTGAATGAAAGGTGGAAATGGGAACATTTTATTGCATAGGGTACGTGATTACGATGAAGTTAACGACTGATAGCCGAGAACAAGATAGTTATCGATGTATCGGAGTCGATTCGCTGGAAACTTTAGCGAAAGCGACAAGGTCGTTAACTTCAGGTCGATTAGTGACGAAACCATAAAGCAAACCAGTGGAGAGGAACAACAATTGTAGATTAGTTCCAGTCAGCATTCGACACGCTGTCTGAGAAATTTTGCAGTTTCACGTATTCAATAAAGGACACAATACTTCACACCGACTTCCTGCATTATGTACTGTTCGTATCGTACTATTATGAATACTGTCTAAACTAAACTCATGTGGCTCTACAGAATTCAGATTTGCGCTTACAGATAACCTGTCATTTGTTATCTATTTCTACAGAAATAATAATTACTTTTTATAAAAAAAGAATTTAAAATATTAAGAATTACTCGATCGGAAAGGTGAGAAGACTGAAAGCTGGTCCTAGAATAAACTGGAAAGGGAAACGTAGTGTTTAATAAAGTTGCACCAACTGAAGAAGTGCCAATTGATGGTAAAGAGATCTCACAGCTGTACAAGAAGTGAAATGTTTTGGTAAACAATAATAAATAGTGGAAATTCAATGCCAGAAATTGCCACTCGAATTAGATAAAGTTGGATTGTCTTCGGAAAGTTTAGCAAGGTTATGATAAATCAGACTGCCCTTGTGATTGAAAAGAAATCAAGTTAGTCAGTGTATTTTGCCTTGGAATGACTTATGGATTAAAAACAGGTACGATAGTGAAAGAAATACATGCGGACTGGATGGAGAAGAATGATGGGAAAACAATGAACATAAGAAAACAAAAAAATAGGAGAGAGAGTGAGAAAGAGTGAGTGTGTGTGACGGGGGGTATATAGTATTCGTATGTCTACATGTTTCCTTACAGTATCTTTTATTAGTTTCGAATTTTTCAAGTTTATAATTGTCGTTTAATAAAACTAAATCGACAGAATCGACAGAAATCGTTGAAAAACTAGAAGAAGTTGAAACTCAGTTATATTTATTTTTTTACTTTATTATTAAAATCCATAAACATAAATGAATGTTAATGTAAGGTTATGCACTTATGTGTGACCTTCCGTGCATAAAAATGTAATGTGTTTGTACAGGAGCGAATCCAGCAAGCAACTTTGGGTGGGGAAAGTTGACTTTAGGTGAAGGAGGATTATGGAAAGTTGGACCATTATTTAAAGGCCTAAAGTATAAATTATAGGAATGAGTGAAGATCACAAATACAGTTTGTTATTATCAAGTCAATAAGTTTATTGACGTACAAATATAAAATCATATCTGTGTTTGTCAGTTCTTTGTCCTTTTAATAACATTCACTTAATGTTTAAAATACAAACTACTATGGTACACACATTACTGTTTTACTATAACTATTTCTATGGTATGTATCAAACAAAATTAACATGCTGGTAAGGTACAGTTAATATTTAAAGTAATTATAGAGTAAAACCATAAACCTACATAAAGTGATGTACATTGTTACATTATATTACAAAACGACGAAAATAAATTCGTCTGAAGTGACCATTTGGGAGTGGAAATTTTCCCCCTTTCCCCCGCCGTGGATCCGCGCCTGGTTTGTATATGTTAATTTCATCTAATGCGTATATTTTAGGATTCTATAAACCTTGTAATGACAATCATGTTTATTTGACGCAAAAATCTGAAGTCGGTTGGACACAATGAAGAAGCAGCACAACTTTGGCCGTTTAAAGTCAGACAGCTTGTAGAAAGGGGAAGAGGGAAAGTTGGGCCACTCTGGTAACTGGAGCACAGCGATTACGTGTCTGCTACCTAACGGAACCGCGCTCAATGTTATGCTCTGTTGCCGTTTAATGTCAGATACTGTTATTTCTATAAACCAAAGAAGTCATAACTATTGTTTAAATCACCATCGAGCGTCCGAATATTTGTTCAGAATACTTGGGCAGACAGGAAACGCGAGTTGGTCACTAGTCCGGGCGGAACGTGCACCTACCTATCCTGTCATGTACACGATTCGCTTTACCAATGTTAGTTAGCAGATTTGATGAAATGCTATCTAGAAATCATTAAGTGTAGTCTGAAAAATGTTAATTCTGTCATTTGCCAGAAAACTGTTACGAGTAAACACACACAAATACACGAAAAACAAACTAAAGGCGAAAAAACATGAAAGCTAAATTTAAAGTGTTATACGCGATTGGTGGAAATATTTTACAATTTGCTATTATAAACAGAAAGAGTTAAATAAATGTCGTACTTTATTAGTTGCGTAGCGAGCGGTTTTAAATCCCTCCCTCAGAGGAATAAAGAAAAAGGAAACGTCAAAAATTATTAAAAATTGTCGGTAAAAATTTAATCACGTAAGTGGAATTAAATAATCGACTAATTAGTTACTGAATATAAACATTTTAAACTTTGGTACACTGCAGTCGTGTTGCGAGTACGAAGTCACTTCGTGTAAACGTTGCTAATGGTCTGGTCGTTGACGAACGGTTCAAATGTTTCGGGTGGTATCGTTTTACCAAGTAGGAAAGAGCTTCATATGTTTAGTAAGTCTGCAATGTATCGAATTCGGTTTACGATGTTTACAGTGCAGTAATGTATTCCAGAATAATATAAAAATAGTCAATATTAATTTTTTTATTTGCTATTCGAATCTGATGAGCCTGTTGTTGTACATGTTTTCTCGAACCGTGTTTAGCGCTTAATTACCACTTCAAAAATAAGCCAATAATTGTAGTCTTACGGAATAACGAGGAATTAGTACGTCTGAACGCGAGGTCGAGAACATCGTTTATAAACGCTCCACAGTCTTACCGGTGAACCCATACGCTAGCTTCTACAAAATGTGCTACCAATCACGTTTTAGCGCATCTCGCAGAGTGATTTAAAGTTTTTGCTTCTGAGGAACTGTCACTTAACGAAAATCTTTTATTCATTTCTGTAGCAAAACAAGTAAGCCGATTTAATTCGTTTTGCTGCAAATGCTTTCAGATTGGAGAAAATTTGTAAACTTTTTCTGATATAGGCCTATAGTTAGTTTTATTTACATTGTAATGTAATATGTTTTATCACTTTATTGTTTCATCACTTCGTTCTGTTTTCGATGTCTATTTATGTAAATTTTATGTTTCCAAATAAATACCTTTTGACTTAAAACCGGTCTTGATGTTAGTCTTGATATTAGTAACAAACACAATATCATCATGCGGAATTATAGCCATTCTTTTGAGCTCTTCTGACTCCCTGAACTTTTGTCGTAGTGACAAAACACTTCATTCCTATTCAGTTTTCCATTCCTTTTAGCCCCTTCCACTTATTCCTTTTACCTATCCCTTATCTTTCCCCTCCATATCCTTACGCTCATCCTTTTGGTGTCCTGTATTACCTGATCCTTCCACCTTATCTTTGGCTTTCCTCATTTCCTGTGGCCTCCCTTCTGTAATCATTTTTAATGTTATTTGGCACATGTTATCTTAATTCATATCTTCAATATTAATGTCTTTTTATGTTATCTTTTTACATGTGCATGTACCCATATACCTTATTCGGTAATCTGTAAATGTATTTGGCACTAAAAATGGATGTTATAACTAACGGAATTTTTAAAATCCATATGATTATTTTTCCCTAAGTCATCACATAAGTCAGCAGATCGCAGAAAGAGAAGGATTCGTATATTCGTATATCGCAGACGATACTGACAAAAACAAACAAAATACCACGAGTAGTGTATAGGTTCGTATAGCTGCTCGACGTGCCAATGAGTTAATGTGTATTCTTCAAACACAAAACAGCAATGAAGATATCAAGTAGCTTGATGAAGAAGAAGTACGAGTAGATGCTTAGGAGAATACTAAAAATCAGTTGAAAATTTGAAAACGTCCAATTTTTTCTATTTAATTCCGTAATCATATCCTCGCTCTCTAATTTCTCCTCAACCTCCTTATTTGATAATCTTCTACATACTCCATCTTTTGTATCCTTTAGTTCGTATGTCCCGCTTATCTCAAATATCCCGCTCAGTCCCCATTGCATATGTTTCTACCCATTTAATGACGGTTTTGTACATTTTCGTTTTAAAGCCCTGCTAATTCCTCCCACTTCTCATAATATCCTTACTTCTACAGTGAACGCCATACTCCGTTCCAATCTTCTGCACAATTTCTAATCTCCTTTAATTTTGATTGTTTGTTGCTAAGAATTTAAAACTACTCTCATTTCCTCTAAATATATTCTCCTATTTCAACCATAACGAACATGTAAATTGAGCAAACTAATTTACAATTAACCAGAAATAAGGTGTGCACGACTAAGTAGCAGACTATTCTGTCACAGTTTAAAACTGTTACTGAGGAAAATATGATGCATTTGCAACACATATTTCGGTATTACAAAATCCGAAATAGTAAATTTCAAATAAAAAAGGGAACCTTCAAATATTTAGGAACAAAATTTTACACTACATTATAAATGCCAGTGTTAATTATACACCAGACTGTAGATATATATTTATGCTTTATGATTTTCTTCAGGAAGTGGATAATAAATAAAAAGGACAGCACCTAATTATCTCTGGAAAATTCAGTACGCATACTGAGAATCGATATGTAGCAACAAAAATGTTCAAATAAAAGTTTAACAGAAAACTTAAAGTAGATCAATATGAGCTTTACGATTTTTTTTAAAAAAGCATAATTGTTATAAACTAACAACTAAGACGTTTTTCCTTGTTATTTAGAATATATTTTTCTCTTATAAAGTAGTTGTTTCTTTCCTTTTTGTTGTGCTGCCTCCATCGAAGCTCAATATCCAGATTCATTCCAAGATACTTAGTTGTTGCTGTATGGAATGTTAGTAGTACTACTAATTCTTACAAAAACATATTCACGAGTTAAAAAGTCTATTAAATAGTGACCGTGTAGGAGTAGAATAGAGTAATATTTGATCAACTGATAGGTATACAGCAAACGGAATAATGATGTAAGAGATTCGAGGTCAGCCAAATGACATGCTTATGAGATACGTTTGTTATCTTCTTCCAAATGAAATATAAAGAAACACAAAGAATATAGAAAGTGAATATAGTTGATAATGTAAGAACCTCTTATCGGCGCTTGGGACAAAACGGGGCGCCAAGACACAGGTGTAATAAGCTACCCAGCGAGGAGTGTAGTAGCGATGTAAAAGCGAATTAATTACAGATAAATTCGAGTTGATTCGAAAGTTAATTAGTTACTCAAAACGTAAGGAATGTAAGTACTAACAAAACTGTTAGGTGTGAGTCTTTTTTGCAGTAATCCTTTAAATCTGTTAAGTAGACTTCGTTTGGTATCACATCATTATTTTTGGCTTGTTACTCCCTTAGTATTTGTCCCTAATAACGAAAAGTCATTACTACGTGAAGGCCCTTAAAAATATTATTTATACGCTTTATGTAGTGCTCAAATCGTTTGGAGAATCCGATGTTGAGAATGTTGATGTCGAGAATTTTAAAGAATGGCTTTATTGGGTTGGGAGAAAATGAAGTGAGAAAATCAGATCCAATGAGACTAAGTGCAAAAAGGGAGGACTGAGGTTGAAGACGAATTGTTGTTGTTGTTGTTGTCGTCGTCGTCGTCGTCGTCGTCGTCGTCGTCGTCGTCGTTGTTGTTGTTGTTGTTGTTGTTGTTGTTGTTGTTGTTGTTGTTGTTGTTGTTGTTGTTGTTGTTGTTGTTCTTCTTGTTCTTCTTCTTCTTCTTCTTCTTCTTCTTCTTCCACTGCACTACAGTCTTGATCGAACCTAGCCTCAATAAGACTAGGCCTCCATGAGTTTCAATCTCTCACAGCCATTTGATAATTTTCCAGGTTAAACATTTCCAATACGTCTGTTCTTACACAGAATGGCGTGCAGGAACGGGAAATTGTTACGGAATAACGCATTAATGCAAATTTAAATTAACTTTACTTGTATGCAGAGATTGCCATCAAGTAGCTAAAACCACGCGATACTGTATGTATCACCCGCATGAATTCACAGTCACAGTCACGACTTGAAAATAACGTCTTGTAGAATATTACCTTCTCTGCGTACATACTCCTATAGTCGCGAACTCAAGTCCCCAAAAATACCTGAAACATCGCAGTGGAGACTGAATCGTAGCCTTCATTTCATCACGCTGTGAGTATGACCAGCAAACACACGACCCATTTACATATCCCCATAAAAGTTACATGCTGAAAGGTCTGGTAATCTCGTTGCCCGATATAACACGATTTCCGAAAAGCTCTCGTAAAGCGATGATCGATATACTCGCCACGTGAGCTGTTGCTCCGTCTTGCTGAAACCGTCTTTCAGCCACAACATTCCCTGGACGACATATCAAGAGCATTCATATCCTTACAAGAGCATCCAGCATTTCTTCAGACATTTTGTGAGAGTCAGCACTTTGTATCCATAGCTGACAAGCGGCCTTATAAGAGTCTTACATATAATAGCTCTAATTTCCTTCAACCAACGAAGGCTTGAGGGCTCCATCAGGTCCTTAGTGATGCCTGACCGGAGTAGCAAGCACCATTTAGAGGGACCAAACTATGACCAGTATTATTCAAAATATTAGCTCATTATCTTTAGTAATGTGACAAAAATTAACATCTGTCAACACTTCCTGCAAATTTTTGACCATCTTTACAGAAATCCTTACGTATTGTTATTAGTTACACATACATATTCGTGAAAAGTACGTATTATATATATATGCCTATTATGGAAACATTATAGATTATTTATTGTATTCATAATAATAAAAAAGTAGTAATGAACGTCTGCTTTACAATGGTTTTTTACTAAAAAAAAAAAAGAGTAGTCGGCGTTTTCGTAAGTTTTTTTTTTTACTTCGTAACTTTTTTTTTACTTTTTAAGGTACAGCAAGACCGGAGTAACGACGTATGGTCACTTCCTCGGCTAACTCTAGGAATCATATATACGAAGAACTTTGCTCATAGCTTTAAAAAATTGTATTAAATTGATTTTATGTAATAATAACTGTATTCGTTTTAAATACTAAGCGAATTGTGCAGCTCAGAGAGCTTACTATTTATATTTTTATTTAAATTAAAATTTATGTTGATTTACAATCAGAATATATATACAAAGAGTGTATACAAAATGAATGATAAAATTTGTTGGCGCCCGTGCCACGAGAAAGAATCTATCCAATGATATTACCCGCTAGAGATTAGTCTCTGAAGTTACTGGGCCGTAACCTTTCCAAACGTTTGGGATTCACTACACTGAGATTCGAAGCCAGGTCATTGGGATAGCTCTCAAGTCGTTCGAACGATCTCGAATTCTTTTCCTGCGTACTTCTCTGACTAAAGGAACGTTGAAATCAGCAATCAAGCGTCAGTTGATACAACCAGAAGTGCTGTCTATTAATGTTACTCTCTTTGATTGGGATTTTTTAATTATGTTAACATCTGATATACTTGGGCAAGCCCATAACTCAATATCGCACGTCTATATTAGTCTGATAAAGATTTTACACAAAAGTATTTGTTCTATAGTGACAAGTTATTTTTCCAGGACAGTTAGTACAGTTTTTGATTTTTAGATCCATTTCCTTTTCTCTTCTTGGTTACATGTTTTCCCAAGTTCATATGCTGTCGAAATGGAGTCTGAATATATAGCTGCAGTAGTTCTCGGGATCTCTACGTTATTTAACTGAATTCAGTTTTTTAAAGTTAAACTAAGAGTTTTCGTCTCCATTTACTTTTGTTTCCATTTATTTAAACAATCCTATAGAATGTCCGAATGAGTTTGTAGTTGTATAGAAACTATCTGCGGATCTATATGTCTACTTACAGTAGCACTGTATCATCTGTAAATGTTTCTCTATACAGGGTGATTCACGAAGATATGCAGAGACTTTAGGAGCTCATTCTACATGTAAAAATAAAGAAAAAAGTTCATATAAATATAGGTCCGCAAACGCTTCGTTAGCGAGTTATATTTTACCCTGATTTCAGCTCCTCTGGTCATATGAGGCCGTACTGAAGTTCTAGGAACCCAAATTAAGGGACAAACTTGATGGTTTCATATAGTTTTTGACCTGAAAAATTGAATAAAATAAGTCCCAGAACTGTAACTTCAATAACTTAAAAAAAAAATGTTCCTGTTGTCATGCCAATTCTTTTTCATGATTGGAGTGAGATGTCGCTTCGCGCGCTTCTCTTTCTCAACGTGGAGAGATAGCTCTTGTGAACCAGTCTTGTTCTTACTCTGATACGCACAGCAAGCATTTCTTTCTAACGTTCTTATTATTGTATTTTTATAATCTATGTAATTATTTAATAATAATAAAAAACTAATCTCCCTTGACCACTGTTTTGTGCCTGAGTTTTATTCTTAATATTTTTAATTCAAATTAAACAAATAATGTCATATTTTAACAGAACTTAAATACATTGCTAGTATCATACTGTACTGTATAATTTATTTTGGAACTTCTTTTATTTATTTTTAATAGCAATTCTGGTTCTTTGTCATTTTCCCCGGTATGAAAAATACATCGATTTTCGTTTAAAACTTTTTTCAGTTACATTTTGATTTGTATTGTTCTAAATAAAAGTCCATTTTATTCAACTTTTGTTTACTTTCTGTTTACTTTATTTACACCAGGTTTCTCAGAATTAAATTTCCTACAAGTTTTATTAAAAAGTTTTATTTATTTATTGGCAATTTAACAAAGTTATTGTACGTCAAACGTAAAAAAGTGTGTTTTTCGACTACGATTTTTTGCGTTTTTCACCAGTTTTCCCCAAAACTATTGAAGTTACAGTTCTGGGACTTATTTTATTCAAATTTTCAGGTCAAAAACTATATGAAACCATCAAGTTTGTCCCTTAATTTGGGTTCCTAGAACTTCAGTACGGCCTAATATGACCAGAGGAGCTGAAATCAGGGTAAAATATAACTCGCTAACGAAGCGTTTGCGGACCTATATTTATATGAACTTTTTTCTTTATTTTTACATGTAGAATGAGCTCCTAAAGTCTCTGCATATCTTCGTGAATCATCCTTGTATATGTCCGAGTTGGTGTGTTGTCAGTCAAGTTATACATAGTAACGGACCCTAGTCCAATGCCAGTTGTATATCGAGAAACACCGCTGCTCAGTAGACCTATCCTTTTGACTAAAATGGTTTATTAAATTATTACTGGAATCCTATGATACTGTAGGATTGTTGAGTGGTATATTCTAATCCGAAACTGATTATTCTGGAGCAATTCGTGTAATATATTACAGTCCTGGAGACTTCTTAATAGCAGTTTTTTTTTAAGACACTGGAGAGATGTGGAAGCAAACAGGTCTGTCTGCATAAGAAATAACTTAATGTTTGCCGTTTGGAATTAATAATATGTCTGCAAATTTTTATTGAGTGGGCTAGTATTGTAAGTCTCATGATTATGTTCAAAAGTATTCTGAAATACTGAATTGTCGCCTTACTTAATTAGTAGCACTTACCGTTTACCGTTTTCGCATTCCGGCGCTTTCTTTTTGTTGAGAGCCTTAATTTCATCTTCTGTCTCTCTGAATAAACGTTTTGATAGATTGAAACATTTATAGTCGTGCGTTCAAGAAACACTCTATTCATTATTTGGAATATTTGAGAGAGACTGAATACTTGTGAAAATTGTTGCGAAAATATTGTGTTTCCCCTGGTCCAAACTGGCCTAGTTAGTCAAAGATCTTTAAGCAAGAGGTTGAATTAGCAGTAATTATATTATTTTATATCGTACTAGGTGACTGCATTGTTTAGCAGTAACTGTATTATGGAAATACGTGTATAATATTATAGATATGTGTATATTATATGTGTAGGTCTATAATATGAAATAGTAATTCACGGTAAATAGGGACTTTTTACACGCATGCACGCGCGCATACAAACTGTGTGTGTGTGTGTGTGTGTGTGTGTGTGTGTGTGTGTGTGTGTGTGTGTGTGTGTGTGTGTGTGTGTGTGTGTGTGTGTGTGTGTGTGTGTGTGTTCGTGTCTGTTTATATACAGAATGTGTTTAAAAATATTAACACATACATTATTGATGAAAATTTCTTAAAAATAACATTTTTAATGTGATTGTATAATTGTTCAAAACTTAGACACATATGCAAAAAATTATTCGATTTTGTTTGAATTTGCGGCAGTTAAAATATCGTTCCCCATAGAAAAAATTCTGCATACAGAAACACACACACACACACACACACACTTTTCGGAAAATGACTTTTCTTCATGTTTTGAGGATAGTACAATCAGAATAAGCCTTTATCTCGAACACGATTTTTTCGCGACCACCATTCTTCCATTTCCTTACGGAACATGGAAGTAAAAAGGAGCCTCCAGGTAACGTAGAACTGTAAGCCTATGTATGCCCAAAAACATTGCGCGGACAAGAGCTGCCATCCTACGCTATCCTATGCTAAACATTTTGCCTGACACCATACAGTTTCAGTGGCTCGTCGAATTTCAGTGTTTGAAAAATTCTCCTTAATGATTTAAACATGCAGTCATACAAAATTCAAATATTGTAAATCTTAAGTGACAGTGATACAGTAAATCGTGTCTTTTTGTCGCCAGTTCTCGTGTCATAAATAACAACGTAGACGTTATTCACAATACGCTAATGAGTAATGAAACGCATTTCCATCTGAGCGGATATGTAAATAAACAAACCTTTCGGTATTGAGGCCCAAATAACCGTCGAGAAATGCTTCGCGAACCATTGCACACTGCTAAACTTACTGTATGGCGTGCAATAGCTTCCTTATAATCAGGCCTCACTTATTTTCCTGGGTATTCCATTACTGTCACATCAGAGCAATATGTCCAAATGATAACGAATTTTTGTCTCCCCAAGTCGCAGAAAAGTCTGAAATCACACCAAACCGTATGGGGAGCAACCAGCCATAGGGCTAGGCGATCAATGGAGCAGTTTAACGAGTTACCTTCAGGAGTAGCAATATTCCGAGGCCCGCGAGATTGCCAGCGTCCCGTTTATTCTACTGGGGATATTTTGAGAGTAAGGTGTATAATGATCCACCCCCATAAAGCATCGAAACACTCAAAGTTGGTGTAATTTCTGTTTACGTGTTACACCGTGTAATGGAAAACGTGAAAACTCGACTTCAAAAGTGTGTGAATTGAAATTGTCGCTACATTCGGGGGCGTAGTGTTCAAAAACTTGTAGTTTCTGCGTCTATTTAAATGCTATTATGTATACTTTCAATTTCGTGTAAATGTTAATTTTACAATCCACAAATAAAAACACAACTGAATTTTTAAAGTCACCCGTATCATTGACTGATCCTGTATTTTAAGAATTATTTTTTACGAATGTTTAAAGGAATTATATATAGTGGACATCGTAGTACAGTATGTTATATTGTCCATCACACATTTCATTAAGAAGTTCTATTATTAAAGGCAATTGATTTCGTAAAGCTTTAACCGCGTTAGCTTTCGCGGACCACCTCGTGTCACTTAAACCTTTAAGACGAACAGATAATTTTTCTTAGTATTGTTTAAATTAGCAGCCATCCTTACTATTTCTTTTATGAATTTGCTAACTGCTATAATTTTTAAACAACGATGTTTAAGACCTGATGATGTCAGTGATGACGAAAAGCTTAGTCGAACAACAAAAATTATAGCAATTAGCAAATTCATAAAAGAAATAGATAATTTTTCCTTTAAAAGATCCCATCTACTAGTAGAATTTACAAAAAAGTTAAACAATTGTTGAATTGTTTCAAAACATGATTTCATTTGAACAGATGTTTGTGCAGCATGAACGCCTATTAAATTAAGGCTGTGAGCCGTGCATGGAACAAACCTCGCCATATTGTTGAAACGTAATATCCTGGCTTGTACCCCCTTGTATTTACCTGCCATATTCGCTCCATTATCATATGATTGTCCTCTTAATCCGTCTATTAAATATTTCTAATATTTAATCCGTCTAATGTTAACTTGTTTTCGATGTCATTCGCAAGTGCTTTGCCAGTTTTTTCATGTGTCACAATAAAGTCTATGAAGGTTTCTTCAATGCTACATTTATTCGTGTTGGGATCAATGTTACATAGCGCAAAATTTGCGTCATCTGTTCCTGGTGAGAAGTGTCAGGTGTGCTATCAAATAAAATAGAAAAATATTTTGCTTTTTGAATATTTGAAATAATATGCTGTCTAATTTTAGAAGCAACTATATTAATTATATCATTTTGTATTATAGGAGAGAAATAATTAACTTGATTTTTCTTATGACTTTCAATATGTTGCGCAATAATAGGATCGTAATGACTAATTAATTCTATCGTGTTCAGAAATTTTCCACATTCGGGATGACCAATTTTTTCACAAGTTCCTCTCAAAGCGTCATTATTTTTTACGCAGTGCAGAATGGCATCCAAAATAACTTTTAAAATATGCCTCCACTTTTCTTTTTCTTTTAAAATTTCTTCTTGTAATTGATCGTCTATAAAACCACCTTTCTTAATTTTTGATTCGAAAGTTTTCCATTCGACATAATTTTTTTTATGATATAATGAATTTTCATGACGTGGTAACATAGGATTTAAATGCTGCCAGTCTCGAAACCCCGCAGTGGTCCATACATTCTGATTTTTTCCAAAAATAATACATGGGAAACAGAACAGTGCATCTTTTCGCTTGCAATATATCAACCAATTTCTGAGTACTTGTTCTCCGTTTGACATGGTTTTTACAAACCATTTTTTATCAAAATGCCTATTTTCTCTACCAGGATAAACACTTAAATTATCGCACAACTCTGGTCCATGTTGAACAAATATTTGTATGTTACTATTAGTTAAGTGCCATGTTGTGGGATCATTGAAATCTATCATTTTTGCATTATTATCAATATTTTCTAATTTAACATCAACCATATAATTATCATCATTACATGTACATTGCTTCTCGATTTCCTGGTTTTGATGTTCAATTGTACTTTTCTCTTCTGTTTCAATTTCACATGAAACATGACTACTTGTAGAAGGCAGATTTAATTCAGTTGTTAAGCTTGAATGAACTAGAGGTGTAGATGATTTTTTTAAGAAAAATATCATTCGGAGTTATATTTTTCTTTATATTTTCAATCTTCTGTTCTCTTATTTTTTTAAACTGTGCACCGGTTTTTTTGGTAGCATTTTACCCTAGAAGTGTTTTTTAATTAAAATTTGTGTTTTTATTAATATAATTATTTAGTAAATAATAATAATAATAATAAATAATATTTACAGTAAACTTACTTACTTAGTCAGTATGCCAGTATGTTGTATATAAACAAAATTATATTTCTTTTCCAGTATGTTTTGTTCCACAAAAGAGAGAAAATATATAAAAATAATTACGAGAAAGCAACAACACAGCTGATCTTATGAACGAGGAACGACCAACAAACTAGGCGCCTTGCCTACACACTACACAGTATAGATCGTTCTTGTATGAGCCTGCATTCACACATGAGTATCAACGTCACCTGATTTCTCCTGACGTTCTGATTGGCTGAGCTGAGCTTTTCGCCTCATGTGAACGCGGGCTAGGAGTGTAAGAAAGAGAGGGTGTGTGATGCGCGCGCAATAATACGTGTCTCTGTCGAATTGGCCAGGAGACGAAAAACGGCCAGTGACAGTCGGTGTTGATTCAATGATTCATGTAGAGTAGAATGGTCAAGTAAAATAAAAACCACGTGCAACTCTCAACCGGGTCGGTATCCTTTGTTTTGCGCCCCAAACCCAGTTGCGCCCGTGGCGGGCGCCTTTTTCGCCACGCCCTCGTTACGGCACTGGACTCCAGCACGCACTCTGGTACGTCGCACGCATGTGAGCTCGCGGTGTACACACATGCTTCGTTGTTTTAATCGTGGCAATCATAGTAGTAAAATTTTGCAACTGTAGTATGTTCGCAGTGGGCAAATTCAGCCAGGATTGAATTTATTGTAGAGACAACATACGTACAAAACACGTTACATGTTCTGGACTACGATTCGACAAAATAAATGTATATGTTACCGGCAAAGTACAAAATCAGGCATTTTATAGAATGCCTAGGAATTTCATACAATGCCTGAATCCAGCTGGCAAAGTATGAAATAAAAAAATTTCATACATTGCCTAGGCATTGTATAGAATGCCTAACGTCTTCTAGGTAATGTATAGAAGACAATGTGTGCCCTATGGTTTCATGTCACAACATAAATCCCCCTCCCTCACCCCGTACCGCTGTACGCACCTACCTCCCGCTGACCTTCAGTAACGTTCGAGATGTCGCAACCACGTGCTGAAAGCAAACTGAAGAAAGGAAAAGGTCAAAATCATTTCTAGTACTTCAGGCAAAGAAGATGAAATCTGATTCTGACAAAAAATTTCCTCCAGCTCCTGTGGGCGCGTCTGTTCGTGTTCCAATTCCTGAAGTAGACAAGGTGCGAGGAGATCTTCGAAACATCCTAGCAATCGTCATAAGTGTGAAAGAAGACGGATTTTACAAAGTGGGGACCACTAACGGATTATTAAAGCAGCTGTACACAAGATCGCAGTTCACTGTATGCCCAAGACGACTAATGGGGGTTGAAGATGTTCCTTAACAAGAAACCACACTTCGTTCTGCTGCTACTGGCCAATCATCAGGATCCGGACAAGGGTTCGTAAAATGTGTGTACAAGACTAAATGTCAAAAAAAATGTAATTGTGTAGAAAAAGAAAGTGTACTTCAAAATGTCACAGCTCTCTGTCTTGTAATAAGTAGAGTATATTCCATATATTTAGAATTAACAAACACCAATAATATCTAATATGCTTTTTAACCAGATTGGTTAAAAAGTTCTTATACTGTACAGTATAATGTTAATAAAATAGTATCTGAACATAATTAATTAGAGAACAGATAATCTCAAAATGTCATACAAAGTCCTCTTCTGTATAAAATCAAACAATTGAGTGTGATTTTGGAATAAAGTGTTTTCATTTTGAACGTAAAAAGCTTATTTTACACTTTACCTAAAGAATCACTGACATTATATAGAATGCCTAGGCAACGTACAGAATACCTGGGAAAAGTATTGTTACGACGGTCTCCTGATCGTCGTGTGATACAGTGGAAAATAAAATACAAGAAACCAATTAAGTCACTATTCACCAGCTTTATCACAATTAAACAGTTTGTAATCAACAAGATAGTCTCTTACAACAAATCAAATAAAAATTGTTCACACGCAATAATAATGTCAAGTCTGGCACAATTATAGAGCACATAACACTTCGCCACAATACTACGAACCAGACTAGAATCAATCGCCACTAAAAACTGAAACTAAGCGCCGCTGATTGCCTATATTTATACCCCGCTTAAATTCCAGAATCGTCCATACTACGCATCAGCGCTACATTAGAGCGTAATTGATTGCGGCCTTGACACAGTGCGCGCGGCCGGCGAAGTCTAGAAAAGTCTCGCTAACGCATGTTGAGATCACGTACGCACACAACATTACAGCCGGATTCCACTGGAACATCCGAGAAACACGTAGAATGTTCTGTAATTGTGTAACACTTTTTCCGCATTACGTAACACTGCCCCCTCCTTAAGCACGTTCGTCCCGAACTGGCAATCCGTCTCTGAAGTAATGCTTAGCCAGGTGATCTAGGTGGACGACCTTGAACTTTCGCTGTCCTTCTTGTTGAATCCGATAGACAACATCGTTGATTCTTTTTTTCACAGTGTAAGGTCCTTCCCAGTTAGTCTGGAGTTTAGGTGAGCGACCACGACAGGGGTTTGGGTTGTCCAACCAAACCTGATCTTCTTCTTGGAAACCCACACTATTGCTGCGAATGTCATACCGAGTTTTCATTTTATAACTGGCAATCTTCAGCCGTCCTCTTATCAAGCGATTCATTTCTCGCAGTTGGTTTTCTAATTACGAGGAATAATTCTGTGGCTCTTGGGACTGAGTCTCAGGTGATCTGAACATCAAGTCCCCAGAAAGACGAATCTCCCGCCCAAACACCAATTTTTGCTGGAGTCATGCCAGTTGTACCGTGTACTGATGACCTATACGCCATGAGAAATAGTGGTATACGTTGGTCCCAGTCTGTTTGGTTCTCGTCAACAACCTTCGAAAGATGCTGGTCAAGTGTCCTATTGAATCTCTCAACCATCCCGTCCGACTGAGGATGCAGAGGCGTTGTCCTAGTCTTTCGAATTCCGAACAGAAGGCATAATTCTTTGAACACTAGTGACTCGAAATTTCTCCCTTGACCGTATGGATTTCCACAGCGGCTCCATAACGGCAACAGAAGTTGTGAACTAACTCCTTTGCCACAGTGGTAACCTCCTGATTTGGAATTGCGTAGGCTTCCACCCACTTAGTAAAGTAGTCACCTACAACCATGATGTACCGGTTTCTATCGTCAGTAACTGGGAATGGTCCAGCAATGTCTATGGCAATTCTCTCGAAAGGCAGTCCAACGTTATACTCTCACTTTTCGCCTGCTTCTGGTTTGTGGGCTCTTGCTTGCAGCACATATTTCACATGTCCGAACCCATTCCTCTACATCGTGGCGAAGATGAAGCCAATAGGATCGCTTCCGTATTTTGTCAAGGGTGTTTGTTAACGCCAAGGTGGTCTCCAGACGTTCCATCATGCATCTCCTTCAAAACAGACTGCACTTTACTTCGGGGAACTATCAACTGCATGACCACGTCTCGTCTATCTGCAATTTCCCAAGCCATTTTCAGCAATCCGTTCTGTAAGGTAAGAGATTCCCATTGTGCCCAGTAGCCTCTCAGCACTTCGGAACCATAGCAAATATCTTGCCAATCCGAACGGCGACCTTCCTCTTTTGCTGTCAAGATCGGTCTAATGTCTTCATGAGTCATCTGTTCTTGTCGACAATCTTGTGTCGTCCAGCCGTCTCCCAGGAAATCTACAGTGATGGCTTGAATATGTTCGCTTGCGTTTTGTTCTTCCTTTCTGTGGTAATGTCGGCAGTCTTCCGGGCACGGTCTTCGTGATAAGCCATCTGCATTACCATGCAGGTGCCCCCGCCGATGTTGTACCTTGAAGTTGTACTCTTGCAGATGTTCGAGTCACCTTGACAACTGCCCTTCCGGATTACTCTTGCAGACATTCGAGCCACCTTGCCAACAACTGCCCTTCCGGATTTTTAAATCTCAAGAGCCATGTAGTGAAAAATCTCTTCCGTAGAGGTATTTACGGAAGTGCCCCAAAGCTCGGACGATTGCCAGCAACTCTTTCCTTGTAACGCAATAATTTCTCTCTGGTTTAGAAAGCGTCTTGCTGTAATACGCTATTACTCGTTCTTCACCGTTTTGCACTTGAGACAAAACTGGTCCTAGACCAGTATTGCTTGCGTCTGTGTCTACGATGTACTTCCCTTCGGAAGCTAGGAAAGCGAGAATTGGCTGCGAACATAATGCAATTTTCACAAAGTCCTAAATGCTTGATCACACTCTCTCGACCACTGTAAGTTTCGTTTATTTTCCGTTAGCTCATGTAGTGGTTTAGCAATAGTAGCGAAGCCTTTCACAAAACGTCTGTAATATGAGCATAATCCCAGGAAACTCCGAACTTCGTGTTTACTCTTCGGAACTGGCCAGTCTCTTACGGTGTCTACTTTATTAGGATCCATGCTAACACCCGCTGCCGAAACCAGACGGTCCAGATACTATACTTCCTTCTGGAAAAGAGAACACTTCTTCGGGCTCAGCTTCAGTTGGGCACCGTGAATTCTAGTTAGAACCTCCTTAAGGTTTTCCAAATGGTCTTTGAAAGTCTTCCCGATAACTATGACATCGTCTAAATAAACAAGGCAAGTTTTCCATGTCAGGTCTCGGAGTACCAGATCCATCAATCTTTCGAATGTTGCCGGTGCATTACAGAGGTCCGGTCAATGGCATGACGTTGAATTGGAATAAGCCACTTGGGGTCGAGAAAGCGGTCTTTTCCTTGTCTTCTTGATGAAGACCCACTTACTAATATCCACTCTTTGGATCCAATGTGGAAAACCATTCCATTCAGACAGTGTGTCGAGTGTATCATCAACGCGAGGTAATAGCAGTCTTTCTTTGTCACGTCATTCAACCTCCGGTAGTCTACACAAAAACGTAATCCACCATCCTTCTTCGCTACCAGCACTACCGGAGAAGACCAAGCACTTGACGAAGGCTCGATTATTGCCTCTGTCAACATGTCCTGTACTAACCGAGACATTTCCTCTTGCTTAGATAATGGAGGCCTTCGAGGAGGTTGGCGTACCGGTGTTGTGTCCCCGGTATTGATGCGATGTTGTACAAGAGAGGTTATTCCCAATGACTGTCCCATAACTGCAAAAGAATCTTTAAATTCATGTAAAAACCGTCTGAGTTCTTTTACCTCACCACTTGAGAGGTCATTAGAAGACTTGTTCAATAATTCCAGCAGTTCCTCTGCTAATTCGGAGTGTCCGTAGTACTGCATCTTCTTTGCGGTGTGCGCGACAAGGTAAACATTTTATAATTACATACTACAGCTCCACTCGCCTTGTGTTAATGGCCCCAAACGAGATACTGTATAACAACTCCGCTCGTCCATCTTTACCACCCCACCCTCAGTCCCATTTCAACCGTTCCACAAAAGTAATCGTCCCAAAATAGCTGTTACAGGTATATCGCATTACCTGTACAGTATACGTGGTCATACCGAGCATGCAGTGGTTATTATGGCGTCTGTCGAAAGTCAGCGTAAAACTGAATTAATGGTTTTAGATAATTTTAAGTATTACAAGGCCAAGCACACTCAGAGTGGTGAAGTGAAGTGGAGATGTAATAGAAAAACGTGCAACGCTAAAATTTATTCAATCGTGACCACAGAAGAAAGAATAATTTCAAAAAGAGATGGTAACCGTAATCATCCTGCCGTTAGATATTCATCGTCAGATTATTAGTACTGGCGCGAAACGAAAAGCTGAAGGAGAAGTGCATGTAAGACCATCCAAAATTTTCCGTTCCGCAGCCGAAAATACTAATTCCAGCAGCATATGTGTGAGTGACGTGGACGCTATTAGACAAACACGTGCTAGGAGGAATATTTTGCCACAATTACCAAAAAGTGAGGACGAAGTGTTCGATGTTTTACAAACACTTGAACCAAAAACAAATTGCGGGGAAAATTTCGTATATGTAGTTGATAGACAGAAACCTACTATGATTGTTACATGTTATTCGAATTTGTCAAAGGACAATAGACATGTATAGGCGACAAGATATTTCGAGGCTGCAATATGCTAAAATTATGTCTAAGTGGTACAGTGCATGATACAAAACAGTACTGATTTTATTTTATAATTATTTATAAAAATATTATAAAAATTACTAAAAATAAAAAATTATAAAAATGAATTTAAAAAATTTACAGGCATTGCACAAATGCAATGCACAAAAAAGGACATTGAAAATGCTTCAATAAATCTAAAAAATATACATATTTATGTTCATTCACCAATCAATGAATTCATTCTTCATTTACCAATGTACAGATTATAAGTTAAATGTAGTCGCATTCATAAGTGAAGTTTTATATGTGTAGGCCTACTACGTTATTGACAACAAAGAAGTAGTTTCTATGGAAACTCACCGGTTCCCATTTTCGATCACGCACCAGCGATCGGCCGCAAATGTGCGACACGTCCTTATAAACATTTTCAATGTTAAAAGAATAAAAAGTATATATTGTAGTTCCGCTAATCGGATATCTACAACTGATGATCGCTAATAAGCATGAAATATGCTTTCTATTTTAGTTTAATATATTGAAGTAAGTTTAACAAGCACTTTGAAAGTTAGTTTCACTATGCTGGGAGGGGGATGTGTTTCCCTTCTTTCCTCTTGAATTTACCTGCCGAACCCTAGCGGATGTGTTATATGGAATTAAAGTCATAAAATAAGACCCGAGCGGAGCTGTAGAGCGGTCGAGCGGAGATGTCGTGCGCCCTCTTTGCGTCATTCCAGCTACCCAGGCCACAGGAGTCAATTTGGCTAGGAGCGTGTTGCTTTGTAAAGTGACAGCTTGATCCAAAATATTCGTCACACTAATAGGTATATTTTCGGTTTCGTCAGGTTTTACTAAACTTGTGGCAATTAGTATGCCCGGTGTGTTGACTACCTGGGATTCGAATATGGTAGTTGAGCACTGATTATCCCTAGTATCTACCTCTGTTCTAACCATGACGATATTTTAGGAGTTTGGCGGAGCAGTTACGGCCACTTGATTTATCACATCCATCGATTTTTCTGATGTATTCATTGTGGAGAGCATTACCTCTTCTTTTCCGATTCTCAAGATATTGTTTTTAAAGTCGACTATAAATCCATATGCGTTCATAACGTCCACACCAAGAATTGCTTCATCCACAATGTCTGCAACAAGTACTTGATGATCAAACTCAAGTCGACCGAGGCCTAAGTGTGTCTCCACTTATCCAAACACTTTCAAAGGCCGTCCAGTAGCTGTTCGCAAGCTGCAAGAGCACCAGATTGGATTGAGATCTTTCGCCACGTCGGGGCGCACAATGGAAACTGTTGCGCCTGTATCAACTGAAATCGAGGTTGGCCTTTCTTGAACGAATCCAGTAACCACCAAGCTCCCGCTGTTTTTCTGAAGTGTAGAAATTGCGTATTGTCTAGGGGCTTCGTTCCTCCAGTTAGTCAGCACACGCCCCGTTGTACCGACTACTGCTCGTTTCCCTGATGCTGAACTCTAACCCGACAATCTCTTTGTAGATGTCCAGGTTATTCACATCTATAACACTTCGGTCTTCCATCCTTTCTTACTTTACTCTGTGGCGCCGGTCGTTGAGTCTCTGTTCCTTGCTCTTCTTCTTCATCGTCTGTGCCGTCGCGATCTTTTAGCGCGCACTTTATGACTTGTCCAACCAGACGCTGACTTGGCGGCCTCAAATTGCAAAGCATGTACCAGGGCATCCGCACTGTTCTGGTGTCTTGCCATTCGTAACACTTGCTGTAGTTCGTTATCTCGAACACCGGCAGTAAATGTCTGCATCGCAAACCTCGTTCGAAAATCTTCTGGCGCTTCAGGATAGGTCAGTCTAATTAATCTGTCGATACTTGCTTCAAACTCTTGAAGGCTTTCCCCGGAATGCTGTCACCTTGCTCTCAACTGAGTGCAGTACACATCTCGCAAATGTTTATCACTATACCGTAATTCTAGAGCTTTTATCAATTGGGTATAGGTGTTCTAGCTGTCAGGTGGCACTTTCTGTAGTAGTTCTGCCGCAGGTCTTTTTAATGCGAGAACGAGTGAAACTGCATTGTCTTTCTCTGTCCAATTATTTGCGCCTGCAGCAGTTTAAAATTGGCGAAGGTACGTTGCCCAGTGACTGCTTCCGCAAAGGTTGGACCCTTGACATAAACTGTTCCAACCGCAGGCAAGGTGACTTTCTCTATTGTCTTTTCTGTCTTTATCATTGGTACAGTCTGTTCAGAAATTTGTTTTGATTGTATCTTCATGAACTGCTCAACTTCACTTTAGTTTGTTCTCTTATGTTTGCCATTGAATTTTGTACTGCAGATATTTTATTTGACACGGAGTCTTCTATGACAGATATTTTTGTAGACATCGATTCTTCAACACTCGAGACAGATTTTTCTTCTTCGGCTATTTTTAGTGTCATTATTTCTTGTACCTCCGATATTTTAGTAACTTGTTTATTAAGCTCACCTTGTAGGAAACCCAACTCTGCAGCTGTTTGTTCTTGCGTCTGCTTTTGCTCCTGTATTAACTCTTTTATGTCTTCTGTTTCGCGCTTCCATTCCTCTGCCTGTCGTCCTTCCGACTCAAGCATCAGCAGTTTTTGTCTTTCTTCTGTTTCCATCAGGAGGGTTTTCTGTCTCGCTTCCGCTTTCTCATCTTGTCGTTTTTCTGCTTCTTCTCTTTCTTGTCTTCGTTCTTGTTTTTGTCGTCTTTCTGCTTTTTCTGCCTCTTATTGTCGTCCTAATTTTTATTGTTCCTGTGTCTGCCGCAGCAGCGCTTGGAAAGCTTCCATCATCTGACTGGCATCCATGTTCATCGATTAATTACACTAGCCTTGCACAAAGTGTCCACTGTTTCCACTAATAACGGTTCTATCCCACTTCTGACACCACTGTTACGACGGCCTCCTGATCGTCGTATGGTACAGTGGACAACAAAATAAAAGACACCAATTAAGTCACTAATCACCAGCTTTAATTATCACAATTAAACAGTTCATAATCAACAAGCTAGTCTCTTGCAACAAATCAAATAAAAATTGTTCACACGCAACAGTAATGTCAACGAGTCTGGCACAATTATAGAGCACATAACACTTCGCCACAATAATACGAACCGCACTAGAATAAATCGCCACTAAAAACTGAAACGAAGCGCAGCTGAATGTCTATATTTATACCCCGTTGAAATTCCAGAATCGTCCATACTACGCATCAACGCTACACTAGAGCGTAATTGATTGCGGCCTTGACACAGTGCACGCGGCTGGCGAAGTCTAGAAAAGTCTCGCTACGCACACAACACAACATCTAGAGATCACGTACGCACACAACATTACAGTCGGATTCCACTGGAACAGCCAAGAAACACGTAGTATGTTCTGTAATGGTGTAACACTGTTTCCGCATTGCGTAACAGTATAAAAAACATTTTATGGACATATAAGCTTACGTGAAGCTACCGAATAACGTTTTTACCAAGTCATTTAAAACATAACAATAGTTAGTTAACTAATATAGTTTCCAAATGTTTGTAGTTTCAAAGAACTAGGTAAATACTTATTTATTCTTAGATAGAAACGTTCAATGAAGGACACGATAAATAAGAAAATACCAATTATACAGTGATGGAAACATTACAAGTTGTTAATAAATTTCTATGATCAGCAGTTTTATCTAAAAAAAACAACTAAAATTCTGTCTCTTGTGAATAGAAAATTTGATTTTCGTTGTTTACAAAATACTGATAATTTTATAACAGACCGCTTTGAAGGAGACGGTAGATTTTTATGTTATAGTTTTATAAAGCCTCCGTACAGCCTGCTTTGGAAAGTAATGTTTGTTTTGTTTAAATAATGTTAAATTCAACTATAAGTGCATGCAACTATCAGATTTTTAATGGCAACATTTAAATATAACTAAACTCTAATTAAAATATTATAATTTGACTCGTAAAATATCTGTACTAACATCACAAATACAAAATTTTAATTCGTCCCACATCTTGGTATTCGTTTTCATGACGCAAGTCTCTAAACTTTATTTGTATCGTGTAATTGTTATCGCTAAAACAGAGGATTAAGTCTGTCTCAGAGTATTCGTTCTCAGAATACTTATCTCTGCGCCAAATATGCGGCAATTACTCATTACCAAATTATCCAAATTGCTACAACGGAGATAATTGTTTTCTGTGACATAAGTACAACTTCCGCCATTTCATCGTGATACAGGCGTGATAGGAAATCGCCTATAAATAATGATGAGGAAACTAACCGTAACTAAGGCAAGTATATTCAATTTTATTTTAATTTGACCGTTTCAGATTGGTACGTTTAAAGCCTGCCTGCTCAAGTTTAAACAGACTGAAGTCTCATATTACTTCCATATTATATAGGTATATACGGTGAAGGCGCTAACAAATGTACAACATTTCAGGAGTAAAAAAAAAAGTGTGAGTGCGTGTCCCTAACATTATTATTATATTCTCACATAAATATAAAATATTTTTATCTTTATAATGTGTGTGTGTGCGTGTGCGTGAGCGTGTGCATGAGAGACAGAGATTGTAAACAGACATACAGACAGACAAAATAGACAGACGGACAGAAAACATCTTTTAATGAACTGAATATTACTAAGTTTATTAAACATATTACGTTTCCTTATATTAAATTATATATAAATATTATAAATTATATGACTTATGTATGTAATATTATAAATTATAAATGTGTTAGGGATAAAGCATCGTCTGTGATATTCGAAGATTTAAATTGTGAATGTTTCTGTAAACATAAAAAATTCCTTCTTAATGTCAATTTTATTTCTTGTATAGTTTAAAGCAAATTCTTTCCAAGTTTTTATCCCCCAGACAAAGAACTTTACGAAAGTCCATAATCGAAACGACTGTTCCTGGTTTTTGTAATTGTAAACCGAGTTTGCAATATTGACACTAATGTTTTTTTTTTTGAATATTCAAGTAGACCTATTCTTAAAAATAACAACAAAAATTATTTAAAAAATGGTGTTTTCACATGTTTTATGAAATATTCAACTCCACAAATAAAATTTTATAAGAAATGGACAGTTCTGTCATTAAGCAACACAAATTCACAATTTAATAAATTATTAACAGCTCCCATTTGGGGCGTGTTTATGAGTAGGCCTACATATGTACGCATGTGTGTTAAAAGGGGGAAATTATCTTAGCAGTTAATTATTTAGAATTTATATAAGAATAATATTATATAAATGTGTTAATCCGTGCGTTGTGCCGTGTGTAACACAAATATAGTAACTGGAATATAATTCAGTTAACATTAAAGAGGATAAAATTTTGCTCTGCAGATAACGTCGGTCTAGATTCCAGTTAGATACTTGTGTGATGACGATGATCCGAAATAAACGTGATATATGCCTATTGAACTTCGCTACCATATACGTGTAGAGTAGAAACCATTATGGCGTGTGACTCATTGGAATTCATTTGGAATCAGCAAGTTATTCGTGTGTAAGCGTTAGGCGACCCGCTAACCATTACTCTCTTCCGTCGTGTTTACACTTGTATTTATTGGTAATCAGCAGGGCAGTACGAAAAACATTTCGGCGCCTATTTCTAAAAATTAAAATATATTACGAATAATAACTTTGTATGTATGATAACTCTGGTAGTTCCTACCTTAAGCCTACACCTTACGCTAGTAATTTTTCAGTGACAAAGAAGTAGGCCTATATTAAAAACATCTAGTAAAAAACATTATTTAAAGTACATAAAGTACAATATATTGTTGTTTATGTTGTAAAATGCAATGACGTTTTCTATAAATAAAACTTCCCAAAATCGTTTAATTTGATGCTTAATGATTGAGAATAATTAATTATTACAGCTTACAAAATAATTAACTTACTAAAATAAATAATAATATTACTAGTTTGTTTACATTTCGCAGTAAGAGGTTAGTACACGAATCGTTATTTTTAAACAATTTTTATTTAAAAATGTATTAAATATGTTACAAACCTAAATTAGAATAAAGAGATATTAGTAGCCTATGCTCCCTAAGCTGCAGAACTAGTAGCGTAGCGCATGCTCCCTGAGCTGCAGAACTAGTAGCTTAGCGCATGCTCCCTAAGCTGCAGAATTCGCTCACTACTATTTTGAACGAAGTACATTTATTGTTACATGAATTTCAATATTAGATAATTTTTTAATTATGGAAAAAATACAAATTCTAGATTTCCTCACTATAGCCACACGGCTTCTACTTGCCCGTACCAACCATATTGCCGGACACAAAACACCCACCTCCTCTGCCAGTACAAGACCACGATTTCGACCCACCATTCTGTGAACCGTGCAACAAAAAAGCCGACCATTTTACAGGACAAACCAAGTGCCTTAAATAAACCAAAGAACCAAAACCGACCGCACGACGCCTCCGAAAACCCCGTTTCGAACAGAGAAACACAGACAGAACCCCAGACGGAATCACAGACGCCAGCCCCAAGAGACAACAACATCGTTCTGACTTTGTTGTAGTTCGTGATGGAAGACACGGAAATTGATCTCAGTCATGACACGTTCTGTATTTGACGCTCTTATAGGCGTCATCCACAACGTTGCAGGAAACTCCACCCATTCCAAGCTTAGGACAAATGTGAACCAAATTACAAAACGCTTGTCCGACACGCAAACCCTGTTCAACCGGAGTCTCCTGAAGGCCTAACCATCCTACACTCGAAAGAACAACGCTAAACCGCAATCAGAGAAGACGCCAGTGTAGTTCTCAAAAAACCATCTGACTCTAACAGTCGCGGACTCCGGTCCAAGAGACCAAGTCCTGAATCTTCTCCAAGTAACACCATAATACATCGGCACCATTAATGAAACTCGTCTCACTGCCAACTTTCCAGGCTATCACATCTTCAGGCAGGACTAGTTCGGTCGCACTACTGAGTAGCGATTCTTGTCCGCAACTCACTGCTGGCGAAGTCGACATTAATTTCAATCGACCCGACCAACAAACGTCTGGTTCATCTCAGTTTCACAAACAGGTTCATTAGCCCTCTAATAGCCACCTACTACTGCTCCCCTAAAGCAACACTCGATGTTGAATTCATAGAACAATTCTGGCCACTCGTTACACACGACTAACTTTAGCCGGCGACCTTAACCCGCTGCATAGGAGACTTGGAGACCGCGTTAACAACACGCGAATTATAGATCCACTCCACGTGTTGAATACACGCCACGACAAAAATCCAGCACTTCTGTCCCGATAAGCTCCTTCCGACAGACAATTCTTGCTGTATCCGCCGTATCCACGGCATCACACTAGGCCCGGATGCTGGTTCCCACCACATCCCATTTTTCTCACCATAGCCCACGGCCACGTCCAGTACCCTACCATAGAGGCCCGCCAAGTGCCCGTCACAGAGAACTACGCTGCCGACTGGCTGACTTCTCAAGATTTGTAGCGTCCCCACTGAGACCTGAAGACGGAAGATGGACTTAGTCTCGCCTCTGTGATGATGACGGCTATTAAGACCGCGATAACTGAGGAGGCGATCCCAATCAAACAAGTCCACCATTTTCAGTCGTGATACCTCCCCCCCCCTATGGCCCTTGACGCAAGACTCCGTCCGTCACTCTATGCCACAGCAGAATCCATCAATAGACCCACCAGAAACTCCAAAAGACCAGCCTTTCCTATAAACCTCCTGCTGGCACTCGCAAACACACCTCCTGGACACAACAGGTAGCCAACACAACGATTCAACACTGCTTATCATAAACTTTCTGGTTACCCCCTTTTCTAATCTTCCTCTCTGGTCGCCCCCACTATTTAGTCCTACTCCGTACCTTTGACGCCTCGTTAGATGGTTTTTCCATCTTATGCGTCTCAAGCTACTGGACTCCACTGTTAATACGCTATCGTTTGGCACACAGTACCAAAAACTACCCCTTTCCCGCATAGGCATCCCGACTACACAAGACACTCATACATACGATCACACTCTTTTCTCCTCTTCTTAGTTCCTCCATTTTTTCAACGCCCCTAACATTTTGCACCACTTGCTGAAGGGAGCTAGTTCCCAAAACAACCAGAGACTCGTCCGAACAGCTCAAAAAAGCTGGTTAGCAGACCATAGTTGTAGTGGAATTCATTCGGTTCAGCTGGATTGTCCCTGCGCAAAACCTGAAGTTTATACGTCTGTTGACAGTTGATTCAATTCTCCTCACGAATTCATTTTAAGTGTTGGATACGTTGTTCATTTGTGAAAAGTAATTATTTAATAATGATAAAGCGTCATAGTGTATATCCGCGTAGGTCTATAACTATACTGTAGTGCGCAATTGTATTGTTACAAAATCGAAAGTACGCCTATGTTCGTAGTGAGTGTAATGCATGTAGTAGGCTATACCAAACGTTAAATTGTAATATTTCCTTAAAGTCTCTACTGCAGTGGACACCTTCTCTTTTAGGCTGACCATATAAACATGCTTTAGTCATCCATGCTTATCTGCCAAACAAGGTCTAAACACCATTGAAGTGTATCCTACTTAAACGATCATTACTTACTGTATTTACACAAATAAACGTCCTGATAGTTACGAACAACGCTGGAATGGGGTTTAGCACACGTGTGTTTTTCTCAGCACTAAACTTTTTCCCAATTTTACGCTGACGTATTCTAATGATAAGGCTTAGTCGAATGTTTCAATCTACCCCTCTATGTACTGTAGTCCCCGCTCATAGTTGTAAACAAGCCTGTAAATTTACAAAACACTAGTTCCTGTCCCTAGAAGCTCACGAATTTACAACGTACGGAAAAATAATGACATCAACTAATATTACTTCAACAATAGTATTATAACATAATTATAACCAGGAGCACAAGAGTACTGGGAGAAGGTAGATTTTTTAATGTAATTACAAAAATTAGAAAAAAAACTCGTGCTTTTCTATTTGTTTTGTTTAATCAAGCACATAAGTGTGGAAACATAAGGATTAAATTAGTACATATTTTAAATTTAATTAAGTCACAAAACAATAAAGATGGCATTTAAAATTATAATACAAATTCATCCATCTTTTACAGACGTTAAATTTTTGTGTTAATTTTTTAATACATTTTCGCCTTAGTCTGTAATATATCTGTAAATATTTGCAACAAATGGAATTAAATCAGTCTATTTGTTTTGCTATAAAAATGAATCAACAAATGCGCAAAACGTGGTTGGCTGCAAATTTTTGTTAAAATTATCATATAAATCTGTTCACCTGTAGAAACTATAGAGCTCTCGTAAAGGTCGTTCCAAAGACAGCCTTCGCCTTACGATAATGAATATATTTACGGCATAACGAAAAAGTTTCAAAATTTCAAGTATGTACTGATTTGTTTTCGAAATGGTAATAAAGCACTATATAAAAGTACAATAATTATTAATACTGATTGGAAATACTTGTCAAACAATAAATATATCTGTATAAGATTCGAATAGCATGCAAAAAGTATGTTTAATACAACTTTTTTTTTAAGTCGTGGAATAAATTACTACAGTATAAATATCGCAAACTGAGTTGAATACTCTGCAGGCTGACTAAACATTCGAAGACTACCTATTTCTTACTCGCTAAGAGAACATGATTTCAAAAACAAAAACTAGGATACAAATTTAAACCATCGCTTAACTAACAGACAACTAGCAATGTTGACACGAAGCGATTTCGTACTCGCCAGCCGTATCGCATAACTAATAAGCCTTTATATTTAATTGCATTTAGTCTATATGACTACATTTTTAACGGCTAATTTTTTTCCATTTTTTACACTTACTCCCACCCACCACTAAAGAAAACCCTCGCTCGCCATTCATTAGAAGAAATGATAATATTACATTACACAGATTCTGTAATTTTTATTCATAAAAATTCTTTTTATCTTTCATCTGAGAATTTGTGACTGTTACCTCGGTTGAATTTTTTTTTTTTTAATTGGGACATCAGTGAACTAATCAGTGAACAGGCTACTTTATTTTCTTCTTTTAGGTCTTGTTTTGTGTGCTCGGTAGTTCTTGTGACACTGTCGAATCAGAAATACAATAACGTTTCTGACATACGTAAAATGATATACGAAAAATTAAAATAGACCACCAATCTTCTTCTTCATCTTATTATGACATGAAAGTACTTTACCGTACTCTAGTTCCCTTCAACACCTGCCTCCAAACATCTCTATTCTGTGACACTGGCTGCCAATTAATGAATTCTTGAGTCCTTAATGGTGTTGTCCTGGCATTGTGCCCGCGGTCTTCCCTAATTAATCCTTTCTTGGCGCCCTGTGTCCAGCAGAATAACAATCTATGTGATACTGAATTCAATCGGCGCTCCAAGGTTCTCCCACCCCGCATCCTTCTTTATATAGTTCAAGACTGCACTATTTTTCTGCTCGCTTCAAAATAATTATGTGACTACAATAATTTAGATATCCTACATCGGAAAGACAGTTTAGTTTTCTATAAATTTATTTATTTCAGTGCGTTTAAATAATGCTTGTAAACCATTTAAAAACAGCAGTACTGTCACTTAACAGAAGTCAGTAAAAAAATATTTTCCAGCTTGTACAGTTATCTTTGTAAACAACCAACTAAAAACTAACTTAAGTGAAGTGTTTACCGACATTCAAAAAGTAACAGCAGAAACGTGATTTTTGTCCTTTCGTTCGGACACTGGGGCAAATAACTCGCAAATTTAACGACTTCAAGAATAACGCTGCAACCTCTGCAAGCAATAATTTCTTGTCCCCCAAAACTCACAAAAAATCGCCCATCGATTTAGACGATTTCGATTAAGACGCTGTGCGACGTTGCTGTTACGAACGCGGAAAATATTCGACTTAAAAAAAAAAAAAAAAAAAAAAAAATGTTTTACCGGAAGACATGACTCTACATGGAGGATTCTGAAGCACATCGGATATAAATTTATAAACTGTAATAATGGCATTCGATAAATGACATAATAATTCAGCACAACGACATTGTTGCAGTCAGAATAACATTGTTACGAAACTGCATCGTTGGAGACAAGAACCATTTCAGCCACCAATTATTTACCTAGACGAAACTTGCGAAAGTGATGACGAAGAAAGTTTTTAACTCTGAACACGTTCTTAATTTAACACTCTTGTGAATAAGTAAATTAATAATTAATCAGTATTACTATAAAGTTTACATCAACTAAATATGACAAATTATTTGTTTTAATAACACTGAAATTAATATTTTTTATTATTTGAAGTATATTATTAAAAATTATAAATATTAATCTGTAATTTCTTTCGAAACTCCACTAAACATTAACAATATCCAATATCTTTGTATACGTGTAGTTATGTGGTGAATGTAAGAATTTAATTTCGCCTCGTGCATATCTATCAATTGAATTATTTGAACTGACTTTCGATTACAATTTTTACATCGTTATCTATAATTTTTTTTTTCATTTCATAGGTAACCCTATTTCTGTACGACAATCTCAGATTTACGTTCTATAAGCATACGGTTTTTTTTTGTGATCAACCTGTTCTACGGTTATGCGTCAAGACTGCGGACGAGGAAAACAAATTAATAAAATGAAAGTCATCATCTTTGTAATTAACTCTTTACTTACCGTTTTATACAAAAAACGTATTGCTATTTTGCACATTTTGGACTACCGGTTCTTAAAATTTAAGTTTAAACATTTCATTTCTTATTATATCAGTAGAAAGTTTACAATCTTGCATTACATTGTAAAGTAACAAAAAGAAACGTTTAATTAGTATGCTATTTAGAGCTAAATCTGATAACACCTAAACGGAGATGAAACACTGCGTCTTACATTGTCAATAGTAAAGAACAATGCAGGATGTTGAATCAGTGTCTGTTTAAACAAAAAAATCTCGTATACAATACACGCACAAAGACGTATTAACTAATGCGTCACCATACGAGGAAAACACGCCACACTCTAAGTGAACATTATCTACTAATTTATAATTTATTTCCTGTTATTGTCATAATAACCATCGACACTTACACATATTACAGTCACACTATACTGTAGTACAGGCCTACACTTTGAAGTTGTGCCTACGTCTGTTCACACAAAATTCCCAACTATGCTGCTGATGCGTTGTAAATTTAAGTTACATCAGACGCAGTGGAGTGATGAGAAAGCGCCAATGAAATTTTTTTAAATTTGAACCAAATCGTGGCAGTGTCATGTTAATCTCGACACCAGCAGTTGACTTCCCAAACACGTTGCACGAATTATGTTTTATAATTAACCATTGTACACTTTACTTCCGAACCATAACTCATAATTCAATACAGTGATACAGACAAACAAAGAGCAAATGAAACGACTCTTGATACATCTACCAGGATATTGAAAGATATTTTGTAAGACAAAAGGATGTTACATTAATCATTCCAGATCGTTATGGTGTGCAAGAATTAACATTACCTGTAAAAAGTAAAACATTAACATTTGTCTGCATTAACACATTAACATCTGCGAACCTTGAACGAAACATAACTCATCGTCGTCTCTAAACCTGTAACGTGTAAAAGAAATTAACGCATTTAAATGAATAATGTTTTTTACGTACACATAAAGTGTTTCACGTAAAACTCTTCACACCTACAATATGTTTTCCTAATAAATCACGGATTAAACAGAAACTACACTTACGGCTTCTAACTTCCGTAAAACAATGTTATACACTCTTGGAAACCAAAAACAATTTCTGGTATCCCACAAACTCTATATACTATAATCAACATTTAAATATGAGTTGCTATAATCATATAAACATTTACTATAATCAACTCTCTAACTTGCAAAATTTACGGAACTTAGCTCCCTGTTCGCTCCCTACTCTTCGGCCTAACCAAACCAAAACTAAAAGTACGTCACATGTGTTAGCAAAAACTCGAAACTGAAAGGGGGCTTGCAGAGATACTCTATGGAACTGAGTGCTGCTTACTAACAAAACAAACTTAGGTAAAAAAAAAATGTGATTATAGAAAAAAATTACAATAACAAATTTGCTCTATAGCACAAGAAATAAGGAAATATTCAGAGATGTGAACAAATTTGGAGTTATACAGTCACTGAAGTACTGTAAGCACTGTAAGCAGACTACTGTAAATCATTCTAAAAGCACTGACGTTCCGCAGTATTGTACATACAAGTACTAACAGTACTATATTTTATTAATATTATATTGCATATATTGCATGAACTACTCCAACGAATGTCGGGCTGAGAAAATAACGGCGATGGAAATGCGAACGGGGTGGGGGACTAGGTCAGAACTGGAATACCGGAGATGACGGCACTGAAGTTTCCGCGAGTTCAGCTACCCGGGCAGCAAAGTAAATGGTAACAAAAATATGACCTACGACAAGAAATATGATTCAAAAAGGAGAAGACACTTTATTCGCTCAGCTTCTGTAGGCGGTCCAAGTTGGTTCAACGCAAACCAAAACTTATGTAAGACGATACGACTATTGTCATTCAGGGACGCGAAAATTGGGAGCGTTAGGTAATCTTCTAAAACAATGAATGCGAACCCAAATAGATCAACGTGTCAGTTATAACAAATGTCTTCAAATTTCAAAATGAAAATTTCTGTGCAGAAGACAAAAACTATGGCTTCTGTGGGAAAATACTTCTTGCGAACTAAAATTTTATTAGATAATAAGAGTATAGACCAGGTGTCATATTCCGCTATCTCGTTGAGAAATCACTTTATGACGTAGATCATTCATTATGTTGATCATAAGTCGACCAAGTTTCAGTCAATAAGTGGAAACAATTGTCAACCATTGGCAAAAAAAAAAAAACAAGAAAGAGATTCGACTAAAATTTTGTAAAGTAATGGCTGTGGCAGTGTGGTGTAGTTCTAAAACCTGGGTTCCGGTGAAGATACGTCTTAATAGAATACAGGCATCGAAGACGAGATTCTTGCTGTCTGATAAATAGTGCACACGAAGAGACAGAATTTACAATGAGGACATACGCAAATAGTTGAATTTTTTTAATATCCAAGATTGCATACAGAAAACAAAGAGAGACGGATTGCTCATCGGAATAGGATACTATATGGTAGATTGGTCAATGAAGTGTGGCACTAACGCCTATTGGAAAAAGAAGTAAAGAAGACCTAGGAAGCGTTGGTGAAGTCGATGTGAAGTTGGGTTGGAATCGTTGTAACTTAGGATGAGTTTGAATGACCTTTGCTGCCCTGATGGAAGAAGAAGAAGAAGACGAAGAAAAAGAAGAAATCGGACGCTTCGAAGAAGACTGCTAGGCACATTTCAGCGCCAGCCATCCAACGAAAATAGGCTGCATGTTAGTCATTGCTGTTGAACAGGGTTATTTTATTTCTGACGAATAAGGGAACAATTTTTGTTATTTCTTCGTATCAAAATCAAAATTTAATGTAATGAGTCACTTACATCGATGAAATCACTTATAATCACTTATCGCTGAATCCTAATATAGAATATAGACATTCGATGATTTTTAAAATGATCGTGGAAACTTGTCATTGATATCGTCTGTTACTAACTGCATAAGACTTATTGCCCAAAACTTATTATATAACTCGTTTTAAGTTGATTTTAACAAAGTATATTCATTATATTGTTAAGAAAAAGTATCATTTTAGCAGTAGTAAAGTAGTATCATTCTTAGAGTGTTCAAATTTTCATATTTTATTATTGTATAAAACCTATTTAGATTTTGCATTCGAAACGTTCGCTATTAGATAAGCAGTAGTACGTTAGAGTAAAATTAAAACTTGAAACGGTAAACTGTTGAAAATGTTTTCTAAATCTCATGTATAAATTACTAAAAACACTCTTTGTTATGTACATAAACTGCATCCAATTTAAACTGCCATGAGAATGACGCCACATCACACATTGCAACACATCAAGGAATCGTATCTCAATCATTTGTCCCATTTAAATGGAAAAATGTGTAAAATTAAGTTTCTAAATGACACAGTATTTTTTTTGTAATTAAAGTATGTATGTAGTTTTTTTGTACCGAATGTAAAGTAGACCAACTAAGACTGATGGAATTTCTCACTAGTCGTGTTAGAACGTCTCTTCAAAATTTGTCGGGTACGGATTTTAAAACTTTAAGAAGCCCAATTGCAAGAAAAACGTATTGCTTAGAGAATTCAGTTCGGAATTCAATCAGATCTGTTGGGCCTCTACGAAACCTACTATACAGCCTAATAATGATAATGCTATTCACTGAAACAACTTTCATTAACACTGATGTTTCACACAAGTTCAGTACCTCAAACCGTATCGGTTAATCCTTACACAGTCAAGGCCTGTCAAGTCCATAAGTACAGGGTCCGCCAGTGAAGTGGGAAAATTAAAAGTACCCAATTTTTTCATGAAACATTTATTATCAGAATTTTTTTTTACAGATTTGAGTTGAGTAAAGTATGACATTATTTTACTTTTTAAAAATAACGCCGCTCAAGTGAGAGCCATTTCTGTGTAAACATTCTTCTAATCTTGACCGAAAATTTTCTATCACTCGACGAAGCAGGTAAGGTTGAATCCGTGCAATTTCTTGTCTGATATTTGTTTTTAATTCCGGTATAGTGTGCGGTCTATCAATGTATACCCTGCTATTCAGAAATCCCCAAAGAAAAAAGTCGCATGCGGACAAATCTGGGGATCTTGCAGACCAGGAGATGTCGCCATATCTGGATATGAGTCCGTCCGGGAAGTTCTCTTAAAGCAGCCATGGACACACGAGCAGTATGACTTGTGGCACCATCCTGCTGGAAAAAATTATTTTCCAGAAACCTAGGGAGCTGTTGCATCAAAAATGTTCTGACCATGTGTGTGTAGCGGTCTGCATTGACAGTTGTGGTGTTTCCTCTATCGTCTTGGAAAAAATATGGCCCAATAATGCCAGATGATGAAACTGCACACCACACCGTAACTTTCGGACTATGTAATGGCTTTTCATGCAACTCACCTGGGTTTTCATCATTTTACTATCGACTACTATTTTATTTGTTTACATATCCATTCAAATGAAAATGTGCTTCATCTGACATAAACATGCGGTGAATAAAGTTTTCATCATCATTTACACGTCGCAATATTTCTTCGCTGAAAATCCTGCGAGCCAGCATATCGCCATCTTTCAACTCCTGGATTACTTGAATTTTGTAAGGCTGAAAAGATAAGTCTTTATGCAAAATTCGTCGTAACGATGTGTCACTAATGTTTAGTGCGGATGAATGTTTCATTGCGGAACGTTGTGGACTACGCATCAATGCTACTCGAACTCTTTCAATGTTTTCCTCTTTTCTTACAGACCTTGTTGCTCCTCTATGCTTTAAGTTTAATGTGGAACCAGTTTCTTCAAACTTTTTCACCCATGACATAATTGCATGAGCGGACGGCACTCTTCCATGTCGTGGAATATTGAAATGATTACGAAACAATCGTTGTACAGAAGTCACAGTCACCATTCTTATAAACCGATTTTACGCAGAATGCACGCTATGCACCGGACCACTGCTCCATGTTTAACAAATGGCATTAAATGTAAAACAACTATCGAAAACCTCCACGCCCTCTCGTGAGCAGAAAATGAACTATTGGACTTTCAAAATTTCCCGCTTCACTGGCGGACCCTGTATAAACACTTCATGAATAATTTCAGATTACTGTGTTTGTAGGTAAACTAAAAAAAACGTAAAATTTCTAAATCATCATTTGCATAACAATGGTTTCATAATGAAGATTTCGCACATGAAGTCTTATCTTTTATAAATAAACGCGGTACATATCAGTGGCGCATCGGTGGAAGTTTTAGGGGATAAACCCCCTTCCCAGAGGTACAAAGATAAATGGAAACGTCAAAAATTGGAAAGAAATGTTCCGGTAAAAATATAGTCTTATTAAGTCGAATTCAATAATTAGGCTAAGTAGTTCTGCGAGTGCGAATATTTTGAATTGCGCACTGTCTCGAGAGTACGAAATCGCTTTGGGTACTCGTCTGTTGTTTGACGGATGGTTCAAATTTCTATCGTAGTTTTTGAGGGTCTGTTCTCTTAGCGAATAGATAACGGGCAGTCTTCAAATGTTTAATCAGCCCGCAGTGTTTACAATATTTTTAGTGTATTAACTTGCTTCGCAACAACTTAAACATTTCTACAGTAAACAGTTTTTTGCTTGTTATTCGAATCTTACACAGATATGCCTCTTGTTGTACGAAGTTTGTCCATCCGTATGTACTGTGTTAATGTGTTCACATATCTTGGCACGTTAGTGATTGCCAACAACGAAATTCAATTGGAGGCTGGGCGAAGAATATTGGCCGCCAACAGATACGACTTTAGGCTTCAGAGATACATGAAAAGATATATCTCTCGGACCACGAACATACCACGACTTTACAAGATTTTGATATGACCTCTCCTGACATATGGATGTGAGTGTTGGATGCTGACAAAGCATGATGAGATCTCCCTGCTGAGAGGCGAATCTTAAGAAGACTTTTGGAGCAATACAAGAAGGTCAAAACTGAAGGCAGCGTACCAATTATGAATTAATTGATATGTACAAGGATACGGACGTGGTTCATATTATTAAAGTGGGCCGACTCCTTTGGCTGGTCATGTGTCAAGGATGTCAGAAGAGGAGATTCCAAGGAAGGTTCTAAGAGAGAGGATTTATGGAAGGAGAAGGACTGGCAGACCAAGACTGCGGTGGGCGAATGGAGTGGCGGCCGATGCCCGGACTATGTTGGGAGTGAGTGACTTGCAGATGGGAGCGCTGGATAGAGTGGGATGGCGATCGATGTTGAAGGAGGCCATGATCCCTCCAGGGTTGTAGAGCCAGGGAAGTAAGTAAGTAAGGAAGGAAGTAAGTAACTTACTTTACAGCAACTTAAATATTTCTACTGTATAGTAAACATTTCTTTGCTTGTTATTCGAATCTTACACAGATATGCCTATTGTTATACAAAGTTTGTTGGTCCGTGTGTAATAAGTTTTTCAAATTTTTTATGTAGTGCTTATTACTACTTCAAAACAAATCAAAAACTGAAATCTTAAAACGTGTCCTTTATTCGTGACATACACAAAACTATGACCAAACGCCCCGCCGTTTACAAGCGCTACTGGTGGACTAATTTGCGCCCAACCACATACTGCACACAACGTTTAGAAATATTTGTTTGTAGTGCCCACTTTATGAAAATCTTTGACTCGTTTCTGTGGCAAAACGAGTAGACCGATTTAATTCCATTTGTTGCAAATATTTACAGACCCGTGATCACTGTTTTAAAGAATTTATACATAACATTTAACACTACCAGTTTCTGCAGAAGATGAGAGATAATTTGTGCCAATTTCCTAACATCGTTTAATTGTTTACCTTAAATATTTTGTAACGAAAGATAGCATTTTTACTGTTTCATGTCTTTGTTAAATTTTATATACCTATTAATGTAATCCTTGTGTTTCCACACTTAGCTTCCTGATTACAAAAAAATAAATAGCAAATAACAGATCTTTTTCTTTAATTTTTGTAGTTTTATTCGCAAAAATTAAACTCCCCTAGAACCTGCCAGAATCTCCTCAGAAGGAAATACTGGCTGCACTTTGTGGTGTGTGTGTGTGGGGGGGGGGGCTTTACCTTCAAAAGTGGATATAAAAGTAGAGAACCGACAACGAAAGATTCCGTTTTAATAACTGACTAATCTGTTCAAAGTCAGCCTTTCCTGAATAACTCTCATTCCTCGGGTGACCTTCTAATATCATCTTCGTCACTGTAGTATAAAAAAGTTAATATGTTATATTCCTCCTCCTATGGTGCTACAGCCCGAAGTGGAGCCTTGGCCTCCTCTATCCTGACCTTCCACCTGTCTCTTATCAGTAGCAAAGGACCTCCATCCTCACGCTACCAATCTATTACATCCACAGCGACATTACATCTTCCCACCTTTTCCTTGGACGGTCTTTTCGTCTTTTGCCATCCATACTCCCCATAAGGACTCTTTTAGGCGTTCGTTTATCATCCATTCTTGCGATATGCCCAGTCCATTGCAGCCGCCTCAGTTTTACGTACACTTCTACCGTTTTAAACTCATGTACTCTGGTATCCAAGTCACGTTTCAATACAGATTAAAATGTATTACCTTTTTATCCGTCGTGTGACTTCTTTATGTTTTTTTATTTAAATTACGCGTTTCGAAGCACAAAAGCCTCATCTTCAGATTTCAGTCCTGTGAGAACGTCGTTATCACATTAAAATTAAACTGTTACACATTAAAGTAAACCACACTACACACGTGAACCGATGTCTGGGTGCGCACCCTTTGCTGGCTCGCGACGCACTGCCTGCAACCCCTCTACAGACTTCTTCTATAATAAAATATAATAAAATTTTTCCTGGGTCGGGTAGACCTTGTCTGATTTATCATTTTGGTGTTATCCACATTTATTGATAGTACTACCTCTTTTGTATTTATTTTCAGGTTTAAGTACCTTGCAGCCGCACTTGATCGGGTTATGGTGACTATATCGTCAGCATATGCTGCTATTTGTACTGACTTGTAATAAAGTACTCCTGAGCGATCTTAAAGAGGAGAGGGGCCAGCCCATTTTAGACCCTGGGTGAGCTCAAATGGTTCGGTGAGTTCATTTAGTATTCTCACCTGTGCTAATGGTCACTGTTGTTAGATTGACCAGTTTTGTTGGTATTCCAAATCCTAGTATTATGTCATATAATTTGCTCTCAGTATACTGTCATATGCCTGACGGAAATCTGTTATATATTTACTAAAAATGATAAGAGATTTACCTAACAACGATATTTTGTTTTGTTTTGTCAGTTGTATTACTCAAATTATTATTCAGGACAGCAATAATTGTGTAAAGCAAAATAAACATTTTTTCCAGCAAAAAAGTAAAAACTTGTTATAACTCGTCAACTAATATGATGTAATATTACTAATATAATGTTACCAATATAATATAATAATAGTAATATTAATAATAATAATATGGTTACAGTTCCCTCTGTTTGTGCTGACCAGTACTCCAACGCTTTGATCGTATTTGAATGACAATCAAATCTTATCTTTTAATTTTTACTTCTACAAAGACAGACGTGTGAATAATAGTTACATGTGTAATTAGTTGTGTAGAAAATCTTAGAGATGTGTGGGCTCCGGGTTGTAGATTTTGTATGACGAAATCTGACGTAATAACGTTTACCAAGCGCCCAGTGAATCGTAATCTATTACAGTTGTTAACGTAGAAGGCATTACTAAAAGTCGGTCTGAAAACAGTTATTAAGTTACGACTTCCTCCGCCGACATCCTGTCCAGCGTTGCTGCTTCAACATTCAAACTTTGTTACCGTTAATAACGGTATTCGTTCATACAGTAGTGGAATAAAAATATAAATGAATCATGATTGATGGAACTTTGGACTTGAACATATACAGTCAAATACTTGCGTGCGTTTTGATCATTCACACCCTTGTTTGGTATTCTGATGGTCAAGTATAATTACAAATGTAATTAGCATAAGTAGAGGACGACGATAGTTGAAGAGAAAGAGATACTATCACACGAGCTGGTGGTTTAGAAAGTTCAAAGCTACACTAAAAAAGCTGTCCGCGTTAAATCAGAGTAATCTGACCGGTTTTGCGGTATCTATGTTTGCCAGTGTGATGGAGAGTTGAATATTTTAAAATGAAAAATTTCCTTTAATCGTTTGCGTCCTGTTAACAGCTTGTGCTTAAATGTTAGGTTCGCTAACTTGAAGTAGTTGGGAAGATAGTCTGCGATCCGTGATAACATTTGAACCCAATTATTTAGGGTTAACCCATTTGACAGCTACTTTTACCGTACTGTGCAAAAGAAACGTCGTCAAAGGTTGAAACGTGAGTCCAGTAATGTTTCGATTGTCACCTACCAAATTAGAACAATATCCTGTACACAAAGACCATAAGAAGCTTTCGTTATAGACAAATGTCAGTTTGTTGCGAGCCCTGCTAATCACGTGTTTCATTATCTGCGTACGTAGACATAATTTGACAGTGGGCGGTAATATATTGTCCATGATCCTATTCTTACGACGTTACAATTTTTTTTCGTATCTGTTTCCTAAATTTATTTAATAAACATAGATTCTCATTAACAAAATTCAGGCCTAAGTCCTGTTAAATGGCTTTTGGCGCTTACATGCAGCGTCACTTGTCTCTGAGCAAAACATGTGCGCTTTGAATGAGGACTTGCTAATTCCATAACACGAACACAACTCGTTATCCACGAAGAGCTTCAGTACAATTAAGTGATTCAGCACTGAGTAACTAGCTTTCAGTTACCTCAAACCTCAGACTGACCAGCTTTACACCAAAAATTTACTACCAAACATCTGAGTTCTGTACTGTAATTTATTAGCGAACTATATATTTAAATATAGTTAACAGTTAAAACAATTCATCTCGGTTGTTTTATTGTGGTATTTCATAATAGACGATTTGTTTATATACCGTCAATCTCCTCTCAGAAGGTGATGCACGACTTGTTCTCTTGCCCAAAGCCACTGGAAATCGGCGATAAACTACAGGTCCATAGAAGGTTCCAATAAACAGATTGTGCACCATAAAGAGAGAGACTATTTGTTCTACCAGACACATATACAGCTCTTAAAGAACATTATCCATTTAGTGGTCTGATGACTGTATGTACATATACTGTTTCATATACATCGTCCTCTATGTTTTCACTATAACTTTCTGTCAGACCCTTGACATTTACGTTACATAGGCTATATTCCGTCATATTATGCTTTGTCCCCTCAATACATACATCTCAAGGTCGGTTATTTTTTCTATTCCTTGTTATCGTCGGCTACATTTGACGACATTCTTATTACGTTGTCATAAACATTTTGTAATGGTATAATGTTGCTATACTGTTTTGATGTGCTTCTCCACCAGATACTCTTCAAATATTAACAGTTTGATACATTGACTAATTCTGTCTTGTATTTCTCTTTTATTTCCTTTAAGTGTCTTTAGTCACGTGTAGGGAATAGTTCTCAGAATTTAAATGTATCATGGCTTAATAATTTTTGTTATTACTATGTAGTTCCAACTCAGTTGTTATTGCGCTCCACACACAAATATTTTGTTTTTATCACATTTATAAAACTGGTTCATTAGTGTTATAATAACAATGGTTTTAAACATACTGGTATAACATAATGGTATAACATACGGTACTGGTTTTAAATTTTATATTTTATGCATTACAGACCTTCTTTGTCCTAGCAAACTGAAAGTTTCGTTGATACTGCACGAATCGAAAGGTGAATTTCTTTTTCTTAATACACATTTTGCACGAATTTTAAACAAAAGTATAAAGAAATAACTATTTTGCGATAACTCATTCGTGAATTCCAATACCCTGTCCAATGCCAATTACTGTTGAAGAAATTTTACGTCTGTATAGGGTGCTTGTTTTGTAGGCCTAGTAAACTAGCGGGTATGGCGTGGCGCCTGGCTACTGATCTAGAGGCCCTGGGTTCTATTCCTGGACGCACCAGGTCGACTCGGCCTGTGGAAATGAGTACCTGGAATAAAGATGACCGGCTGAAGCGTAATCTTGGTCCTTGTGTGACGATTTAAATTTAAAACAAATAAAAAAAAATTAATAATAAAAATATAAAATGGGAAGTTAGTGAAAACCATTAAATCGCACTATTAAACCGAAGAATACCCCTGAACTAACTCATAATAGTAATGAGAATTAAAAAGGGAATTTAACTAAAATAATTAACTAAAACTGAGAAAGCAAGAGTTTAAAAAAAACTGTTAACCCTTTATTAAATTATCATGCTATGACCTGTGTATACCGGATCCAACTTGCATACCGACCCGGCATTAAATAAAAATACCTGTAAACTATAATGTAAATAATAAATAATTCAAAGTCACTAGTAGTAGTTGTAATAAATTCTGTAGACAAGCAAAGTCTTGATTGTTTATTATTTCGAACTGTAAGACTGTATTACTAATTAAAAGTTGGAACTATGTTATGGCGGAGTATTTACTCCGCGTCGTTACAATTTTCCTGTTGTAACAATGTAGGACTTGAGATGCGACGTTCAATCTGTAAACAGCTCCAAGCGGAGCGCTGCACAAAAAGTTTTTTTTATTTTGTTATTAGCTTCAACTAACAGTGTGGAGATCTATGTAACTAAAATGTAGAGTGTTTTAACACAAAGATGTGAAAGAATAAAATAAGTGTGTAAGGTGACATCTCCTATTAAAAATATAGTTCAAGTTATTTTAGGGTTCCGTCATAATGTGTAACGAATATGTAAACTCAAATACTACTGTGCTATTACAAATGTGATGTGATTAACTGGGAAATGTGAAGACTAAGACCTCAACTGCATTTACACTACCACTGAGAAACAGGACGACTTCATTCTAGATGACACCGTAACATCCACTTCATCATTAGTTGACTCCGAGGACCTCCACCGGAAAGACTACCGCGATGACGACCCACTATTAAGAGAGTACAGAAGAATCACGCAGCAGGACATGGACTGAAACGATTAACTAGAGGTGACGCGGAAGCTCGTCTTCCGTGCATAATGTATTTTTTAAATATAAGTAATTTTAAATGAAAAAGACTTTAAATGACAATCTCTAAGCGTTAAGAATAAGAATGTTGTAACAAGAAATTTCAGAAATCATACTTTGTAACATAACTCTTGTGATGTAGCTTTGGAACATCGCACAACAAAATGAAACCATTCTTCATATGGTATTTTAAGTAATAATGTAATAGACTAAAGAAGTAGAGTAAATTTGAAAGTTCCTAACTAGTTTAAAGAGACTCGGATCCGAGGTAAAAACACTAACTGTATTATCATTTTTAATACAGAAAACCCCCTTACAATTCTAGTGTAAGCTAAAAATTTTATTTGTAATGTATTATCAATCATACGTAAATAAAGAGATGTCATCTTTGTTACATACTAAATTGAGTGCATAAATCAGCAGACTTCCCTCCCCAGTTTCCTTTTATTAGAGTACTTATAATTATTGATAGTGATTTGATTAATTTTCAGTTTGTTACAACGAAGGCAGCCTGTATAATTGGCCAGAGTCAATTATCACGGGTTCCCTAGGTTATAACGTAGCCGACACGTTATAAGATGCGCCACTCTGCTTGATATAAAAGGTTTGTAAACATAGTGACGCATGCAAGATGCGGCACTCTGTAGATCTATGCACTCAGTTAATGTATTGTATGTAAAACAAAAAGGCTAAGTAGCATAAAAGAATAATAGTGACAATTTTAAATTCACAATTGTAAATTTTGTGTGAGATTACGCACATACTCGTATATGATTTACTTAATATACGTGAAAAGTATCTAACACGTCTATTTTGCGACAATTCAAGACCTGTAGTTTTCCTGTATAAGCCTGCATAAATATGAAATTCGTCTTTCTGTTGCCACGGTGAGTCATATAAACAACTGACTAAATAAAACAAGTTCAATTACGTGTAAATAAATTGTAAGTGAAATTCTACTCCTCTCTAGTAGCAGAATTAGATAAATTAAAAGTAACACGTAAAACCAAATAATAACTAAAACTCAGCTGAGTAACGGGCTGTAACTTGTTTAAAACGCATATCGTTCCGCATCGCACATACCTCCCTCGTTAAAGGAAGCCGTCAGCTGTTGTTGAGTGGAACAATAACATTCTCTTCACCCTCGAGCTTGATTCCCCCCTTCTTACGCATAATACTATGCCACTGTTTAGAAAACTAGTTTGACCCACAGTCCAGCGTAACAGCTGATCGTTGAAAGTAAAGTTGACGTCTGTGTGAATTTTTTCTCTTTCTCTGAGATGCTAAGTAATTCTCTTACAACTCATGCAAATGTTTTACCATGAACTAAAGTGTGTATGCAATAATTGTGTATAGTGTAGTAGAATAAGTTTTAGTGTGCTAGATATAAGGTAAACATGGCCCTATTTAATCCAGACTTACTATTAAAAGACGAACTGTGCTATGAAGCTCTTTTACGTGGTTTATCCCATGCGAATGTAACAGTCGCGGAATTGCGCAAGTCTATACGCGAAAGTGGATCTGATACACCCGCGCAGTTAAGTAACTTAAGCGGACTCGATTATGAGAGCGAGAGAGAAACGTGCTATGCCAAGTATAGTGAGTTGACTTTATTGCCCCAAACCCTTCAAGACGAGAAATCTCCTGCGGTAATATTACGGACAACTCAAAGGATAGAACATTTAACCCGGCGAATGAAAAATTTGTTAAACTGGCCCAACATCACGGTAATCCCTCCCGAAGTCCAAAGTTCTGCGGATGAGGCTTTACGCCAATTACCCACTATTATCAATGAATTGCGAAGAAGGTCCGACTCATTCAGAATGGATGAAATTGAAAAAATCCTTGAAGAAACTATACATCTCCCCAGTTCAATCTCCTACCTTAGAACAACCTCCCCCCAACACGGATCAGGAATCACCCACCGTATCGAAAATACAACCGAGTCGAGACCAAAACCCAAATAGAGACGTGAATACCCAGACAATATCTGAAGCCCCACCTCGCAGTGGTTCCCACAATCGCTCCGGGATGTACGAATTCACTACCCCTAATGCAGCATCTGGTCCTCCTAAAGGTATACCACTCGTAAATTATAATGTTGACCTCTACGGAAAAATCACTCATCCCGTAGAAAAACTCTTAGCTGAAATTCCATACACGGATGGTTTGAATGTTACTAAACTACTAATTTTCATCAAATACCTCCTGCAGATACAGGATTTACAGCAACTAAATGACTGGCAAATTTTGCAAGTCCTCCTACCGAAATGTAAACCACCACCAGAATCGTGTGCTGGAATCATTAAGCTCTACACTTCCAGTAGAAGAACTGCATACTACTATCATAAAATATTTTATTCCCACCGGAATTTATGAGGAACTTAAAAGAAAGACCGTACTTCGAGTACAAGGAACTCATGAGAGACTGGCCCATTACATCTCTGACATCAGGGAGTCTTCTCGACTACTGCAAGTAGATTGGAGTGAGAGACAGATGGTCGATACCATTTTAGTAGGATTGTCTCCAGAAGAAAGATCTCGTTTAGCGTTAATAAATAGACCCAACACCTTTGCGGATCTCGAACAATGCAGTATTCACTCGTCGAACGTATGGTACTCAGATCAGAACAGACATGCTTTCAAATCAACCGAGCCTAGTAGAAATGAAATGCAAGCCCTGGTGACCGATGTGCAAACCCAGCGTGAAAGGCGACCATTTAATAGACCGAACAACTTGCACAGCCCTGGTAAATCAAATGACACGCAACCTAAAACGGAAGCAAGCTATACCCCTCGTAAAAAAAATATATGTTATAACTGCGGAAAGTATGGACATGTAAGTAGAAACTGTAATCGGAAGCAGTACGATGGGAAACAACCTAATCCAAAAAACATGTAAGGCAGGGAGACCCGAAATCCTGTGTCTTCCGCAGCATCTTGAGAACCGGTAAACCCAAAGAAATCAACGAGAATAAGGAAAATAAAAAAAAAGAAAAGAACACTAGAAAAATAGATCCCCATGTTAGAAGGTTTATTGAGAAATGTAACGCGATAACTAAATGTGATTGGACTAAATGTCTATTGCCCTTAATACACGTTGACCTAGGTGTTATATCCACCCTCGGATTAATCGATTCCGGATCGACTAGAACCTTAATCAGTCAGAGGTTAGCAGATAAATTATTCGAACACAGCCTAGTGAAACGCAGTCAAGCTGTGAATATAAGATGTGCTACTGCCAATAAACAAAATTTAGTGATAAAACTCAGCATCACCATTAAGGTAAAAATTAAGAACCTAACGTGGTTTTTTTCAATGTTAGTATGTGATGATTTAGGACCCGACTTAATATTGGGAGCTGACTTTATCAGTAAAACGGGAATAATTCTTGATATCCACGACAAGAAATATTATTTTCGATTCGACCGTACACGGAAGTATAATTTTGATTGTGAAACAGAAGAACAAGAAAGTACTGGATCATCTACTACACATATAGTACACCATGAGTCTGAATTATCTCATCTAGAAAGTAGAGATAGGCTGAGAATGCAGAAACTAATAAAAGAGTTTGCCACCGTTCTTACCCCTAAGCTAGGACTAACGAACCTAATAGAATACAAGATCAATCTGAGCGACCACAAAGTAATACGCCTTCCCCCATACAAGTTATCGCCGCCCAAAATGGAAGTAATGAGGAACCATATTAACAAGTTATTAGAACAAGGAGTCAGCGAACTCTCTACTTCACCGTATTCATCACCCTCATTTTTAGTACCAAAAGGTCACGACAAACATAGACTAGTTGTGGACTACCGGCAATTAAATAAACGAATAGAATTTGAGTCTATCCCGCTTCCCGACATCCACAGTGCTTTTCATTATTTCACCAAAGCGAAAGTCTTTACTATAATGGATCTAAATCAGGCATTTCACCAAATACCCCTTTCAGAAGAATCCAAACGTCTAACCGCTTTTGCTGTTCCTTTCAACCTGTACCAATTTACGAGAGTACCCTTTGGAATATCACAAGGAAGTTCCGTATGTAGTAGACTATTAGAAAAAATATTTCATGATATAAAATTTAAATATGTGTATCACTACCTGGATGACATTGTAATCTACAGCGAATCGATGGACCAACATCTTAAACAGCTACGTGAAGTGTTATCTCGATTACAGAAAGCCGGATTAACAGTTAATCCCAAAAAGGTAAATTTTGCTGTCCCACAATTTTCATTTTTAGGTCACATCGTGAAGGCCAACGGAAAGGTAAGCATAGACCCCGAACGAACCCATGCAATCAGAGAATTTTTACCACCGCGGGATGCTAAAGGAATAGCCCGATTTTTGGGAATGATAAATTATTTCCACAAGTATATTCCTCATCTAGCCGAAATAGCCGCACCTCTGAATGCCTTAAGAAAGAAGGGAGTGAAATTTGAATGGACTCCACAACACCAAACTGCGTTCGAAAAACTAAAGGAAAGCATCATGTCACCCCCGATATTACAATTAGCAGATTTTACGAAACCTTTCGTAGTGTAGACCGACAGTTCAAGTGTAGCCTTAGGTGCAGTAATATATCAGGCAGTGGCGGCTCGTCAGGTGACGCAGGTGAAGCGCTGCTTCACCTAAAATAACTGGTTCAGTGTGTTTCTTTTTACACAAAATTATTTTCAATTTTGTGTTTAAAAATATTTTTTTTAATTAAATTTCGTCTGTATAATAATTAAAATAACATTTACACGCTATGGAAATAGGTTACAGAAGCTGGACATCGCTGCGATCGTAAGTCTACTGGTGGCGGAAAGTGCTGAGACCGTAGAAGCAGCTTTCTGCAACTTGTATACTGCATCAGTTAATACGTCACTAACAATGCTTGGTTTATGACGGTTGCCATGACAACGTATAGCCGTACTCAGCGTTCCCCCACCCACGTGAAGCAGTCTCGCTGTGCTGTTTCTCAATTGTGTACGTATACAGTGCTTTACCTATCCAGCGCGTTTGTTTTGTTCGTTGTATTTGATCGTGTGTGAAGTTTTTACAGAATGATTCCTTCATATGACCCAGTATGTGTTTTATTAGAAACACCATTTTCAAGATGGAATAATGATGATAAGAAGAACTTTTAAGCTGTTAAAAACCTATGCCTATATTGAAAGTAAATAAAGTTGCAAAAATAAAGGGCAAGGTGTACAATCGCAACTTTAAACAAAATTGGTATTCAACGTTCCAGTGGTTGCGTGGCAGTTATTATTTAAATAAACTTTTTTGTATGCCCTGCTTAATTATTAGTGTTAAATCAAGTGCGTGGAATAAGAACGGCTTTGATGATTTCGGTAACGTTACTCGTGCTCTTTCCAAACATGAAGGTTCTTCTGAGCACATGCTTTGTGCATTGAGTTTTTCAAAACTAAAGAAAAATTTAAGTACTATCGAGGATGCTTTGAAAGAAAATTCTAGGTTGTATATTAAACACTTCAATGACAACGTTCGGCTTAACAGACATTTCATGCATCTTCCTATTCGTGCAGTTCTTTACTTGGGTAAACAAGAATTAGCATTTCGCGGTCACCACGAAGAGTTATCATCTATTAATCGCGGAAATTTTAAAGAACTGCTAGAAACCTTCGTATCGATAAGCCCTGTAAATATTCAAGAACACTATAAAAAATCTTACCCGTCTTTGCCGGCAATTCTAAGACTATTCGGAATGAAATAATTGACTGCATTTCACAATATATTGATGAGCACTTCGCAAAGGAAATAGAAGATAGTACATTTTATTCAATTCAAGTGGATGATTCCACAGACAATGTCCACAAATCTCAATGTAGCATCATAATTAGATACGTTATTCCCGGAGGAAAGCTGGTGGAAAGATTTTTGGGATTTTATGATGTTAGTTCCAGTCGGACTGCCGACACACTGTTTCACGTTGTGTTATAGTCCCTCGAAAAATCTGACTATAAATCAAACTTATTCCCCAGTGTTTTGATGGTCAGGGGAAAAATCAAAGAAGTAGTGCCACAAGCGGTTTTTGTTCACTGCATGGCGCATCGTTTGAATCTAGTGCTACAACAAAGCTGCAACATCATTTCGCAATGTCGGATATTTTTTGCAACTGTTAACGGTTTACCGTCTTTTTTCCACAGTTCTGCTAGGCGAACTTACGCAGTAGACACAGTCGTTGGAAGACGAATCCCTACTTCCATTATTACGCGATGGAAGTCTAATTCCAAAATTGTGAATAGCCTACTATATATAACGAATGGGATTCATTAAAAGAAGTATTCACTAAAATTGTGAACGATTCAAATTATGATCAAACATCAATTAGGCAGAGTGATGGCTTCTTAAATAAATTTAATGATTTTGAATTTACGCTTTTGGTTGTCGTTTTTAACGATATTTTTGGAGCCACGGATGCTCTCTTCGATGTGCTATAAAAGAATCATTTGACATTAATTTCTGTATCTCGCAAGTTAAAAATACGCAAACACTCATAAATAGCAAAAGAACTGATGATGCATTTATGAAAATTTTCCATTTAGCTGCTTCAAAAACAACAGTTCCAACTGAATACCATGAATGGCAGAAAAGAATTACACTCACACGAGATCAACTTTTTGAAAAATACAAAATTCTGTATTATGAAATTTTAGATAACCTTTCAGTACAAATAGCCACACGTTTTAATGATATGGAAAAGCTTCAGTTTGTTACATTAATGGATACTTCAAAGTTCGTAACGTATTTTGAAAACTTTCCCACGGATGCATTAAGTAACTTAAAGGTGTGCTACCCTAATCTGTTTACCGATTTCCAAAGACTGGAAAACGAATTACAGCTTATTTATGAGGATAAGCAATACAGACAAATGGAAACACTAAATTTGATGGAACTTTTAGCTGTCAACAGGAACATCTTTAAAGAAGCTTACAAACTGTTTTGTTTAATAGTAACTATTCCATCCAAAAGCGTTTCCGTAGAACGAAGTTTTTCTTGTTTAAAAAGAATAAAATCATACCTGCGCAATACAATGACAGAGGACAGACTTACTAACTTATCAAAAATTTCCATAGAAAAGGAACTGTTAAACGAATTAAATAATGTACAACCATTTTATGACGACATTATCGACAAGTTTGCATATTTGAAAGAGAGGAGAATTGACCTTGTGTTCAAGAAATAAAATGCAAGCCTGTAAGTACTTACTATTTTTAACTACTTTATTTGTAAATTTTATTAACATACTTTTCTTGTCTCCATATGTTATTCATGATTCCAAAACAGGAAGAAACATATTCACATAAATGATTGGGGGGGGGGGACTGCCACCGATTCTGCTTCACCAATCCTCGAATCCACGAGCCGCCACTGATATCAGGAAATAGAAAACTGTAGACTACCGATTAGTTACGCTTCCCGCACTTTGACTGACCAAGAAAAGAAATACCCCGCATATGAATTAGAATGTTTAGCTATTGTATTTGCTTTTGAGAAGTTTAAACTTTTTTTAGAACATAAAGAGTTCCTGTTGGAAACTGATGATCAAGCATTATCTTGGTTACTGAATCACCCTAAACAGTTAGGACGTATTGGAAGATGGGTATTGAAGTTACACTGTTACAAATTCAAAGTACAACATATTAGAGGTACACAAAATGTAGTCGCGGATACCCTGTCCCGTATGTTCCAGTCGCCCACTAATACTCCCGAAAGCAATGAGAGTCTAGAAACACCCATTGTTAACACCGTAATTACCGAATTCCCCCTTGCGTTTACCAACATCGCTCAGTATCAACAACAAGACCCTCTTTTGAAGCCAATTATAGAACAACTCGAGGAAGGAATTAAATCAGATAAATACGTATTGAGTAAAAGAATACTATGCCACAGAATAGCAAATGGAAAGGAATTAAGAATAATTGCCCCTGATGTAATTAAGCCTATGCTGATGGAATACTACCATTCATCCACCATTGGAGCACATATGGGAATAAATAAAACAATACATCGCGTTCGTAAGGAATATCATTGGAACAATATGAACAGCGAAATAGCTAGCTTCGTAAAAAAGTGTAAGTTATGCGCGCTCAGCAAACCAGCAAGAAATAGACAAATTAGCCAATTAATTTCAGAAATCCCTACTACCCCGTTCTCTACACTTTATTTAGACTTTTCAGGTCCCTACCCTCGATCTAAATCAGGTAATACGATGCTACTCATATGTGTAGATTCGTTCACCAAATTTGTTTGGATGTATCCCATGCGGCGAGCGTTAGCATCGACCACTGTAAAGATATTACAGGAAAGATTATTTAAAGATTTTGGTACACCTGTACATCTAGTGTCAGATAACGGACCCCAGTTTAAGGCAAAGGAATTTAAGAATATGTGTTTCAAGTTAGGGATAGACCATATTACCACTACGGAGTATCGTCCGCAAGGCAATATTGCTGAAAGGTATTTGCGAAACCTCAAATCTGCTTTAATAGCCTATCATGCGAACGACCATACGTCTTGGGACCAGAACCTATCCTGGATACAATACGCCTTCAATTCAGCTTATCACGAAGGACATAAATCGACCCCGTTTGAGTTACTGTATAAGTACAAACCGAACCCCCCCTTGTCCACAAAATGGAAAATACATGACTTGCTACCCCAGCAAATTAAGGATAAGCATATAAAAAAAATCTGGAATGAAGCTCGCGCAAATTTAAGAGCGAACTTAGAGAAATCGCGAAAATATCACGAGAGAAGTAATGATAACAATTTAGTTAAGTACGAAGTCGGTGACTTAGTAATGTATAAAACACACCCGACTAGTAGTGCAATTGATAAGACCACCTCTAAACTATCATACCGATGGCGTGGTCCTTACCAAATCCAGAAGTACTTAACCCCAGTAACAGTAGCCCTGTACGAACCTGCGACTCAAGAATATGTACGAAGAACACATATTTCGCAGATAAAACTGTATAAAAAAAAGGGGGGGGAAATGGCAGAGCGAAAAACTAGAAAAAGGTAATATAAGGTAGACAAGTTATCTTGTACCTGAGTAACCATGCAAGGTGCTAATCGTAGAATTAGGAATGAGGCCTGATCAACCTTAGATCCTGTTCAGCGAAAGATGAGCGAAGTGAGTAGTCAGCTGACCACTACCATGACCACTAAGTAATAAATTATTTAGAGAGTAACTCTGCGAATAGAGTAACTAAAACCCAAAGAAAAAAACCGGTAGTAGTTTTAAGTAGTAGAAATAAGAAGAAGTATATGTGTCTTAATATGTAGTCATAAAGTGTGAATTTTACGTAATTTAAGAATTAGTTTGTAAGGATATATATATTGTTTGATAATCAGAAGAAGTAAGTTGTGTATAACTCATGCAACTAAATAAATAAAAGAAAAAGGGAGAAGAAGGAGAGAAACTTCACACAGTAACGATAAGTGTGCCCCAGTACCTCACTTTCGAATTCACCTTGTTAAAATTTCCCCCCTGTCTCATTTAAGCGGCGGAGTATGTGACGATTTAAATTTAAAACAAATAAAAAAAAATTAATAATAAAAATATAAAATGGGAAGTTAGTGAAAGCCATTAAATCGCACTATTAAACCGAAGAATACCCCTGAACTAACTCATAATAGTAATGAGAATTAAAAAGGGAATTTAAAGTAAACTATAATGTAAATAATAAATAATTCAAAGTCATTAGTAGTAGCTGTAATAAATTCTGTAGACAAGCAAAGTCTTGATTGTTTATTATGTCGAACTGTAAGACTGTATTACTAATTAAAAGTTGGAACTATGTTATGGCGGAGTATTTACTCCGCGTCGTTACAATTTTCCTGTTGTAACAATGTAGGACTTGAGATGCGACGTTCAATCTGTAAACAGCTCCAAGCGGAGCGCTGCACAAAAAGTTTTTTTTATTTTGTTATTAGCTTCAACTAACAGTGTGGAGATCTATGTAACTAAAATGTAGAGTGTTTTAACACAAAGATGTGAAAGAATAAAATAAGTGTGTAAGGTGACATCTCCTATTAAAAATATAGTTCAAGTTATTTTAGGGTTCCGTCATAATGTGTAACGAATATGTAAACTCAAATACTACTGTGCTATTACAAATGTGATGTGATTAACTGGGAAATGTGAAGACTAAGACCTCAACTGCATTTACACTACCACTGAGAAACAGGACGACTTCATTCTAGATGACACCGTAACATCCACTTCATCATTAGTTGACTCCGAGGACCTCCACCGGAAAGACTACCGCGATGACGACCCACTATTAAGAGAGTACAGAAGAATCACGCAGCAGGACATGGACTGAAACGATTAACTAGAGGTGACGCGGAAGCTCGTCTTCCGTGCATAATGTATTTTTTAAATATAAGTAATTTTAAATGAAAAAGACTTTAAATGACAATCTCTAAGCGTTAAGAATAAGAATGTTGTAACAAGAAATTTCAGAAATCATACTTTGTAACATAACTCTTGTGATGTAGCTTTGGAACATCGCACAACAAAATGAAACCATTCTTCAAATGGTATTTTAAGTAATAATGTAATAGACTAAAGAAGTAGAGTAAATTTGAAAGTTCCTAACTAGTTTAAAGAGACTCGGATCCGAGGTAAAAACACTAACTGTATTATCATTTTTAATACAGAAAACCCCCTTACAATTCCAGTGTAAGCTAAAAATTTTATTTGTAATGTATTATCAATCATTATCAATGTAACGTAAATAAAGAGATGTCATCTTTGTTACATACTAAATTGAGTGCATAAATCAGCAGACTTCCCTCCCCAGTTTCCTTTTATTAGAGTACTTATAATTATTGATAGTGATTTGATTAATTTTCAGTTTGTTACAACGAAGGCAGCCTGTATAATTGGCCAGAGTCAATTATCACGGGTTCCCTAGGTTATAACGTAGCCGACACGTTATACTTGTATACCAAACGGCTCACAAAAAGCAGTCTAGCCTGCCTAAGCCTTGACAATTTAGGCAGATAAAGGAGCTATTATTATTATATGTTATATTAGTAGTAGTAGTATAGTAGTACTATACTTCTTGCACTACCCTAATATGGCTGTAGCTAATGTGTATATTCTCGGACTTCCCAGAATTTCGCTATTTATATATAATGTACACATTTGATAATTCTATTAATAAAAAGTAATTCTCTCTCTAAAAACCGATTAACGCAAATCATATAGATTAGATTTCACAATTTGAACCTATAATTATCTACATTTATAAAGTTGATGTCATTATAATTTCACAGCAAGTTTCACATTTTGTGTTTCACATTTTTTAGATGAACTTTAAATGACCTATTTTCCATTAATTTTGTATTTCTCCAGTTTCATGAGTAGACTAAATAACCGACCGACCAATTTATTATGTTCCGCTTTGAAAATTCGGTTACATTTCCTCCCTGACCAACAGCCCTTAGAGTTTTCAAAATCTATATTTCTTGTTTAGCTTGGTCCGTCGCAAAAGTTATAGGTTCTTCCTACACATTCATTCGTTTCTCGATGTTGAAACTCCGTCCGTAATTCTGTTAAGAGTTGTTCATAATACATACTTTATACTGTATACTTCCTTTTTTTCATTTTTCACGTGATGAAATTTTTGCACAGTCTTTGTAAAGTATTTCCTTGCACTTTTATTGAACCTCGAAATCTCTATGTATTGCTGTCCTCAAAACACATTTCAATTTTTCGATTTTTACACTTTCTGTACATTTCCTAATTCCGCCTTCATTTCTTTTCTTCTATCGCTAATTTTCTTACATTTACCTGGAATTTTAAACCTTCTCGTCTATCTTAGTCTTTTTTTGTCTTCGCCCATATCTCATCAGCTAAGTTTCTGCCAAATAACTTCTTCAATGTCGCTGTTCCACCATTACGTCGTCTCTTGTTTGATGTTTCAACTTGTCTCTTACTTCTTGATGTTTGAAGTTATTAAATTTATGTTTATGTAACTTGTGTATTTTATTATACTCTTTCTGGTCCACTTGGTACAGACTTCGTATACATTCTTTTTTAAGTCCGTCAAAAGTTTATTTAGGGTATTTTAATTTTCCCGCATTACTTCTCCATTTTGACAAGCCGGTTGTCACATTTTCCTCAGCTTCAGTGACACGGGACAAACTGTGGTCCCAATAAATGGGAAAGTCTGTCCCGTCTTGGACGCATAACACTCAGTACAAATCACACTGAAACCTATTATAAATGTGATTATTTATATGATATATAAATGCGTGCTTATATAGTATGTAAGACTATTTACTAACTTCTTAAACCGACTCGATAACCGACTGTACTGACTCGATAAGCGAAATCTCCCATTAAAGTAATTTCTCGGTTGTTGTAAATTATAAAAACAATAACATCATTAATTCTTCCTTGTAAAAAGTTCAAGTTTCCCCGTTATATGTGACAACACATGTTTGCACGGAAGATATGTTTTCACAAGGTCACGTGTTAGTAACGAATTAAATTCATTTTGGTATTAAATTTATCCTTTCTTCAGGGGAATGTGTGTGTGTGTGTCTTCATATTTTATTGTATATATATTATTATTATTTATTTGTTTGTATTTGGTTACATATATTTACATTTACTTTTATATATCGTTTCAAATCCTGTAAGGATTAGCTCAGTTACGGTGAAGCTGCTGCCATGCAGTCCGACGTTGGTTCGTCAAAGGCTAGAGGAAGCAAACCTTGATTAAAAATTACAAAACCACTGCTTTGTGGCGTGGAGGGATCCTGAAAGGGTAAGGGAGAAAACCCCAACACAAAATCAGGAGGCGCGTTGGGAACCCAATTTCCCTTTCTCTTTTTTATAACCCGCACAAGTTATTTTTCATGGCTTTTAACTTACCCAGTTGTTGTATTGTCATCATTCTTTGTTTCCTAGTCTTCACAATGTGTTTTAAGGCGACCATTCGTAGCACAATGGCCTCCTGTCCGCCTTGCAAATTTTGTTACGGTCATGACCTTTAAAATTTTGTCCCCGGCATTACTTTCTTTATTTTCTCGAACTGTAGTGACAGTGCGTTACAATCTACCACCTCTTTATTATTCATTTTATCCACGTAGCATAATCCTTACATTCGCCTTCAAGTCACGCATCACGCATCTGTATCTTTACGTCACAGATACCCTGCATTTTACATTTACCTGACATACGTCACATCCTATCCTCCTTATAAAACAGGTCTCTTTTTCTGGTCCATTATGTTACACAAAATTTCCATATTCCTATTTTACCTTTCCTATTCCATTGAGGTAAGTCTTGCTCAATGGTCCGCGCTCCACTAGCATCAATTCCTACCTACCTGCTGTATTCTCCTCTTTGATATTCCTACCCATTACGATCTCCCTCATCATTACTCAAAATATGGAACAAGTAGGGCCTAATTATAAAATTTAACACAAAATCATATAAAATTATGTAAGATATTGGTGAGTTCACAGTCTATTAAAATCAATTACGTACTGTTTTCAACTGTCAAAATTTGAAAAATAATAAGCGTATAATATAATTACTAGTACACGAAACCTATTTAAACATTGTCATTGGTATATCCTACTGTTACTAGAATGTGCTTTCTATTGGAAGTCATAAATAAATTCCAGTTGTCTCATAGGCCTGTAAAATTAATTTCCAGAATGTCAGGAGGGGCAAAAGATAATTTTGAATAATTATATTTTTATAACGAACCACCAAAAATATTTTTTTATGAAATGAAAAATACTGATAAAGAGAATGTGGCTTCAAAATCTAATCGAAACAGTTTACGAGTTAGTAGTTACTAGAACTTGTTTACTTAGATTTTTACTGTATAATACAGAATAATGTCTTATAGCACCAAAAGATCAAAATAATTCAATTCATTAAATTATTATTCGTAGTCCTTCAGTCTTACGACTGGATTGTACCCTCCCCGCATATACCCGTGGTGCGTGTGGTACTGAGTCTCTCACAGGTATATGGGACCTACAGTTTAACGCCGGATCCGAACGGCCTAGTTGGGGAAGGTTTATACTAAGCAGGATACCTCTCGCTGGTTTGCCATTGCCTTGCGAGGGGGAACGTTCGTATCTAAATCAGATGGCCCCCGGCGGGAATTGAACCCGCGCCGACAGCGTAGCAGCGCCACACGCTAGCCACTACGCCACGACCGCTCCAAATTATAATTATAATATTATAATGTTGACGTTTCTGACCAAAGTGTTCTATCTGTTTCTAATAAGAAAAATGAGTATGTAAAAATTGTTTTACATTAAATTCTAACTTTTGGGTTTAGCTACACATACGAAAGATAAAAATATTTCACATATTAAATTGCAATAAATAATAGTCGTAATATAATGGATAAACGAAAATTTAAATTTAGAGTCTTTCATACGTCATTATTACTTATTAACTAATACATAATTAATTAATTAATTCAATTAATAATTAGTTACCAATTCAATAATAATCAATATAGTACTTTATTAGTAGCATAACAATATTTTAATGTGTTACCTACGCTTAATAGGTAACGCTTATCTCTGGTAACACCATATAATAAACATTTTGGAACAGGTATGTAGAAATTAATATTATTTTCTGCTTATAAAAATCAGCTGATGTTTTATATTATGATGACTGACTGCATGATAAATGTTTGTTACAGACAATTATAACTACAACAATACTGTGTACAGTTAAAGTCATTATTATGAACAAATTGAACTTAGTTATTGCAGAAACAGGAATGGAGTGCATTTATGTCTTTTAACTTATGGTTCTTCTCCGTTGTGGTGAAATCATGCAGGGTTCTGTCGTATAAGACCGACGATAGCTATACGTAAAAAATACACGTAGGCTATACAGTATATGGCACTCTAATGTTGTGTAATGTTAGAAACGTCAATACTAGTATATTCTGTAATATTTTTACATAAAAATAAAAACAACAAAATACAAAATTTAGTTTAATAAAAACATAATTAGAACTAAAACAAAGAACTCCGTATTAACGAATTATTATTATGGAGTAGTCCAAGATCTCTGAATGCAAGTGATTCATGACCGAAACAGGGTGCACATGTAATATACAAACGCGACATAACCTACAATTCTTTCTCAAGGGCAAATTCAGTAACAGTTTTCTTTTCAAAAAGCCACTGTTGTTCAGCGCGGTGGTTTTTATTTTCTTGACTCTCGAAATCGGCATGGAACTGCTTGCTGCAAGGTTGCGCTTTTAAACAATACTTGGTTCGGGTTCTGTTTCTCCAACGTTTACGAGAAATATAACTTGTATATTGCGAGTTATAGCTCTCTCCAAACCAAGAACGCGGAGATCTTTTTATCCACCGACGCAATTAGATCAAACTACTGAGATTAAAAAATGAAGATAAAATTTGACAACCAATTTATTGCTCAGGACAATTAGGACAATCAATTTTCTAAACAGCTCAGGAAGGAGATTAAGTTTTAATTTAATTAATCCATTCAGCTTAATTAATCATAAAACTTAATTTATGGTAAGTTTACGTCAGGTAATTTACGTAATTGGATGACGTAATTTAGTAATAATACCTCGTCCAACAGTCCTAAGTCAACATTTCATAAGACGTATCTTACGAAGAAAACTAAAATCGATGGTTAAAAGTATTGTTCGTTAATTAGTTACAAATACGAAATTTCAGTTCCTCACTATTCCATATTGTGACACTTCGTGTGATTCCAGACACTTTTGTCAATTGAAACGTGATGTTTCTCCTTCTCTGATCCATTACAATGAGAAAGAAGCTTGTATCAAATGTAGAAGCTAATTTTCTCCTTAGAGTTTAGAGTGTTTTAGATAAATGTAGAATATAGTTCACGTGTTTAGATACACAAGTCACTGCAGAGAGGCCATTACCATCCCAGGCTTTTATCAAGAGGAAGCTTTTATTCCGGCCGCGATTATCCTGATAACATTATTGTTCCATTATTTATTGAATTGACTTTGTACTTTGGACCGTATTCATTGAATACTATATTCCATATTCTAAGAAAACTATACGTCTGTCACTGACTATAATTACTGAAACAATTATTATTCTTGACATTGTTATTGTTATGTTTTACACAGACACATGGTGACATTTGAATTGTGTTTACTGTTTGCCTGTGTTTAAATTGTCTGGTAAAGATCGTGTATTTTATATATTGCTTTGAAGTAAAAGTTATATTACGTTTTGAAAGTTACGCCAATCGTATAGATAAAAACAATTAGGTCCGTGTGACATTATAGTAGTTTACAATGTTCATTTAGACAGAAAAGAGCAGTCTGCATAACAATGATTTTTAAACAATAGTTCTGTACGTTGTTTACTTAAAAGTGTCTTGCGCGCGCTCTCTCTCTCTCACTCACTCTCTCTCCTTACTGTTCCCTGTTTCTTCTCGTTTCTCTACTCTACTTCTCAATTTTTATTTTATCCCCTCTACAGCTTGGCGTACATGCCTAAATTGCTATACTGTATACGTTTTTTGTTTATAAATCACATGTGTAGTCAACGTGTACAAATACGTACGTACATTGTCTATATAAGCAAGCATTCAACGGGTGTGGTGGTGTTGCAGTCTACAGTCTACTCCTCACTGAGTACCGTGCTCTAACTACAATGGCATCTTTTACTTTGGTATGAACTTATACGCTTTATTAAAAAATTATAGTATAATAGTATAATCATTGTCTCTAAGAATAGTAGTCACATATTATTTCATGTTTTAAACTTTATATTAAATATAAGCTGTAAATACAATTAAGAAGAAAATTGTAAAATAAATGGAGTAGTTTTTTTTTACCTCGATGGGCTCTGCGCTAGCATTGTCACGCCGTCACGCCGAAATATCTAAATTTAAAAAAATATCCAGTAGTAGGGTATATAAGGAATCTGTACAACAACGTGTCCGGTTGGGCACTTTAATTATTAAAATCGGAGACTTTAATGTTTTATATGTATACTCTGTGTGTGTGTGTGCGCGCGCGCGCGTGCGCGCAAGTAGGTTCTGATTAATGTGCGTGTTTCTTTAGTTGTTCACAAAACAATCTTAGCATTTTCTATAACTGTCTGCCGGGAATGTAGGCTAAATATAGGCCTACACTCTAAGAAACTTCAGTCACTACAGCTCTTGAGTTTAAATATTTATTGTATTTCTCAATAACAATAATTTTATACGCATGGTTTTCGTTCTCAATTTAATTAGATCTATGTTCCATTGCAGGGAACACAATTTTGAAATTAACTTCAGGACAAAACGGTTTAATCAGTGATTCCATTTATTTACACTCTCTGTTAACACAAGGGTCAGTAACAAACAACAGCTGTATTTTGTCAAATCTGGTCACCTAGTCACATTATCGACATTTTTTATCGATTTTGCGTTTGTATTACTGGAAAATTTTATAAGTTTTCCAATTTATTGTTGTAAAAACACGCACAGTATTTATCGATAAATATTTAAACAATAAAAATTTTAAGAAAATATATCCTTTACCGATACAATGCCCTGTAAAATGATACTTGTCCTCAAATTCTATACTGTGTGTCTGTAAAAATATTCACGGAAATTTGACTAAAATTTCACTACATTTCTTTGTTTCACACACGCGTACGTATTTCATAAGTCGTTTACTCAGAATTGTACTACAAGGTATCGGCACCTTGGATCAGTGAAGATCAGACGCTAAAGTGACAACATTATCAAACAAAAATTGAATATTATGCTCTTCTTCTACAGATTATAAGGTTTCGGACATTAGCCGTCGTAAGTTAAAATTAAGAAACACGACGTTTCGACCTCTATTGAATCGGAGGTCGCCTTCAGGCGAACAAAAAAATACAAAGATAAATCTATCACTAACAAGTAGATATCGTCAAGACTCCAAATCTTAGTTAAACAAATATATTGCTAAATAATAATAATAATAATAACAATAAAACAGTACTCACTATTCCAGCAAAAAAGGATTCCTCCTGTGGTTACAACGTAAAAGCACAGGAGGGAATTCTTCTTAATGTTTTATTATTTTTTTTTTAGCAATATATTTGTTTAACTAAGATTTGGAGTTTTGACGATGTCTATTTGTTAGTGACAGATTTTTTTTTTTTGTGCCTAAAGATTCTATAGAGGTCGAAACGTCGTGTTTCTTAATTTTAACTTACGATGCCTAATGTCCGAAACCTTACAATTTTTTGTAATGAGTATATTGTGGCATCGATTAATAATCATTTTAAGAACCGCTCTTCTTCTAATGGCCAATTTTTAATTTCCAAAATATTAATTTTCGTCTATTGATACAGCACAGAAGAATATAGGAAGTCTGCAGATTACACATGCGACAGCAATATACAGTCGATTCACAGAAGTTTGTACTTTTTTTTAAAGAACTGTTTTTGAGCCTACTTCAATTATGCTGTAGTTTTAAAACTCGTATATAGACCCAAACACTGCCCAGACCACCATATAATTTATTTTTTATTTTTATAATAATTAAAATAAATCCATGTTATTAAACAAATAAAACTGTAAAACAGAATGTAGTTCTTAACATCCTATGTAAATTTCTCGTTTCTCAATCCATTGTTATGTAATTAAGTAAGCTCTAAGGAATACTGTAGTCTATGTGTGTCATCTTTGTGCCCTACGACTGCCCCAAGAGTCTGCCTTTCCGCACTCAAGGTTTACCTTACATTGAACAGAACAGAAACGTCTTTCAGATTACTCTATACACAGGTTGTTAATATGAAACTGGCGATGCCATCTAAAAACTGAGTGTCTACAATTGCTTCTTACAGATTCATGAGGAATACGAACTTTTAAAATCAAACTAGTTGTAAATGAAAACGTAATGGTTTGTGAATGTTATTGACCCATTGAAAGGTAACAATGGTTGCCACTGTTATAACATGAGAAATATTTGTATTTTCAGAAATTACTAAACTAAAGTCTACGTGTAGTAATTTAATTCTACAATTATTTCATCTGTCACAGCAGTTCAGGGGTACAGCTAAACGTCTGTAGTCATTTTGGTAAAATCATATTTGCCCATTTTTCAGGGATATTTTGTACAAATAGATAGTAAAAAAATAAAATAATAAGAAAACCAGGATAACAATTAAACGAACAGATAATAATTAGGATAGATACATGAATGAGAGTAACTTAACAAATCCACATACAAAACGATTTGAATATCGTAAATAAACATAACATAATTACTGAGAGAATTTCTAACTAAGTGTGACGATTTAAATTGTACCAGTAATCGTAAAATAAAAAGAAAAATGTAAAAATTAAGTTTGCGAGCGATTAAGCCATTTTAAATCTCACTATAATACCTAAAACCCCTGTATGTACTCAGTATGAGAATAAGAAGTAATTAAGAGGTCCCAAGAAACACTAATAAAAAGGGAAATTTGTAAAAAGTTATTATTGTCATATTTAACCCTTTGCTTGTTATCATGCGGTGACCTGTTAATTCCGGACTCGACGTGTCTACCGAGTCGTCTGTAATTTAGAATAAGATAAAAACCCTAATGTTAATAATTAAAAATCTGAAGACACAAATAGTCGTTAAAATAACTCACTTAAATTATATATGTTTATTAAGGCATAGTTTTTGTAATTAAAAAATGTTAACTTAAATAAAGATAGGGACTATATTCTCGCGGAGTAGTTGCCCCTCTCCCTTTTGTTAAGTACCAGTCGAAGCGAGCAGAAAAACGCTCTCTCGCTATGTTGACTTCACGGAGTGCAGACGTACGAGCGAAAGCTCTGACAAAATGTTGCTAATTTACTTGTTTTAATTTAAATATAGTATACTAGATACTACTGCTAAAAGCGTGTGTCATGTACCAATAAGTATAAATATGTGATAACAAGAAGACCTAATATGTAACACGAAAGACAGAAATAGTGTTAAACAAGATGACGACTCCCTTCAAGAAGTAACTACATTTTCAACATCATTCCTGAAGATGTGATCTACAGGAACTTCATAGAGACACGTATACCAGGCATAAGACGCTGTGTAGGACATCTGAGAATCTACAATCCATACACCAAAGAAGCTCCAATCTCCTCTGTGAACATCCGAGCTTTTCTTGACAAAAAACGCGACCCGGATGATGACGCCGACTACAAGGACTCCCAAGACGGACACCCCCAGGACGAGGTTTCTACATTCCATTGTAAAGGTGACTCGATAGCCTGTCTATCGAGGGTTAATAATATATGTTACACTACACACTACTAAAAGAGACTTTCCAAAGACGATTAATCTTATGTAAACATTAAAAGAGAAAATCTAAGTATTTATTGTAAAAATTTAATTATCTTACGTTGTAACGCTTTAAATGTTAATGTAACTTATTATCGTTCCAAGTATTAGTACCATTCTTCAAATGGTTAAAGAAGTCTTGCAAGCTAATATAATGAATTGAAAATAATTAAAAGTCTTTACTACTAAAATACAGAAAGTTAACTCGGATCCGAGGTATAGCGATATAGAATCAACTTGATCCCAAAGTATTATGAAAGCATTTAAATATTTTAGTTTAATTAATGATGTCATGGGATCTGTCAGTAACTGTTGTTAAATAAAGAGAAGTCGTCTTGTTACACATGAAAATGAGTGCGTAAATCAGTAAAATACCTTCCCTTGTTTCCTTACACAGATAGTAAGTAATTTGTTCAGTTAATTTGATTTGAATACAGTTCGTTACAACGTAGGCAGCCCATGTAATTGGCAGAGGTCAGTTAAGATGGGTTCCCTGAATTTGTAACGCGGCAATACGTTACAAAATTGCGCCACTCTGCTAATTCATATAAAGGTTTGGTAAGCATCGTGACGCAACAAAATTGCGCCACTCTGCTTATTTTTATAAAAGGGATTGTGTTGTTGTTATCTTGTAAGAGTAATTGTGTACAGAGTGTCACAAACAAAATTGCGGCACTGCTGCTATGTTTAACTTAATTCATTAGTAAGATAAATAACTCACTGAATGCCGTGAATTATTTATCATTCAGTTATTGATCTATGCACTCAGAGAATGTAATTAATGTAAATTTAATTTTCAAAACATATCTCATATCTTACGTATCTCAAAACATACGTAAATGATAGTCTGTATAAGTTGAAATATCATTGTATGAAGAAATATGCATGTACCTACTTGCATATACGACTTGTAATGTTTGGTCGACTGAGCAGTCTGTAACAGGTTTGTTTTATGACAATCCAAGACCTGTTGTTTCTTGAATACTCCTGCATAGTATATGTTAGACATACACTAACATATGTCTGTTGTCAAAAAAAAAATTTGTTAATAATAATGCTCCTGTGTAATGTAGACCCAGTTAATTACGTGGAAAGAATTTCGTAATTTGGAATTGTGAACAAAATAAATAATTAATTTAATTGTGGAAAGTAAAGAATGAATAAACTCAAACTGTTATAAAGCGTAATAGTAGTGTAAGTGAAGGCTTGCATTGTTGAATAAGATTCACCCTATGCTTGCCAGCTCGCTCCCCTTCCGCCTGTTCGGACCTGTTCAGAAAGTAATCAGTGGCATTGTGTAGATAACAATACGTAAGAGTAAAACCCCCCGTTCTCACTGTCACACTGACCCTACCCTTGTTTACTAAATAAAGAGGGTGAACTACATTCCAGAAAACAGCTGATCGGCTATTTAACCTTGAGAAATATGTGTGTGGAATTTCTGTCTCTCCCTTAGAAGAGAAATTGTTCTTTTCTAATTTGTGCAAATTAATTACTTAAGAATTTATCCTATATATGTGTAATATATGTGTAGTGTTGTAGAATTAATTTTAAGTACGTTTTAATGTGTTAGAACTTAGAAAAAAAAAAATGGCCCAATTCAATCCGGATTTGTTGTTAAAAGACGAGCTGTCTTACGAAGCTCTTTTGCGTGGACTACCCCATGCGAATGTAACAGTCGCGGAATTACGTAGGTCAATTCGCGAATGTGGATTTGATACACCCGTGCAATTAAACTACCTAAGCGAACTCGATTATGAAAGCGAGAAAGAAATTTGTAATGCCAAGTATAGTGAGCTTACCTTATTGTCTCAAACCCTCCAGGACGAGAAATCTCCGGCGATAATTTTGCGGACTACCCAGAGAGTAGAGCATTTAACTCGGCGAATGAAAAATTTGTTGATCTGGCCTAATCTCACGGAAATTCCTCTGGAAGTACAAAACCTAGCTGACGAAGCTCTACGCCGCTTACCCTCAATTATTAACGACTTAAGAAGAAAATCCGACTCATTCAGGATGGACGAAATAGAGAAGTCCTTAAAGAAATTACACATCTCCCCAGTACAATCACCTACTACTGATTTACCTCCGCCTAACACTGATCGGAACTCACCCGCCGTATCGCAAATGCAAGCGAACCAAGAGCAAAATACTGATAAGGATTTAAATGCCCCTCCTCCCGAGCATTTTCAGTTTCGTCCCGGAAATCATGAATTGACCACGTCTAATGAATCAAATCGTTCTCATAAAGGAATGACAACTATGAACTATAACGCGGACCTATACGGTAAAATGACTCATCCAGTGGAGAAAATCTTAACAGAAATCCCTTACACAGATGGATTAAATGTCTCCAAACTACTAACTTTCATTAGTTATCTCCTGCAGATAAAAGATCTACAGCAGCTGAATGACTGGCAAATTTTGCAAGTTCTGTTACCAAAATGTAAACCCCCGTTAAAGAATCGTGTCCTAGAAGCTCTAACCTCTACATTTCCAGTAGAAGAGCTACATAGCTCTATAATAAAATACTTTATTCCCACCGGCATTTATGAGGAAATAAAAAGAAAGACTGTACTCCGAGTACAAGGAAATCAGGAGAGATTAGCTCATTACATCTCTGACATCAGGGAGTCATCTCGACTACTACGTGTAGACTGGAATGAGACACAACTGGTCGACACCATTTTAATAGGACTGTCACCTGAAGAAAGATCTCGTCTATCGTTGATAAATAGACCCAATACAATTGCTGATCTAGAACAGTGCAGTATCCATTCTTCAAATGTATGGTACTCCGATCAAAATCGACAAGCAATGAAAACCGCTGGAACTAATAGAAATGAATTGCGAGCACTAGTGCCTGATGTAACAACCTCACATGAAAGGCAAGTTTTTAGTAGACCTCACAATGTGCGCAAAGCTGGTAAGTTAAGTGTAACACCATATAAAGCGGAAACAAAGTACCCACCTCGCAATAAACCCATCTGTTATAATTGTGGCAAATATGGACACATAAGAAAAGACTGCAAGAGTCAGCCATTGGAACGGAAACACCCAACTCCAAAAAACATGTAAGGCAGGGAGACCCGAAATCCTGTGTCTTCCGCAGCTACTCGAAATCTGGTGAACGCAAGGAAACTTATAATAAAAAAAAAATAATAATAATAAAATATTTTGTAACCAACGTGGAAGGAAAATAAGTTCGAAAGAAATCGATCCCTATATGAAAGAATTTCGTGAAAAATGTAACGCGATTAAAAAATGTAACTCGACTAAAAATCTATTACCATTAATACGAGTTGACTTAGGCGTTACCTCCACCATCGCTTTAATTGATTCGGGATCTAGTAGAACTTTAATCAGCCAAGAATTAGCGGACATATTAGCGAAACACCATCTAGTAAAACGGAGTCAACCGGTGAATATAAAGTGTGCTACCGCTGATAAACGTAATATAAACATAAACCTGAGCATTACCGTTAAGGTTAAAATCAAGAACCTGACCTGGATGTTTACAATGTTAGTATGTAAGGAATTAGGACCTGATTTAATATTAGGTGCAGACTTTATTAGTAAAACAGGAATGATTCTTGACATCTATGAGCAAGTATATTATTTCCGATTTGACCGTACACGGAAATTTAAATTTGATGGTAATAAAAAAATAAAGAAAAAGAGATGTTCATCTACTGCACATGTTATACACCAAGACTCAGATTTATCTCATCTAGAGAGAAGAGATAGAGTGAGAATACTGAAATTAATAAAAGAATTTTCCTCAGTTCTTACACCTAAACTAGGACTCACTAACCTAATAGAGTATAAAATTAATCTGAGCGATCAGAAAGTAATACGCCTACCTCCGTACAAGTTGTCGCCTCCCAAGATGGAAGTGATGCGAAACCATATCAACAAGTTGTTGGAGCAAGGAGTCATTGAACCCTCTACGTCCCCATATTCTTCACCCTCCTTTTTAGTACCAAAAGGTCAAGATAAACACAGACTAGTTGTGGACTACAGGCAATTAAACAAAAGAATAGAATTTGAATCAATCCCTCTTCCGGACATCCATAGTGCCTTTCATTATTTCACTAAAGCTATGGTCTTTACGGTAATGGATCTGAATCAAGCTTTTCACCAAATACCCCTTTCTGAAGAATCAAAACGTCTAACCGCGTTTGCAGTTCCTTTTAATTTGTACCAATTTACTAGAGTACCCTTTGGAATATCTCAAGGAAGTTCCGTATGTAGTAGACTATTAGAAAGGATATTTCACGATATTAAATTTAAATATGTGTATCACTCTTTGGACGACATCGTTATATACAGCGAATCTATGGAGCTACATCTTAAACATCTACGCGAAGTGTTATCTCGGTTACTAAGAGCAGGATTAACTGTTAACCCAAAGAAGGTAAGTTTTGCCGTCCCACAGTTTTCATTCTTAGGTCACATCGTGAAAGCGAATGGAAAGGTAAGCATTGACCCCGAACGAACCCGCGCTATTAGAGAATTTTCACCCCCACGAGATGCAAAATGTATAGCCCGATTTTTGGGAATGGTAAATTATTTCCACAAATATATTCCCCATCTTGCCGAAATAGCAGCACCCCTAACTCCTTACGAAAAAAGGGAACGAAGTTCGAATGGAGCTCACTACATCAAAACGCGTTTGAGCAACTTAAAGAAAGTATTATATCTCCCCCAGTTTTGCAACTAGCGGATTTCACGAAACCTTTCGTAGTGCAAACCGACAGTTCCAGTGTAGCGTTAGGTGCAGTGATATATCAAGAGATAGATAACTGTAGACTACCTATTAGTTATGCATCACGAACACTGAGCGACCAAGAAAGAAAGTATTCCGCATATGAATTGGAATGTTTAGCAATTGTTTTTGCGTTCGAGAAGTTTAAACCCTTCCTAGAACATAAAGAATTCCTTTTGGAAACCGACAATCAGGCGTTATCTTGGTTATTGAATCACCCTAAACAGTTAGGACTAATTGGAAGGTGGATATTGAAGTTAAACTGCTACAAATGCAGAGTGCAGCATATAAAAGTTACTCAAAACGTAGTCGCTGATACCCTGTCCCGTATGTTCCAGTCGCCCACAGAAACTCCCGAAAACAAAGAGAATCCGGAAATAGCACTTGCTAACGCCGTAATTACTGAGTTCCCCCTTGCTTTTACAAACATTGCCCTGTATCAACAACAAGACCCCTCACTGAAGCCTATTATAGAACAACTTACGCAAGGTATTAAATCCGAGAAGTACGTATTGAGTAAAAATGTACTGTGTCACAAGATAAGAAGCGGAAAGGAATTAAGAATAATAGCCCCTGATGTAATTAAGCCCATGCTGATGGAATACTTCCATTCATCTACCATAGGAGCCCATATGGGAATCAATAAGACAATACATCGTGTTCGAAAGGAATATCATTGGAACAATATGAACAGCGAAATAGCCAACTTCGTAAAGAAATGTACATTATGTGCCCTCAGTAAACCAGCCAGAAATACTCAAGTACGCCAACTGGTTTCAGAAATCCCTAAGACCCCTTTTTCTAAACTTTATCTAGACTTTTCAGGTCCATATCCACGATCCAAATCAGGTAATACAATGTTACTCATCTGTGTAGATTCGTTCACTAATTAAAAATCTGAAGACACAAATAGTCGTTAAAATAACTCACTTAAATTATATATGTTTATTAAGGCATAGTTTTTGTAATTAAAAAATGTTAACTTAAATAAAGATAGGGACTATATTCTCGCGGAGTAGTTGCCCCTCTCCCTTTTGTTAAGTACCAGTCGAAGCGAGCAGAAAAACGCTCTCTCGCTATGTTGACTTCACGGAGTGCAGACGTACGAGCGAAAGCTCTGACAAAATGTTGCTAATTTACTTGTTTTAATTTAAATATAGTATACTAGATTCTACTGCTAAAAGCGTGTGTCATGTACCAATAAGTATAAATATGTGATAACAAGAAGACCTAATATGTAACACGAAAGACAGAAATAGTGTTAAACAAGATGACGACTCCCTTCAAGAAGTAACTACATTTTCAACATCATTCCTGAAGATGTGATCTACAGGAACTTCATAGAGACACGTATACCAGGCATAAGACGCTGTGTAGGACATCTGAGAATCTACAATCCATACACCAAAGAAGCTCCAATCTCCTCTGTGAACATCCGAGCTTTTCTTGACAAAAAACGCGACCCGGATGATGATGCCGACTACAAGGACTCCCAAGACGGACACCCCCAGGACGAGGTTTCTACATTCCATTGTAAAGGTGACTCGATAGCCTGTCTATCGAGGGTTAATAATATATGTTACACTACACACTACTAAAAGAGACTTTCCAAAGACGATTAATCTTATGTAAACATTAAAAGAGAAAATCTAAGTATTTATTGTAAAAATTTAATTATCATACGTTGTAACGCTTTAAATGTTAATGTAACTTATTATCGTTCCAAGTATTAGTACCATTCTTCAAATGGTTAAAGAAGTCTAGCAAGCTAATATAATGAATTGAAAATAATTAAAAGTCTTTACTACAAAAATACAGAAAGTTAACTCGGATCCGAGGTATAGCGATATAGAATCAATTTGATCCCAAAGTTTTATGAAAGCATTTAAATATTTTAGTTTAATTAATGATGTCATGGGATCTGTCAGTAACTGTTGTTAAATAAAGAGAAGTCGTCTTGTTACACATAAAAATGAGTTTGTGTTACACACAAAATTCCTGTTTCGTTCAGTTTGTACTGATTATAGACCATTGAATAAAGGCAGATTTTGTGAAAATCTGGACAAATATCCTCCAGACACGAAATTTGGTAGAAAGTTAGGTTTTGGGGTCACTTCAATGGGGGGAAAAAATCGGACACTCCAGCTCACCGCCTGGCCCCCCCGGGGGGTTAAGAGGTGGGGCAAAACGGTTTGTTGTAAATATCTCAAAAACTAAGCAAGATATCAAAAAACGTTAAATACAAAGTTGTAGCTGACCAAATTTCCCATCTAAATGGTCCTTTTTTTTTATTTTCAAGTATGTAGGCCTACTGTATTGCTTACATACTGTCTCGCGGTAAAAATTAATCCACTAAGTATAATTTCAACAGGCCATATTCGTTTAACAATGTCATGAGCTCGAACATTATTCATTGGGCTCGGATTTATGTGACCTCTAACATATGGATATGTGCGTTCATTTATGTCCTAAAAACTACCAAAACCGATCTAAAACTGGTAAAACATGTCCTATAGAAATAAAGAAATATAATATAAATACGACAGCCAACATTGTAAGCAATTTTTGCTTTCCGTTTTGTATAAACAAGCGAGTTATTTATAAAAAGATACAAAAAAAGTTTTTAACCTTAAAACAACCTAATTTAATCTTTATTTTCGTTAGAACCACACTGAATGATGACATGCATTTTGAAATTTGAAGAATGTAAAGAATGTTAGTTGCCTGGTAGTAGGTGTGTGTATTTCGGGAACTTCCTTTCTATGTCGGGAGAAACTTAATAAACGTTAAATCATTGGGAGAAATTTCGGAACACTCCCATCCAATTTAATAATAATGTCTGGAATATTTTACATAATATGTTAATATCCCGGATTTCATACAACGACATTATGTAAGTTACTCCGGCTCTTCACCATGTACTTCCCGTAACTCGCTGTCAGCATCTTTCACAATGTTTACTGCATTACACAATTTGTACTGCATACTACCGTTTCAAACTGAGAAATACATTTGAAGAAACACAGAATTAGGATAGGACAAACTTATTGTCAACCCGACTGAAAACAGCTCTTAAATAGTACTGATCGGAGTTAAATCACTCTCGTCAAATCTTTTAAAAGTTTATTTAGCAGCCAACTCCCCCAGTGAGTTATGATGGGTTGAAGGGAAGTGGGTAGAGATAATGCCTTCTTCAGTAATCTAAGCGAAGCTGTAACGAAAATCGTCATTCCATTTGCAGTCACAGGATATTACTGTCAGACTTCTTCTGCCACTCTGTGTCCAGCATACGCGAGATAAGCAACGTTAGAAAACAACATCCGCAGTCTTCTTGCTTCCTTTTCGGTATACGCGTATTGTAGCCTACGTCAGAAAGAAGACTCTCTCATTCCGCTATATTTGGCCAAAACAATTTCATTGCATTGACAAAAACAGCCACAGAGGACTTACTCGCCGTTCAAAAATGCATTCCACTGATTAGTATTCTTTTTACCTTAGACTTTAATAAAGTATTGTTGTTATTACTATTAGCAAAAGGATATAAAAGACTAGCTTGAAAAATATTAGCCATGAATAAAAAATAAAAACTTCATTGACATCCAACGAAACATTAACAACACCACACAATATGACCAAAATACAGTTTTACACAAGTTTTGGCTAAATATAATCAAAATTTTAAAAAATTGTTAATATGCGCATTTACACGATTTTACGACACCTCATATAAGCCTCATACTCTTTACATTATTATTTACGATATTAATTTAGTTATTGTCACTTCGTTTTTGGTCAGAAGGCCAAATTTCACTAATATTTCATAACCTTTACTGTATTTCAGCAAAATAAAAAAAATGTACAAATAAACTAAAAACTGTTTAGTTAAGACTTTACAATATTAAAAATTAATTTCAACCATTTTTTTAATACAAAAAATATTTTGTATATATTTTTTATATTACTGTATTTATATATTTTTAATATATTTTTTAATATAAAAAATGTATATATTTAAGTAATACAATATTCAACAAACCTCTTGTATGTACTATTGTAATCACCATTGAATGAAAGTTGTTTTTAATAAATAGTATGAACGTCTGGGAGATTTGAAGGTAGCACTTGGGATTAGCATTAAGTAGTAATATTTCTCATACTAATCATTACATAGTTACGTTATTTTTGTTTTAATAAGCTTACACAGTCAGTTTATACTAATTACGAATCTTGTACTTTCAGGTATTATTGTCAGCAGCTTGTCTCGCTACGTTCGCAGTGGAAACCACAGCTGACGGAATATTTGGGTCGGAATGGTTTAACGATTTATTTAAGAATATCGTACGAAGGTTTGAAAACGGGCTAGGAATCGGCTCACGTGTTGTTCGTGAGGGTGAGAACAACAAGGAACTGTTACCCGCAGTGATGAAAATCAGTTCATCAATGTCTCCACAGTTAACAAAATCACTTTATCCGAAGGCGTATTCGTGCTACGTACAGAAAATCATAGAGAGCAATGAAAATTACAGATCAATTTTCCTGTACACCAAACCTAATCCTTTAAATGTACAGGAAGTTTGCCCTAACGAAGTAAGCATTAAGCAGGGATTCTACCAGCATTTATCAAAATGTACGAACTGAGAAATAAAGAATATCTTCTATAACTGAATTATAAAATAGCGTCCCCACTACTTGATATAAGGCAAACTAATATGTGAGAAGATACTATAAATAGTCAACCTTAATAAAAAATTATGTTATTGAATACTATAATATTGTGTACTATGTATGCACCCAATGTTCACCTACCCTATTCACCTTACTATTCAACCTTAAGTAAAAAAAAAAATAGCATATTTTACTTTCGTTGTGTACCATACATCCACCTTCTTCATGTGCTACATAAACAAATTATGCATTACACAATATCACATTCACAGTGCATACGTCACATAATGCTCTGTACTATATGACATTTTTATTGTACAAACACATTTTTAATTAATTAATATATATTTAAGATTAAGGTTTACTAATAAGAATTCGGTAATACGAACGTACCGTTGTTATTATTATTTCCAATTTAAGACTTGTATTAATAACTGATTTGAAAAAAAAAGATTATAAGTTGTGTTGTGGAGAATAAGAAATAACCAGGAGATATATAAGCTATTGAAGTACTAGGGCATTGTAAGATTCGTAAAGGCTCAACGAGTACAATGGTTAGATGATCTAGAGCGGATGGATGATTAGCTTATGCCAAAGACAATCCTGAGGACGCAAGTCTGTGATAGCAGAAAGAGAGGCTGACCTAGGATAAGATGGTTGGATGATGTGTTGGAAGATCTAAGAAAAATGGATACTGAGATGGCATTAGATAGAAGACATTGGAGAATTATTTGGAAGATTGGTGTTGGAAGCCAGGGCTCAAGTTGGGCTGTAGTGCTAAAGAAGAAGAAAAAGAATTAATAACTGGTACGGACCCGGCTTTAATGTAAAAATTAGAACGATATGTTTTCAGTTTTCATAGGTATGATGTAAAATATTGATTTACACAATTAAGACGACCTCAGAGCTTAAATTATTTCTAAAACGATGCTATTCTCCGAAATATTATAATATGTAATAGCAATAATAATAATATGTTCACATTATCGACTTCCATATAATTAGTAATCTCATCACTGATCTTTTTCTTATACTTATCAAGAGTGTAAAGCATATTTGTTTTTTTCCCTGAGGAGGGCAAGGTAAAAACGCGAAACATATGGTTCTTTAAGTTCTGTCAACTAATTTTGTGAGAAAAAATTATGAAGTGATCGAAATTGTTTGAATCCAATAAAAAAACGAATTTAAGATCGTTTCGGAATTCAAATCTAAATTTTACCTGAATTTCTTACCGGAATCTTAATGTGTCCAGAATTTCTTTAAAAATACACTTCCGTTGGGAACGGTCATCACTTCTTTATGGGAACGGTTCATATTTTTTATCTTAAATTCAGTATTGCTTGTCCAGTCAAGATCAAAATCCTCGTCTCTAATTTTCTGCAGTATAGTAGAAATCATTGACTTTGTCGATGCAGTCAGAATCTTCCAAATATTAAATTTATTTTGCAATATATTAAACAGACCATCAGAAATTACAAATATATTACTGAGAAGAAATTTAGTGTCGGATCCCTCCATTTCAACAAATCATATAACTATAACTCCACAAGTTCAATGGCTCTGTGGGACGAAGGGCATGCCCGTCGCCCGCTTGTAAGCTGCGTCCCGAGCTTCAAATAGAGCTCCTGCTGCAGGGACGATAGATGGGGTTCTTAAGTCAGGTAATAATTGCAGCAAATATTCATTAGTTATTTCTGATTTGATTTGTATGTAATTATTCTATCTACTGTATCGATTAAATCGTTTTCTATTATCAATGACGACCTTTTAAAATTGTTGCCGGTTTTTAAATGGTTCGCTATTGTCTGATCATATGCTGATGAAAATTTCAAGATGTCTTTATTTGCTGAGCCGATAGACTCACTGTGGCCCTTAAATAGACATTCTTAATTCTCCAGGAATTTTACTGCTTTAGTCTTCTTAAAACAACTGTATTTTTCTTTCCTTTTTCAGTATGCAGACTGTGAGCAGTCCTCTTCTGAAAATTAAGGAAATGATCAATTTTTTGAAAACTGAATGTCTGTACCGTATTGAATCCTCGGGTATGACTAAATTATTTATCACATGCCGTTACCAAATAATGTAAATTAATAAATCTTATCTTGTTACAAGGACTTGTATTGGTGTACAAAATCAAACAGCCCAGTAATCTATATATTAATACGTGAAGAGAAAACTTTGTACCCCTTTTTAAGCGTATTGCGTGCACGGAGGAGTGTGAGATTTGGCATAGTTAAAGTTTCTATGGAGGAGGAGTGCAGAAAGCTAAAATTTATATATAATATGTGTTACAAATACGTTAAATAAAATAAAATAAAACATTCATTTGCACTTGAAAATTCATTTAAACTTTTTCAAACAATGGTAATCGTTAAAAATAAAATAATTTTGTTGCCAGGCAATAAAATTATAATTTTTTCATTTTAGTGTACGTTCATACTGCTAATGTCAAACACATAATAGTCTGTCGTTTGTTTACGTTCATACTGCCAATGTCAAACACATAATAGTCTGTGGTCAAACAGTCGCACAGAGTAGAGATTGTCGCCAAAGAATTTTAAAATGTTGCCAACAAATAATTACTGACAGATTGACTGAATGAGCTGTGAATTTTGTGTGATTTCAAATGTTCCTTTTTCAATAGTCTGTGGAGTGTATGTCAAGGCAAAAAAGCGTTTATTTTATATTTTGTATATTAGATATCTGTGTTTTATATATTAATGTGCAGTTTTTTTACGAAAGATAACTGCCGTAAATTCAAAGAGAATCAAATAATTTTTTGTATACGTTCCTGAATTGTAGAGAGCTCAAGGCCTATTGATTTTGGTGAAGATCAGTTAAGGGAAAGGGGTATTTTACCTGCAACGTTTTATATTTTAACAAGGGTATTTTCTATGGCAAACGATAACAGCCGCAAATTCAAACAGAATCAAATAATTTGTTGCATACAGTCCTGAATTGTAGAGTACTCAAGAGCTATTGTTTTTTGTGAAGATCGGTTAATGGTAAGGGGTAGTTTACCAGCAACGTTTTTTTATCAAGGGTAATTTTTTCCATGACAAACGATAACAGCCGCAAATTCAAACAGAATCAAATAATGTTTTCCATACAGTCCGGAATTGTATAGTTCTCAAGACCTATTGGTTTTAGTGAAGATCGGTTAAGGGAAAGGGGTAGTTTACCAGCAACATTTTATGTTTTAACAAGGGTAATTTTTTTTTGACGAAAGATAACTGTCGTAAATTCAAAGAGAATCAAATAATTTTTTGTATACGTTCCTGAATTGTAGAGAGCTCAAGGCCTATTGATTTTGGTGAAGATCGGTTAAGGGAAAGGGGTAGTTTACCTGCACCATTTTATTTATATATATACTACATTATCGGCAACAAAGTAGTAGTTTGTTGTTAAAATTCCTTCCCGTCCTGTTTGGTCGTAAACCTAAGTTTTCTGCAAAACCAGACGTTTCGGCAGTGCCATCGACTTCCATCATCAGTGAAAATCGAGTGCGATAACGTGAGGTGGTATACGTTAGTGACCACAGTAGTGTGGTTAAGGCTGAAGCAGTAAGTAGAAAGAAGTAGTTTCTATGTAAATATTTCATTTCGAAAATGATTTTAAATATAAATCTAAGAACATGGAAGTCATGTATGGTTCTCCATACCGATATTTTTCTACTGTACTCACACCCAAGTTAGGATTGTGACCAATCTAATCGAATACAAAATAAATCTAAGTGACAACAAGGTAATACGTCTTCACCCATACAAATTATCACCTCCCAAGATGGAAATAATGAGAAACCAAATCAACAAACTCATTGAACAACACGTCATAGAACCGTCAACTTCTCCATACTCATCACCTGCATTCCTAGTACCGAAAGGAACTGACAAACATAGACTAGTCGTGGACTATAGACAGCTGAATAAGAATATAGAATTTGAATCGATTCCCCTGCCCGACATTCACAGCGCGTTCCACTATTTTACCAAAGCGAAAATTTTCACCATAATGGATCTCAACCAGGCCTTCCACCAAATCCCACTAGCTGAGGAATCAAAACATCTAACTGCGTTTGCTGTCCCATTTAATCTATATCAATTTACTAGAGTACCATTCGGAATATCACAAGGAAGTTCAGTATGTAGCAGACTGTTAGAAAAAATATTCCATGACGTTAAATTTAAATTCGTATATCACTATCTTGACGACATAGTAGTATATAGTGAATCGATGGATCAGCATATTGATCACTTGCGTGAAGTATTATCAAGGTTAAAGAATGCTGGACTAACGGTAAACCCCAGTAAAGTTAATTTCGCAGTAAAACAATTTTCTTTCTTAGGTCATATAGTATCAGCCGAAGGTAAGGTTAGCATCGACCCAGAACGTACGCGCGCAATCCGAGAATTTTTACCACCTAGAGACACCAAAGGTATAGCTCGATTTTTAGGTATGATCAATTATTTTCACAAGTACATACCCCACTTAGCGGATATAGCAGCCCCATTAAATGCATTAAGGAAGAAAGGAGCGAAATTCGAGTGGACTACTCGACATCAAGCAGCTTTTGAAACACTCAAAGAAAGCATAATATCACCACCGGTATTGCAGTTAGCAGATTTCAGTAAACCATTTGTCGTACAGACCGACAGTTCTAGTGTAGCATTAGGAGCCGTAATATACCAAGAAATCAATAATACAAGACTCCCGATCAGCTATGCATCACGTACTTTGACGGACCAAGAAAGGAAGTTCTCAGCCTATGAACTCGAATGTTTAGCTGTAGTATTCGCCTTCGAAAAATTCAAACCATTTTTGGAAAACAAGGAATTTCTACTAGAAACCGACAACCAAGCTTTGTCATGGTTATTGAACCATCCAAAACAGTTAGGTCGTATCGGAAGATGGGTGTTAAGATTAAATTGCTACAAGTTCAAAGTACAACGTATTCGTGGTACCCAAAATGTAGTCGCCGATACACTATCCCGCATGTTCCAACTACCCAATACCAGACCTGGCGAAGACAATGTTGAAACCACTACTGTCAATACGCTAATAACAGAATTCCCCCTTGCATTTAAGGATATAGCACATCACCAACAAGAAGATCCGAAATTGTATAAAATAATAGAACAAATAGATAAAGGAAATTATTCTGACAAATATACCTTGAGTAAACGAGTAATTTGTTTTAAAAAGGCTAACGGAAAGTCACTGAGAATAATCGCCCCGGAAATAATTAAACCCATGCTAATGGAATACTACCACTCATCAACCATTGGAGCTCATATGGGAATTAGGAAAACAATACATCGTATTCGCAAGGAATATCATTGGGAAAACATGAACAGTGAAATAACTAAGTTCGTGAAACAATGCGAAATCTGTGCCCTGAGCAAGCCAGCAAGAATCAGTCAAGTCGGAAAATTAATCTCAGAAATCCCCACAACACCCTTTTCAAAGATATACATAGACTTTTCTGGACCTTATCCCCGTTCTAAGTCAGGAAATACTATGCTATTAATTTGCGTGGACTCCTTCACTAAATTCGTGTGGATGTACCCTATGAGACGTGCCTTAGCATCTACGACAATAAAGATTCTACAAGAGAGACTATTTAAAGATTACAGTACACCTAGTATCTGACAATGGACCTCAGTTTAAATCGAAAGAATTTAATGACATGTGTTTTAAATTAGGAATAAATCATATTAAAGTCACAGAGTACCGACCGCAAGGAAACCTAGCTGAGAGATACTTGCGAAACCTAAAATCAGCCTTAATATCTTATCACGCTAAAGATCAGACAGCGTGGGATCAAAATCTATCATGGATACAATTTGCCTTCAACTCGGCGTATCATGAAGGACATAAATCAACACCATTTGATTTACTGTACAAGTATAAACCGAACCACCCGTTAACCACAAAGTGGAAAATTCATGAGTTATTGCCCCGGAAAAAAATGGGAATAATATAAGGAAAATATGGAACGAAGCTCGCGCAAATTTGAGAGCGAATCTACAAAAATCGCGGAAATATTATGAGCAGAATAATAGGAAAATAAAGTACAAAGTAGGTGATTTAGTCATGTATAAAACTCACCCTACGAGTAAAGCCGTTGATAGGACCACTTCCAAACTATCATACCGATGGTGTGGCCCCTACAAGATTCACAAGTTCATCACCCCCGTGACAGTAGCGCTGTACGAACCCAATACAGACAATTACGTTCGCAGAAGTCATGTGTCTCAAATAAAAAATTTGTTTTCGTGTGAAAATAAAGAAGCACGGCTACGAGAAAGATGGTAAACCAAGAATACTACCTAAGTATTAAGATTAAAATATAGCCAACATCCTATATCATAATTGAGTATAATCTCAAACACCTCGTACGAATACTAGCGAGGCCTGATCAACCTTAGCTAATGTCCTGCGAGAATAAAATTAATAATGAGAAGTCAGCTGACGAACAACAAACCTCTACCGCAGTAAACTAAAGGTAATTCTATTGTTATTACAATACGTTATTATTATTAATAACCTACAACATGTTAATCTTTAAGATGAACACGATAGTAATAATACACTAAATTGTAGTTCACGTTTGCGACTAAGAGAAAGACAAAACGAGGAAATAAGAAGAGTAGTCGACAACAACAAAAAGTTAAAATAATCAGCGATTCTATGCGTTGAATATTATAAAGGTGCGAAAACCCTTCTGTAAGAAAGTTAGAGAAACTTTAACCTTACAGCAATACTGTATATCTGTAAAAATGTAAACCGATACACACGGGAATACCTGAAATATGACGAAACCTACTCATGAGTGTAACTCCTTAAAACGAGTGAAGAAACTAAGCAAAAAAACCGGTAGTAGATTTAAGAAATAGAAATAAGGTAGATTTATGTAACACTAAACCATAACTTCTGTGCATACATTGTTTTTAACAACTCAACAAAAAGAACAGTAAAGTTTCTTGTAAAGACTTTTTAGATCACATAAATATTAGCATTTTAATGTTTGTAGTTTCTGTAATGCTATAGTAATAACCTGATGATGCTTAAAGGTAAAGTTAATATGAAATTACATCAGACTATTCTTCAAATAGTTTGGATGATGCTGAAGTATGTTAGAATATTATAAAGTTAGAACCCGGATCCGTGGTAATCAAAGTAATACACAGCTGTATGATCTTGAGATACTAAGAGTAACAATTTAAAGAGTATTTGATGCAGAATCTGTAAGAATTTTCCTTTAAAAGTAAAGTAAAAACAAAAAGATGACCATTAAAGGTATTATGTTTATATCCGTAGTTAAGATACAATAATAAAGAGATGTTTTCGCTAATATCCAGAGAGTGAATAAATTTATGTAACCTTGGACAAATTCCTGATATATACATTGTCATAATTTGTTAGTAAGTAATTTTTACTAACTACGGCAGCTAGTTTAATTAACAGCAAACAATTAAACTGGTTCCCTATGTTATAATGTCTTAACAGGAGAGACGTTATACAGTCACTGCCAGACACCAGGGATCTTGGGTCCCCCCGATGCCGGGATACCCACGCGACTTCCCTGCTCACGGCGATGCGGGAGGAGCTGGGTTAACGACCAGCTTCGTTAGATACCAGTCCTTACCAAGACTGATGTCCACTGGTCCCTTTACCCCGGCGATATCCAAGCTCGCTTACCACTGGTGGGGGCTCGCAAGGATCGTCCGGGGCAGCGCTACCTAACAGCCTTGGGCAGGTTAGGGATTACGCACTGATGTACGGCACTCACCAAGAGCCCAGAGCAGTCCTCTTCTTTCCTGTCCGGTGAGATGTATGCCGGCGCAGGTGGTCCTAATAAGGGTAACTTCCGCCAGCTGCTTCTTCTACCAGCTACTCAATTCACCGGCAGCAGCTGGCTCCTGGGTCTTCTTTCCTTATGAAAGATGGTCTCCTCGTCCAAGGGGAGAGGCAGGCGGTGGCAGCAAGAAGCTGTAGCAGCGTCCAGTCCAGGCAGGAGAGAACAGTCCAGCGACGTCCGCCCTGTTGAGACGACGGTATTATCGGACGGTAGGTCCGCTGTGTACAGGAGGTATAGGACTGCACCCAGAACCCCTTATCTGTGAAAACTTTGCTACTTTATTTTCATAGCGTACCTGAAGTATCTTTCATCTAGGTAAGATTTCATAATGGAAATTCGTGTTTCCAGTATCTAAGCCACAGTTGGTTTAAATACTATATCACTTTTATTCAGTTTTTCCTTGTGACTTGTGACTTGCTTTGTGACGCGTTTCGGAACGATCGTTCCATCTTCACACATATATATCCATCATACGAGATCGTTAAACGTTAAAACTTTTATCAAAGTGCTACACATATCAACAACAACAAAGTATTTTCGTACACGCTATTCGAACGGTGTACACCTACCTGATACCGTACCTTGTCAGAGATTTTACTGACTTCAAGAAACAATGGTTAGCAGTAGTTGTGTATGATAAATTATAATTTTTGTATGGACTACAAAATTAGTCCATGTGGGACTGTTGTTGTCTGAATCGAAATTATTTCGAAACGTAGCGAACAGCTGAATATACAGTTTCGAGGTGCGTTCTCATACAAACTGCAGTAATTCTTGGCGCAAAGAAAGTAACACGAACAATAATGACAAACAGGATGAACACACACACACACACACACACACACACTTACTCGTACACATAAAGAACGAGATTTTGCCCTACCATTAGTGATTTTCAGGACTGCAAGTGAGAAGGATGAGGGAGACAGAAGTGACAAAGTTCTACAAGGAATACAATTTAGGCTTACTTTATTTATATATAGGCTAAGTATCCTTCTAGTAGTACCAGTTTCTAATACCCAGAACTCTTTTAACATAGATTATTTAACAATATAACTGGATTATTGTATTCCTTAACGAAACATATTCTACTATGTAGGTTTACGTGTAGGCCTACATTATACATATTACGGAACTGTATGAAAATGCAGTACCTACGCTGTAAGTTTTTGCTTAAAATGTATATTATGACGTTATAAAATTATAATAAAACAATTTTTTATTTATTTGATTATTCGACTATTTACACAAAACATTCACTGAAATTCTCGATCTTTTATTAAAGTATTTTTAATCTGTAAAAATATTAGTTTTTTCTGTAACAGTTAATAAATTGTAAGAAAAATGTTCTAAACTTTTCAATTTACGACATGTTATACGATACACGAGTCAATGTAATATTTTATTTAAGAAGTATTAAGAAATGCCACAATTGGTTGTTTTCTATAACTTCATTTTACAGCCAACGTTTTTGCGATTAATTTACGGCTCGAGTTACAAATGCACTATTTTCTTTGTTTTACTCACACAATTCAGTTCGTGCAATTGTTAAGATTACTAATTTAGCATGTTTTGCATAAATTTTTGTAAACTGTGGAAACTAATTCGGTTACACATAACACACAGGCCAGTAGCTAGACACTTGGGGACGCTGGGGCTGAAAGTTTATCTGGGGTCCCCTCCATTTTTGGTAAACCAATATGTATTTACACGCGTGCGGAATTACTTAAACTACAGATTTACCCTTATGCGAATATTGTCTCTTATATGTTGACTACAGTTTAACGTACTTCTATTGCACTTAAAAATTCATGAGTTGTAGATAGAAGGGATGAAACAAAAACGAATAATTTTTGTGTTCAAAATTTATTCATATACACATAACTTTACTTAATTTGCATATATTCAGCAAGTTAAGTTTACTAATTCAAAAAGGTACAATTTAATTACAGGAATCATTTTTTTTAGACTTAACGTTTACAAAGATGTCAATAGAGTATATACAGAAGTCAATATAGAAATTATTATTGAAGTTATATTATTATTATAACTTCAGTATTATTACAATTGAAGTCAATATTTTGTGCTGTATCGTTCTCGATGGACAAAACAGACAAACTACTAAGTCTTGTTGGGTCATGGTGCTTCCTAGAAAATTTATTTTTAGTTTCAGTTTTGAGAATGATCTCTCAGCTTTTGCTACTGTCACAGGAACTGTAAGGTACATCAAACAAGCAGAGATGACATCTTGGTAGATTGAAGCTAAAGAACTGTTTTCAATCAAAATCAGCTTTGCAAGCTGTTTCACGTCTGTAAAATGCTCTAACTTTGATCTGAAAGCACTTCTGACTGATAACAACTACGAGTGAAACAGTGGCGGATACATCCTCTGAAAAGCTTTGTGGAAAATCAGCTTTGTCTCGAAGTTCAACCTCAGTATATGTGACGAGACGAGGAAGTGAGGTTGTACTACTCTGTACGCGTCTACAGCTGTTTTCATACCTTTGAATCTATTGTCTATCTATGATAGTATTGTACAAATCATAGGATAAAAGACTGTCACTCTAAACCTGCTCTTAGGTTCTGCTAATCTTTGGTCCTCACAGAGTTCGTCAAAGTGTTTTTTCACCTTTCTAACTCTTTTGTCAGAGAATTCATCATCTGCAATTCCTCACTTTGTACATATTTTTGTAGCTTCTTTAACGACCATTTCAAAGGAATTCCGAAGATCCATTACTTACTTTTATCAATGGATTTCCCAGAAGATCGTAGGCTGTGGTACCATAAGGCCGGCGCTGCAACACATGCGGTAGTTTGCTACTCCAGTACTCACCCATATCTTAATCCACCTGCCCCTGCCCTTGCGTCTTATGAAAACAGTTAGTTGATTCGCCATAATTTGAACAAAAAATGTGTATCTCTGGTCTAGCTTGCTTGTCACCATGTACAAGATGTCGTTTTGAATGCATATTTCCCTTTTTGGAACTCCCTTGACGTGGGGGCCTCGGAGCAGTGCCCCGGCTGCCCCAGCTTAGCTACGGCCCTGATAACACAGTTGTTTATTCATCTTACATGAACAAAATAAAACTTGTCATTAAAAAATAATAATATACATTTAATGTTTTTTCATTTTTATTCATTATTAATTATGATAATATTAGTACCGTTTAATAAGTGTTATAAAATTAGTCTTTATTACATAATATTTTATGATGATTGTTAATGACTACCAACCAAATGAAATTTCCCTTATCATCCACTGGATGGGGCTGTCGCACGGTAAACCGCCTTCACAACAGTTGGAGATCTTTACTGGTCACAAAAATAAAATTTTTCCCCAGTGAAGGAGACAAGAAGGTAGGTGGTAGACTATGAACCTGCAAAGTGAAAACGTTTATTACTTAATTAAGAAGTCAACACAAGAACCTAGATATTGATTAATAACTAACCTACAGTTATTTCTCGTTTTATTGATTGACTTAATGAAAATGTTGTACGATTAAATATAGGCCAATTAAAATGCTGTAATCCTCTACTTTGTTTTTCAAATGATTTATGTATAGTGTATAAGTGATTTATGTATATGTACATGCGTTGTAATATATAAATTTTTGTTAGGTATAAACATCTTGATAACGAACTGCTAAATCATACACAAGGCTAAAACAAGAGGTAGGCTACGCGAGACAGTCTGATTTCTATTTGTATACGAGGCTGCCATTTCAGACTATTGTTTTCGCATAAAGTATGGTGTTTGTGTCTATTTCAAATGATTTAATTCTATTTAAATATAAACAACATTATACAAAGTTAAATATTATAAATGCAAATTATATAAACATAAACAGTTTGTTTATATAAATTAGCTTTATATTCTGAATATTCGTGTTGAGTAGAATGTGACAAAGCACATTTGATGTTAGAAAAGAAATCATTGTTCATGTTTTCTAAGAAAACCTTATAGGCTTTGATCAATTTAGTAAAAAATAGGTTTTTAATCACTATAAATCAATATCGAAATTCCAGATTTAACTCACTTTTTTATTTTAAGTTACTAGCCAATTATGTACTTGATATTTTAATCTTCCATTCTTCATTCAGGCTACTGAACAGGTTTTTTCTTATTCCTTATATTTTCGAGGTCGTGTGTCTAGGACATTCTTGACCATTATATCTAGACTCGCACAATAGTTAGAAATAGAAATGACTCCTTTTCCACATCGTACCGTAGTAGCTAAATGTAGATACGACACGGTTCTAGCTTGAGTATAAGTACAAGGAAGGTGGTATGAGACCAGCTCATTGTTATCTCAGGATGTTATTCTACGTACTAATTTCCACTCGCTGATTTGACCCGTAGACTGAAAAACGCACCTTGACATGCACGGGAATCGAAGCTACGACCAATGGCCACACCCACTGATCTGCTAAGCTCTCACGACAATTAGTAATTGTCAAAATGAGAATCGACAAACGTAAAACTACTTGGACAAGGACTCCATACCATACGCGGTCAAAGATGTGTCCGATTCAATGTAATCGAGTGCCTCGTATCCCAGACCTCACAACTGGTAAGATGAAGTGAGCAGAGGGACACATTCCGTCGTGTGACCAATTATGACACCCGCATTGGTCCCATGACACACATTTCTTCCAACGCAGTAAACTCATAAATGGACACTGTATATGCTGTGACGGCGAGAACATGCCTCACTACTTAAGGGAAATGGAATTGAATATATGTTACGAGCAGTGGCGGTCTGGCTAGGTCGGCTGGTCGGCGATCGCCGACCAAAAAATCTTTAAAGGGGCCCCAAAAGCGGATTCGTCGAATTTTAAATAAGTAAAAATCGAAGAAATCCGTAATTTCGTTTAATTTTTGGACGATGAAGCCCAAAATGTGAACTTCAACATCATTTGCTTTTAAGCAAAAATAATAAGAATACATTTTTAATTAAAAGATATTCATTGAAAAGGAGGCTCAAGCTTTTAATTTTCATAATTTGTAATCTCGTTTAATTTTTACGCATCTCGTATATAATATATAATGCAAGCTTAAGAGGGGGCCGAACACCGCCAGCCAGCCGCTAGCGGCTAGTCCTGTTTTTAACATGGAGCGCAACATAAAAATCGAATATTATAACACTTAAAATATGATTTAAAATTAAAATGTCACTACCGGAACATTAACTAGTCAAAGTTATAGTATTTCAGCCACTAAAGAACTGGTTAAGTAAAAAACGTATTTGTAAAACGAAAAATTAGAAGTATGATTGTCCATAAGGAAAGGCTAAAGTTGTATGGTTATTTTATTAACTCTTTAAAATTAAACGCGACTGTGTAAAATGTCGAAACTTATACCATATTAAAGGGCGTTTCTATAGCTTTGTTCATGTAGTGATGGTTACCGTATTTTCTTATTGCATAGTTAAAAATATTAAAAATATAGACATTGGCGCATATATATCTATAGACACCCGCGCACTAAAAGGCGATATTTCAATTACGGTCGGCCCCCTCTTAAGTGGGTACGGGGGTCACACTTATAAATATGCAAATAATAAGTCTCTGCTTTCGATGAATGGAGCTGTGTATGAACGATTTTTAAATGTAACCATTGTAGAGGATACTAGTGGCGCTGCGCTGTTTGAGCATATTCAAACGGAATTATCAAGCTAGGAATTTCAATTTCTAAAATAGTAGCCTGTTCTTTTGATGGGGCAAGCAATATGAAAGGCTGTTATAATGGGTTGCAAGCCCACTTAAAAGAAGCAAATCCGAAAGTAGTTTTTACGCATTGTATGGGTCATGTTTTAAATTTAGTTTTGATGGATTCTACATTTAATATTCTTGAAGCAGAAAACTTATTTGGTTTAGTAGAAGAAATTCTTCTTTGAAAGATATTCTTTGATGCTTCATGCAAAAGAACATCTATATGGCAAAATGAAACAAAAAAGGAACATAAAGGTCATGAAAAACTACGCAAGTTGCATACAATCGGTGCCACTAGATGGTGGAGCAAACATAAAGCTCTTTTAGGAATTATAGATGAAGAATTTTTAGTCGATGTAAATAAAAACTCGAAGTTAATTCATGTTATTAGGGTTTTATTAGAAATATCAAACGGCAGTTTCGACTGCAAGACAAAGTTTATGGCCCGGAATTTAATAAGTCAGTGGTCAAAATTTGAAAACATTTTCATGGCATTCATTTTTCTTGATATATTTTTCGCTACATCACCCGTTTCAAAATTGTTGCAAAGTAAAGAGATAGATTATGTAACTGCTTGGAATTTGATACAAAATTTACTGGAGCAAATTAGTGATAAAAGAAATGACAATAGTTTTGATTTCATATATAAAAAAACCAAAGATTATGCAAATATAGTCAATAACTATTTTGATGAGACCACTGGTATAAAAATAGAGTTAGACTTTACAGCAAAAAGAGTTAGCAAAAAGAAAAAGATGCCTGGTGAGTAAGCCCCAGATGAGAGTAATAAAATTTCTTCTTCTCATAAATATAAAATTATTTATTTTAAGATAATTGATTGCATTCAATCGAGTATTAAAGAAAGATTTGTACCAAATGAAGGTATTCTTAAAGATTGTTCCTTGGTAAATCCAAAGAAATTTATAGATTTTGCAAAAATAAAACAATTTCAATCAGACGAATTAAAAAGTATTGCAACACTATCAAATGTTGATAGAAGTACACTGATAGTGGAACTGCGACAATTTGCAACTCAATATCCAAGTCTAGTGAAGGTAGAAAAAGACAAAGTATTAAGGAATAAAACTGATCTGAATTTTGATGGATTGGCAGAAACCGAAGATCTAGATAATATTGAACATTGTTCGATGTTAAAAAAGTGCTTTGAGTGTTTATCTTGTGCGTTTCCTATAATTCATGAACTTTCTCAATCAGGATTATTTACCAATTTATATGTAGCTTATAAATATGACTAGACACTTCCTTCTACGCAAGTTACTTGCGAAAGAGTATTTTCCAAATTAAAAATTATTTAAAAAAATCGGTATGGAGAACCATACATGACTTCCATGTTCTAAGATGTATATTTAAAATCATTTTCGAAATGAAATATTACCATAGAAACTACTTCTGTCTACTTACTGCTTCAGCCTTAACCACAGTACTGTGGTCACTAACGTATACCACCTCACGTTATCGCACTCGATTTTCACTGATGATGGAAGTCGATGGCATTGCCGAAACGTCTGGTTTTGTAGAAAACCTTGGACTACGGCCAAACATCCCGGGAAGGAATTTTAACAAAAACTATTTCTTTGTTGCCGATAACGTAGTACACATATATATAAAAAATATGCATAAAATTAATGGCTTGTATAAGTTAATGATTGATCTCCATTAAGTAGTGCTCAAGTTTCCAAAGTTTTAATATTATGATGTCCGTAATTAAAACATCAGAGCAGGTTTAGTGTGTATGAGGGTACACCGTGGACAAAAATTTTCAACATTTCCTATTGAGCGTTGTTTAGAGTAAAGCTGCGAATCTACAGTGTACGTTTCATAGAACAAACACGCGGAAAAGAAGGAGCGCTCGGAAGTCACTCATGGACCCTCAGCATCTTGCAGAGGGTTCATTCCCTACAGACGAAAATTCTGTCTATGAATCGTTCCTCTGTAAACACGTGCAGTTACACTGCCCAGCGATCCACAGAAAGCAAATCGCTATCCACGCTGGACACTTTTTCGGCTTGCACGCGTTATGTTGGTGTGGGTTTCGGCACTTTACATTTAAAAAGCGTGCAAATGTAAGAAAATAAACATGAGTGAGGCCAGAAATAACGCGAATTGTGTGTGTGTGTGTGTGTGTGTGTGTGTGTGTGTGTGTGTGTGTGTGTGTGTGTGTGTGTGTGTGTGTGTGTGTGTGTGTGTGTTCCCTGCCTTTTTATTGCAGTAATCATTATAATAAAATGGAAACGTAAACATTACATACTTGAGATATGCTTGCCTGCCACGAACGATATATTTTCCCTCATACATGATTTACATTAAAATGAAAAAATTATAATTTTATTGTCTGGCAACAAAATTATTTTATTTTTAACAATTACCATTGTTTGAAAAAGTTTAAATGAATTTTCAAGTACTTTACTGTTGTTAAAACGTAAAAGGTTGCTGGTAAACTACCCCTCCCCCTTAACCCATCTTCACCAAAATCAAAAGGCCTTGAGATCACTACAATTCAGGGATGTATGCAAAAAATTATTTGATTCTGTTTGAATATGCGGCAGTTGCCGTTCGTCATAGAAAAATTACCCTTGTTAAAACATAAAATGTTGCCGGTAAACTACCCTATTCCCTTAACCGATCTTTACCAAAAACAATAGGTCTTGAGAACTCTACAATTTAGGGCTGTATGCAAATAATCTTTTGATTCTGTTTGAATTTGCGGCTGTTATCGTTTGCCATAGAAAATTACCCTTGATAAAAAAACGTTGCCGGTAAACTACCCCTTCCCCTTAACCGATCTTCACCAAAAACAATAGGTCTTGAGTACTCTACAAATCAGGGCTGTATGCAAAAAATTATTTGATTCTGTTTGAATTTGCGGCTGTTATCGTTTGCCATAGAAAATACCCTTGTTAAAACATAAAACGTTGCAGGTAAACTACCCCTTCCCCTTAACCGATCTTCACCAAAAACAATAGGTCTTGAGAACTCTACAATTCAGGGCTGTATGCGAAACATTATTTGATTCTGTTTGATTTGCGGCTGTTATCGTTTGCCAAAATAAATTACCCTTGATAAAAAAAACTGTTGCCGGTAAACTACCCCTTTCCCTCAACCGATCTTCACCAAAAACAATAGGTCGTGAGTACTCTAGAAATCAGAGTTGTATGCAAAAAATTATTTTATTCTGTTTGAATTTGCGGCTGTTATTCTTTGCCATAGAAAAAAAATCTACAGACACAGACACACAGACACACACACAGACACTTTTCGAAAACGACTTTTGTTCATGTTTTGAGTGTAGTACAATCGGAATCTGCAATAATCTCGAACACGATTTTTTTTGCCATCACAATACTGTACTTCCATTTCCTTAAGGAACATGGAAGTAATAGATTAAGAAGTAATTTACAAGAAGAGTTACTGTCAGACTTTTTGTTAATGAATATAGAACGGGATATATTTTCAGACTTGGATAAAAATTTAATAGTAGATAAAATAGGAGAAAGCAGTCAAGAGTTAAGAAAAAAATTATTAATTTAAAATAAATGTTTCTATTCATAATAATTATTAATTTAATACTAAATATATTATTATAAACAACTTTATTAAAACAATAAAATAAGTAGCTTAAAATCTTAGATTCTTATATTTTTTTACCTTACATTATATAATTTCTTTTAAAATAATTCCACTCGAATGTAATATATTACATAGAACTTCTCATTTTGGTAAATAAAATGTATGTTTTCAAATAAAGTATTAACAATCAATCATTAATTAAAATACATAGAAAAAAAGGGAAAGCATGTTTTTAGAAGAGGGCCCCCAAGTCAATAAAGGGCCCCCTTATTGATTGGAGCCGACCGATTTTATTTCCATGTTCCTTAAGGAAATGGAAGTATGGTGATGGCAAAAAAAATCGTGTACGAGATTATTGCATATTCTGATTGTACTACACTCAAAACATGAAAAAAGTCGTTTTTCGAAATGTGTGTGTGTGTGTGTGTGTGTGTGTGTGTGTGTGTGTGTGTGTGTGTGTGTGTGTGTGTGTGTGTCGATCTGTCTGTGTGTCTGTCTGTAGATTTTTTTCTATGGCAAACGATAACAGCCGCAAATTCAAACAGAATCAAAAGATTATTTGCATACAGCTCTAAATTGTAGAGTTCTCAAGACCTATTGTTTTTGGTGAAAATCGGTTAAGGGAAAGGGGTAGTTTACCAGCTACGTTTTATGTTTTAACAAGGGTATTTCCTATGGCAAACGATAACACCCGCAAATTCAAACAGAATCAAATAATGTTTTGCATACAGCCCTGATTTGTAGAGTACTCAAGACCTATTGTTTTTGGTGAAGATCGGTTAAGGTGAAGGGGTAGTTTACCAGCAACGTTTTTTTATCAAGGGTAATTTTCTATGGCAAACGATAACAGCCGCAAATTCAAACAGAATCAAAAGATTATTTGCATACAGCGCTAAATTGTAGAGTTCTCAAGACCTATGGTTTTTGGTGAAGATCGGTTAAGGGAAAGGGGTAGTTTACCTGCTACGTTTTATGTTTTAACAAGGGTATTTTCTATGGCAAACGATAACAGCCGCAAATTCAAACAGAATCAAATAATTTTTTGCATACAGTCCTGATTTGTAAGTTACTCAAGACCTATTGTTTTTGGTGAAGATCGGTTAACGGGAAGGTGTAGTTTACCCGCAACGTTTTTTTTATCAAGTGTAATTTTCTATGGCAAACGATAACAGCCGCAAATTCAAACAGAATCAAATAATTTTTTGTATATGTCCCTTAATTGTAGAGATCTCAAGGACTACAGATTTTGGTGAAGATCGGTTATGGGGAAGGGGTAGTTTACCTGCAACCTTTTAAGTTTTAACAACAGCAAAGTACTTGAAAATTCATTTAAACTTTTTCAAACAATGGTAATTGTTAAAAATAAAATAATTTTGTTGCCAGGCAATAAAATTATAATTTTTACTTCCATATTCCTTAAGGAAATGGAAGTATGGTGATGGCAAAAAAAATCGTGTTCGAGATTATTGGAGATTCTGATTGTACTACACTCAAAACATGAAAAAAAGTCGTTTTCCGAAAAGTGTCTGTGTGTGTGTCTGTCTGTCTATGTGTCTGTGTGTCTGTCTGTCTGTGTGTGTAGATTTTTTTTCTATGGCAAACGATAACTGCCGCAAATTCAAACAAAATCAAATAATTTTGTGCATACAGCCCTGATTTGTAGAGTACTCACGACCTATTGTTTTTGGTGAAGATCGGTTGAGGGAAAGGGGTAGTTTACCAGCAACGGTTTTTTTTATCAAGGGAAATTTTTTTTTTGGCAAACGATAACAGCCGCAAATTCAAACAGAATCAAATAATTTTTTGCATACAGCCGTGATTTGTAGAGTACTCAAGACCTATTGTTTTTGGTGAAGATCGGTTGAGGGGAAGGGGTAGTTTACCTGCAACGTTTTTTATCAAGCGTATTTTATATGGCAAACGATAACTGCCGCAAATTCAAACAGAATCAAATACTTTTTTGCATACATCACTGAATTATAGAGGACTCAAGGCCTTTTGATTTTGGTGAAGATCGGTTAAGGGGAAGGGGTAGTTTACCTGCAACGTTTTACGTTTTAACAAGAGTAAAGTACTTGAAAATTCATTTAAACTTTTTCAAACAATGGTAATTGTTAAAAATAAAATAATTTTGTTGCCAGGCAATAAAATTATAATTTTTTCATTTTAATGTAAATCTGTACATAGTATAAAGTAAAGTCGGTCCGTTTTCTCTCTGTGTTTGAAATCGCTAATCTCAGGAAGTACTGAACGGATTTTATTCAAGTTTTCGCCAATAGATAGAGTGTCTATCGAGGAACATTTATGTGTATAATTAATACATATATGTTGTACATTAGCTTAGCTATCACGGTTTATGTCAAGTAAGTGGTATAGTTTACATCTTATATATAAAAATGAATGTTTCTTTGTTTGTCCCGTATGCGTTCCTATACCATTCATCCGATTGCGATGAAACGTCGGTGAGTTGTTGTGCGCACGTCCGCGAAGGTTTCTTCCACATCTCCTCCTAAACCACTGTACCGATTTCAACCAAACTTGGCACAAATATTTTACGCAACGGGAGAACCAACATAGGATAGGTGTTTTTTCGATGGGGTCCTTTTGGGGGTTCTTTGGGGTCTTCCACATAGCCTCCTAAACCACTGGACCGATTTCAACCAAACTTGGCACAAATATTTTACGCAAAGGGAGAACCAACATAGGATAAGTGTTTTTTTCGATACGATCCTTTGGGGGGTCCTTTGGGGTCTTCCACGTCTCCACCTAAACCATTGGACCGATTTCAACCAAACTTGGCACAAATATTTTACGCAACGGGAGAACCAACATAGGACAGGTGTTTTTTTCGATACGATCCTCTGGGGGGTCCTTTGCGGTCTTAAAAAACTATTAGATCTGGTTACTATGGCAACCCAATAGAATAGATTCTGTTCTAAATATATTATCGCATTAAATTGAAGACCACGCGAACGAAGTTGTGGGCAACACCTATTTATTTTTAAGAAGCCTACTTTAATTAAACTTTATTAATTAAACTAACATTTTCATTACGTACAACGTGAAACTCCGTAGCGAAGCACGGGTATTCTGCTAGTCATGTATAAGAGAAAGTATATCGTGCGTGGCAGGCAAGCATATCTCAGTTATGTACTGTTTACGTTTCCATTTTATTATTATCACTACCGCAATAAAAAGGCAGGGAAGACACACACACACACACACACAATTCGCGTTATTTCTGGCCTCATTCATGTTTATTTTCTTACATTTGCACGGTTTTTAAATGGAAAGTGCCGAACCCATACCAACATAACGCATGCAAGCCGAAAAAGTGTCCAGCGTGGATAGCGATTTGCTTCCTGTGGATCACTGGGCAGTGTAACTGCACGTGTTTACAGAGGAACGATTCATAGACAGACTCTTCGTCTTTAGGGAATGAACCCTCTGCAAGATGCTGAGGGTCCATGAGTGACTTCGGAGCGCTCCTTCTTTTCCGCGTGTTTGTTCTGTGAAACGTACACTGTAGATTCGCAGATTTATTCTAAACAACGCTCAATAGGAAATGTTGAAAATTTTTGTCCACGGTGAACCCTCATACACTAAACCTGCTCTGATGTTTTAATTACGGACATCATAATATTAAAACTTTGGAAACTTGAGCACTACTTAATGGAGATCAATCATTAACTTATACAAGCCATTAATTTTATGCATATTTTTTATATATATGTGTACAACGTTATCGCCAACAAAGAAGTAGTTTTTGTTAAAACTCCTTCCCGGGATATTTGGCCGTAGTCCAATGTTTTCTACAAAACCAGACGTTTCGGCAATGCCATCGACTTCCATCATCAGTGAAAATCGAGTGCGATAACGTGAGGTGGTATATGTTAGTTACCACAGTACTGTGGTTAAGGCTGAAGCAGTAAGTAGAAAGAAGTAGTTTCTATGGTAATATTTCATTTCGAAAATGATTTTAAATATCGGTATGGAGAACCATACATGACTTCCATATTCTAAGATTTATATTTAAAATCATTTTCAGCCAAACAGCCAGGGAAGGAATTTTAACAAAAAAATACTTCTTTGTTGCCAATAACGTAGTACACATATAAAAAAAAATTATCCCCTCCCCCTTCAACTATAATTTTGATTTATAGAAAATTACCCCCAGCCCGTTCAACTAGCCTCTACATTTATAGATATTTCATCTATGTTTCTACAGTGGATTATTAAGATCTTATCAGGATACTTTATCAAAATTAAGTACTTTACTCATGTTACAACAAAAAATGTTTCAGGTAAACTGCCCTTTCCCCGTAACCGATCTTCACCAAAATCAACAGACATTGAGTTCTCTATAGCTCAGGCACATATGTAAAAAATTATTTGATTCTGTTTGAATTTACGGCAGTTATGGTTCGTCATATAAAAAATTACCCATGTTAAAACATATCTAAGATTTATATTTAAAATCATTTTTGAAATAAAATATTTTCATAGAACCTACTAACGCTGGGGAAATCTGAGGAGCCAATCAGAGTTGGGCCTACCTGTCACTCTGCTGAATTTGGTGGAAAGCCCTGTCACTGTCGTCAAAGTATCAGCCTTGACAGGGTCCTCTTTTTCTGCAAAATGGGAGAGGCTTGAGATGGAGTGAGTGACATGGTCCCCACCTCAATGAAGAACCCATTGTTTTATAAAAATATATTTAAATTTTGAAAACTGAAAATTCTTTTCTTGTTGGAAATATTTATATTTTATAATCAAAATGACTTTATTTTTGTTACCTGGCAACAAAATTAGTTTATTTTAAACAATTACCATTGTTTCAAAAAGTTTAAATAAATTTTCAAGTACTTTACTCTTGTTAAAACGTAAAAGGTTGCAGGTAAACTACCCCTTTCTCTTAACCGATCTTCACCAAAATCGAAAGTCCTTAAGATCTCTACAATTCAGGGATGTATGCAAAACATTATTTGATTCTGTTTGAATTTGCGGCAGTTATCGTTTGCCATAGAAAAAAAAACGTTGCAGGTAAACTACCCCTTCCCCTCAACCGATCTTCACCAAAAACAATAGGTCTTGAGTACTCTAAAAATCAGGGCTGTACGCAGAAAATTATTTGATTCTGTTTGAACTTGCGGGTGTTATCGTTTGCCATAGAAAATACACTTGTTAAAAAAACGTTGTAGGTAAACTACCCCTTTCCCTTAACCGATCTTCACCAAAAACAATAGGTCTTGAGAACTCTACAATTTAGGGCTGTATGCAAATAATCTGTTGATTCTGTTTGAATTTGCGGCTGTTATCGTTTGCCATAGGAAATACCCTTGTTAAAACATAAAACGTTACAGGTAAACTACCCCTTTCCCTTAACCGATCTTCACCAAAAACAATAGGTCTTGAGAACTATACAATTCAGGGCTGTATGCGAAACATTATTTGATTCTGTTTGAATTTGCGGCTGTTATCGTTTGCCAAAAAAAAAATTTCCCTTGATAAAAAAAAACCGTTGCAGGTAAACTACCCCTTTCCCTCAACCGATCTTCACAAAAAACAATAGGTCTTGAGTACTCTACAAATCAGGGCTGTATGCACAAAATTATTTGATTCTGTTTGAATTTGCGGCAGTTATCGTTTGCCATAGAAAAAAAATCTACAGACAGACACACAGACAGACAGACACACAGACAGACACACACACAGACACTTTTCGGAAAACGACTTTTTTTCATGTTTTGAGTGTAGTAGAATCAGAATCTGCAATAATCTCGAACACGATTTTTTTTGCCATCACCATACTTCCATTCCTTAAGGAATATGGAAGTAAATATCGGTATGGAGAACCATACATGACTTCCATATTCTAAGATTTATATTTAAAATCATTTTCAGCCAAACAGCCAGGCTGTGTCTTACCTGCCTTTTTATTGCTGTATTAAATGAAAAATATTATATTACATTAAAATGAAAAAATTATAATTTTATTGCCTGGCAACAAAATTATTTTATTTTTAACAATTACCATTGTTTCAAAAAGTTTAAATAAATTTTCAAGTACTTTACTCTTGTTAAAACGTAAAAGGTTGCAGGTAAACTACCCCTTCCCCTTAACCGATCTTCACCAAAATCGAAAGTCATTGAGACCTCTACAATTCAGGGACGTATGCAAAAAATTATTTGATTCTGTTTGAATTTGCGGCTGTTATCGTTTGCCATAGAAAATACGCTTGATAAAAAAACGTTGCAGGTAAACTACCCCTTCCCCTTAACCGATCTTCACCAAAAACAATAGGTCTTGAGTACTCTACAAATCAGGGCTGTATGCAAAACATTATTTGATTCTGTTTGAATTTGCGGCTGTTATCGTTTGCCATAGAAAATAAAACGTAAAAGGTTGCTGGTAAACTACCCCTTCCCCTTAACCGATCTTCACCAAAAACAATAGGTCTTGAGTACTCTACAAATCAGGACTGTATGCAAAACATTATTTGATTCTGTTTGAATTTGCGGCTGTTATCGTTTGCCATATAAAATACCCTTGTTAAAAAAACGTTGCAGGTAAACTACCCCTTTCCCTCAACCGATCTTCACCAAAAACAATAGATCTTGAGAAATCTACAATTCAGGGCTGTATGCGAAACATTATTTGATTCTGTTTGAATTTGCGGCTGTTATCGTTTGCCAAAAAAAAAAAAAATTTCCCTTGATAAAAAAAACTGTTGCAGGTAAACTACCCCTTCCCCTCAACCGATCTTCACCAAAAACAATAGGTCGCGAGTACTCTACAAATCAGGACTGTATGCAAAAAATTATTTGATTCTGTTTGAATTTGCGGCAGTTGTCGTTTGCCATAGAAAATACGCATGATAAAAAACGTTGCTGGTAAACTACCCCTTCCCCTCAACCGATCTTCACCAAAAACAATAGGTCTTGAGTACTCTACAAATAAGGGCTGTATGCAGAAAATTATTTGATTCTGTTTGAATTTGCGGCTGTTATAGTTTGCCATAGAAAATACCCTTGTTAAAAAAACGTTGTAGGTAAACTACCCCTTTCCCTTAACCGATCTTCACCAAAAACAAAAGGTATTGAGAACTCTACAATTTAGGGCTGTATGCAAATAATCTTTTCATTCTGTTTGAATTTGCGGCTGTTATCGTTTGCCATAAGAAATACCCTTGTTAAAACATAAAACGTTACAGGTAAACTACCCCTTTCCCTTAACCGATCTTCACCAAAAACAATAGGTCTTGAGAACTCTACAATTCAGGGCTGTATGCGAATCATTATTTGATTCTGTTTGAATTTGCGGCTGTTATCGTTTGCCAAACAAACAAAATTTCCCTTGCTAAAAAAAAACCGTTGCAGGTAAACTACCCCTTTCCCTCAACCGATCTTCACCAAAAACAATAGGTCGCGAGAACTCTGCAAAATCGGGCTGTATGCAAAAAATTATTTGATTCTGTTTGAATTTGCGGCAGTTATCGTTTGCCATAGAAAAAAAATCTACAGACAGACAGACAGACAGACAGACAGACAGACAGACAGACAGACAGACACACAGACACACACACAGACACTTTTCGGAAAACGACTTTTTTTCATGTTTTGAGTGTAGTAGAATCAGAATCTGCAATAATCTCGAACACGATTTTTTTTGCCATCACCATACTTCCATTCCTTAAGGAATATGGAAGTAAAAATAAATCTTAGAATATGGAAGTCATGTATGGTTCTCCAAACCGATATTTTCATTTTAGTGTAAATCATGTATGAGTGAAAATATATCGTTCGTGGCAGGCAAGCATATCTCAATTATGTAATGTTTACGTTTCCATTTTATTATTATGATCACTGCAATAAAAAGGCAGGGAACGCACACATACACACACACACACACACACACACACACACACACAAAATTCGCGTTATTTCTGGCCTCACTCATTTTTACTTTTATTACTTCCATGTTCCTTAAGGAAATGGAAGTATGGTGATGGCCAAAAAAAATCGTCTTCGAGATTATTGCAGATTCTGATTGTACTACACTCAAAAGATGAAAAAATGTCGTTTTTCGAAAAGTGTCTGTGTGTGTGTCTGTCTGTGTGTCTATCTGTGCGTCTGTCTATCTATAGATTTTTTTTCTATGGCAAACGATAACAGCCGCAAATTCAAACAGACTCAAATAATTTCTTGCATACAGCCCTGATTTGTAGAGTACTCACGACCTATTGTTTGTGGTGAAGATCGGATGAGGAAAAGGGGTAGTTTACCTGTAACAATTGTTTTTTAATCAATGGTAATTGTTTTCTATGGCAAACAATAACAGCCGCAAATTCAAACAGAATCCACAACTCTTTTGCATACAGCCCTGAATTGTAGAGTTCTCAAGACCTTTTGTTTTTGGTGAAGATCGGCTAAGGGAAAGGGGTAGTTTACCAGAGACGGTTTTTTTTTAAGCAAGTGTAATTTTCTTCTATGGCAAACGATAACAGCCGCAAATTCAAACAGAATCAAGTACTCTTTTGCATACAGCCCTGAATTGTAGAGTTCTCAAGATCTATTGGTTTTGGTGAAGATCGGTTAAGGGAAAGGGGTAGTTTACCGGCAACGTTTTATGTTTTAAAAAGGGTATTTTATATGGCAAACGATAACAGCCGCAAATTCAAACAGAATCAAATGATTATTTGCATACAGCCCTAAATTGTACAGTTCTCAAGACCTATTGTTTTTTGTGAAGATCGGTTGAGGGGAAGAGGTAGTTTACCTGAAACCTTTTATGTTTTAACAAGGGTATTTTCTATGGCAAACGATAACAGCCGCAAATTCAAACCGAATCAAATGATTATTTGCATACAGCCCTAACTTCTAGAGTTCTCAAAACTTGTTGGTTTTGGTTAAGATCGGTTAAGGGGAAGGGGTAGTTTACCAGCAACGTTTTTTTATCGGGGGGTAATTTTTTCTATGGCAAACGATAACAGCCGCAAATTCAAACAGAATCAAATAATGTTTTGCATACAGCCCAGAATTGTAGAGTTCTCAAGTCCTATTGGTGTTGGTGAAGTTCGGTTAAGGGATAGGGGTAGTTTACCCGCAACATTTTATGTTTTAACAAGGGTAATTGTTTATATGACGAACGATAACTGTCGCACATTCAAACAGAATCAAATATTTTTTGCATGCATCCCTGAATTGTAGAGGACTGAAGGTCTATTGACTTTGGTGAAGATCGGTTAAAGGAAAGGGGTAGTTTACCTGCAACGTTTTATGTTTTAACAAGGGTATTTTTTATGGCAAACGATAAGAGCCGCAAATTCAAACAGAATCAAATAATTTTTTGCATACTGCCCTGATTTGTAGAGTACTCAAGATCGATTGTTTTTGGTGAAGATCGGTTAAGGTAAAGGGGTAGTTTACCTGCAACGTTTTATGTTTTAACAAGGGTATTTTCTATGGCAAAAGATAAGCGCCGCAAATTCAAACAGAATCAAATAATGTTTTGCATACAGCCCTGAATTGTAGAGATCTCAAGACTTGTTGGTTTTGGTGAAGATCGGTTAAGGGAATAGGGTAGTTTACCGGCAACATTTTATGTTTTAACAACGGTAATTTTTTCTTTGACGAACGATAACTGCCGTAAATTCAAACAGAATCAACTACTCTTTTGCATACCTTTTTGAATTATACAGATCTCAATGTCTGTTGATTTTTTTGAAGATCGGTTAAGGGGAAGGGGTAGTTTACCTGCAACGTTTTATATTTTAACAAGGATATTTTCTATGGCAAACGATATGAGTCGTAAATTCAAACAGAATCAAATAATTTGTTGCATACAGCCCTGAATTGTAGAGTACTCAAGAGCTATTTTTTTTTTGTGAAGATCGGTTAAGGGGTAGTTTACCAGCAACGTTTTTTTATCAAGGGTAATTTTTTCTATGACAAACGATAACAGCCGCAAATTCAAACAGAATCAAATAATGTTTTCCATACAGTCCGGAATTGTATAGTTCTCAAGACCTGTTGGTTTTAGTGAAGATCGGTTAAGGGAAAGGGGTAGTTTACCAGCAACATTTTATGTTTTAACAAGGGTAATTTTTTTTTGACGAAAGATAACTGTCGTAAATTCATAGAGAATCAAATAATTTTTTGTATACTTTCCTGAATTGTAGAGAGCTCAAGGCCTATTGATTTTGGTGAAGATCGGTTGAGGGAAAGGGGTAGTTTACCAGCAACATTTTATTTATATATATACTACATTATCGGCAACAAAGTAGTAGTTTGTTGTTAAAATTCCTTCCCGTCCTGTTTGGTCGTAGACCTAAGTTTTCTGCAAAACCAGACGTTTCGGCAGTGCCATCGACTTCCATCATCAGTGAAAATCGAGTGCGATAACGTGAGGTGGTATACGTTAGTGACCACAGTAGTGTGGTTAAGGCTGAAGCAGTAAGTAGAAAGAAGTAGTTTCTATGTAAATATTTCATTTCGAAAATGATTTTAAATATAAATCTAAGAACATGGAAGTCATGTATGGTTCTCCATACCGATATTTTTCTTACATTTGCACGCTTTTTAAATGGAAAGTGCCGAAACCCACACCAACATAACGCGTGCAAGCCGAAAAAGTGTCCAGCGTGGATAGCGATTTGCTTCCTGTGGATCGCTGGGCAGTGTAACTGCACGTGTTTACAGAGGAACGATTCATACACAGAATTTTCGTCTGTAGGGAATGAACCCTCTGCAAGATGCTGAGGGTCCATGAGTGACTTCCGAGCGCTCCTTCTTTTCCGCGTGTTTGTTCTATGAAACGTACACTGTAGATTCGCAGCTTTACTCTAAACAACGCTCAATAGGAAATGTTGAAAATTTTTGTCCACGGTGTACCCTCATACACACTAAACCTGCTCTGATGTTTTAATTACGGACATCATAATATTAAAACTTTGGAAACTTGAGCACTACTTAATGGAGATCAATCATTAACTTATACAAGCCATTAATTTTATGCATATTTTTTATATATATGTGTACTACGTTATCGGCAACAAAGAAATAGTTTTTGTTAAAATTCCTTCCCGGGATGTTTGGCCGTAGTCCAATGTTTTCTACAAAACCAGACGTTTCGGCAATGCCATCGACTTCCATCATCAGTGAAAATCGAGTGCGATAACGTGAGGTGGTATACGTTAGTGACCACAGTATTGTGGTTAAGGCTGAAGCAATAAGTAGAAAGAAGTAGTTTCTATGGTAATATTTCATTTCGAAAATGATTTTAAATATAAATCTTAGAACATGGAAGTCATGTATGGTTCTCCATACCGATATTTACTAATGCCAGACCGCCACTTGTTACGAGTGCAACAATTGATTTTTATTATTATCAGTGAACAGTGCAAAATTAGCGTATCAGATTTTCTTACTACTGCATTATGACTCAAGCTGATAAATAACTTTCTTATCTAACTTATGTATCCGATTGTATAGGAAATGTTCATATCTACTACATAAATGCAAACTATACAAATTCAGTAATACAAATGCACGCGACTACACACACACACACACACACACACACACACACACACACACACAACAAACGTATCAGTTAATATACAGTAGCCTGCGCGCGCGTGCAAGTATGTACACGTGACTTATTAATTTCAGGATATTCCTCCGTGCTTTTGTTGTGGTTCTCAAAAAGGGCCGGTGGAGATGTTTTGGCTCTTAGTAGGGATGACGCGATTTTGTTGGCGACGTTTCGACAACATCATTGCTACCCTCATCAGACGCGCCCATTGCTCCTGGTTGCGTATGTACGGAAATTTTGCTGCAAAGTTAGAATCACTGACCCAACCCCTTAGGTCGTAGGCCGCACCAATTGTTGATGTCGTGAGTGGCCCCGGTGCTGTGTTGGTTAGGCTAGAATGCTAGAAAATAATATTTAAGAAATACTTTACTTAGAAAAAATAAAATTTCAGGTTTAATATTTATTAAGAGAATTTAAATTAGATCTTCAAATATTTTTAAGCTGGAAATATTTATCGGTAGGTTTCGTATGGCCTGTGCATTTAGTCCTAAAGTTGCGGATTATAACCATCCTCTTTGCAAGCTGTTGTCGAGTAGTTAATAGACAATTGGTTAGTAGACCTATTTAATACTTCATTTATATTGTTTACTGTGGTTAAGCTTGTGAATGGGAGAAAACAAATTTGGCCCATTTTAAAATTGTGCGTGTAGCCTACTGCTTACAAACAATGAATGTTTTACAATCTTCTTTTTAAGAGTCAAAGACACATTGTTAGACATTTTTTTAGCTTTCTTATTTTCAACTGTACAATTTCTTTAGAAACAATCATTTCTAGGTCTGGAATCATTCTATTTTTTACAATTTTCTATATGGGGTTGATCAAGAGACCAGGCAAGCGTCGTAGTTGTAACAATGCTAGTAACTATACAAAACAATAACAAGTAGCATCAGAAATTCTCAATAAAAGAAAGTCTGTAACGGGATGTAGTATCTAGGAAATAACAGCTACACTTATTTTATACTCTGAAACTTTATTTCATTAAATTCAGGTATGTTAAATATAGTTTCACGACACGATATTCAGGACATACAGTCTAGAGACCATTTAACCATTAACCATTTATAACAGTGTAGGCAACGCTAAATAATATTTTGGTTTAGTGAAACATGTAGGTAAATTTAGATCGACATAGAGAAATTTAAAGCCGCGCAGTTGGCAGAATGTAGACTACAGTTAAATGAACGCGGGTACTTTGTTGTTCATTGTAAAGCAAGCATTAGTCTTGGCAGGAGTCGGTGGATAGGATTGTACAGGTTGTTTCGATATGAGGGAGATCGTTCATATTCAGGCTGGACAATGTGGAAACCAGATTGGTGCCAGAGTAAGTCACTTTTCGCGCTTTATACAGTACAGAATTATTTTATTTACTTGTGCTAACAATCTTATCTTAACTTTAACTGTATAGTGTATTAAAGGTCTTAGTAATATAAAAAAAATTTCATTTCTATTTTTACATAACAATTAAACGATTTGTATTTATTAATACTTAATTTCTGATAACGTATTCTTGTAGATTTATGTTTAAAACGTTTAAGCTGTTATATTAGGGTGACCAGATTTTTTATGACGTAAAACAGGACATTTCTGAAATATGGAAATAAAAAACAGGACAAAACAGGACACGAGTTACAAAGAAAATGTGCTTCATATATGACTGCACTCAGGCCCGCGCCTAGCACTGTTGGCGCCCTTGTGCAATTTTGTATATGTCGCCTACAATTTTTATAACGCTAATATATGGGTAAAGGTACATGTCCAACTGTTTTGGGTATTATCAACTATCCAAAAATAATTTTAAAAAGTATTTTCATGAATTTATATACATTTTTATATTTTACAACAGGCACTTACTAAACTGGCACCGAACAAGCCGAACAAGTATTTTCTCATTGAGGTATGTAATTATACATTTATACACACAAATAAAAATATATTTGAAACATTAGATACATTTGTTTACAAACAATGCATTATATAGAACAAAACTGATCAACAAATAAAAACAATCTATTATATTAACAATGCAATACGTCATCTTTTAAAGATAAAGTTTAATGTCCAGTTATAACTCGTATTATTATTTTAACTAAGTGAATTGAGCTTTTCGTGCTTTGGTTTTTGCAAATTGTTTAATTAAATCTTGGGTGTCTAATTCTTTTAATAGATCCGATTCTATTGAGATGATAGCAAGATTACTTAGTCGGTTTTGCCCCATGGTCGATCTTAAATAATTTTTTATTATTTTGAGTTTTGAAAAAGAACGTTCTGCGGTAGCAACAGAAACCGGCATTGTTAATAAAATACGAAGTATTATGCTCGTATTAGGGAAAGAATCCACTAAGTTGTTAATTGTTACATAATTTAAAATTTCTTCTGGAGACGTAATAACTTTTTCATCAAAATTTTGTAAATATTGCAATTCTTTAACAAGTTCTACAGCAATTATATCTCGTTCATTGCGAGTTTCGTCGTTAATACATTTTCAACTTTTTGACATAATTCTAGTTGTTCTTTTTCAGAATAATTTTTAAATTTATCAATATTCCATAAAAACGCGAAATTATTAGAATAAGAAGAAAGAATTCGGAATCGTTCATCTACTGATGTCATGATTACGTCTAGAGCATTAAAAAAACAATCAACTTTGAACTTTAAAGTTTCGTCGTACATCGGTTCATCGTCACATTCATAGTCAAACTGTTTTTTACTTTGCGCGGTTTTAAGCCTCTTTGTTTTATGAATTTAGGTTCTATGTCTAAGCTGGATGCTATTTCTTTAGCATCAATCAATAGATCATTAAAACCTTCATCGGAGCGATAAGCTTTCAAAAATTTCTTCAGATTATTTAAATGAGTACAACACTGAGCAACATCAAAGTTAGGTTTTTGAATAATTTTACTAACATTGTCAATTTTACTTAAAATATTATACCACAAAATAAGCACGCAAATGAACTCAAAATTTTGCATTTTTTGGCCAACGATGCAGCCAAATTCTTTACTTTATTTTCAAAACTTCCTTCGCTTATTTCAAACAGAGCATCGTATACCTCTCCAAGTTCATACTTTAAAGGAGTTATTGTATCTATTCTACTAGACCATCGAGTATCCGATGAAGGTTTTAAAGTTAAATTTGTCACATTAGATTTCAGAATTGACCATCGTTTAGTAGACGCTGAAAAAAATACAAACAGTTCTTCAACTAAAGAAAAAAAATTGATGCTCAAAGTATTTGATTTTGCGGCATCATTAACGACTAAATTTAGGCTATGATTGCAGCAAGGAACAAAGAAAGCTCGCGGATTCAAATCCAAAATTTTTTTTGTAGGCCATTATGCCTACCACGCATATTTGCCCCATTGTCGTAACCCTGACCCCGCAAATCGTTGATATTTAAGCCTTCTTTCTCTAACGCCGATAAAAGAAATTTAGTCAAACCCTCGCCCGACGGATCATCTATAGGACAAAATAATAAAAAATTTTCTTCTATACTAATTCCTGTGCTTAAGAAGTTAACAAATCTTATACAAACTGAAATTTGTTCTTGATGACTAGAGTCAGGAGTACAGTCTAATAATATTGAAAAATATTTTGCCTTCTTAGTTAGTTCTAAAATTTTGGATTTGATGTTTTCGCCCATCAAATTGATTACTTCATTTTGTATTTTATCCCCGAGATAATTTTTGTAATCTTTTCTTTGAGACCGTTTTGTATGTTCTGACATAATCGGGTCGAATTTAGAAATCATTTCTATGCATTTTAAAAAGTTACCATTACTTTTCTCAAACAACTTGTTACTACTTCCACGAAAAGCTAAATTCTGCTCACCTAAAAACTGAATCACGTAGAAAATTCTTTCTATAACAGATTGCCAGTATTTAGTTTCTCTGTTTATTACATTTTGAGTTTCAGAATCAATTATTTGATTTTTATTAAAACGGTTGGAAGGATCTAGCAATTTTAGAACATTTTCGATATGTAACTTGCTCTTTTCATGAATATTTAAATGTTCACATAAATGCTGCCAGTCGTTGTAACCAGATTCATCACTAAGGCGAACAGATTTCAAATCGCTATCATTAAAAGCTTTGCAACAGAAGCAGTAAAGCGAATTTTTTGTTTCGGAATACAACAGCCAAAAACGCTCAATTTTTTCTTTGTTCGGTAGAATTCTAAAGAAATAATTATTGGAAAACTTACGCCCCGAACTATCTCTCGGACAAAGATCCTTTTTGTTTTGATAATAAGTAGGGCCACGTTCTACTAATTCTTGAATATTATTCGGACGTAATTTTTTTGGCCACATTGCAGCATCTTTGGAAAGTTCACTTATATTTTCTGTTGTGGTAATTTTTGAAGGTGTTGATTCCTCATTATCAGCGGGACTTGAAGAAGTTGATGGTATGCCTTCCAGAAGATGTACAGGTTCAGAATGTTGTGGTTCAGCTGCATCATTTTTGTCATTAATGTTTGGCAAAGTAGATTCGGGTTTTGAAAAAAAATGCGTAATTTTGACGTGTTTTTCTAGTTCTTCTTCTCTTCTTATTTTCTTCAACAAATTTTGGTGTCCTGACAATTTCTTCTTTTTTTCTGACCACCTATAGACTGTAAAAAAATTAATACTAAGTAAACAAAATGATAAATTGAGGGGTGTTTTTGCAAAATTTTCTTTGCAAATCTACAATTTTTCCAAAAATGAATTTTTCATATAGTCTTGTAATAAATTTAGTGATACATCGAAAAACGTTAAGAAAACTTAACAAAAGTTAATACTTGTTAGTTAATATTTAAAATTATAAAGGTTACAACTATTGACAAAATATTTGTTTTGACATACGTTTATGTGTTTTAAACATAATTTGGAGCTAATATACGCAAAGTCTACTTAACATGATCGTGGAGTTATTTGTTTCTATTAAGTACGTATATAAAAAATGTACGTAAAACGCCTCTCAATTGTTTATGGAAATGTTTCAACGTCTCAAACTCGGAAAGTATTGTATCAACTTATTATACTTATTTCAAAATTTATAAAAATTAAAACTTATGAAAATTGTTAAAAATATTGTTATTAGTGCTTATCGATTAATGAACTTGCGTCAATCAACAATGATGTTTACATAATCAAACAAAAAATGTCAATAATAAAATGACTTTTGAGATGACAGTTTTTGGGTTTTAATACTGTACTTAAATCTAAAATAAAAAATAAATTGTAGCTGAACTCACCTTAATGAATAAAAGATTTCAGAACACAAAACACACCACTATAAAGTCTGTAAAACTACAAAAAAATATGGTTTCAAAAAAATATCTTTCCACTCATGCACCTTTCACGTTTGACGTTAAGTTTATTATTGGGCATTGGGCAACCAATAAAGTCGCGACCGATGTAGCGCTCAGGGTACGTTCATACTGGACGCGATTTGCTTAAAGGTTAGAGAGTAGAGACTGGCTTAGCAGGCTACGGTCGCAAACGTAAACAGAATTCAATTCATTCTGAGAATTGTATTCATTACGGCATTCTCCAGACAAAAACACGTAGTTCTTTATCTTGAATTTCTCCTTATCCCCCGGTAATACCGCCTCGGTTCGCGCGCTGCGCGTTGATAGGTGGGTGCGCGACACAAACAATAGCTTCGCATTTGTAGGTGCGTTTCGCTGAGGTTTGGCGAATAAGTGTATTTCCTAAGTAATAAATAACAAATAACTAACTAAATAAAGAACAATGTAATAGCTTGCAATTCTTTTTTTGTTTTTTATTATTCTAAATTTTGTTTTGACGAATGATTTTTTGTTTGTTAGGTAGGTATATTACTTTTTTTTACTTTTGGGTTTTGAGGCCTTTCGGCGCCCCCGGCACCTCGGCGCCGTCGTGCACCGCACGACTTTGCACTTATGTACGGCGCGGGCCTGACTGCACTGCTTCACTAAGACAAATAAAAACTACTTTTTACACATAAAAAGACATATATTTTAATAACCAACTTAAAAACATACTTATCATGGCACTGGATCATATTATAATTGATCAAGTTTTTTCAAGAATTATAAAATTATAATTATTCAAATATAAATATTCAAATTCTTAACAACTATAAAATTACATGGATGTGATTCATAGATATCAACAACCTACTGAACATGAACTTGTGGCTTCTGAATCAAGAACATCACTATTAACTTTGTACTTATCACAAGACCTGATATCTCGCAAGAGCTTTGAATTACTTAATAGCAGGTTGTAGAATTCTTTACAGCTAAGGTCTTGAAAACGAGTTTTTAAAATTACAACAATTACAAGTACGGAAAAACGGGACATTTGACGTCCCGTTAATAATTTGCCGGGACACATAATGAAAAAAAGGGACAATCCCGTTAAAAACGGGACGTCTGGTCACCCTATGTTATATCAAACGAGATTTTTACATAGCAACATGAAGACGAGGCATCTGAATTCGATTGCAATGCTTTTTCTTTTTAAGACAGTTATACGGAATTGAAATTTGTTGTCTAAGATATTCTTCTGAAACGTCATAAAGATATAGACGCATAAGAAATATTTTACAATTATATAAAGCTTTTGAATGTATATTATTAAGGCCTGTCACGTTTATTTAATTGATAACACAAATAGGAATGGCAAAGTAATTAGAAATTTATTTCTCTGTTCATGAATTATACCAGTTACGGCTAACATGATCATGACAGTGCAAGACAGATGTTGCACAACCTAACGCTTACGGAGGTCCCCTTTAGAATTTCCCCCATTCTAAATTTAGTATACGTGTCTTTTTTTGAAACGGAAAGGGTGTAAAGTAATCTAAGCTCTCGAAAAAAATTACGTGCAGGAAAACGCACTCAAGGCAATTGATTCGAATGATCTTATTTTTAAAATATATTCTAATTTTGTTTTATGGTTGGAAAATTAATTCTGTTAACTAACAATTAATTAAATACTACAACATATGATAAGTTATCGAGAAAAGAATAATTTAATTCTATAGTTCACGCACGTTAGAGTAGTTTATACAGGAGGGGAGACGGCCGTCACGTGACCTAAGAGTAAAAAAATTACTGTAAACGTTAAAAAGCGATAATAAAAACAATACAAAACGTTTCACGTATATCAGTAATGTTTATGCAAAATGTTAAACGGATTATATTTAACATAAAATCATTAATCGGATTAAAATTATTTCGTAAACTACATAAACGTGTGGCCTACATAACTCAAATGACTGATCTACAACAATCTGACTTTCGTGCGTACGTCATGTATGTGCTGTATACTGGATAAACTGAACAGAAATTATAGTATACTCGACTGTTAAGGAGTTTCGAGTTATATACGACTGTATAATATGCCGGAATTCCATGTCCCAGTGTCCAAGGACCACGAAGGAAAACTTCCTTAAAAACACGTAAAGTACTTTAAGGAACTTACGACAACTTGTCACAACATACGAATTATAAAAAAAATTGTTCCCAAGATTCGGAATGTTATGGCTATAAAATGTATAAATATTTTAAACATACGATGTTTATAATTAACTGTTTAATAATATGCACATAATTTTAAATAGATTTAATTCGACCATGACGTAATTCAATTTCCCCGCTAATTGAGATGAGCAAATTGTTGTTCTACTCTTGTAAGTAGATACAATGTTTTATTAACTAGAACATAGCATAAACTTATAAGCAGACGATTTACTTTTCCAGAACATAGAACATACTGTGATTGAAAGAGTGAAAGGACTTCGTTCTTGTAATTTGACTTCTTTCTAATATATGTGTTTACCGATAGCGTGTTATTTGTTTGTTCTTGTCATCTACTTTTTTTAATCAATGGCATACTTCTTGGGAACACTTCTTCTTTTTTGTCTCGTCCCAGTGGTGCTTCAGCCCACATCGAGTCCTGGCCTCCTCTGTTGATCTCTTCCAGGCGTCCCGGTTCAGTGCCTTCGTCTGGAGTTTCATAACTTGAGTTTTTTACTGTTGTACACCCAGCCCCCCTATTTATCGGAGGTCCATTTCCCGTTACTCTGGCCCTGCTTCCCGTTTCCCACTTCCAACCTTTCGTAGGGGTCCACCAACTTGGAGGAGAGCCATTTGAGTAAGAGAGGCTAAGACTAATTGCGATAAAGTCATATGGACCCCCTTCGTAACATAAAAAGAGTAGTTCTGTTGTGAGGTTAGACATGCAAGCGGGCTGCGTTAATATAAATACAAGTATTTTGACGGCCATAATGCTAGGAGCGTCAAGCCGCACAGCATTTTTCCAGTTTCCTATTTGCCGCTTATTTTGACAGCGAAGTAAATGCGTCGCGGGTGAGATCGAGAAGCTGGGTTCGAATCCGCGTCTCACACAGTCTAGATGATTCGGCGAATGGAGATGATACAGTTTCGACTGTGTCTGTCTCTTCAAGTTGCTAACATCATGTCCATTTTAGACTTATTTTGTTACGAATTAAGAATATGGTACCGTTCTTAAGCACTACTGGGTCCCAGAACTGTGCCCACGATACTGGGCTAGTATGTTAACTTGTGTAAATATATCACATTTTATGACATTTTCGTTCCGGTAGCACGTTTGTCTGTGTTTTTTTAGTAATCTTACACTTTCGGTAGCGGTTACCAACGTTTTGTTTTTGTATACAACAAAGCGTTGAACTATATACTTTTGACATCTTATAGTGTTTAAATACTTTTCATGTATTTTAAACTACCAAGAACTGACTGACTGTATGTACTTTTGAGTGTTTTGAGTTTTCACTTCATGTTCTAAACTACGTAGAAATACTGCAATATTGTAAGAAAAGTCATGTTTAATTCGAGCTTAGATCGCAGTTCTAATTAGGTTATACCTTATGCTTCCTATTAGTTTGCAATTAAAGCAAACTGATTATACATTATGAGCATTTTATCGAAATATGCACACAGTACTCACGTCATTTTCATGCCTGCCTAATCACCTTAGTACTTGTTACACCCTCTTAGCTACGTAATTTCAAATTCGTAACATATATTTCTTCAAAAATACGATAATAACATCTTTCTAATAATTTATCAAGTGTATTAAAACTATCAAAAGAACTTAAAAATTTCAACTATAGCCTATATGTCTAGTGACTGTTTCAGAGCCTCAAACTGCGTGCAATCTTGCCAACAAAAAATTCATTTGTAAACTGGGTTCCCTTAACTTCTCGTCCCATTTGCCATACTTTTTCCAGCCACAAATTAAGAACTGAGTTACTGTTGCCTTGACAATGGTATCCCAGTTCTCAAGATGGCATTAATGCTATGAAGAATAGCTTACCTTAAATTCTGTTTACTGATGTCTCTTACATTTTTTTGAACTCCAAAAACAAAAACCATTCTACAGACTTCTCTGAAGTCCCAAAGAAAATGTGGGATGTAGCCTAATGCCTCATCATTCAATTATTATGGTAGTGGGTAGTGCTACTACCCGTTAGTAATATTCCTTTTACTCACTAAAAGGGCAGCTGCTTCGTGGTAATTTCTTAAACTGTTAAAAAAATTTTTGAACTTACATTTGACTGTAACGTTATGGTGAAGAATTTATGACATTATTTTACTATATTAGTTTTCGGTGTCATGTAATCGCCAGAAGTCTTGTACACTTTTGTTAGTGTTGGTCTTCCGGCAAATTATAATATCTTCACGTACGAAGCTTCCTCTCTATTGCAGTTTCAAAATATCGTAATTTTTGGAGTCACTGCAATAGTCTCTTTTCCGACTGCTAGCTCAGATAGAAATTTGTCAAGCCGAAAATTTAGTTATTCAAAATTTAGATAGACAAAAGCCGATAACAGCTTTTCGTTTCCATCCGATCACAAAATAGTTATAGGTATCATTTCTCGTGACGAATTCCATTTTCGATTTGTACCATGAACCTGGCCACGTCGACATGCTGACGTTGAGCTGTTAGGATCGAACAACCAATATACTATTACACTTTCATGTTTCTGACAAGGCATGACTTTCATTTTATAATTAAAGCAAACAGATTAATCATTGTTAACATATCGTTAAGTGACCCACAAAATATTTAACCATGTAATTTTCATAATTTCACCACTCTCCAGTAGTATGATTACTAACATAATCCTGCAAACAAACAAAAATCGCTTGAGGTCTATATTATACCCAAGTATGGTTCTACCTTCAAAATGGAAAGAAACCCGATTTATTAGTTTGATTATTACGTGTGTAACAATGAAAAGTAATTTTTTGGTCAACAATAACAACAGAAAACATTTAAGACATTCACCACATTCATCCTATGGAAAACTCTGAGTTTGGGCAATAAACATAAGAAAAGAGGGGAGACAACCTAAGATATTGTGAATCTGAAAGGCTGTTCCATGCTGCATCGGCACACCTCCATCACAGCTATCTGGCTTGTTGCATTGAAACGCGAGTTTTCTTCTGGACAACCTAAGTTTTCATAAAAAATAAGAAAACCACAAATGTTAAGTGACACTAATACTTACGAATCGGTTTTATTTATTTGAATCAAGTCTATCAGTCCAATTTTCCTATAACGGCCTTATCACTTTTGTTTTGTTGAAATACAATGAACATATAGTGTACTTTACTAACGCTGCATTTTACGAGCTCCCTTTGTTTTGTTTCTGTAAACAAAAAGAACTGTTGTTTAAAAATGAAAAATGTGCACGTGCGTAAAGTAGAGAGAGAGGGGGAGGGGGAGAGAGAGAATGAATAAGAGCATTTCAGAAAACAAACACATTTTCTATTTGGAATACGGTGAAAGCCAATAATTATAACCGACACTTGACAAAGTGCAGTTAGTCGTGGGCCCAGTTGAGGCTTCGGATGACAGATAATCTCAACCATGAGTATACAATCTTACGGTTTGTAGTCTTATAATTCTTCTACCAACTCCGAGTTAAACAAAATAAAACTAGTATTTGTGAAGTGAATTTAAAGGCAATCACATCAGCGCGTCGTCCTTAATGGTTGACAAAAACGGTTGTACTGCTGTACGGCTGTAACTAGCGCATACCTTTTACAGCCAACTAAGTATTCTTGGAATACAAATACTAGCACGCTCCTTACCATTTACTGATGCAAAGTAGCGAACGCCTTACCAACATAGACCATTACATAATCGAATGAGAACGAACTGTCAGTCTGCCTGCGTACCACCAGTGCGTTAAACATAATACGTAGCGTAATGCAAGTGCATTATGTGTCTGTGTCGCCGCACCCACACTAAGAATAACCGCGGGAATGCAGACGTCTGCGTCTGGAACATTGTCTTGCGAGGAGGGTTATTTTGGGAGTCCTCAGCGTTCCTAACATTTACATGCCTCTCTTCATACGTTTAATGGATAAAGTTATATTTACTTTATATTAAATATGATCTGTGGGTATAGGGGAGGTGGGATATGCCCTGCTGCTGACACCAATTACTCGTTTGTCACAAACTGTTGTTACCAACGGTGTACATAGTATACAATAATAAAAGTAATTAGTTGTGTGTGTGTGTGTGTGTGTGTGTGTGTGTGTGTGTGTGTGTGTGTGTGTGTGTGTGTGTGTGTGTGTGTGCGTGTGTGTGTGTGTGTGTGTGTTATAAATCGTTACACATGGACTTCTCTTTGTAATTCCTGTTTATAAAGTTAGACTACTAACAGTTTTTTTTAAGTATAGAATTTTTTTCTAACAAACATTTCACAGAGAGGCTGAAAGTAATTTAAAATCAGGAGAAGAAACTAATTTTTGTTATGACAGTTTACACACACACAACACGTGTGCATTCATGGAGTGTTTCAGGAGGAAAGGAATTAATACTAAAATGTGGCAGAAAATGTTCATTCAGGTCAAATTTTCAATTTTTTTTTTAATTAGAATTATTTACATCCATTTTCACATAATTAATTACACCAAACCTAAAAAATGTTTTCTGGTTCTGATGCTTTTACTTTTCAACAATTTTCCTGGAAACTACTAGTGATACAGTTCTGCCACTGTTTTTGTGTTTTCAGGTCAAGCAATGTATGGGACTACTAATTTTTGTCCATAATTTGTTTTCCATAATGGAATTTTCATCTTGCTTTATTTTAATTTGGGAACAGCAACATGAGCAAAATTTTCAACAAGTTCCTGTTCTCAATTATAAAGTATTTCTCAATTTGTCTTTATATGACACTTTATTCATTAGCTCTGGAGTCACCTGATGAAATAGTGTCTTTTCTTCCTAGAACACCCTGCATGTACGCGCATGCAGTGTGGGCATGAGTGTGTGTGTGTGTGTGTGTGTGTGTGTGTGTGTGTGTGTGTGTGTGTGTGTGTGTGTGTGTGTGTGTGTGTGTGTGTGTGTGTGTGTGTGTGTGTGTGTGATATTATTTAATTATTATTATTTTTATTGACTAATATAATAGTTTTTGTTTTTGTAAGGTATAGTTGTATAATTTATTAGCAATTATATTCAGAGAAGAAAATTAAACTTAAAATGTGTGTTATTAATATAATAAATGTATTTCATGTACATGGAAAGATGAAATTGGCAGGGGTGATGGAACGAGTATTTGAGTGTTATTATACCATACGATTTTCTTTTGAATGCATTTGCAGAATCTGGCTCTTTTATTTATTTTTATTATTTTTATTATTCAAAGAATAAATTGAATCCCCGCGCCAATCCCCTTCCGTCACACACCACCCCCACTTCACCTTCCACACATTTTTTTTTACTTTTTAAAGAATAAAGATTCAAAAAGCTGAGAACCATTCTTGTATTGGGTTCAAAGTCAACTGGCACACAGTTAAATTACACATGAAAAGTTATTCTAATTTCTTTCTTTCACTGAAAAAATGCTTTTTTCTGGAGACTTCATTCAACCATTCGCTGTTTATTATCATATTGTTGACATACAACAGTCCTGATTTTGACTTCACTTCCTATATTTACATTCATTTTATCAGTTTATGCAAAACATATAGATCAGTTCTTAATAGGATGACCTCAGTAAAGCAATAACCTTTCCTCTACCAAATCTGTTGCATACTATAATATCTAAATAATTAATGGGCTCACCAATGAATATAGACTTCTCAACTATCTAAAGATTTGATTCTTTTTGTTGACAGTACGATGACTAACAAACAAGGAGTACTATCATCTACACATCAAATTGTATTGCTTCCAACTAAGTAGCTTCAAACTACCAGCAATGTTTTCTTCTTCTTCTTCTTCTTCTTCTTCTTCTTCTTCTTCTTCTTCTTCTTCTTCTTCTTCTTCTTCTTCTTCTCCTCAACCCAGAGGTTAGTGAACTTGTATTTCTTCCCTTCCAAAAACAGTCTCTTAATCTCTACATACTTCCTTCTATGTGCACATGCTCCAAATGAAACTGTTAATGGATTTCTTCCTGGTTTCCAGGATCACAGAAATAGATATTTTCTGAAAAATACTCCTTTTGCTTGTGGAATTCTGTTTTTTATGTCACTGGTGCATCACCTGTCTGATGTAATGCAGCCCCCAAAATATTTAAAGGTATCAATTTGTACTCGCTTCCCTCCATCTTCTGTTTTCCATTCATGACGTTTTTCTCCTTGTCTGTTGTCATGTTTCATTTATCTTTTAGTATCTTGTTTATTTAGTGAAGTGCATTTTGTAGTTCTACCTTGTTCTTTCTTACAAGCACAATACCATCTGCAAAACAGATGATTTTATAGCATTCTATTGTTTTTGGTTTCCATGATCTCTTTCATTTTATACTCTACATACAAGTTGAACAGTATTGGGAATAACCCACATTCTTGTCTGACACCTTTTGATGTTTATTTTTTTAGTCCGTTCTGGTATTTGAGAGCTCTCTGGTTCATATAGAGTTGCAGGATTATTCTTCTGTACTTATAGCCTGCCTTTATATCTCTGAGGACTTTGAACATGACAATATATTCCAGTTGATGTTATCAAATGTATTTTATGATTTCTGTGGGTTGTCATGATTTCTTTGGTCAGTCTCAGAGTTTTTACCATAATTATTTGCAGCAGCATCTTGTGTTCTCTGATTTCTCCAAAAACCAAATCGATGTTTTTGTAAGTTCTCCTCATTTTTCTTTTCTATTTGATGATAAATTATTCAGGTAGGCATGTTTGTTGCATGTGACAATAGGCTAAGAGTTATATATATCTGTGCAGTGCTAGTCTTGGGAATGCATATCACGCGCATTGGTTCTAAATTCTGGTGTATCTCTCCTTTCTGTACATCTCACTTATAATACCAATATCTTTGGCTTGTATTCATGTTACTTCAAAATTTCCTCAGAGATATTATCAGGTTCTGGACCTTTGTTTTTAAGTGCCCAATTGAATTCTTCTTTCAAATTTGGTGGGCCAATATTCAACACTATTCACATTATCCAGAATGTTTTAATCTAAATCTTGTCCCTTGTATAATAATCAGCAATATGCAAATTAAATATTAAATCATATGAATTCTGATCAGAGATTTATTAGAAAGTAAAGTTCTTTTGCGTTTTCAAGTATTAGATAGGATCTAATATACTAGTTTAATATTTTTATAATAGTTCTTAGACTAATAATAGTTTATAAACTAGAAGTAGATAGTTATTATTCTTTAAAGGCACGGAGTGCAACACAGGGTATATTTGAATGCTACAAACATGGTATTACTACTTTAGTTAAGCCAGAGATTTTCAACTGGTGCAGTGTGGCATTCTGGAATGCCATGAACAACCACCACAGGTGCTGCAGATGAACATCGATTTTTTTTTATTTGCTATAATTTTTCACAGAATTTAATATTTTTATTAAATTATTATTAGATTATTTTATTAGGTTATATTATTGGGTTTTGTTAAGTTATTTTAAAATTTTTATTAAGTTGCAAATGTGTTCCTAATAGCCAATTTCTGTTACACTGTGTGTGTGTGTGTGTGTGTGTGTGTGTGTGTGTGTGTGTGTGTGTGTGTGTGTGTGTGTGTGTGTGTGTGTGTGTGTGTGTGTGTGTGTGTGTGTGTGTGTGTGTGTGTGTGTGTGTGTGTGTGTGTGTGTGTGTGTGTGTGTGTGTGTGTGTGTGTGTGTGTGTGTGTGTGTGTGTGTGTGTGTGTGTGTGTGTGTGTGTGTGTGTGTGTGTGTGTGTGTGTGTGGAACGATTTCATGTAACCATTTGAATGTATCTTGTTTCAGTTTTGGCAAGTCATATCAGAAGAGCACGGCATAGATCAAACTGGAGTATACCAAGGCACTTCCGATTTACAGCTGGAAAGAATAAGTGTATATTACAATGAAGCATCAGGTAAAATGCTTATACTGTGCCGTGAGTATACCTAATAATATTTAAAAGGGGCTAGTTATACACTTATAGTAGGCCCTACACAGTGGCGGCTCGTCCATAAGGTCCAATGGTTCATTGAACCTCCTAAATAATTTAAATATTTTTAACGATTTGTTTCAGTTAAAAAAAGAGATTTGTGAGATTAATCATGTTGACTGACCGATAATTGATTCGTGTAATAAGCGAATTGCTCGCTACGCTTGAGGTGCAAAGCAGCTCTCAACATCGAGGTGTAAATTGCTCTTACTTTACTAGAAACATTCACACATTGAACCCACAATTGCCAGAACCTTGAACCGCCACTGGCCCTACACTAGTAACCTGTAACGGTATAGAGGACAAAGTAAAGTGCTTTTTATTAGTCTCATGCTTACAGTATTTTTTCAGTTATTCACAATAGGAACTGTGTTAAACAGATAGGTGCAAGTTTACTGCTAACCTCCCATGAGCTTAGAACATTTCAGTAAGGCTGGCTGGCTCACAAGATGTAAAAAGAATAGAGTGCATAATTATACTCACTGAATGCCTACGGTTTGTAATGCAAAGATTCACAAGTACATTGTGAATCAGTTCAAATGATACTGAGAATCAGCCAAGCACTAATTCTGAAAATTAAATCATGCAAATTAAACGTATATCACTCAAATGACTACTGATGTATTATGTTGATTAAAATATAGTCCTGGTATTCTGTCAAAGTGTAGCATCTCTTTTTTAAGAATGTCCGTGCTCCTTTTCATAACCCCCTTATGGTGAACAACGAATTGTGACATACATAAGTTTCCATAATTGTGAAAAAAATATAAATTGTTTAAATAAATTCTTTATTTAGTCGTAAATAATAGATTTCTTTCTACTATCCCAATGGGTTAGGAGAGGTAGGGTGTGAGCCATACAGCAAACAAGGAGTGGGGCACTAAACTTCAGCCGCCTGTTACATTTCCACAGACTATGTTGACTCGGGGCTGAGAAACGCAGTTTGATTTTATGATGAGCCCAGAAATCGAATCCAAGACTCCTAGATTACTAGCCACTGGCAACACAAAATGTAGGCCCTGTAAATTATACAAATTTTCAACCAGTCTGCTGCTATTGTTTATGTAACAGATTTTCCTTAAGAAAAATTTCGTTCATTACTGCTGCACATTAAGAACTCCAACGATCTTTTATGATCCGACACACAAGTGGCACCTGTACGTTTAAGAAAAGCTGAGAAAAATATTATTTATCTTCATAATGTCACACAATGGTGAGATGACAAAAGGCACTGCATGGACGAGACAGCAGGAGGTTATCGTCCTGGCTGCGGCTGGTGCCGAGATGTACGTATTTAAAGGGACAAAGTATTATTATTCGTTCTTTTGTTGTCTTTGTTAGTCGAGTCATGCAGCAATGAGCAGACGCGAAGAAATTTTCGTACAATACGTGAGCGATTATAACGTTCCAGGCGCGACACGCTTCTGACTTAACGGTATGCATTTTTGGTTCTGCAGGCATTTTCTGAAATCTGATACAAATGAAGATACTCGTAGATTGTTTTCATTGTCTCACGTATGTCAGTGAACATGATAGCGATACACGTATAGTCTACATCCGAAACTTGTACATGACAACATACAAATCAGATGATAGTGCGAACTTTTCGAGGCAGCCTATAAAGTTTACATGTAGCAGCCTGGAGTTGTATAGGGGCCTGTATCACGCAATACAACCAAAATGTTTAAAACGTTTATGTAAAGCCGTACACTAGCGCGTCGCAGCTGTAATGCAACATCTAACGCGCATTCAGATAACGCAACTTTGTGTCAGATGCGCAAACTTTAATGCACAAACCACGACCTGACGAACATCTTAATTAAATTTCGTCTTTCTAATCGGCCATATTCGACGAGCAAAATGTTTATGCGCTGTGCGTACTGCTATCACTTACAAAACAAAAACGGCGTCTTCAACATTGGTGGCGCACACACTTGTTTAAACATCGGGCGGCTAGCGAGTTGTCGACCACTCGTTGTTTGCCGTGTGCGCGCTGCGAAGAAGAACATACTGGTCACAGCAAAACATTTTGTATTCGCGGCAAAAGGACAGGGAAGTTCACTTCCTGGTGGACCTGTTCCGGCCTATCAGATTGCTGTCAGCCACGTCGAAAGTCTTCGAACGTCTGGTCCAGCGGCGACTTCAAGACCACCTAAAACGGTTCGAATTCTGGTTTCCGAGAAGTTCGGATTTCGATCTGGACACTCCTCGACGCATCAGCTGATGCATTTCGTGAAGACCATTTTCGAGGCCGGTTGCTCGCGGGAACAGACCGACACCGTTTTCCTTGATGTCGAGAAGGCTTTCGATCGTGTCTGGCATCCTGGACTTCTTTACAAACTCACGGATATTCTGCTTCCGGATTGCTACATTCATTTGATTGATAGCTTTCTTCGGGACAGAACCTTCCGCGTGAGAGTAGACAACACCCTTTATTCGGACAGGGCTATTACGGCAGGTGTACCTTAGAGAAGCGTCTTAAGCCCCGTGCTTTTCGGTGTGTACGTCAACTACGTGCCCAAGTTGCCCGGAACCAAATTGGCCATGTTCACCGACGATATGACGGTTTATGCCGTCGATCGTCGGGTTGAAACGACCGCCATCTGGCTCAAGAAACAGCTTAACGACTACGCTGAGTGGGCAGAGAAATGGAGGGTCGCTATTAACGCGGCCAAGAGCACAGCTGTAGTCTTCTCCAGACGCAGAACTGTTCACGAGAGACTCTACGTAGGCAATATTCCCCTGCCGTGGTCTCCCGATGTCAAGTACCTCGGGTTTCACCTGGATCGTCGTTTCACCTGACAGACACATTCCGAGCAAGTAGCTCGCGAAATTGCCAATCGTCTTTACCTACTTTGTGTGACCCGCCGATGGTTACCTACGCGTTCCCTGAATGGGGCTACTTGGCAAAAACCCATAAACATAAGCCTCAGTCTGCAATAACAAAACGTGTAATGTCCACATAATGGAAAACACATGAAGTCCAAACGTACAGTTGTACACTTCCACCCACTGCATCAAGCCGAACTGTGTATCAAAACTTGACAACGCGTCAGCAAGTTTAAAACACAAAGTAAACTGTTTTTTATACCGTTTCAGGCAACCGTTTATCAGCATTTGTCTAATAAGTGTCAAAAAGCAGATGCGATGACGTAATGCGAGCAAATTTTACGAGATGAAGTGTTTCTTTAATTGACGGAAGTCAGTTGAGAGGTTGCGTTTTTGTGAACATCTTTATTTAATTTTTCACAGCTGGGTTTCATCAAGCGACACGACACCCCTCCGTAGACAAGCGACGGCAGCTTATAACATTTACTCAGACTTCACTGACGTTGAGTTTCGCACTGTGTGTGTGTGTGTGTGTGTGTGTGTGTGACAGAGAGAGAGAACTATTGTAGAATACTAACTTCTAGATAAAATTTTAATTAAATTTTACCAGGAAAAAGCAGTCGGAAAAGCTTACGTAGCCTAGTATCTGATATTGTGCGAACATTTATTAGTAATAAATAACCGTTTATAAACATGCAACATCAAGAACAGCGTATATTTGTATATTTCGGTGTTAGTTTCGACAGTGGTACCTTCAACCGTCACGTAAAACAACATGCTATACTATGGGTTATTAAAATGGCCAAATTTTTACTGTAACGTAAAATATTATGCAGAATTTTTGTTATTCGGTTTATTTCATACACTGTTCATTGGGTACACATTTATAAAATAGTAAGACACATGGATACTCAAAGTACACAGACGTCTCCCCAACGATTCTTAACCTTCATATCTAAGGCAGAGTAAGACTCAAGTAGGGGCGCAGCCAAGATTTGCTTGTGTGGATTTCGTGAATAAATCTATAAAAATTAAAACAAAATAACTTTTGATTTCCTGTTTTATTAGAATCAAAAAGAAAAACGTGGAAATAAAAGGGGTACATTAATTGATATCCAAAATGTAACCATGTATTGAGGTGAGTGATGGACAAGGTAGTGTTGTCATTGATTCTGCCTATTTACAGTTTTTAAAACAACAGTGCTTATAACCTGATATTGCTTCAATCCTAATTATTTCATATTCTTCTAAGCATAAAACAAACCCAACTTGCCCAACTTTTTGAAACAAAAAAATCATTATTATCATTTTGATAATAATTTTTAAAACATTTTTTAATTTCTTCTAGCTTCAGGATATTAATATTAATTGCTTTAAGAGCATTCTCCAACACAATAATGCAATCCTCCTAATAAAAGTATTGGCATTTATTGTTCCAGCTTTTATGACTGGGGGGTTAAAAGATAAAGAATTTTTATATTTGGACACTCCCTAAGTGACCACTTCTCGGAAGGTAATCCAGAAGCGTTGCTGTGTTCTTCTTCTGTACTGCCTTGTCACTATTTTCATTCCATGTGCTAAACACATTCCTATAATTCTCCAAAGTGTGACCTATCCTATAGTATAGCCCTTTATTCTGAGTTTCATCTATTTGTAGTTTCTTTGACTTTACATTCCTGTTAGCCTTAACAACCAACATAATTTTTCTTCATTCCATGCCTATTTCTTCTGATTAATCTATGTATTTTGAACCAACTCTAACTTGATTCCCATGACTTTGTCTTCTTTCCTTCCTCCTATTTTCCCTCTTTCCCTTTTTTGTCAGATTGGAGTCAATATACAATGCCATAAATACAGGACATTTGGACCTTAATAATATAATGCTAATAAAATGTACATCACGCAAAGCCACTATAAGAACATTTGGGAAAACCAACAGATATGTATCATATACAAAATCAATTAAAACATGAACAAACTGAAATCATTACAAAACTATACATGATTTTTCAAACACAAGGCATGGAAAACGCTCACAAACCAGAAATTTACACCTAGCCATTACACAGCACTCAATCCCCATTATTACCTGAAACATGTTTCACAAGGAAAAGTGAATGTATTTTGTGAAACAACATTATAATGTTTTTCTATAATCATAGTTGTCAGTACACTCTGAACCTTAAAGGTTAAAGTCAATCCATTAAAAAATGCAATGTACTACATAAGAATGAAATTAAAATTTATAGTTTGTTTTATGAAATTATTTGTGTCTGCAGCAAGTCGAGGTGGTGGTAGTGGGAAATATGTACCACGAGCAATTCTTCTTGACTTAGAACCAGGAACAATGGACTCTGTTAGGTCAGGCCTGTATGGAGAATTGTTTCGACCTGACAATTTTGTATTTGGACAAAGTGGTGCTGGAAACAACTGGGCTAAGGGACATTATACAGAAGGTGCTGAACTTGTGGATGCCGTTTTGGATGTAGTCAGAAAAGAAGCAGAGAACTGTGACTGCCTACAGGTAAACAATTTATTGTTTTGCATTTTATGGAAGGGTAAATATTTTACTGTTAGAGAGAGAGAGAGAGAGAGTCTAGTTTATTTATTTATGATGGTTTACAACCTGTTTTTTCTTAAATTCACAGTGTATTTACTTACATATAATGTTTCCTTTCAAAGGGGTTTCAGTTGACACATTCATTAGGAGGTGGCACAGGATCAGGAATGGGAACCCTCCTGATATCCAAAATCAGAGAAGAATATCCAGATAGAATTATGAACACATATTCTGTGATGCCATCCCCAAAGGTAAAATAAAATTTTATTAATTATTATTGGTCTTTAAAACTGTTAAGTGCTACAAGTTGTAAGTTATAACCACAAATCGCTTCAAGTTACGCGTAATTTTGATGTACCAGTAGTATATCTACTTTAGTGTATTCAATAACATTTATCTTTTAATATAGCTACCTGTCTTGTATAAGATATTCTTTGTTCATGATTATCAAACTTATATTTCATTTCTCATATCATAGATTTTTATGTGTTGACAGGTGTCTGATACTGTAGTGGAACCCTACAATGCAACACTGTCTGTTCACCAGCTTGTTGAAAATACAGATGAATCGTATTGCATTGATAATGAAGCTCTCTATGATATTTGTTTCCGGACACTGAAGCTGTCAAATCCGACATATGGAGATTTAAATCATCTTGTTTCACTTACAATGTCTGGAGTAACAACATGTCTTAGGTTTCCAGGCCAGTTAAATGCTGACCTACGTAAACTTGCTGTCAACATGGTACCCTTCCCTCGCCTTCATTTCTTTATGCCAGGTTTTGCACCATTAACTTCACGTGGTAGTCAACAGTACCGTGCTCTTACTGTACCAGAATTAACTCAACAAATGTTTGATGCCAAAAATATGATGGTTGCTTGTGACCCTCGTCATGGCAGATATCTAACTGTAGCTGCGATTTTCAGGTTAGTTCATTATTAGACAGTATAGGTTGACTTGTGTATAGATTTTATTATGGTGGATGGAGAAAGCTAATTCTACAGAAACATCCATGTATACTAGTTTTGACTAGTAGATAGCAATCCAATTGTTTCGCTTACATAGAATGCAGTGGCAGATCCCAGGGGAGGAAATCAGAGAATTTTTTTCTAAAGTGTTAAAAAATACTTTTCACAATCCTATTTAGACAAAATTATTTTTTCTGGCAAGCTTATTTAAATTTTTAGTATATTTTTAATATGTTGAAGAATAGTAGAACATCATATTTTTAAGAAAATGCATGAATAATTTTGAAAAAAGAAATGTTTTTTCTTACTATTCTTGATCCCCAAATACCTGTCATATCTACCCCTACAGTACCAACATTTCTGAGTGTGTCTGAATATTTTTAATTTGTTTACTAATTTACAAAATGAATTTAAGCATATGGTAATACAATATTGAAGAACTTTTTTAGTAACTATTTTACTTTCAGAACAAACCCTTAAACAAACAATCACTAATTTTGGAATGCATATGACAGAACTATTTTATTAAACATATTAATAACATTAGATGAAATGTATAAGTTTTAGAATCCAAATAATAAATGTCTTCTTTGTATTGCACATGCTGGTAGGTTCAACTGTAGGATTAATGTCTTCTACAGGTAGGACATGTACATGCTTTCACAGTACCTGAGAATTGGTGTAATTGCATACCAAATCAACAGAGCAATTTCACCTCACCATCTTGGATTTTGATGCAATTTGGTACAGAGGTTGTGCCCATAAGGAAAATGAAAAACACCAATTTTTGTAATAATATGTTGAACGGTTTTGAAGTTATATGTGTGTAATATTTTTAAAAATTGTGCAAAAATATGGAGATGGCAAATTTTGAAACTGAGATTGCAGCTCATCTAATAAAGACAGAGAAGTGGGATAAGCCTAATTTTTTAGTATTTTTCATGAGCTTTCTCCTGATATACAACACAATATGGCATAAGAGGAACAGTTTTTTTTAAACCCAAAATCAAAATTTTGAATTTAAATTTAAAAAAAAAAAACACTTCAAAAGTTTTGAAAAAATTTGGGTAATATTTTATACTGTTTTTAATTGAGCCCCAAAGTTTAAAAGTGTGTTGGTACTGGGTTCATCATTTATAACATATACAAAAGTGTTGTTCAGCCGAAAACATAGTATAAGGCAGTGACATTATTAGTAGAAAACTACTATACTTAATCTTACTACTATCATTACTTTTTATTACACAAATTCTTTTTCACTACATTATACAGCCAGAATTTATAGATAATCTCACTTCATTTCAGTATAGTTAGTAACTTGAATCTGAAAATGTTTGTCTGAAAACTTAAAAGATGGAGAATTTTTAGTTATGTGTGATTTTTCTGAGAATTACTCCTTTGTTATTCAAGACGAAGCCCAGGGCTACCATTGATCATACTACTATCCACCCCGCTGTGGCTTACTATAAAAGAGAAGAAAAATCAGAGCATATTAGCTAAGTTGTAATATCAGATTGTATTGAACACAACACCGTAGCCGTTTACTGCTTCCATAAAAAGCTTCTTGAATTTCTGTATGGAAACAACCTCTGTATCAAATTTCACCAAAATCCAAGATGGTGAGGCAAAATCCATATAAAAAAAGTGTAGGAATGACCCATCGAAGAAAATAAGTGTGGAATCCAAGAATAAATAAAGAATGCCTGTCCTGCCACTAGTAGTAGTCTATGTGTACTACATTTGATTGTAGATATATTATGAGTAACATTTGGTGTGACAAGGCAGATAGAATGAGTCTAAAATGAGTCAACAGGTAATAGAGTGTATTACCAATATGTGAATGTTGTCCTACACATACGTCCTTGTTCAGTGAATGGAGTTTAAACTGGAAGTTCAGGCAACATTCACAGGATTGAGATGTTTGGGAGGGGTTTCACCAGCATTTTCATTATTTTACTTCATTTTATGTCTGTTCATAACCTTTCCATATGACAGAATTTTCTACCACACATCAAAGGGATGTGCGGGATCATGTGAGAACAATACATGTATACAACACTTACAATACCAGTACATGGTTATGTTCTTTCATGAAGGAAAAGATTTGGCTTCATCCACAGAAGACACAATATTGTCCTATGAAGGAGACACACAATTTAGAAATGAACAAGACACATATGTGGGAGGTCTTTAATGTAACTAAAGACATATGTGGAATTTGTGTGTGTGTGTGTGTGTGTGTGTGTATGCGTGCGTGTGATATAAACTAACTAGTAACATAAACTAATTATAATGAGGAGGCCAAATCTCACAAAAGAAGAAGAAATAACATAAAAAATGCTATCAAATTACCAAATCATATTTTAAAAACTAATGAAAGGTTACAATAATGTCTGACATTTATTAAATGTCAATGTGTGATTTTGCTTTCAAAAAAATTCACTGAAATTTGTACCTTATGGAAACAAAATTCTGTATTATGGATGTACTTTGGAGGGTTGTGACCATCTGTAGCCTACATAATTAAGGCTAGTGGTAGGACATTAACAGTGACTGTTTGGATATTGCATTACCATTCCAGAAAGACTATTTTGCCTAAACTATCCTCCGTTGGAGAGACCCTTCTCAAGTGTAGCAGCTGCATACTACTGTCTCCAGCCTTCTCCATTGCCAATTTTTTCTTACCTGCTGTCACACTAGGAGTAAAACCTAATCATCATTCAAGTTGTTCGGATACAAGTCTCGCAAATGGCAGATTGGGGTGGTATTGGGAATGGAGAAGCTGTGCTCTTCTTGAAGGCTAAATAAATACTGTACCGGTACTATCTATTCCCCGTTGTGTGACCCTTACAATTAATTAGCTTTGCTATGAAAATTTGACTGATATGATAGGAAAAAAAATTAGAATTATGGCCACCTTGTGGATCTCTATACTTGCCTGCCACTCAAAGACATTGTTCTGACAATTCATTTGATTCCTTTGTATCCTATACTTATTGGTAAGATAAAGCACGTTACTATTTGGTGGTTTGAGTGACGTGAACCAAAAATGTGTTGCTTAAACATAAACTCAAAACTACTTGTATACTGCTTAACTCTAATAAATTCAAATAAAGGAAATTATTGTTAGATTGCATCAACATTTGCTCTAAAACTAGTTAATGAAATTAAGAAACTATTTTATTTCAATTTAACAAATAATTGGGTTTGTAAAGGAAATACAAATAATAAAATATTTACTATTATTAATTGATCATTAATTGTTTATTGTAAAGTATTTAAAAGTAGGTAGAAGTAATTTATTGCTTCTACAAACTATAAAATAATTTTACATTAAGAATGTACATGCTTCTCTAGATAGACTCTACTATACAAACTTGAAGTCTGCTGGTTGTCATTTGATCAGTTCTTCAATGCAACTGCATCTTATTTTTGCTCATTGATTTTCACTGATTGTTTTCACATGTGAGACTATGGCTATGGTTAATTTAAAAATGATGTTAACCATATTGTTCTATAGTTCCATCTGTTGTTGAAGTAGTTGCAACTTCAGTGATTCACATATAATCTCGACTAAAGTATCATCTCTTCTGTCTACCACCTTCATAAAAAAAAAAAACACTTCTTTCTCAATCTATACCATCAACCAACCAACATTTTTATTGTCCTACTTCTGTTGGATTTTCTTCTCCCAAACATGATTTCATCAATCTCCACAGTTTTTGCAGTGCCTACAATTTTTGCCTTCTTACTATCAGTCAGTAATAATTTTGTTAAAACTCACAGAACTTTTTTCTTGTTACAGTTTACATTACTTTCATACCATAATAAGCAATTGGTACTTTTTTAACATCCATACCAGAATGACATAAAGAAGTGACTAGTTGAAATGTTGCCAGTTTAAAATCATTGTCATTGTGTACACAGTAACTTTTGATCTACATTTTTTCTTCACACCAAAAACTATGAACATAGTTTTCCCATAAACTAATGTTCATATTATCACCATACTTGTTACACAACCATTTTGTTTGAATAATACGTAAATCTTGAATAACATTTGTCACACCATTTGTGTCTAGTGAAATTCAAAATAAAGATCAATTCAAAGATTTATTTTGAAATAACAAAACTGGTTGGAACTATGATGTGGCCATAACTCTAATGAGTGCAGGCATACTCCTTATAAGAATGAGACAATTGATAGGATTGGTAGCAAGAATAAAGTGTCAGTTTTAATAAAATATTAAAATGTCATGGAGATGTAATGAAAAAATTTTCACTCAGATAATTTGAAAAAGATTGCTTTGGGAAAGATGAGCAATAACATACTGCCCTTATGTTTAAAAAGAACCTGTTACATTTTAAGTAATTCTGTACTTCTTGCAATGGCTTAGGTCATAAATATGAACACTAAACACAAGAATAATACAAAATTCAATAAACTAAGTTTTAAACAAATTCTTGCTAATGCAATTTATTTAATTGCTCAGCCCCCCCCCCGCACACACACAACATATAAATCCTTGAAACTGACCTGAAGGTTTACATGTAAATTGTGTTTGTCACCGAATTCTTTTGCAAAGTTTTTTGTAGTTAATCTTTCATGCATAGAAATGTAAGAAAAAAGTGATGACCCAAAAGTTATAGAAAAATATAACAATCTCTTGAGAAAACAAATTTGACTGAACATTGTATCTTCAAGTGAGATAGTGCTTTACAAATGTTTCTTCTTATTTAGCACTGCAGCACAATGTGAGCCCTTCTTCCAAAAATAATCTTCTCCAATGTCTTCTATCTATTGCTGTCTTAGTGTAACCTCTCATATCCATTCTTTTGAGATCTTCCAGCTTGTCGTACAACCATCTTATCCTAGATTAACCCCTCTTTTTACTTTAAAAAGTCAAAGTAATTTTACCATGAAAAAAAAAACACTGACGTTCAGTGCACCCTGTAATATTACGGGTTAGGTATTTATAAAATAGTATAAACGAATAATAGTGTAAGTCATGCAAGATATTTAAAGACAGTGTTTATATTGACTTGATAAAATACTTTCACATAGGCTTGGCAAGTGTAGTGACAGACCAGTCATTTTGCTGAAAGTTGTGGCAATATATATATTTAGATATTATATACGTTTTATTACCCATTCTGATAAAACAAACATTTTACCCTGTCTGTAATTGTACTGTATTTCCTTACTTGTAAAACTGACTGAAGTGGATGCAATATTACAGAATGAGTGAAACATGCAGTGCTGTTTTAACAATAACAAAATATTATGATGTTACTTAAACTTCATTATTGACAATTTTACAGCCAAACATATTGGTGAAAATAATAAAGAGTTTATTTGAACTAATAAAATCAGATTTTTTCAAAGATTGTTTTTTTAGTAGAAAATATTATTTGTTATAGAGGGCGTATGTCAATGAAAGAAGTGGATGAGCAAATGTTAAACATCCAGAACAAGAATTCAAGTTATTTTGTTGAATGGATTCCCAACAATGTTAAGACAGCAGTATGTGATATTCCTCCTAAAGGCTTAAAAATGTCTTCAACATTCATTGGCAATACTACAGCTATACAGGAATTATTCAAGAGAATATCAGAACAGTTTGCAGCAATGTTCAGGCGTAAAGCTTTCTTGCACTGGTATACAGGTGAAGGAATGGATGAAATGGAGTTTACAGAAGCCGAATCAAATATGAATGATCTTGTTTCTGAATACCAGCAGTACCAGGTACATACACAGACTTTGTTTCACATTGAGTTATTAAATACAGTATGAAACACAAATTCTCTACCATTTGTCATCATTATTGTGATAAATGGCTGAAAAAGTCTTTCATTTTAAATTATTAAATATATGCTTTTACAAAAATTTATTAGCTTATCTCAATTATATAAATTTAGTAAATGTTTTTCATATCCATAGTTTGCTTTGATATTTTGCAGGAATTTTATTAAGAAAATCATAGTGTATGACATGCCTCTAGGCTATTTACACCCTGGCTAAATCACTATTTCTTTTACTCTTAGTTGTAAAAGTCAATTTAGTGGTTATTTACTCAAAACTTCAACCACTGTTGCTTTTATTTTTCTGTTGCACTATCACCTTTCCAAATGGACATTTCCTGTCCATAGATACATACCAAAAAAGACCAAAACAGCATCTCTTGTCACTGCATATGATCCCAAGAAATGCCTTGAGAGAACTAAGTAAAATATTATCTGGTTTGATCTTGCTTATAAAGGAGTTGTATAATCAAACATGATACAGACTATTTCTTAAATGTCAAAAAACAGAATCTGGTGTTTCTTCATGTTTCAAATACCTTCCGTTTTTTAACCATGACCATAACACATAATAGCAGAAAATCTCAAATAAATTTTGCAGGAATTAAGTAGCTCAGCCATTAAAATTTGCAGGAAACCAAATATTTTCACAATTAATCTGAATTTAGTTCTCACAATGATTTCCATTTATGTCAGGTAACTTATCAATTCACTATTCTCCAATGATTCCTAATTCATCAGCCTTCTACTGTTCCTTCCTTCAAGTGTACGAAATTCCTCATCATTTCGACAGTCATTACATGTTAACTGAACTTGACAATAAATATTTAAAAAAATTTAATGTCTCATTACCATACAATATTTAATGTAAAGTTGAAATGGGTTTTAAGAACGCCCCTCAAAGTTTCAATGTATAGTTTTCCAATTAATTTTTATCTTTGATCTGTCAATCTCATACACATTTTTTCCTCATATAATGCTGCGTTTGTCATTATCATTAAATTTGATTTTCTTAACGAGTTAGTCACGATATTACAGTACATTTGTGGTAACAGAATAAAAACTATTTCCAATAATTTCTAATATAAAATTGTTATATGCTGTGTACAACTTCATACAGTATATATTGAACTTACATTTTTATGTAGTCTGTATCTTATATCATAAGTGGTACACATTATACAAATTTAATTAACATTATAAATATTTTAGGAAGCAGTTGTAGAAGATGATTATAATGATGAAAATGATGAAGGAGAAACTCAAGATTTAGAAGAAACTGCTGTAGCTTACGACTAATCATTGCATAGAGTCAACTTGTTCTAATTGTCTTGTTGATTTATCAACAGAAACCTGCTGGACACTAGAAAAAAATTAATGTACTTTTGATTTGCACAATGTGTACCGGTAATCTATTTCTGATTAAGAAATATACCAGCTATTAATATTATAATATGTATCAGAGATGGTACCATTTCAAATCATAAAATATGAGGTGAATTTTCATATTTTAGCAGACTTGATAGTTAACATGCTCAAAGATATTAAAGATTACTACTTTCATGTCATAAACTACTGATAATAAAATTGTATATATCTTTGTGCATGTCTCCAATTCCTGCAAGTTCATCTTTTTGTTAATATTGAAATTTTTGTTAATTTAGGTAACACAATTTTCATATATTTACTGATTAAAAATTATATTTCAGATTGTTGTAGAAAAAGTAAAACTTTACAACTTCATTTTAACATTATTAATTTATTTATTTAATACATTTTGAATACACATGAGAACTATTTATGTTCTCAATAAATGTCATATTATCTTTTAAGCTTGTATATTTTTATTGTAGGTGAAAACAAAAATAAATTATAACAAAAATTTATAAACAATTATAAATTCTTTATTTATAGTAAAAATAAATAAAACAATTTTGTAGTTTATTTATACTTAGCAAACTATAAGCGTCCACAATCCAAATGCACAAAGAACCAAAACTATTCTATATTCTAACAGACTATATTTCTGTAGTCAAGTATTAATTTATTTATACTTTTATAACTTTGTAATATTTAAAAAGAATATATACTGTATTGATGTAACAAACTGTTGTTAATAAGTAAACCATTTTCCATCTACTGCAAACTTATTAAAGAATAAAAATATTGCAAGTAAAGTGGTACAGCACATAATTAAACTTAGAATTACATGTAATGCACTTTTTCAATTTGGAGTACATTTAGATAGTACATTTTTAAGATTTATTTTAATCCAAAGAAACCTGAAAACAACCAAAAGCTTGTTTAATCTCAGCCTAACATAAAATTTACTTAACAGTTTATCCAAATAATGTGTTCTGAAGTTAAAAATATGCATTGCATAGTAGTTTATGGACAAATACATCATGAACCACAAAACTTAAGAATTTATACTTCGATTTTACAATTAGTTATGACACAAAAGCAAAACATTCACCTTTACCAAATCAGTGCCAGACGTCAATAGATTCAAAAGGAAAGTGGCTCAGGACAATGGGACCAGCATATGACAAAGGAGTGTAGAGATGAAGGAATATAGATGATGTATTGTGTTGTATTAGTGGGGTGTCTTTGTACCAAGGATTACAGTATCTGAGTTGAGCCCGATGGCCGCCAGAAGGTAAACCTAGAAGGAATATAGAAGGTGTATGCAGATTATATATGTTAGTCTTTTTTTTATATCAGCATATAGAGATGACACTGAAATACTGGTATCTGTATGTTTTGAGGAATACCGCAACTAGCGATTGGTGGCGCGTTGTACTGGCCATGCAACCATCACACTAAACGCAAAAGCCATGCGGTATGCCTTGGTCCTTTAGGGACTGTTGAGCAGAGGAATGTTTTGAGAATAAATGAGAGGAAAATTATGAAAACATGTTCTAGGTGATCTCGCATAGCAAAAGTCAAGTGACATCCATGCACTGTATTATGGCAAATGGGTTAAAGCAGTGGAACAGGCCGAGCTATTTGTACTTGTAGTGATAATGTATAAGAAAAGTCAAGAGGCATTCTAGCTGTTACTGGCCCGGGTACAACCCTAGAGTTCCTCCCATACCCCTGTAGACACAACTCAACAGCATGATGCACAATGTAAATAAAGAGTGACAGATGACTTCTAATGGTAGTTCGTACCAAATCTTAATTTAGATACACACAGGAGAGGAAGACACACAACACAGTTGGTTATCGTATAATTACAGGCATAACACATTGACAGTGCAGTACTAACAGATTTAATCACAAACTTGGTGGTCAAAATATTTTTGCAAAGAAACAAACTCTGTGCATGTGTACAATTCAGCTTATGTATGCACACTCGTATTAATACAGAAAAATGATTAATGACATTCTTGGATTTCCTCTGAAGAAGCTTTTTAAAAGTGAAAATCGGTTCAGGTTATAAGGTAAAACTTTTACGTTTTTACCCATAAAAAGTTTTGTATTCCGAGTTGTAGTGAAATAATTATATTTGATTAATAACATAATCCAGAATATATCAGTAGTTACTACCAGTTATTTCTCTCAGCAATTGCTGTTACTGTTATATAGGTCAGTCCTTTCCATATCCGTTTCTTACTCAAAATTGGAATAAACAGGACCAGTGATGTTAATCAAGTATATACAATTTGTATTCCCCATTTAGAACATGATGAAATTGCTTGTTTCATGTCTTGCACTGCTGCCTGGACTATTCGTTCAAGCTCTTAATTTGTAGGGGGTCCACATTGGAAGATAGCTTCTAATGTTGGCTTCAATACTGATGTTTTGTTAATCATACCTTTATAGCTTCTGCCAACATTTGAGTTAATACATTTATGTATTAAGTAATTGATATTAAAAAAAATAAATAACCGGGAAGAGGATTAAAAAGAAAACTGGAGTAAACAAAAAAAATACAATAAAGGGAAATACACTTTCTTGTTTTTCCCAAAAGTGCAGGACCATGTGCCACTCCTCCTGTCACGCATCACTACGGATGCTTCTGAATCAAGTACATTCTTTACTGCAGTATTATTTCAAAAGGTATTTTAATGGACAAAACAGCAAAGTCAAAGTCTTTGAACTGGATATTTGTTGTAGTTTCATCATATAATTCACAAACCCATATAAATCGCTTATTTGTGAAATACTATAACTCACTTGGTCAGTGGCAGTTCATGGTTCTGACAGTTGGGGGTTCAATGACTGAATGTTTCTAGTAAAGTAAGAGCAATTTACCCCATTCCAAATAACACATGGGGTGGGTCGCAACATGGAGAAATGACTGTTGTATTAGGGTAGTTAAGTGCCTACCTTATTTTGGAATCACATATTTTGTAGATAAATTGTTCAAGACCCAGTTGGTACGCTGCTCCTAGTGTCTTTAGACTTTGTGTTGCACTGTTTAATGTTGAAGTTGCTAAATGTTTATGTAAAAAAGCCAATGTTCTTTCCTTTTTAACACCAAATTTATCAACAATACTTTCATTGAAATCTACAAGTTGGCGAACAAATTCTTTCTCCATTGACAGCATAGCACTGTTTTATTTGATTTTAAGACTTCACTGTACACATTTTCATTGCAGAGTGTATGAAATAGAGAAATATGACACAAACCTGAAAGTAAACAGACAAATCATATGGTAAAAATCATAATCATATTGTATGAAAATGTTGACATTCTTGGTCGGGGTGGTTCGGCCCTCATCGGAACTATTCGTCTCTGTCGTTAAGCTGGACTGTTACCAACAGTTCAGCGTAATTTTGTGTATTAGGAGTTCCCCCTTCAAAGCTCTCTACATAGCCTAGGAGGTGCTGAGAGCTGCTTTGCACCTCTATCAGTAGTAGCGAACAATTCACTTATTACATGCATATTCTGTCAGCACAGTGAATCTCACGAATCTCGTTATTTAAAACACGGCATTCTCTCAATAAATTCTAAAAAATATTTAAATTATTTAGGGAGTTCAATGAACCATTGAACCTTGTGGACGAGCTCACACTGTACTTGGTGCAAATTGTTCAGGAAACAAACAAAGTAGATGATAAAAATCCCTAAAAATGTGTATAATGTACAGCAGACACTGATTTATCTATGTACTTACCTTAATAAAAAGTTTCCTTTGTTTATAATAATTTATAACAATAATATTATTATCATATCATAATTACATTTTTTAGGTTTATATTATTATTATAGTTTTAATGTTGGTAAATTATTGGGTTTCTAAACGTCTATTTAATGGTAAGCTACTTGGTTTATTGCTGTAAATATTGTTATTAAGAAAAAAATCATTCAATAACAATTAATTATTCCCTACCTAAGGAGTTTATATTATTAACAATTAAATTGTCCAAAATGCACAAAGCTATATTATTAAATCATGAATTACAGCCAAATTAAAAAAATTAAGTTACATTATTATACAGGAAAACTAGTTTATACTACATTAAACAAGAGCCTACAAAATTATTTTAAGTTAAGTAAGAACAAAAGTAACACTTTTATTTTAAAAGAATGTATTTTTAATCTCCTTTGTGTCTTGTTGGCCAATTTTTTATTATGTTGTTAAAAACTTTTTCCTGTCTTCTGGCATGTACTGCATTCATTTTTCTAATTCTGATATTTTATATCGTAGTATGGCACACTTCTCATCATATACCTGACCCCTTATCTAATTTGAACACACTTTCATTCCACCCACTTAAGAATTTACTTACTTCAATAATTTCTTTTTTTCTGAATCATAGTTAAACTGATTATATTCAGAAATGTTTAATGGCTCCTCCTTTTTTCAGTATGCGTTTAAAGTGATGAGGTATATTTTTTTATAATACTGTATCCGTCAATTTTTGAAATCTATAATTTTATTTGTTTCCACTCTATTGATAAAAAATTTGTTTTTGTTTGATGACTAAGTGATAAGTTCCACCATGTCTATATAATCAATTGGTAAAAAAGAGTGTTCTATTGAGAGATAAAGTAATTTTTGTTTTAATTCTCACTGTCAGTGAAAAACAGGAGATAATGAAGAACACACAGTTTTGACCTACATAGTTAACATTGTACAAGTGCAATTCAGTAATGTAATTTGGAATGTCAGACAGGCCTGTAGCCAAAACTAGCTGTCAGGAGGGGCAAATATTTTTCAGATGGAGCAGATGTTTATATAATTTGATTCTGACTATTTATGCCTATATATATTAATTTGTAATTTCTAATGATGATAGTTTATACCAGTCATAGGCAAGCTTTGAATTTATGGGGGCCCATACGCAACTGAGGACCAATTCGAAGGGCACACCCCTGCCCACCCCATCAATGGAAAATAGAAAGGTGCGGAGTTCAATAGCCGGACCTTACAAACATGAACTGTAGTTTTATAATACTCTTGCGCTTATATTTATCAACGTGAAACACTGAATCCAAAAAAGCTTTGCAATATTTGTCATATCAATTTGTGAAAATTTTGCACATTAGGAGTAGGTCATCATCAATTTGTCATCATGCACAAGCACGTTAAAACTAACAAAACTTTAAATGGTTAAAAAGGAAAATATTTTAATAAAAATAAATTAACGAACTTGCCACAATAACACAATTTATTTTCATGAAGTGGACAGAAAAGTAAAACTGCTGCTGTGTTATTATATTGACAGACAGATATAAGTTGCATGGAGTGTTTTAGCATCCTGGTGTGTCTGGGCATTATGTCCAACTCTATGACCTCCAGGTTTTTGCACTGTAGCGTAGTTATGCATTACAAGGGTATTAGGATACGGGCCCCTTGCACAATAGGGCAAGGCATGCAAGTCAGGACTTTCATGTTTGGATTGCTCCAGCTGTCTCCACATTTGGGTTCAACTCCGTTGCTCTCTTAAGGATTCACCTGCAGGAGCTTAGAGCGACATTGGTGGGGACATTAAGCCAGCCACCATAAGGAACGTTGAAACGGATTGATGTTCTGTCTTGTTGAGGTATATGGCTGGCACAAGCAGGCACTTCCACACCTCACGGTTTCCCATGTGGGATGACCACACAGCTGAGGCGGCTCAAGCTGTTCCTGTTCTGTCTGTTGCTCAATTTTGATGCAGACATTGGGCTGGGCTAACCAAGTGTGGGTGTGGGGAAGCCACCACCATGTGATGTTGTCTGCCTTTTGCCAGGCAACGGATCATGGGGGATTAGGAAGGTGGTGATTGATTCATTTTGGGTTAATTTAAAGAATGGTCTTACAAGTATCACCCGAAGATGTTTGATGTACAATAGGAGGTGGTGCGGTGTCTGTACTGTTTACCTGATGTCCATACTGCGAACAAATTAGTTGTCATGGTTCAAATGAAATCCTCCAGGGAAGAACAAAGAGGCTCTGATGTAGAACATCATTTCTGATTACCACAGGGTCCACGAGAGTAACTGGAGCATACGGTTTTGGAATGCTGCCAGCCCAAGCTTTTTGGTGTCCATAAGAACAACAGATACAGTATCTTGGTGAGGACAGCCAAGTGGTTGTTCCATGAAAGCTTGGAGAAAAGTGTGGTTCTGCCATCTCGAGACCACTGGATGGGTCTCCCCTCCTAAAGCAAATTGCTTTGGAGTTGAGTTGAATGCTATATACCACTTATGCAACCAATCCTGAAGAATGTCCAACTGGCATTGTATCATTACACTCTCCTGCCATAGGAACAGCTAGCTATAATGGAACATTGCTTCATAAGCAAAAGGAACAATGCGATTCTAGGATACACTATCAAGTTAGTTGTGTACACGAGCAAGGCCGGTCCGAGGCCCAAGCAACACAAGCGGCCGCTTGGGGCGCCCAAGTGTAAAATTAACAAAAGAAATTTGTTTGCAAACTTACAATAACAAAATTTTAATGATAATGTTTATGACATAAGTGAAAAGCTTCTGATTGAATATTATTAACCTCAGTGCATTTTGACCAATAAATTACAATCGCTCCTCACAGCAAAATACTGGGCGGTTCGCGGAAGCTCAGCGATGAAGAATAAACTATTTCTGGACACGGAATTACGCGACTTCGCCAGCCGTCAGCCCCCCCCCATCAAACCACTGACACTGCCACCAAGACAATGTGGTGACTCATCGCTGTCTAAACAACACTTGATTCCAGAGCGCAGTGTTTCAGTTGGTGTCTTAGAGTGCTCTCGTTTCATGCTACTACATTATTCTGTGTACATTTATCGGGCACATTTGTGAAGTTTTTTTACTGTCTTTATTATGATGAATCAACTGACGAAAATATGTGATGTCTGAAAAAAGAAACCGTCTGGTGCATTTTATCGAAAAAGATAAGCACAAGAAAGAAAATGAAAAACAAACTAAAGAGATGAAAGTTTTTTTACGTTGCCTTCTACAAGCAACAAAAAATCTAATAAAGAAATTATTTCTCCAAATAGAAATACACAGAGCTTAGATGATGACCTCCCTACAACTACAACTGTCTCCAATGTTTTTATCCAAGGGAAAAATTGTCAGTACATATATTGAACAACTTTAGAAACTGTACATGACTTTGTTAATAGCCTAATTGTCTTTCATAATCACACACAAATTTAAATGGTCAAATTCATATTATAATTTCATTTTAAATTTGTGTTTTCGTTTTTAGTTTTATACTTAAATATTTTGAGCCTAGTTCCTCAACTTTCAACTACTTTCATGTCATAGTAAATTTCATAAAATTTGACTACTATAGGTGAGTTTTCTTCACATCTAACATACAAATTCAGCAGTCAAACAATGTCATATATTTAACATGTTAATATAAAACTAGATGATGTTTTTTGTATTTCTTTCCCACTTTTGACGATGGAAAGTAAAATAATTTGTAAGTTATAGAATTAAGCAGTTTCATTATTAAACTTAAAAAAAAAAAAATAGAAATTTGATCTTTTTATTCTTTCTCGTTTCCACGCAGTTTACTAATTAGCACATTTTAATTGTAGCCAATACAGTAGTTCTTTGTGCTTTTACTAAAACCTTTTAAAGATCTCACGATCTACCTTAAGCAGAAATGGATTGTTTCTTCTTTTAATATTTAGTACTGCAATGACATTCCGAAGTTTGTTTCTATTACAGAGGAATGTCTTTGCAGTACTTACTTTAAAAGAAGAAACCATCCATTTCCACGATCGGTAGATTTAGGTTTATTTTTTTATTTTTAAAGGTCTTACCAAGAGCGCAAAGAACAACAACTGTTTGTGGGGGGGGGGGGGTGCCAAACGATGTCGCTTGTGTGGAAAGATGTTCTCGGACTGGCCCTGTACACGAGGCACAGAACGGGGCCAAGGACAGATCCTTGAGGAACACCAGGGCCAATGGGAAAGTTGAGAGCACACTCCATTGGTGCTCACCTTGAACATTCGGTCTATTAAATACAGTCATATAGATGCACAATGGGCGGCACTGGTATTTGTGTGTGAGCCAGGCCAGCTTGTAGAACATGCCGGACTTTGTCAAAGGTTTCCTCATGCCCAACAGGACAGTGTGGACTAATGCCTATTGATGGCGTCCACTAGTGGATGACAATTCTCACTAGCTGAAGATTAGTCAAGTGCACTTACGAAACCCAAATGGTTCCACACCAGGACATGGATGTGGCCTAGCAAGAGTCCTTCAAATATCCTGAGGGTTGGTGGCAAGAGTGAGATCCGGCATTAGCTTTCAGGAAGGGTTCGTGGCTTCTTAGGTTTTGGAATCAGAATTATGTTCCCTGTCTCCCACAGGCACGGAAAGTACTGAAGCCTCTTCATGTTGGTTACTTTAGGCCTCCAAGATTCAAGACTCCTTCCTTCATGTTATACTCTAGGCTTCTTGTTTAAAAATAAATGTTTATGTAAAGCAGTAAATGTCACTTCAACTTTGCAATTGTCCAATGTTACATGCACATGCTAATTACAGCACACCTTTTAACAAAACTTACACGGTTTGTATTCTTAATTCCACAAACAACATATACAGGATTTTAAACACATTCCCAACAAGCTACGTGATGTGTTGGTAATTCTGTAACAAGCCTCTAGAGAGTATACAAGTTCAAATAATGGAAACTTTGTTTTATTTCGCTAATTGACTTAATGGAACTTTTAATTCATAGTTTTTTTGTAATTTTTCCTCATTTTTATATTCCGTTCAATAAAACTTTTAAAAATAAAAATTTGTGATTTGAAATTGGCAAAGAATTTTTATAAATCATGTTAGGTTGGGCAAAACATATTCTAGGTTGGGCGGCACCCATTCTGGTCCCCACCTGGCTACAGGCCTGACCTCAGAATTTATGTACTTATAAAGGAATGAAGATACTGCATTTGTATCTTACCAGGCTTCTCCTTCACAACACAAAAAGAAAATTGCCGTGTCATTCTTTGTGTTGTAGATAGAAAAGAAAAAACTGACAATTGGAATAAGTACAATGCATGGCAAATATGTATAGGAATGCATGGAAAATATGTGTTTTACATGTAGTCAAAAGTTGAGCTCATGACATTTTCTTCAGTTTTGCTAAATTCCATGGACTTACACAAAGAAGAGTAAGATTTTTGTTTATGAATTATATGATATTAAAAAGTGGAAGAATGCTTTTATAGCTCACAGTAACTAATTCTGTTAACTTTGTAGAAGTCTCTATTCATTCTTGGATTTCGTTGTCCATGACGTGTCCGTTACTTAACTAAATACAACTATTATATTCACGACTCGGAACACAAAGTTTTTTATGAGTAAAAACTTTGTGTTCCGAGTCGTGAATATAATAGTTGTATCTCTATTCATATTATACCTCTTTTTTCACTTTTCCTACACTAACTATCATTATGACATTCAAATATGTTATGAATGTAATTTTCCCAATAACCTTCAACTTTTTTTTTGTATTGGCCATCTACGGACCACATGCCAATTTCAATTTTTTGTTTTTTTCTTTTTCTCCAATATTCTTTCAACTTTTAATTGTGTCTCTTCTTCCTGTCTTCAGTCCACTTTGAACCTGCGTTTTTCTCTCTCCTACCCTGGACTCCTTCCATTTTTAACACTTTCACCCAAAAAACTTCTCTTTCAATTGCTTCTTCTGCATTTAAATTATTTTTTTCTAAATCCTTTTCAACTTTCAACTTTATTTTATAGTTTATTCACAATTCATATGCAAAAAAAAAGTTATTAAAATGCGAAACAAATTTTAACTTAGTTACCTTTACATAACAAACATACACAATATGGCAGCCAAAACATAAAAAAATTAGTTACAATCAGCTTATCACATTTCTATACTCTAGTCACTATTTTATGTTGCTTCATAAACAAAGTAATGCAGATCCTTCTCTATTATCTGGATCATCTGTAACTTGGTTATTAGGCAATGAGTTTAAGTTGTTTCATAACTTCACAGATGGTATTCATCCATATTTTCATAATATGGTTACAACTTAATTTTGAAAAAAAAACTGATAACTTACGATGTTTCATAAATAAGCGATTCATATAGCCTGTGTTATCTTTGTCCAAATGTGTAAGAAGGGGTCTTCTAGTGACATGTTTTGTGGTTTAATTTTGACTTTGTAGCCATACCCCCCAAACACACATACATACATACACACACATGGAAGTTGTACTGAAATACACGATGTTATGAAAGAGCTGAGAGCTATTTTGTGCTGTCAGCTCTGTATGTTGTATTACTACAAAGCAGTGTAGAAGTAAACAACTACTGGGGTGATGGATAAAATGAAGCTGTATACTCCAAGTTTGTTTGAAGCATTGGCCTGTTTCTCAACATTCGGCACAACTGAAAGTTGTGATGTGGAGTGTGGTTTTTGATGGTATGATGGTGCTATGTGCGGTCCTGATCTAATGCTTACAAATAATCACCACTTCCGGCCAGTTTGTATTTATCCATTATTTGACACATCTTTGTCATGAGTACTTCTTATGACCGAGCCAATATTTTGTAAGTTGTAGATTGTGTGTGCTGTAAATTCGTAAATTTTGTTCATTATGCTCTTGAGATATAATAATGGAGCTGGTTCACATGTTTATTATTTCTCATATTATGTTTTTCTTGTTGTTCATCAAGGGCCTGAAGCATGATGAAAGAAAATACTGTGTGATGATTTTGGTAGACACTACCATGTATCATCTTTGTATTATATTTTAGTGAAGTGCAACTATATTACTAAAAACAATTTAGTACTAAATTTTATTTCAAGTAAAATATGTCTAACATTAAGGAACATAAATAATATTCACACTGGTTGTACTTGAACATAAAAAAAAAAACTAGAAATTGCTAGTAGTTTGTCAATTTTATATAAACGTTTTTGTCATTTTGTTAATTGAATTCAAATGTAAATGTACAGTTGGCTCAATATAATCTTTCTTGCTTACTGAAAACCACAAAATGTTTTTTTTTTAATTTAATGGCCAGTTCAATTTAAAAGAAATGTAAATTGTAATGCAAACTGTTGTTCTCAGTTCTACACATGGCCATATTGTTTTACTGAATGAGTTCTGGATGCCTCGGTTTTGGTAAGCATAACTCATGTTGGTGTGGCATTTCATCTGAATATGAACCGTATGTAGCATTGTCAAGCAAGCAGAGTATTATTCCAGTATAATCATGTAACCCCTTCCACAATGCTGCATCAAGGGTCACGACCTCTTCATCAACATTTGTAGTATCCTGCCCTGTAGAATTCGTTTGTTGCAGAGAGACCATTACTGTGAAGTATATACTTTGATATTCCCTGTATTCTATTATTATATGTGTCTATAGTAGGGAGTGGGCATTGTGTTATAGTGTTTGTGACCAACTAAAATTGTAGTGGGCAGCAGCAAGTTTGCCAGAATGACATGGTTTTTTGTAAGTCATCCATCTGAAAAATGTTTGTCTGAGGCAATTGTTTTTCCTTTTCACTGCAAACATCAGGGGGAGGGGTAATTTTCCATGTTTTCTATTTGCATTTTGAACTTTACTTCTTTTTAGAATAGCCATATAATAAAAATGGAATTAAAAAACTATCTGTAGGTTTAGATTGGAGCAGTCTGATGGGTTCATTTTTCATTGCCTTCTATGATGACCGTGAACCATGGGCTCTTCCTTCACTACCTATATTGCTGACTGTTAAAAAGAGAATAAGTACTGTGGAGATAATATATTTTCCTCCTGAGTATATGCTTTGCTACAGTTATATCATGTTGTGGTGATTCTCTTAGTCTGATACAAGGATGGTGAAAATTTCACTTCACCAATTTTGATTTTGTGATGGATTCTTTATCAGTTTGCTAACACAAGTAGGAGTCAAGCTCTGTGTTGGCTTCTTTGGTTTAGAAATTTCATATTCCCTTATCAGCACAAAAGTTCATCCTTGTAAAATGTAACTATTGTTTTTTCTGTTTTCTTATGCAACAGTAGAACATCTTTCACCCATGAATACATCTAAACTCATATAAAACAGTTTTATAAATTAGTAGTAGTATACCAGTGGTGGTTATTCCATAATGTACAATAGTTCACTGAATCCAAAAAAATTGGAATGTACATTTTTGATATATTTTTCTTAATTTTAGGTTTAAGTATTTTCATTTGTCTTACTTCCTATATGCACCATAATAGTATCATGTTACACTAACATTATTGTTGTTGGTCTACTAGTTACTGTGCTACTGAAAATCATCTATATACACACGAAAACAAACAATTCAACCAACTAGACAGAAAGTGGTTGACACACATACCTTGTCAACAGACTATATACACAGTACTGGGTTGATATAGAAATCACTGGAAAATTGTGAAACGTGAACTGTTGAGGTAGAGTTAGAGACAGAGTGGTGTAAGTTCACTGCCTTTTATAGTAATTAAATATTTTTATGACAAGTAGCCAAAATAGCAACTAGCCTGCACTGAGTTAATAGTAATCCAGTCTTGGTCACCCTCACATATACTTAAATGCTACATCACAGGTAATGTTTTTTGCAGTGTTCCTCCTTTTATTCATTCATTCACTTGTAAAACGGTTCATCATGTAATGTTAACTACAAAGAAACACACACACACACACACGCACACACACACACACACACACACACACACACACACACACACACACACACACACACACAGTGTTAATTAAAAATTATCTTTATATTGGTTGTTGTGTGTTACGTGTGACTATAGTTTTGAGTACTATGTTTGTACCTCCTACAAGTAATCTATTGACTTCATATATTCATATCTTTAAAAACGAATAGTGACAATTTCTTTTAAAGTAAAAAATCGGCTTTACTGTTTTTAAGGACTGTGTATATATAAACATACTGTTAATGGAGGAAGCACAGAAACATACATTTAGCTAAACGTATTCTTTACTATTCACTATGTTGGGAAAACCTCCCTTAAAATTATTATGGAAATGTCTAGTAATGTTTTGTTTTCATTTACATCCAGAGGACGTTTGCTGGAGTTATATTACATGGATGACAACAGCTGATTAGTGCATAACATATTTACCACTGTTGTCAAAGTACTATTGCGGTTTTGTAGATTTATTAACATTGATAATAATGAATATTAAGATTTATTAATATTAATATTTATTAATATTAACATAACAATTATTAACATATTAATGAATATTTTCATTTATATGAAATACATATTTGTACTTATACTGATGAATCACTGTTTTACAACTGGTAATATTTATAAATAATTCTCTAGCATTCGGTCATTCAATCTACTAGATATTGTTATCCATCATGTGTTTCCAACAATATTTTATATTGTATACATTTTAAATATTTGTTTTTTAATTTTTTATTTGTTGTTTACATTAGTTAATATCACTTTGATTGGATTTGTTTTGCGATATATAGTTTATAATTTATACACAAATAACAATGCAACAAATGTTCTAAGGAATAATGTATGTATTTGTATAATAATTCTGAATAAATTATTTATATAATGTCTGTAGTGTACATTCTGTTCCAGTGTGTGTGTGTGTATGTGTGTGTGTGTGTGTGTGTGTGTTCGTGCTGTAGAGAGTTATCACTTTCTATCTAGTTGGTTGAATTGCTTGATTTCTTCTGTCATATATAGAGGATTTTCACATTCCACAATAAATTAGTATGATTTATTTAATTTGCCTTTCATCAAAACTACACGATGTGGCTATAAGTAGACAAGACTGAGAACAGTTCTGGTAGCATGACTCACTGTGCATGTACGTATGAGGGAAGTGACTGACTTCATTTAGAACTAGTTCATTCTGCTTGGTTGTTTAGTACAGTTTGAAGTAGATGGATTTCAGCTGGTTGGCTGGAAACATGGCAAGTTTAAAAATAAAACTTACATATTAACTTGAAATTTTTTGTTAAATGAAGAATTACCAACAGAACTTTCCAAGCTATTGAAAATGGCATATGCTATGTCTTGTGCTCGAGTTTTCATGTACCATAAATCCTTTAGTGAGGGTGGAGAACAATCAGAAGTGTTGGCTGTGTATACTGAAAACAGAGGAGAATGTTCAAAATATCAATCAAATCACTGGAAAGATTGATGTGTCAGTATTTGATGATAGCAAACATGGTTAATGTTGGCAGAGAAATCGTTAACTAAACATGAAGAAAGTTTGTGCAAAAACGGTGCCTAAGAAACTCACTCACGAACAAAAAGGCAAACAAGTTGAAATGTTTTCTGATATTTTGAACCAAACAAAAGTCAGCCAGATTTTCTAGGAAATGTTATAATATGTGATGAACTTGAATTTGTCAATGTGAGCCTGAAACAAAAAGGTAATCTACTGGAAGACTTGTATATCACGAAGAATGAAAAAGGCATAAAAAAACAAATCGAAAATAAAGGTGATGCTAATGATTCTGTTTTACATCAAGGATATATCATCATGATTGAATGAGTTTCTGAGGATCAATCAATATTATCACAGCAAGCTATGGGAATGAGTAAGGTCAGATTTGTGTAAGAATAGATGGATGTACATATGTGATGCCAAGACAACACACCAATGCCTTTTCCATAAGGAAGTTTTTAGTTGGTACACAAATGCCTGTCCTCAAGCACTTTCCTTATTCACCAGATTTGACTCTTGCTCGCTTCTAACTATTCCCAACAATGAAAAGCATGTTGAAGGGAAAGCAAAGAAACTGAAGACGAAAACAGCAGAGCTACTGAAAGATTTGTTAGCAACTGATATGAAGTAAAGTCTTGAACAACAGAAAATATTTACAGACTGGTGTGTTAACACAGTGCAAAGTATATCAAAGGACATCATAAATAAATTATAAGATTTAAAAATAAGTTACATTTATTATATCAGTATCATTATTTATGGCCAGACCATAAATTTATGACTGACACTTCTTTGGCTGTGAGGAAGAGACAAGTAAAACTTGCAGAGAAATTCTATCCATGATCTGAAAATTAAAATGGACAAATTGACTGACATAAATTCAATTAAAATGTCTGTAGTACTTGTACATACATGTGAGCCAATCATGTCTTTTTTGTCATTATGTGTTGAGTAAATTATGAAGGAAGCTCTTCTGCTACAGAAAGAAAATCACAATCATCATTTATTGGTTTAATTATTTTAATTTACTTAAAATATAACTTATATGTTAATTATTAAATTAATTTAACATACGACTTTAACATAACCACTTACATGTATGACTACATACTGATAGTGCAAAACCGACAAGTGTAACACAAGTCAGCTGCTGAAATAGTTTACAGCACAGTCTATATTGGTGTACATAGTAATAATAAAAATGACACAATCTCCTGTTTGCACACCACAGTAGTTAAGAAGAGGCAGGCTTATGTAAGCCACATGGCATACACACAAAGTATGTGGCCAGTAATACACTTTGGCAGCCCCATTGTTACACAAGAATATTACCTTGGTACACAACCCAGAGGCTGACAAATGCTTCTTACATTGTGCTGTCAGGAATCAAAACACATTACCTCCAGATTGGTAGCCAAGTAGCTGTTTTAATAATGTCTTGTTCACCACTATGCATTAATTACTATGTTGTCTATCTGTCAGCATTTCAGTTTAGACCCTAACCAATAATAATACAGTATGTAGACAAGTATAACAGTATCATTTATAATACTTACACATTATTTACACACATGCGCACACAAACTGTTGTGTATTAGTTTCAGAATATCAAGTAAAATGTTTAAACATTCAAGAAGTTGTCAAAATAATGTGGAACAATATTTGTGTGCCTATAATACACTGATTAGTGGTAAGGTCACTGTTAACTAGGTATTTTTATCACTGCAGTTAAACCAATACAGTCTGATGGGATGTTAAAAAGAAGATGAACTATCAAAACAACTAAAAATACCCTGTTAAAATTATTGCTGCTGCATTAATGCAGGGATGCTACACAAACACACCTGACTGGAATCATCCTGTAATCAAACAGGATGAGACAATGCATTGTTCTAGATACACGCAATCACACTCGCAGTTGCGTATATCGTTTCCATCTACTGTGGTTATAATTTTTTTCATTTTTGGCACTGTTCAACAAACAAATGTTTTCGAAGTTTTAACATACAACAGAAACTTATTACTATACTTATAAACATTAAACAAAATTCACACAATGTTCAAGAATCCAACGTTCAATTTTAATTTTGAATGCACTATGTATTTACTCTGCTATAACTAAATGACTTCATTCAGCCACTGCTCAAATTCAAGTAACAAGATGAATATGCTTCGTTTTGTGGGACAAATACAACTTACCAGCAGTCATCGCATCAAATGTGGTTGGTTTAACTGCAGCAGCAGAATTACAACAACGTAACAACAAATGTATTAAAACAAATCATGATTAAGCTTCATTCAGAAGGTTCTATAATCAGAATTTGTACTCTTGTGACCACATTAATTAAATTTAATACTTCATATACTAATTCACATCATCAAAAATATAAGAAGCTTTTCTTCACTGAAACACGCTGCTACTACAGATCTCAAAAGGACAACATTAATAACTGAAATATCAATTACACACTTATGTAATATGAATGACTGCCTAGAATTTTTTTATGCTCTATGTTATTTGAAATAACATCAATCATATTAGAACTTGACAAACAAAATTATCGAAATGAACCTGAGCAAAAAAACTATATTAAATCTAACTAAATTCAAACAGCACAACACATGTAGGTACACTCACAAAGTGTGAATCTGATGCAGAAACATGAGATCAAATTCAAATTAACTTTCTCTTCTCTTCAAAATTCATAATTGAGATACCAATAATTATTATTTATAATTGAGATATAGATCATTATTTATAAGATTAGTAAAATATATGCACTTTTATGTAACAATGTATTAGTAAAAAGTTGAAAGACCAATGCAAATGGAAAATTAAAATATGATGTACACAATTATTTCAATTTATGTCTATTATTAAATTACGAAAACACTAAAAAGGTGCAGAAAATGAAAATTATTTTGATTCACTTCTCTGATCCAAAATGTTTTCCACTTTATACTACACACATTAAGATCAACAGCGCCTAATGATTTTAAGTTAACTATTACAACTTCTTTTCACAAACACTGTATACATACCAAACGTAAATGAATACATACTAATTACAGAAAACGAGAACCGATTTTAATAAATTATACTACTATATTGTCTAATAAAATTTTTGTTTACTTTTATAACACAACATTGTCACTGCAGTTGTTTTATGCAAATCAATAAATACAAAAACTGTCCTGGATATAATTGATTTTTTATAACAAAATCAGACCCACTTCTTATAGATTACCTCATAATAAAAAAGGCTAACAACAAAATATGAATAAACTACCAGTATAACAAACTGATTGTTACATTAATTTACAGAAATGCCAATAGCAAGCCGCCAGAATGCAATATGTGGCGGACAGCCATTGTCATACATCCACACAGCCATCCTGACACACATACAGTGTGACTGATGCGATGTGCTGGTTTGCCATCACCTATAACACACACACACATAATAATTATTATTTTGTTCATTTATGATACAAAATAAATCAATTCAACCTACACAATTACAAATAATAAATACAGTTTTTTTCCAAATAACAGCATTTTACAACACTTATCAAAAGGAAACACAAGACCCCTATCAGTAGAAAAACATTTGTGTGTTTATTACCTTTTCTGGTGTAATGTGAATGTGAATGAGAAGTATGCAAGGGCTGTGAGCCAAACTTTCAACCATTTTTAGAAGTCACTCCAATATGTTGAGAATGACTCATACAATATTTGTTGATTCAAAGTATTTGTTCAAAAGGATGGTATAGAACTCACTTTAACTAAGGTAACTAAGGAAAAACTGGCTTGGATGCCAAAAACTTAGGATCAGAGAGACCTAAACCTTCCACCACAATAGCAGGTAAGAAAACAATAAAAACACAGAATTAATGGCCATGACATAAAAACAAACTAATCTTGGGTGGTTTTGGAGGCAAAAATTTATAAAATTTAATAACAAAATGTTTTACTTACCTCTACATAATCTAATTTACATACACTATAGATCAATACACTACTAACACAGTACACACGTATGAAATTAGTTTGAAAAATTCTTGGCTTGACACAGACACAGTGACAGGAATATCAAATGGCTACGACTGTTCGCAAGTTCAATCCGTCACATGGCATACAGTAATCTCTAAAACATTATTGTACTTTCTAACAACCAAAGTATTTTCTAGTTTCATTGTCACAATCGAATAAAGTAACAAGGTTGGTGTTTTCAGAAACATAAAAAAATCAATGCTATCCAGAGATGTAATACTTAATTTTAAAAGGTTTAGTGCCAATGGAAATACAAAACAAATTTGATTCCCCTTTGGGAAATTCTTTACCACTGTTTTCAGCAGTGAAGAAATGGGCTGCTGAATTCAAACACATTATTCGTCTATTTGTGATGATGAACAGGTCACCCAAAAGCTACTACAAATGACAAAAACATTGAAATAATTCACAATGCTGTATTATATGATTGATGTGTGAAAAAGCAAGCACTTGCTGACATTGCAAACATCTCAACAGATAGTGTTCATAACATATTACATGAACACTTGCATATGAAAAAGTAGTCAGCCCAATGGTGCCACATTTGCTAACAGTCACCAAGAACACATTCGCATGAACATTTCTCACATGTTTAAACACAATACAGCTGGTATCTGTGATTATCATGGTTAACAAAACAATGATTCACCACTACACACCAGAGACAAAACAGCAGTCCAGGCTTTGGGTCGAAGTGCTCCAAAGAAGGCAAAAGCTGTTCTATCAACCAGAAATGTGGTGGCATCTGTTTTTTGGGATTTGCAGGGTATGGTGGTCACAGACTACAAAAAGGCAAAACCATCAGCACAATGTACTATGCAGAATTTCTGGAGCAACGAAATCAGGAAAACATCTACATTTAGGAAAGGAAAGTGCTTTTCATTAAGACAAAGCATGAACTTACACATCATCAATTGCAGTTGCAAAGCTTCATTCAGCATCAAATTATGGTCACATGCACCACACTTGCCTCCAGTGACTTCTTTTGTTCCCAAAATCTGAAGAAATGGCTTAATGAAGAAAGATTTACTTAAAATACGAAGGCCATCTCTGGGACAAATGAATGTTTTGTAGAGTTGGAGAAATTGTAGAATACTGAAGGAATGCAGAATTTACAATACTATTGGTTTAAGTGTATTGGACTGAAAGTTGATTATGCCAAAAAATTAAAAAACCATGTTTTCTTTCTCAGACCGAGAACTTTTCACATTATTCTTACACATTTTGTAAAAACAAAACAAGCATTAAGCACATCAGGAAGTGGGCAATACAAATACATCGATGAGTTTTCACGGACATGTTTATTACTGTAATTTTCTACACTTGTTTTGTAAACAGTTTTCTAAACACAGTAAATAATTTGCTTGCCCAACGTAAATTCCCTACTATATCACAATTTTTGTTAGTTTTCCTGACTTCAATATTATTAAAAACTCTTATAAATTTATGTAAAATGACTGCTGTTAACAAGCAGTTTACTTTTAATATTTTGACTCAATTTTCAAATGTTACAGTTATCTTTGTGAGAATAAGTTTCATCTACAGTTTCACAAACAAATAAAATAAAAAAACATCAAAACTGGGAAAAAGATATGAACTCTGATGGAATATAATTAAATAATACGAAATGTCATTTTATGATGAAGGAAACTAAAATTGAAATTTTTTTATCGATCCCCAAAAACGTTTAGAGTGTACTGCAAAAACTACTAAATTATCCATACCCATGTTGAAAAGGATTAAGGTTGTGGAGAAAAATCTAAAAAAACCATCTTCTTTATCTCTTTCACTTCGTAAGTAAGTTATGCAAAAAACGTAATCAGTTTAGAAAATTTTGGCAAGGCTTAATAAAAATATATATACAAAATTAAATAAACATATAATTATTATTATTTTTTAATCACTAAGGAGCAGTCCAAAAGTATAGAAACTGGATGAAATGGCTTTTGAACACGGACACAAAATAATTTGTTTACCTCCGTACCACTGCCAGTGCAATCCCATTGAATTAATGTGGGCACAAATAAAACAAAAAGTTGCCATCAAAGCAAAACTTTTAAAATAAAAGGATGTCCTTCATTTGGCAAATCAGGCTTTATATAGCATAAATGAACAAGACTGGGAAAGGTGTGTCCATCATGTTGAGAAAATAATGGTGGACAACTTTAATAGAGAAGTGGCAACTTTAGTAGAGAGTAACTGAAGACTTCATAATAAATTTATCTGAAAACAGTGACAGTAATGATTGTGAGAGGTGTTTGTGATGAACAAAATTTAAATGACACCATAATGTTACACATTATTGGTTATTTTTTCAAAGAACGGGCACCTTACCTTACAGGCATAATTGGTGAATAAAATAAAAGTAATCTAAATTCTATCACCACCACCACCACCACCATCATCATCATACATAATGTGTACATTTTTATTTTTAAGATTATGTTACTGTTGTGTGATATTATGTGTTTTGTCCTAATTAGTGAGAGACTTATAAAACTGCCTGACCTGAGTTCAGTGAAAACAACAACTTTCATTGACAAGACTCCATATGGTATGGTTTTGTGGCTTTGGCCAAAATTATCTTTTGTCTATTTGTAAAACGTAGTTATTTGTACCAAATTACTTTCTTTAAAAATTCGAAATTTTTAACACATATCTCACAGCTTAACAGATTGGTTTTTCACAGATATTAAAAATTAATACAAAATCAATCAACCGATTGTTAAGTAACTATTATGAAGGGAAGGTTTTATAAAGATTGGTAAAATGTCATATTAAGGAAATAATCGTAAGTTAAATGAAATGATGGTGTTTTGTTAAAAACAGACATAGAAATAAACTTTATGCGAGCTGAATAAAGGCTTACATATTAAAGACTTTAAAGTTACATAGTCATATGTAGAAAGGCATGTACACTAAAACACAAGTATGTATGCAGAGAGCATGTGCATTTGAGTTTAAAATATATATCTTAATATTGGTTAGTCAGATTTTACTGCAATAAACGTCAAAAAAAATCTTGTTTAATTCTACAGTGCAAAAGTGAAGATAAATAATTCATGATATGTATTTAATAACAGAAAAAGACACCATTTTTCGAGTGTTTGGGAGACAAGCTCATGTTTGAAAAACTGCTCATAAGTTGAAGCACCACCAAATGTTAATAGAATGGAGTTTGAACATTCCTAAATGAGCTACCTTAGTTTTAAAATTTATTTCAATTTTTAAGAAGCTGTTGTTCATTTTCTGAACATTTTTTATCTCAGTTGTTAGACGTCCTAAAGATAGAATTTGTGCAGTGTTGGATTCGATATGTATTCATTGTAATGTTTCAGTCATCTCTAAAACATTAAATCTGAAGCATATTTTATGCTGATTTTATTTGTACACACTTTCACTTTTACAATTCGTCAATGCAACAGAAAGATCAGGAGGAGCATGCTGCGGAGATTGGCGATGCTGTACACTTGAGACAAAATTGCCAGGCTTGCAAAGTTGTGATTTCTACTCTAGTTCTTTAACAGCACTTACTGCTCCAGACACATTGCATCAACAGTACCCATTATCTCAGAAAGCTTTTTCATCTTTTCTTAGATCTTAAGTAAACATAACAATAGAGTTTCATGTTAAATATCCTTGTTGTAAACTACATTTTAAACTATATTATAAAAAGATTTTCAAAAAATTTATAATTTTAAAAATCAAATAATTTTATAAACACTGTGCTAGTTAAAAATCCACAAGTCATGAATTTTTGTTATAATCCTAAAGCAATAATTTTTTTAATAAGGAAAAAAGGAAATTTGGAAATTTACTTCAAAGTAATGGTTAATTGGGAATTTCTCACATTTAGATTCTGGAAAAGTTGGGAAATGGCAAGTGTTTTATCAAAACTTAAAAAAAACTGCAGAAACTAAAGTGATGTAATGAAAGCAAATGGGACTTAACTTGTGTGTGCACTCATGCACGAGAAGGGGAGACAGTACGAAGAAACCTTTATATCCACTGTTTTACAACAACAACAAAAACTGTAACTAAATAAACAAATCTCACCTGCTGAAGTACAGATTATGACAAATACAGAAGGCAAAAAGGGAAACAGTGGGTATGGGTGAGAAATAGAGATAATGTATACTTAGTTTTCTTTTTAAAGGGGGGAAAGACATTTAATACCTTACAGTTTGTTATATAAAATAAATGAACCTATACATAATATAACATTTTACCCAGTAATTTTAAAATGAATTGCATACTTTTTCAATCCTAAAATTTTTATCATAAAATTAAGGATAAGTCTTATGCTCCAAAGCATACGGTACCTTACTGGTAAATATTAAATATCATGTATAGAATAAAGTTTTAATCAAAGGAATATCCAAATATCTGAATCAAGTCCAATTTTTCCAAGAGAGTGACTTGATAAGAACAGCTGAAACAACTGGGGTTAAGGAATTCAAATGGCATGGCTGTGTGGCATCTCCAAATGAATTTTTCTCACACAGTTATTTTAATTCATTAACATTCTTACATAAAAACCTATTACAACTATTATAATGTAACAAAAAAGACACCTCAAAAGAAAAACAAATGTACCATCAAAATTCACGGTAATATATGCATAAACGCAATCCTTTTGAGTAATAAAATAAAAATAAAAAAATAAAATGAACTTCATAAGTACAGAAATGAAGACGCAATGTATTATTTAAGAATAATTAATAATTTTCAGGAATAAAAGACAATCTGAACAAAAAAAGAGAAATAATAATAATAAATAAATAATTGGGAAATAGAGAATGAAACTCAGGAAATAGATAATTTAATGACTGTGACAAACAATGACTGACGATGACCAAAATACCCAGAAGTTAAAGATCCAATGACAAAAGATGTACATAGTAATTTATAAATAGAAATATAATATATAAGTGTGTAAAACTAGTATGTAAGAAATTCGATAGTGTGAATAAACCTATTTAACTATGAGGAGGTCTGCGCACCTCAGACCGTTATTTTATATCATTAAACTACAGAAAGTGAATGATATAAATGTTACAAATATAATCACATCAAACTATAATTCTAAGGGTTATATAGTGTGACAGTGTTAAGAAGTGAAAATAACAGTGAAATACGTTAAAAAGAAAGAATCGTGTATAAAAAGAGTGATTAAGTATAATTAAAATATGAACGTTGAAGAAGTATATAATCTATATGAACCAGTTATATAACCCATGTAGTGAAACAAGACAAGGTAACTAATTAAAAAACAGAAAATTTTATATTAAAAACTTATAGTGTAAGGAAGAAAAAGATAAAGTTCAACCGAATCGTATTAATTAGAAAAATTTGGAAACCGAACCTGTGACCCCATAACATATAGCCAAGCCCTTAACTAAAGAAATTAGTGTTTTGGTAAAAAAGAAGGATATTGTTGAAAAAAATCTGATTGCAAGGCAGAACATGTAAAATTTACTGCTGAATTTTATACAAATTAAAGACCAATAAAAGATGAGATGATCAAGAAAAACTATAGAAGAATGGTGTTTTAATCGAAGAGACCAAAAACCAGATGTCCAGGAGTAAAGAATCAAACAATAAACCTTTAAGAAAACTGCCAGATTGGTGAGATCACGCCAAGACTAAATCAGATATTCGAACTAACATTACGACAGTAAAGATTGAGTTACAACAAATAAAATCACTGAAAAAACAATATAAACATTATAATTGTGAATTATTTTTGTACACTAGTATACAACAGTTATTAATAGTAAGAATTTTTTGTTATATAGTTTTTGTATGATCCAAAGAACCCACCACCATTCAACAGACATTCACAACACATAATTACCAAATCTCATTCATAAATATTATATTTTATGTTCTATGTATAACTTGTACCAGACTTTAACTATACTTTTATGTTAACCCTGAGATTCAGATAAATAATTCTTTATTTTAAAATAAAACACAGGTTTTTAATTTTTATACAAATTGACGAAACCAATGTGTGGCGTTCAACCAATCCTAAACGGTAAGGGTAAGAGTCTCTACTATTATAATAATTATTACACTATCTGTTACTTAATGAATTTCTCCTTTAAAGTCTAAAGTTTAAAGTTTACCTATATTCAACAAAATTCTTGATTATGTAGAGGTGTTCATTATTAGGTAAGTAGATGATACAATTTATTGATCAATTATTAATTTATTGTTTTGTCTTTTTGTAGCAGAAAACCATCACCCATATTTATAAATTAAGTATAGCTGTTATGGGTGTGTTTATACTAGTTATGTAAACAATTTTTAATGTTAAGTCAGAGAACATTTTAATAAAAATAATTTTATTATACATATACATATAACTTTACCTCAAAAATAATATCCTGATAGCCATAGCAGAACGTGGAACCAAATGGGTTTGTGGTGTTTGTTGATGAAGCTCTATTGAGAACAACAGGACGATCACTTGGTTTCAGGTGTTCTGATATTGTATCCCATTTTGTGTAAGCTGATATCTATACACACAGAAAGTATGTAGCAAAAATTATTATTCAAACTGAAATTGAAAAACAAAGTACAGTAGAACCTCGTTAACTCGGACGTCCGGATAACCCGGACCAGTTTTGGAAAAAAAAAATTATGTTGTTTAGCGTAGTAAATGAAGACTTGTTTTAAAGACGATAAATCGCTATTCTCAGTAGGTACATTACTCAAATTCAATAGCCAGCGGGTGAGTTCATTGCACTCACCCCACCTGCCAACCCTCTCCTTCCCCTCCCCACGCCTCCAGCGGGCGAGTTCATTGCACTCACCCCACCTGCTGTTGCTACGCAGCAAACTGGTGACTCAACCCTCTCCTTCCCCTCCCCACGCCTCGCATTTGACATTGACCTAGAAACAACATTCCTCAGTTGCGCTGCAATCTCGGTAGTGTTCGCGTGTTGTCTAGTGTCACTGTCGAGGTACAGTATCGTTGTGCTGTTTCGTTAGCGCATTGTTCGCGATGGCGACGAAACGTAAAAACATTGTTGTAACTATGAAAAAAAGGATGGAAGCATTGACAAGAATTCATAAGGGAGAATCGTTAAAGAACATTGCTGCTGAGTTTGGAGTAGGAACACTGACCGTATCTGATTGGAAAAAGAACAGAAAACGCATTGAAGACTTTTGTTTCAAAATGATTTCTAAGGACAGTTTGGATAATCGGTGTAAAGTAAAAACTGCTAAACTAGAAACTCTGGGTGAAGCATTGTTTGTCTGGTTTTGTGCTGAAAGAGAACGTGGTTTGCCGATTTCTGGACCCATCATTCAACAGAAAGCATTGAGTTTGAACAAACAATTGCCCCATGGGGATCCGAGTTTTACAGCTAACCAGGGGTGGTTGGACAGATGGAAAAAACGGCATGGAGTGCGTCAACTTACAATCACTGGAGAAAGCTTGTCAGGTGATGTTGAAGCGACAGAAAAATTTAAAAAAGAGTTTGAAGACTTTATTAAAAAGGAAGAACTGACTGCAGATCAAGTTTACAATGCCGATGAATCCGGTTTATTTTACCGGATGTTGCCGAGTAAAATGCTAGCCTCAAAATTAGGAGATTCAGCGAAAGGGTATAAAAAAGGGAAAGACCGCCTCACCATAATGGCTTGCAGTAATGCGTCAGGAAAGCACAAAATTCTTCTCCTTATAATAGGGAAGTTTAAAAACCCCTGTGCATTGAAAAAATGTGAAACGAGGCTCATTGCCTGTCGTTTACAGCTCACAAAAAAGTGCTTGGATGGTTAGTGACATTTCCAAACAATGGTTTTTCAAGAATTTTGTGCCGTCAGTAAAAAAATATTTGAAGAACTGTGGCCTTCCCAACAAGGTGGTTTTGCTGACTGACAATGCGCCTTCGCATCCATCTGTCAATGAACTAGTCAAAGATGACATTTCAGTGAAGTTTTTACCACCTAATGTAACTTCTCTCATTCAACCAATGGACCAAGGAGTTCTAGAAAAAATAAAAAAAGTGTACAAAAGGCAAATGCTAAGTCAACTGGTAGAGGATGAAGGAGAGCATGGTGTGGTAGAGGTGCTGAAATCGTTTAACGTAAAGACTGTTATTTATATGATTGCGGAAGCTTGGGACCAGGTTGGAAGAGAAACTTTGATAAAGTCATGGAAAAAGTTGTGGCCTGGTGTGTGAGACTTGCCAGAAAACAATACAATTGAAGAAGAAGAAAAAACAAGTGTGGAAGAAGATTTTATAGACATTTTTAAAAATATCGATGGCTGTTCCGATGTTGATGAAGAAGACATTGACAATTGGTTGCAAATTGACAATGACAGAGGTTATAAAGCGATCACAGAGGAAGAAATTATTGCATCATGCAGTGTTACAGAAAATGAAAATGAAGAGGATTCAGACAGTGTTGATGAACCAGCTGTGGTTATGACCCACGCAGAAGCAGTAGCAAACATAGATAAATTGATGGTTTATTTCGAGAGTCAAGCCGAAACATCGCCAAACGAGCTTCTAATGCTAAAGCGGATGCGAGATCGCACTGCTCGTAAGCGATACACAAAACTGAGGCAGCAAAAGCTCACTGCCTTTTTTACTACCGACTAGTTTGTACCTATATTGTGTACAGTGTTAATACATATTATGTGTTTTTAGGTGAAAGTGTGCCGATAATAATTTTTAAACTCCATTAAAAATATTTTTGGTAAGTACATGATCTTTTTTATCGTTTTTCCCTCATTCTCTGGATAACCCGGATTTTCGTTAACTCGGATCGGCCCCGGCCCCAGTTGATCCGGGTTAACGAGGTTCTACTGTAAACAACTAAAAAAAAAATTCATTATTACCTGAACAGATTTTTTGTCAGCAGAATTTTTATCTGAACAAATAAGTCTGTCATCTGGAAAATTTAGATGAAACTCACACCGGTGATACATGTTGAAATTGTAATGCCCCGGGTAGTTTGTATGTAATATAAACTTCTTGACTTTTTCTGTTTTTGCATCAAATAGAATGTCCTGTATGACATAATCAGAATTTCAGTATCTTACAAACACTAGCTTAATAATAATCTCAAGTACAAAATCTACCAGAGCATATTTTAAGCAACAAACAAGGCGGCACATATTTATAAATATTTATAAATCTAATTTAGCCACACATTTTCTAAATAATAACCACCAATTTCCAAACACTGAAAATATAAAATTAATTAAAACATACAAAAAGGTCAAAAAATGAATATTTGGGAAAATCTTAACATTTACAAACACAATAACAATAATTTATTAATTAAAGAACAAAACCAAATAAAAACAAAACAAGACGATCTATTTAAAATTATAAATTTACTAATAAATAAAAACAAATAAAATATAAACAACAAATTTTCAAATATAACCGAGAAAACAGCTGCTGAAGAAAATAAACATTAAAACAATCATTAACTAATCGACCTAAATCGATTATCAGTTATTTTACATTAAAATCGATACAAATTCGATTATTCGTTAATTTTATATTAATAGAATTATTTTGATTGTTATTAATTTACTTACAAACCTCTGATGTGATACTGATATTTTTCAGTGAAACGTCCGTCAGGTGTTAAAAAGAATATACGAATTTATACTACTTGTAGAAGAAACAAACTGAATAAAATCACAAATTATATAATTACTGCAAGAAATGTCGAGTTACTTATATAGAAAATATATATACTATATATATATATTTTTTGTAACGAGACTCACAAAGTTACGTCTTATGTATAATACGTTTGTATCCTGACAGTGTTATTTATTTTTAATCAAGAGTGTGTGATCATGAAAATATCGACCACAGTTTTCTTTATTAGGTATTATATCGGTACCGTTGTTTGAAAATGGGTAGGGGGAGAGAGAGAGAGAGAGAGAGAGAGAGAGAGAGAGAGCGTGCGAGAGAATTCCTCTCTCTGTATACGATTTAATCGTTTTATTTTTTCGCGCGTGGCATCAGCTGTTTTGCACTTCCTAACCAACTGAAAGGTTATGTGGTCCGGTGTCTTTCATAGATTCTTATGTCGGAGTTAATTTTCTTCCTCTTCTCTGCTATTAACCTCTCCCTGTAACAAAGCTGCTATCTACCAAAAATAATACACACTCAATTATCTAAAAGAAAGGTATTTATTTATTAAATTTTGTTTAATTTTCTGGAAATTATTGTCACCAAATCATGAGTTTTACAATCAATTATTTTTCGAAATCAACATTTTTCAATATACGTTTTTTTTTATATATAACACAACAGATGTATTAACTTACAGTTATTAGAAAAAATTAATTAATTATATATCTCAGGGTTATTTGAGGGTGCTTTGAACTATAAGGAGCCTCCAGGTGGTCTAGTGGCTAACGCGGGCGATTGATGCGCTCGTGGTCCCAGGTTCAATTCCCGGCGGAGGCTCCATACGGCGTGCACTCAGCGTCGTGAGGCAAACTGAGTAGGCGCTGAGATAACAGCACCGCCTCCTGGCCGTGAATACCGCAACTAGCAGCTGGTGGCGCGTAGTACTAGCCATACACCGTCACACTTAACACAACAGCCACACGGTACGCCTTGGTCCTTAACGGACTGTGGAGCGGAGGTTTATTTTTATTTTGAACTATAAGAAAGTAAGAAATGCTTATTTATTAGTATCATACTTTATATTAATTAATATTTGTTTACTTAAAATCTGATTCAACAAGTTCGTTTTCTAAACGCCAGAGCGCAGACTACGTATTCACTGAAAGCTATGGAAGTAAGATGGCCGCTATAGATTCACAATATACCCATGTTTGACAAATTTTTGGTTTAATAAAATAAAGTTTATAATGTTCACACTAAGTTTTCTTATAAATTGAAAGACGTGGTACTGTTTCTAGTGTTCGTTACTTATTGGTGGTGTAATTTTTTAGTTTATTAAAGGAGGCGATCTCACCCAAGAAAGTTACAGTTCTGAATTCTAGGCCAAGAGATGGTTCGATGAATTTTCTGTTTTCATTGATTTTCTGGCATTAATCATTGTGGTTCCATGGATGTCTCAGATGTAGTGGCTGGTGCTGACTCATGTCATTAATTTAGTATGGGGTTTATTCCGAATCATAGTTATTAAATTTTTTAAATTTACTGGACATTATTTTTTTTTCATCTGCTCACTTGGAATACCATTTAACAATTAATTCAATTTCTTGTTGATTAGTTACTCCTAGTAACCAAGAAATTGATGAGTTTCTATTGGCTAACCTAGGTACAGTTTTAGTAAATAGGCTAGTATTAATTATTATTATTATTTCTTCCCTTCTTTTAGGAAAAATACTCCATTCTTATTTTTAACTATAATTAAATTTAATTTATATAAGGGTTTTCTTCACATCTTTACATAAGTTTGGCTACTTGTATTTTATAATTTAATGATTTTTAACTTGGTTTATTTCTGACTTATATTTCTGTTAATGTATTCTTACTCTGCACTATTTTGTTTTTCCCCCATCTCTTTATTTTATATTAATTAGCCATTATTAATTTCTTATATAACCCTGGATTCCTTAAACATAAACAAAAATAATATTATTGAAGTGAATGAAGAGGATGCATCAACAAGACAATTAAAAATAATATTTTAATTACATTGAAATTGCCTTTGTGGCCTAACAACACAAAACTACAACAGCTTATTATTAAACTTATAGTTTATTACTATAACAGTGCATCTTCACTTATTTGTGATTGATGTCCTTTTCAGTTTTTAACATTTACCCATATCATACTATGTTGCACTTTGTACACACCGCACTTTTATGATAACACTTAGTAGATTGTTTTTAATTGCTACAGTGTTTTATGATACAAATGTTTTCATAGCACGATACTTAATCCCTCATTTCTGACTTTTGGAATGGGTACCTACTGACTTTTTATTCTTATTATTATATAAATACTTCTTTATTTCTTATCATTACTGAGCACAGGTTATGTAGTGTTACATAAAGCTCCCCCACTAGAACAGATTTATTTTTATTTCATTATTAAAATTAATTGTTTAATTCCTAATTATTCATCTTCTTTTATCATTCTTCATAATATATTTTCATTTCTGTTTGGTTATATACACCTTTTATTTTGTTATTGGTAATTGACTTGATTTAAAAATGTAATATATTTTACTAATACTCGACTCTCTCTCCTGGAGGAAAATTCACTAATGATATTATTTCTCGTGGTGGTTGTTTCTCGAACATCACTTGATGAGGACTGGTCACAATAATCAGTAAAAACTTGTTTTAACACTCTCATATTTCTATTTACTTCTATAAATGTCCTTTCTCAATTGAGCTTCTGTCTGCTATCTTCCTTCTGTTTTCTTCCTTCATACTTCTGGAATCTGATATTATATCTTCTCAGCTGTTTTATTATCCCTTAAATATTTAATTTCCCTAACATTACCTAACACGTGAGCTGGGGCAGTCCAGAGAGGCACTTTTGGCTACATATACTCTGCTGGCCATACTACACTTTTTTGAGATCAGAGGAACATCATCTCTGCTCAAAATATAATACTGCTGGAATTCATCTACAGACAGTCATTAAATAATAATTATACAAGAATAGTCTATTTTTCGACTAATAAAAAACACTTTGGGATTCTTCACGCTGTTGCTGTTTACATTTGATTATATATTTCTTTTTTCTTCTTCATTCCTTCTTATTTTCAGTAGCTATTTTTAGATAACGTTATTGACAGGCATTATTTGTAAATCCTTTTGACTTTCCTTCTTGTGACAGATGTTCTTCGTATCATTTCTTTTTTTCCTTTATCATTTTCAACTCCAAGAAATTCTAAATTGTAGTTTTAATTATTATCATTCTTTAGCTTCATTGTAATTATAGTCATTAAATTATCCATTGTCCTTCTTATTTTACCGTCTTGGCTGAGCACATTACAATTAATTGTTTTTATTTTATTTTTTTTTCTCGTTGTTCCCATCAAAATATTATTTTTTCTCTTATTCCATTCTAAATCATGTTATTTATAAATAAATTATGTAAGTCGTTCTTACATTCTCTTGGCGTTCTGTCGTTTATCTTAAATCATATCGTTTCTAAATATATTAGGTAAGTTGTCCTTACCTTCTTTTTGAATTTTGTTGTTTTTTTTTCTCCAATGGGTTGCTTGTTCGGTATACAGAAAATCAGTCCCCTTTTTTTTTCTGGTTGATTATTTCTTGGTTTAACCATGATCCATAAACTCAGTTACTCCTCTTCCTCGGATTACTGCAGTGTCCATAATAATTTCGGTTCTTGAGATACCGCTCATTATCTTGTTTTCTGAATTTTCTGTCACCCTGTACTGACATTTTTTTAATATTACTTGTTCATTTGTATCGATGCCTACATCAATCACTTTCCCATTTATTTTACTGAACAGGTATTTTAATGGTATTTGAGTTATTGACGACATTACTGACAGTTTGCTACACATTTCTATTTCTGTGATATTTAATTTACCTATCGATTTTTTAAACTTGTTATATGTGGTTTTATAGTAAATCATTTCTAAAATTTTGTTTGACCTCCTCCTATAATCTTGGAAGTTTATGATTTCTTCATGGTCGGTAATTGATAGATTAAACACATTTATTAATCCATTCTTCATCATCTCCAATTCTTCTCTTGTATTTATTATTTTCTTTCTACATATTTTTCTTATTTACTTGGTCTTCTTTTCCAGGTATTTATTATCCTCTTTGCTGTTGTTATTTTTATTCTCAGATAATATTACACCTTGGTATTCTCTAATTTCTATTTCCTTCCTGCTCTCTTCTGTTTTCGGACTTACTTTAATACCTTCGGAAGTGCTGTCAAGTGTTTCATTCAAATTCTTGAAACCACTGTCCATTGTTTCCTCTAACTTTCTGAAACTTTCATCCATTTGCTTATTTGTCTCCCCCTTGTATTCACCTGCTTTTTGGCTAAATGTGTTACTGATCATTTCAATCTTCTCATGAATTTGCTTTATATTTTTATTATTTTCTTCAAATTTTGTGTTCATATATTCCCTTTGCCCGTTAATAATTTCTCTCAATTCATGGTTTTGTTCATTCATGGTTTGTCTGATATCGCCATGAATGGTCTCAATTTTTTCGTTTAGTTGTTTTACTAAACTTTCCTGAATACTATCTATTTTCTCATTGGTTTGCTTGTTTTGTTCCTCCTGTTTCCTAAAGTTTTCGTTATTTTCCTCATTGGTTTGCTTGTTTTGTTCCTTCAAAGTTTCGTTTTGTTTCTTTGAGTTTTCCTCCTGTTTCCTAAAATTTTCGTTGGTTTTCCTCCTGTTTCCTAAATTGTTCTGCCATAAATTTCATTATTTCTTGCCAATTTGGTTCTTCCCTGGCTACCGCTTTGTCACCCGCCTGTTGCTCCTTTTCCGTGTCTATAACTACTTCGGATTCTTCTTAATCGCCCATCGGTTGTTCCATTTCACTGTCCGTGACTACTCCTGTTTCTTGTTCCTGTCCACCTTCTTCCTTCTCCGTGTCTTCTGCCCTCTTCTTTGACTTGCCTCTGGTATATGCATTTTTTGGCTTCTTACAGTTGCCGACAAAAATTAGGTTTTTCGTTATTATTTACTTATATATTTCAAAATTCTTTCCTAATTTGAGCCCTCTAAGTTGAGCGCCATTTGCAACGTCTTCCACGAATTTATGTCTTTTTAAGCCCTACGTTGTTAGTGTCATTTGAAACGTCTTCAACGATGATTACGTCTATCTATCTGTTATGTTTAATACGTTTGTATCCTGACAGTGTTATTTATTTTTATCGAGAGTGTGTGATTATGAAAATATCGACCACAGTTTTCTTTATTAGGTATTATATCGGTACCATTGTTTGAAAATGGGTAGGAGAGAGAGAGAGAGAGAGAGAGAGAGAGAGAGAGAGAGAGAGAGAGAGCGTGCGAGAGATTCCTCTCTCTGTATATGATTTAATTGTTTGATTTTTTCATGAGTGGCATCACCTGTTTTGCACTTTCTAATCGACTGAAAGGTTATGTGGTCCGGCGTCTTTCATACGTTCTTATGTCGGAGTTAATTTTCTTCCTCTTCTCTGCTATTAACCTCTTTCCTGTAACAAAGCTGCTATCTACCAGAAATAATACACAATCAATTACCTAAAAGAAAGGTATTTATTTATTACCTTTTTTTATTTATTTATTTGGAGACAAATTTTCCGGAAATTGTCTCCAAATCATGAGTTTTACAATCGATTATTTTTCGAAATCAACATTTTTCGATATAAGTTTTTTTTTTATATATATATAACACAACAGATGTATTAACTTACAGTTATTAGAAAAAATTAATTAATTATACATCTCAGGGTTATTTGAGGGTTCTTTGAACTATAAGAAAGTCAGAAATGCTTATTTATTAGTATCATACTTTACATTAATTAATATTTGTTTACTTAAAATCTGATTCAACAAGTTCGTTTTTTAAACGCCAGAGCGCAGACTACGTATTCACTGAAAGCTATGGAAGTAAGATGGCCGCTATAGATTCACAGTGTACCCATGTTTGACAAATTTTTGGTTAAATAAAATAAAGTTTATAATGTTCACACTAAGTTTTCTTATAAATTGAAAGATGTGGTACTGTTTCTAGTGTTCGTTACTTATTGGTGATGTGTAATTTTTTAGTTTATTAAAGGAGGCAATCTCACCCAAGAAAGTTACAGTTCTGAATTCTAGGCCAAGAGATGGTTCGATGAATTTTCTGTTTTCATTGATTTTCTGGCATTAATCATTGTGGTTCCATGGATGTCTCAGATGTAGTGGCTGGTGCTGACTCGTGTCATTAATTTAGTATGGGGTTTATTCCGAATCGTAGTTATTAAATTTTTTAAATTTACTGGACATTATTTTTTTTTCATCTGCTCACTTGGAATACCATTTAACAATTAATTCAATTTCTTGTTGATTAGTTACTCCTAGTAACCAAGAAATTGATGAGTTTCTATTGGCTAACCTAGGTACAGTTTTAGTAAATAGGCTAGTATTAATTATTATTATTTCTTCCCTTCTTTTAGGAAAAATACTCCATTCTTATTTTTAACTATAATTAAATTTAATTTATATAAGGTTTTTCTTCACATCTTTACATAAGTTTGGCTACTTGTATTTTATAATTTAATGATTTTTAACTTGGTTTATTTCTGACTTATATTTCTGTTAATGTATTCTTACTCTGCACTATTTTGTTTTTCCCCCATCTCTTTATTTTATATTAATTAGCCATTATTAATTTCTTATATAACCCTGGATTCCTTAAACATAAACAAAAATAATATTATTGAAGTGAATGAAGAGGATGTATCAACAAGACAATTAAAAATAATATTTTAATTACATTGAAATTGCCTTTGTGGCCTAACAACACAAAACTACAACAGCTTATTATTAAACTTATAGTTTATTACTATAATAGTGCATCTTCACTTATTTGTGATTGATGTCCTTTTCAGTTTTTAACATTTACCCATATCATCATAGGCGTGTGCAGGACTTCAGTAGTGGTGGTGCCAAGAATGTCTTCCGGGGAGGGGGGGTCCTCCCCTGGAAGATTTTTGAAAATTTATTGCTTAAAAACGTGTTTTAATGCTATCTGGAGGCCATAAAAAAACATTTTGAAAAGCGAGGTTTTTTGAGGGCCTTCAAATAAATTTTTACTTTTTTAAGGGACTCAACTCTTTGCACTTACCGGACCGATCAAAAGTTGACAACACACACATGTTTAACAAAGTAGCTTTAGAAATATCAATTTAGACGAATTTTGTCTTTTAATGAATGATCCAGTTAGCCTATCTGGTTAATTTGTATAACAAAACGGAAACAACTTTGATTTTTAGATTATTTATTTATATCCAATGTACAATATTAGTGAAAAAAAACACAGAATTGAAAAATTGATTAATTTGTACTGTAGACAAATAAAGCTGCAACAGGTTCAAGTTTAGTATTTAATAGTTAGCAGTGTCCAGAACAAAATATAAAAGTAAGGAAATATTTTACAGTACATTACAGGGTCATCCGACGGTCGAATGCAACACTGTTTTTGAAGTTGTCAATTACATCACATGTTCTTGCGTTAGCAGCCAGTTCTTGTTCCACAAACGGAATCATCAAGTTTTCCAAATGAACTTGACACAACGTAGATCTGAGCTTGGATTTTATGATACTCAGCTTTGAGAAGGTTCTTTCACTTGTACAGCTAGTTACAGGCATCGTGGAAAATTTATTAATAACAGCACTAAGTTTTCAAAGGTTGAACTTCGCTGGAACTTCGATAACCAGTTAATCCAGTTCGGAATACTTTTAGGCGGAAAGTTTGAATCAGTTTCTCCACGCTTCTTTGATTTCAACAGCTTAAATTCTGCCTCTAGTTCTGCAGCATTGACATTGAATTGTTTTGCGAGAATTTCGAAGTCCTTATTTTCACACTTGTAACAATCATTATGATTCAATCCCATAAGTTTCCCTGTGGCAGAGATAACGTTTTTTGTTTCTTGAGCAAATCGAGAAGTTAGATTTTCCACAAGGCAGTCCAAAACAGGATTGTAAGTGAACAGTCTCAATTACTCTTTTTTTGAGTCTGCGTAGAAAGCAGAAAAAGGGCAACTAGTGTCTTCTAAGAGGACTGATACTTTCCTTTTCCGAACATTAGGGATTTGAACATCTAATGTACTACACATTTCCTTTGTTTTGATAAAAATATCCTCAAACTCTTCTTTACTATTTCTCATTTCTACCAAAGCAAGAGCTAGGCTTTCAACATCTTCAACTGCTTGGCAAAGGTCCATTTTAGGACTTTGCAGAGCTTTGCTCACTTTCACCACAAGCTGAAGTACGGGATGCGTAATTTGCAAAGACGCAATAAAATTAAAAGATTTTACTTGTAGCAAAATACCTTTACCTTGGGGCTGAACTTTTGAATTTGAAGTAGATTCCGTACACTCTTCAATTGCTTTTACAATTTCGTTTAATTGAACATAAATAACACACACCGCTTCAGAACGGCAGGCCAATCTAGTGTCTGAAAGGGATTTTAGAGTCTTTAGTTTCACTGTAGTTTGTTTGACAATATCCTCAAAGACTGCGTGCCTCTTTGGACTACCTAGTCCTTCGATTAAGTTAAAAACTAGCTGGACTATTCCAAAGAAGTCGAAAATAATTGGATTTTCCTTGTGACTTGTGCAGGCACTTACTAAGGCAAGGTTCAAACAATGTGCATAACAGTGCACCTATATTATGGATGGATTGACTTCTTTACATCTGGCCTGTACTCCGGTAAATTCACCGGCCATTGCCGAAGCCCCGTCAAAACACACACAAACTACATCTCTCCACAGCACACCTACTTCAGACAGCACACAGTTTATTGCCTTAAATATGCTTTCCGCATCAGTAGACTTCAATCGCTGTAAGGACACCAATCTCTCGACAGGATATGCATTTCCTTTCGGTATGTAGCGAAACACGACTGCTAATTGCTCGTGATGGCTCACGTCAAATGTTTCATCGCCAATAACTGCAAAGGGCTGTCCCTTGATTTCATCACTTATAGTTTTCAGTATCACTGCTCTAAGTGACGATAAGATGTCATTTTGAATGAGGTTGCTAAGATAAGCACAGTTCTTAGGAGCATTTTTTAAGTAGTTTTGAAAAAAAGGGTCATATTTTTGCAAGATAGCAACAATTTCCAGGAATAACCTTTCTCTGTACTATCCTCGCTCTCGTCATGTCCCCTAAGAGGTTTTCCACCTTTAGCCAACGGACAATATCGAAAAGCCGCGACATGTACTCACGATTTTCTAGGCGTTGTTTCTCCTTCTCTTTTAATTCAGCTTCCTTAGCATCATCCAACATTACATCAACTGGTTTGCTAGTAACACAATTTTCCCAGCCAACCATACTCAATACATGGCATCTACTTTTTTCATGGGCTCTGAACATTTCATTAGCTTTATGCCAAAAACTAAACCCTGTTGTTGTAAACGCATTTTCAACTAACCCAGGAAGTGAACTGTCATTTAAAGCAAAACAACGGGAGGCAAAACAATAAGCAGCATCTTTTGCCACGCTGTACTCCAGCCATTTGTAATTTTCGAACCATTTGGGTTTAAACGATCTTTTTCTAGAATTTTTCCCCTTACCAACTTCTTTTGTAGGGTAGTTTGAAATTAGTGGTTGGTCCACAAGAAATCCTAGCTGACTTTTCTTGCCTGCTTTTTTGGCAAGTCTTGACAAGGATCATCGAGCTCAGCTGCTCTCTTCACTGGCTCACCGACCTCTTTTTCATCATCATCATTATAAATAATTTCCGAACTGGGACCAGCAACAGAATCTGAAAAGGGAACATACACTTAGGCTTAGGCCTATTTTTATCGCTTTAAATTATACTATGCTGTACAATTTACTATAGCCTACAAATCTTTTTCCCTCTTGACGCTTCGTAATATGTGGATGGCCATTTATTGTAAATATAAACAAAATTGCATGTTAGGGGCACGTGAGTAATAGTGTACAATATATTGTACACTATTATTGACTCACATACAAAAAAGTTAGTAAATTTAATTTTAATTTTGGATTAATTTAGAAAAAACAAAATTAATAATCCAAATATTTAAGCAAGAAGAAAGTAACACATTACAAGACAGACATGGCTGTAAGAAGTATATTACAAAATGTAGTGAAAATAACTTACCGGTTTGTGGTTGAGTGTCCAAATCCTTGGTGGGCTCGGGTATTTTAATCAGCCCTTTATACATCATAAAATAAGCTTATTCAACAATTAAATAACATAATGAACAGTACTGCCTTGTGTCCAAACTGAACGCCACTGGCCGACTGAGTCTCTCGTCTCAGTCTGACTGGCACCAGCACCGCGATAGCTGGCGCCGCCACCCTGGCGCTGAGTAAGGCCTAAAAACACGGCAATTACACAATTCATGCAGCCACTTCCCGACGCGACGGCCGACGCCAGATTATTTGACAAAAGCTATACGAAATTAAAGTTGATTAGATTCACATATTTATCGGTTTAATAGGAGTGCTGTCACGGAAATTATGCAGTTTCAACATAAAAATATATTCTCCAAGTAAAAAAAAAACAAAAAACAAAAAATTCTCAATCTAGTGGTGCTGCCACGGCACCGATGGCACCTTCGTTGGACACGCCTATGCATATCATACTATGTTGCACTTTGTACACACCGCACTTTTATGATAACACTTAGTAGATTGTTTTTAATTGCTACAGTGTTTTATGGTACAAATGTTTTCATAGCATGATACTTAATCCCTCATTTCTGACTTTTGGAATGGGTACCTACTGACTTTTTATTCTTATTATTATATAAACACTTCTTTATTTCTTATCATTACTGAGCACAGGTTATGTAATGTTACATAAAGCTCCCCCACTAGAACAGATTTATTTTTATTTCATTATTAAAATTAATTGTTTAATTCCTAATTATTCATCTTCTTTTATCATTCTTCATAATATATTTTCATTTCTGTTTGGTTATACACACCTTTTATTTTGTTATTGGTAATTGACTTGATTTAAAAATGTAATATATTTTACTAATACTCAACTCTCTCTCCTGGAGGAAAATTCACTAATGATATTATTTCTCGTGGTGGTTGTTTCTCGAACATCACTTGATGAGGACTGGTCACAATAATCAGTAAAAACTTGCTTTAACACTCTCATATTTCTATTTACTTCTATAAATGTCCTTTCTCAATTGAGCTTCTGTCTGCTATCTTCCTTCCGTTTTCTTCCTTCATACTTCTGGAATCTGATATTATATCTTCTCAGCTGTTTTATTATCCCTTAAATATTTAATTTCCCTAACATTCCCTAACTGCCCCGTGAGCTGGGGCAGTCCAGAGAGGCACTTTTGGCTACATATACTCTGCTGGCCATACTACACTTTTTTGAGATCAGAGGAACATCATCACTGCTCAAAATATAATACTGCTGGAATTCATCTACAGACAGTCATTAAATAATAATTATACAAGAATAGTCTATTTTTCGACTAATAAAAAACACTTTGGGATTCTTCACGCTGTTGCTGTTTACATTTGATTATATATTTCTTTTTCCTTCTTGATTCCTTCTTATTTTCAGTAGCTATTTTTAGATAATGTTATTGACAAGCATTATTTGTAAATCCTTTTGACTTTCCTTCTTGTGACAGATGTTCTTCGTATCATTTCTTTTTTTCCTTTATCATTTTCAACTCCAAGAAATTCTAAATTGTAGTTTTAATTATTATCATTCTTTAGCTTCATTGTAATTATAGTCATTAAATTATCCATCATCCTTCTTATTTTACCGTCTTGGCTGAGCACATTACAATTAATTCTTTTTATTTTATTTTTTTTTCTCGTTGTTCCCATCAAAATATTATTTTTTCTCTTATTCCATTCTAAATCATGTTATTTATAAATAAATTATGTAAGTCGTTCTTACATTCTCTTGGCGTTTTGTCGTTTATCTTAAATCATATCGTTTCTAAATATATTAGGTAAGTTGTCCTTACCTTCTTTTTGAATTTTGTTGTTTTTTTTTCTCCAATGGGTTGCTTGGTCGGTATACAGAAAATCAGTCCCCTTTTTTTCTGGTTGATTATTTCTTGGTTTAACCACGGTCCATAAACTCAGTTACTCCTCTTCCTCGGATTACTGCAGTGTCTATAATAATTTCGGTTCTTGAGATACCACTCATTATCTTGTTTTCTGAATTTTCTGTCACCCTGTACTGACATTCTTTTAATATTACTTGTTCATTGTATCTATGCCTACATCAATCACTTTCCCATTTATTTTATTGAACAGGTATTTTAATGGTATTTGAGTTATTGACGACATTACTGACAGTTTGCTACACATTTCTATTTCTGTGATATTTAATTTACCTATCGATTTTTTAAAGTTGTTATATGTGGTTTTATTTCTAAAATAATTTCTAAAATTTTGTTTGACCTCCTCCTATAATTTCTTCATGGTCGGTAATTGATAGATTAAACACATTTATTAATCCATTCTTCATCATCTCCAATTCTTCTCTTGTATTTATTATTTTCTGTCTACATATTTTTCTTATTTACTTAGTCTTATTTTCCAGGTATTTATTATCCTCTTTGCTGTTGTTATTTTTATTCTCAGATAATATTACACCTTGGTATTCTCTAATTTCTATTTCCTTCCTGCTCTCTTCTGTTTTCGGACTTACTTTAATACCTTCGGAAGTGCTGTCAAGTGTTTCATTCAAATTCTTGAAACCACTGTCCATTGTTTCCTCTAACTTTCTGAAACTTTCATCCATTTGCTTATTTGTCTCCCCCTTGTATTCATCTGCTTTTTGGCTAAATGTGTTACTGATCATTTCAATCTTCTCATGAATTTGCTTTATATTTTTATTATTTTCTTCAAATTTTGTGTTCATATATTCCCTTTGCCCGTTAATAATTTCTCTCAATTCATGGTTTTGTTCATTCATGGTTTGTCTGATATCGCCATGAATGGTCTCAATTTTTTTGTTTAGTTGTTTTACTAAACTTTCCTGAATACTATCTATTTTCTCATTGGTTTGCTTGTTTTGTTCCTCCTGTTTCCTAAAGTTTTCCTTATTTTCCTCATTGGTTTGCTTGTTTTGTTCCTTCAAAGTTTCGTTTTGTTTCTTTGAGTTTTCCTCCTGTTTCCTAAAATTTTCGTTGGTTTTCCTCCTGTTTCCTAAATTGTTCTGCCATAAATTTCATTATTTCTTGCCAATTTGGTTCTTCCCTGGCTACCGCTTTGTCACCCGCCTGTTGCTCCTTTTCCGTGTCTATAACTACTTCGGATTCTTCTTTATCGCCCGTCGGTTGTTCCATTTCACTGTCCGTGACTACTCCTGTTTCTTGTTCCTGTCCAACTTCTTCCTTCTCCGTGTCTTCTGCCCTCTTCTTTGACTTGCCTCTGGTATATGCATTTTTTGGCTTCTTACAGTTGCCGACAAAAATTAGGTTTTTCGTTATTATTTACTTATATATTTCAAAATTCTTTCCTAATTTGAGCCCTCTAAGTTGAGCGCCATTTGTAACGTCTTCCACGAATTTACGTCTTTTTAAGCCCTACGTTGTTAGTGTCATTTGAAACGTCTTCAACGATGATTATGTCTATCTATCTGTTATGTTTAATATGTTTGTATCCTGACAGTGTTATTTATTTTTATCGAGAGTGTGTGATTATGAAAATATCGACCACAGTTTTCTTTATTAGGTATTATATCGGTACCGTTGTTTGAAAATGGGTAGGGGGGAGAGAGAGAGAGAGAGAGAGAGAGAGAGAGAGAGAGAGAGAGAGAGAGAGAGAGAGAGAGATTCCTCTCTCTGTATATGATTTAATCGTTTGATTTTTTCATGAGTGGCATCAGCTGTTTTGCACTTTCTAATCGACTGAAAGGTTATGTGGTCCGGTGTCTTTCATACGTTCTTATGTCGGAGTTAATTTCTTCCTCTTCTCTGCTATTGACCTCTTTCCTGTAACAAAGCTGCTATCTACCAGAAATAATACACAATCAATTACCTAAAAGAAAGGTATTTATTTATTACCTTTTATTTATTTATTTGGAGACAAATTTTCCGGAAATTGTCTCCAAATCATGAGTTTTACAATCGATTATTTTTCGAAATCAACATTTTTCGATATAAGTTTTCTTTATATATATAACACAACAGATGTATTAACTTACAGTTATTAGAAACAATTAATTAATTATACATCTCAGGGTTATTTGAGGGTTCTTTGAACTATAAGAAAGTCAGAAATGCTTGTTTATTAGTATCATACTTTACATTAATTAATATTTGTTTACTTAAAATCTGATTCAACAAGATCGTTTTTTAAACGCCAGAGCGCAGACTACGTATTCACTGAAAGCTATGGAAGTAAGATGGCCGCTATAGATTCACAATGTACCCACGTTTGACAAATTTTTGGTTAAATAAAATAAAGTTTATAATGTTCACACTTAGTTTCCTTATAAATTGAAAGATGTGGTACTGTTTCTAGTGTTCGTTACTTATTGGTGATGTGTAATATTTTAGTTTATTAAAGGAGGCGATCTCACCCAAGAAAGTTACAGTTCTGAATTCTAGGCCAATAGATGGTTCGATGAATTTTCTGTTTTCATTGATTTTCTGGCATTAATCATTGTGGTTCCATGGATGTCTCAGATGTAGTGGCTGGTGCTGACTCGTGTCATTAATTTAGTATGGGGTTTATTCCGAATCGTAGTTATTAAGTTTTTTAAATTTACTGGACATTATTTTTTTTTCATCTGCTCACTTGGAATACCATTTAACAATTAATTCAATTTCTTGTTGATTAGTTACTCCTAGTAACCAAGAAATTGATAAGTTTCTATTGGCTAACCTAGGTACAGTTTTAGTAAATAGGCTAGTATTAATTATTATTATTTCTTCCCTTCTTTTAGGAAAAATACTCCATTCTTTTTTTTAACTATAATTAAATTTCATTTATATAAGGTTTTTCTTCACATCTTTACATAAGTTTGGCTAATTGTATTTTATAATTTAATGATTTTTAACTTGGTTTATTTCTGACTTATATTTCTGTTAATGTATTCTTACTCTGCACTATTTTGTTTTTCCCCCATCTCTTTATTTTATATTAATTAGCCATTATTAATTTCTTATATAACCCTGGATTCCTTAAACATAAAGAAAAATAATATTATTGAAGTGAATGAAGAGGATGTATCAACAAGACAATTAAAAATAATATTTTAATTACATTGAAATTGCCTTTGTGGCCTAACAACACAAAACTACAACAGCTTATTATTAAACTTATAGTTTATTACTATAATAGTGCATCTTCACTTATTTGTGATTGATGTCCTTTTCAGTTTTTAACATTTACCCATATCATACTATGTTGCACTTTGTCCACACCGCACTTTTATGATAACACTTAGTAGATTGTTTTTAATTGCTACAGTGTTTTATGGTACAAATGTTTTCATAGCATGATACTTAATCCCTCATTTCTGACTTTTGGAATGGGTACCTACTGACTTTTTATTCTTATTATTATATAAATACTTCTTTATTTCTTATCATTACTGAGCACAGGTTATGTAATGTTACATAAAGCTCCCCCACTAGAACAGATTTATTTTTATTTCATTATTAAAATTAATTGTTTAATTCCTAATTATTCATCTTCTTTTATCATTCTTCATAATATATTTTCATTTCTGTTTGGTTATATACACCTTTTATTTTGTTATTGGTAATTGACATGATTTAAAAATGTAATATATTTTACTAATACTCAACTCTCTCTCCTGGAGGAAAATTCACTAATGATATTATTTCTCGTGGTGGTTGTTTCTCGAACATCACTTGATGAGGACTGGTCACAATAATCAGTAAAAACTTGTTTTAACACTCTCATATTTCTATTTACTTCTATAAATGTCCTTTCTCAATTGAGCTTCTGTCTGCTATCTTCCTTCTGTTTTCTTCCTTCATACATCTGGAATCTGATATTATATCTTCTCAGCTGTTTTATTATCCCTTAAATATTTAATTTCCCTAACATTCCCTAAAACGTGAGCTGGGGCAGTCCAGAGAGGCACTTTTGGCTACATATACTCTGCTGGCCATACTACACTTTTTTGAGATCAGAGGAACATCCTCTGCTCAAAATATAATACTGCTGGAATTCATCTACAGACAGTCATTAAATAATAATTATACAAGAATAGTCTATTTTTCGACTAATAAAAAACACTTTGGGATTCTTCACGCTGTTGCTGTTTACATTTGATTATATATTTCTTTTTTCTTCTTGATTCCTTCTTATTTTCAGTAGCTATTTTTAGATAACGTTATTGACAGGCATTATTTGTAAATCCTTTTGACTTTCCTTCTTGTGACAGATGTTCTTCGTATCATTTCTTTTTTTCCTTTATCATTTTCAACTCCAAGAAATTCTAAATTGTAGTTTTAATTATTATCATTCTTTAGCTTCATTGTAATTATAGTCATTAAATTATCCATCGTCCTTCTTATTTTACCGTCTTGGCTGAGCACATTACCATTAATTGTTTTTATTTTATTTTTTTTTCTCTTTGTTCCCATCAAAATATTATTTTTTCTCTTATTCCATTCTAAATCATGTTATTTATAAATAAATTATGTAAGGCGTTCTTACATTCTCTTGGCGTTTTGTCGTTTATCTTAAATCATATCGTTTCTAAATATATTAGGTAAGTTGTCCTTACCTTCTTTTTGAATTTTGTTGTTTTTTTTCTCCAATGGGTTGCTTGGTTACAGAAAATCAGTACCTTTTTTTTTCTGGTTGATTATTTCTTGGTTTAACCACGGTCCATAAACTCAGTTACTCCTCTTCCTCGGATTACTGCAGTGTCCATAATAATTTCGGTTCTTGAGATACCGCTCATTATCTTGTTTTCTGAATTTCTGTCACCCTGTACTGGCATTCTTTTAATATTACTTGTTCATTTGTATCTATGCCTACATCAATCACTTTCCCATTTATTTTATTGAACAGATATTTTAATGGTATTTGAGTTATTGACGACATTACTGACAGTTTGCTACACATTTCTATTTCTGTGATATTTAATTTACCTATCGATTTTTTAAACTTGTTATATGTGGTTTTATAGTAAATCATTTCTAAAATTTTGTTTGACCTCCTCCTATAATCTTGGAAGTTTATGATTTCTTCATGGTCGGTAATTGATAGATTAAACACATTTATTAATCCATTCTTCATCGTCTCCAATTCTTCTCTTGTATTTATTATTTTCTTTCTACATATTTTTCTCATTTACTTAGTCTTCTTTTCCAGGTATTTATTATCCTCTTTGCTGTTGTTATTTTTATTCTCAGATAATATTACACCTTGGTATTCTCTAATTTCTATTTCCTTCCTGCTCTCTTCTGTTTTCGGACTTACTTTAATACCTTCGGAAGTGCTGTCAAGTGTTTCATTCAAATTCTTGAAACCACTGTCCATTGTTTCCTCTAACTTTCTGAAACTTTCATCCATTTGCTTATTTGTCTCCCCCTTGTATTCATCTGCTTTTTGGCTAAATGTGTTACTGATCATTTCAATCTTCTCATGAATTTGCTTTATATTTTTATTATTTTCTTCAAATTTTGTGTTCATATATTCCCTTTGCCCATTAATAATTTCTCTCAATTCATGGTTTTGTTCATTCATGGTTTGTCTGATATCGCCATGAATGGTCTCAATTTTTTTGTTTAGTTGTTTTACTAAACTTTCCTGAATACTATCTATTTTCTCATTGGTTTGCTTGTTTTGTTCCTCCTGTTTCCTAAAGTTTTCCTTATTTTCCTCATTGGTTTGCTTGTTTTGTTCCTTCAAAGTTTCGTTTTGTTTCTTTGAGTTTTCCTCCTGTTTCCTAAAATTTTCGTTGGTTTTCCTCATGTTTCCTAAATTGTTCTGCCATAAATTTCATTATTTCTTGCCAATTTGGTTCTTCCCTGGCTACCGCTTTGTCACCCGCCTGTTGCTCCTTTTCCGTGTTCATAACTACTTTGGATTCTTCTTTATCGCCCGTCGGTTGTTCCATTTCACTGTCCGTGACTAATCCTGTTTCTTGTTCCTGTCCACCTTCTTCCTTCTCCGTGTCTTCTGCCCTCTTCTTTGACTTGCCTCTGGTATATGCATTTCTTGGCTTCTTACAGTTGCCGACAAAAATTAGGTTTTTCGTTATTATTTACTTATATATTTCAAAATTCTTTCCTAATTTGAGCCCTCTAAGTTGAGCGCCATTTGTAACGTCTTCCACGAATTTACGTCTTTTCAAGCCCTACGTTGTTAGCGTCATTTGAAACGTCTTCAACGATGATTATGTCTATCTATCTGTTATGTTTAATACGTTTGTATCCTGACAGTGTTATTTATTTTTATCGAGAGTGTGTGATTATGAAAATATCGACCACAGTTTTCTTTATTAGGTATTATATCGGTACCGTTGTTTGAAACTGGGTAGGAGAGAGAGCAAGCGAGAGTTCCTCTCTCTGTATATGATTTAATCGTTTGATTTTTTCATGCGTGGCATCACCTGTTTTGCACTTTCTAACCGAATAAAGGTTATGTGGTCCGGCGTCTGTCATTCGTTTTTTATGTCGCAGTTAATTTTCTTCCTCTTCTCTGCTATTGACCTCTTTCCTGTAACAAAGCTGCTATCTACCAGAAATAATACACAATCAATTACCTAAAAGAAAGGTATTTATTTATTACCTTTAATTTATTTATTTATTTGGAGACAAATTTTCCGGAAATTGTCTCCAAATCATGAGTTTTACAATCGATTATTTTTCGAAATCAACATTTTTCGATATAAGTTTTTTTTATATATATAACACAACAGATGTATTAACTTACAGTTATTAGAAACAATTAATTAATTATACATCTCAGGGTTATTTGAGGGTTCTTTGAACTATAAGAAAATCAGAAATGATTATTTATTAGTATCATACTTTACATTAATTAATATTTGTTTACTTAAAATCTGATTCAACAAGTTCGTTTTTTAAACGCCAGAGCGCAGACTACGTATTCACTGAAAGCTATGGAAGTAAGATGGCCGCTATAGATTCACAATGTACCCATGTTTGACAAATTTTTGGTTAAATAAAATAAAGTTTATAATGTTCACACTAAGTTTTCTTATAAATTGAAAGATGTGGTACTATTTCTAGTGTTTGTTACTTATTGGTGATGTGTAATTTTTTAGTTTATTAAAGGAGGCGATCTCACCCAAGAAAGTTACAGTTCTGAATTCTAGGCCAAGAGATGGTTCGATGAATTTTCTGTTTTCATTGATTTTCTGACATTAATCATTGTGGTTCCATGGATGTCTCAGATGTAGTGGCTGGTGCTGACTCGTGTTATTAGTTTAGTATGGGGTTTATTCCGAATCGTAGTTATTAAATTTTTTAAATTTACTGGACATTATTTTTTTTTCATCTGCTCACTTGGAATACCATTTAACAATTAATTCAATTTCTTGTTGATTAGTTACTCCTAGTAACCAAGAAATTGATGAGTTTCTATTGGCTAACCTAGGTACAGTTTTAGTAAATAGGCTAGTATTAATTATTATTATTATTTCTTCCCTTCTTTTAGGAAAAATACTCCATTCTTATTTTTAACTATAATTAAATTTCATTTATATAAGGTTTTTCTTCACATCTTTACATAAGTTTGGCTACTTGTATTTTATAATTTAATGATTTTTAACTTGGTTTATTTCTGACTTATATTTCTGTTAATGTATTCTTACTCTGCACTATTTTGTTTTTCCCCCATCTCTTTATTTTATATTAATTAGCCATTATTAATTTCTTATATAACCCTGGATTCCTTAAACATAAAGAAAAATAATATTATTGAAGTGAATGAAGAGGATGTATCAACAAGACAATTAAAAATAATATTTTAATTACATTGAAATTGCCTTTGTGGCCTAACAACACAAAACTACAACAGCTTATTATTAAACTTATAGTTTATTACTATAATAGTGCATCTTCACTTATTTGTGATTGATGTCCTTTTCAGTTTTTAACATTTACCCATATCATACTATGTTGCACTTTGTCCACACCGCACTTTTATGATAACACTTAGTAGATTGTTTTTAATTGCTACAGTGTTTTATGGTACAAATGTTTTCATAGCATGATACTTAATCCCTCATTTCTGACTTTTGGAATGGGTACCTACTGACTTTTTATTCTTATTATTATATAAATACTTCTTTATTTCTTATCATTACTGAGCACAGGTTATGTAATGTTACATAAAGCTCCCCCACTAGAACAGATTTATTTTTATTTCATTATTAAAATTAATTGTTTAATTCCTAATTATTCATCTTCTTTTATCATTCTTCATAATATATTTTCATTTCTGTTTGGTTATATACACCTTTTATTTTGTTATTGGTAATTGACTTGATTTAAAAATGTAATATATTTTACTAATACTCAACTCTCTCTCCTGGAGGAAAATTCACTAATGATATTATTTCTCGTGGTGGTTGTTTCTCGAACATCACTTGATGAGGACTGGTCACAATAATCAGTAAAAACTTGTTTTAACACTCTCATATTTCTATTTACTTCTATAAATGTCCTTTCTCAATTGAGCTTCTGTCTGCTATCTTCCTTCTGTTTTCTTCCTTCATACTTCTGGAATCTGATATTATATCTTCTCAGCTGTTTTATTATCCCTTACATATTTAATTTCCCTAACATTACCTAACACGTGAGCTGGGGCAGTCCAGAGAGGCACTTTTGTCTACATATACTCTGCTGGCCATACTACACTTTTTTGAGATCAGAGGAACATCATCTCTGCTCAAAATATAATACTGCTGGAATTCATCTACAGACAGTCATTAAATAATAATTATACAAGAATAGTCTATTTTTCGACTAATAAAAAACACTTTGGGATTCTTCACGCTGTTGCTGTTTACATTTGATTATATATTTCTTTTTTCTTCTTGATTCCTTCTTATTTTCAGTAGCTATTTTTAGATAACGTTATTGACAGGCATTATTTGTAAATCCTTTTGACTTTCCTTCTTGTGACAGATGTTCTTCGTATCATTTCTTTTTTCCTTTATCATTTTCAACTCCAAGAAATTCTAAATTGTAGTTTTAATTATTATCATTCTTTAGCTTCATTGTAATTATAGTCATTAAATTATCCATTGTCCTTCTTATTTTACCGTCTTGGCTGAGCACATTACCATTAATTGTTTTTATTTTTTTTTTTCTCTTTGTTCCCATCAAAATATTATTTTTTCTCTTATTCCATTCTAAATCATGTTATTTATAAATAAATTATGTAAGTCGTTCTTACATTCTCTTGGCGTTTTGTCGTTTATCTTAAATCATATCGTTTCTAAATATATTAGGTCAGTTGTCCATACCTTCTTTTTGAATTTTGTTGTTTTTTTTTTTCTCCAATGGGTTGCTTGGTCGGTATACAGAAAATCAGTCCCCTTTTTTTTCTGGTTGATTATTTCTTGGTTTAACCATGGTCCATAAACTCAGTTACTCCTCTTCCTCGGATTTCTGCAGTGTCCATAATAATTTCGGTTCTTGAGATACCGCTCATTATCTTGTTTTCTGAATTTTCTGTCACCCTGTACTGACATTCTTTTAAGATTACTTGTTCATTTGTATCTATGCCTACATCAATCACTTTCCCATTTATTTTATTGAACAGGTATTTTAATGGTATTTGAGTTATTGACGACATTACTGACAGTTTGCTACACATTTCTATTTCTGTGATATTTAATTTACCTATCGATTTTTTAAACTTGTTATATGTGGTTTTATAGTAAATCATTTCTAAAATTTTGTTTGACCTCCTCCTATAACCTTGGAAGTTTATGATTTCTTCATGGTCGGTAATTGATAGATTAAACACATTTATTAATCCATTCTTCATCATCTCCAATTCTTCTCTTGCATTTATTATTTTCTTTCTACATATTTTTCTTATTTACTTGGTCTTCTTTTCCAGGTATTTATTATCCTCTTTGCTGTTGTTATTTTTATTCTCAGATAATATTACACCTTGGTATTCTCTAATTTCTATTTCCTTCCTGCTCTCTTCTGTTTTCGGAGTTACTTTAATACCTTCGGAAGTGCTGTCAAGTGTTTCATTCAAATTCTTGAAACCACTGTCCATTGTTTCCTCTAACTTTCTGAAACTTTCATCCATTTGCTTATTTGTCTCCCCCTTGTATTCATCTGCTTTTTGGCTAAATGTGTTACTGATCATTTCAATCTTCTCATGAATTTGCTTTATATTTTTATTATTTTTTTAAATTTTGTGTTCATATATTCCCTTTGCCCATTAATAATTTCTCTCAATTCATGGTTTTGTTTATTCATGGTTTGTCTGATATCGCCATGAATGGTCTCAATTTTTCGTTTAGTTGTTTTACTAAACTTTCCTGAATACTATCTATTTTCTCATTGGTTTGCTTGTTTTGTTCCTCCTGTTTCCTACAGTTTTCCTTATTTTCCTCATTGGTTTGCTTGTTTTGTTCCTTCAAAGTTTCGTTTTGTTTCTTTGAGTTTTCCTCCTGTTTCCTAAAATATTCGTTGGTTTTCCTCCTGTCTCCTAAATTGTTCTGCCATAAATTTCATTATTTCTTGCCAATTTGGTTCTTCCCTGGCTACCGCTTTGTCACCCGCCTGTTGTTCCTTTTCCGTGTCCATAACTACTTCGGATTCTTCTTTATCGCCCGTCGGTTGTTCCATTTCACTGTCCGTGACTACTCCTGTTTCTTGTTCCTGTCCACCTTCTTCCTTCTCCGTGTCTTCTGCCCTCTTCTTTGACTTGCCTCTGGTATATGCATTTCTTGGCTTCTTACAGTTGCCGACAAAAATTAGGTTTTTCGTTATTATTTACTTATATATTTCAAAATTCTTTCCTAATTTGAGCCCTCTAAGTTGAGCGCCATTTGTAACGTCTTCCACGAATTTACGTCTTTTTAAGCCCTACGTTGTTAGCGTCATTTGAAACGTCTTCAACGATGATTATGTCTATCTATCTGTTATGTTTAATATGTTTGTATACTGACAGTGTTATTTATTTTTATCGAGAGTGTGTGATTATGAAAATATCGACCACAGTTTTCTTTATTAGGTATTATATCGGTACCGTTGTTTGAAACTGGGTAGGAGAGAGAGCATGCGAGAGATTCCTCTCTCTGTATATGATTTAATCGTTTGATTTTTTCATGCGTGGCATCAGCTGTTTTGCACTTTCTTACCGACTAAAAGGTTATGTGGTCCGGCGTCTGTCATACGTTCTTATGTCGGAGTTAATTTTCTTCCTCTTCTCTGCTATTGACCTCTTTCCTGTAACAAAGCTGCTATCTACCAGAAATAATACACAATCAATTACCTAAAAGAAAGGTATTTATTTATTACCTTTAATTTATTTATTTATTTATTTGGAGACAAATTTTCCGGACATTGTCTCCAAATCATGAGTTTTACAATCGATTATTTTTCGAAATCAACATTTTTCGATATAAGTTTTTTTTATATATATAACACAACAGATGTATTAACTTACAGTTACTAGAAACAATTAATTAATTATACATCTCATGGTTATTTGAGGGTTCTTTGAACTATAAGAAAATCAGAAATGCTTATTTATTAGTATCATACTTTACATTAATTAATATTTGTTTACTTAAAATCTGATTCAACAAGTTCGTTTTTTAAACGCCAGAGCGCAGACTACATATTCACTGAAAGCTATGGAAGTAAGATGGCCGCTATAGATTCACAGTGTACCCATGTTTGACAAATTTTTGGTTAAATAAAATAAAGTTTATAATGTTCACACTAAGTTTTCTTATAAATTGAAAGATGTGGTACTATTTCTAGTGTTCGTTACTTATTGGTGATGTGTAATTTTTTAGTTTATTAAAGGAGGCGATCTCACCCAAGAAAGTTACAGTTCTGAATTCTAGGCCAACAGATGGTTCGATGAATTTTCTGTTTTCATTGATTTTCTGGCATTAATCATTGTGGTTCCATGGATGTCTCAGATGTAGTGGCTGGTGCTGACTCGTGTCATTAATTTAGTACGGGGTTTATTCCGAATCGTAGTTATTAAATTTTTTAAATTTACTGGACATTATTTTTTTTCATCTGCTCACTTGGAATACCATTTAACAATTAATTCAATTTCTTGTTGATTAGTTACTCCTAGTAACCAAGAAATTGATGAGTTTCTATTGGCTAACCTAGGTACAGTTTTAGTAAATAGGCTAGTATTAATTATTATTATTTCTTCCCTTCTTTTAGGAAAAATACTCCATTCTTATTTTTAACTATAATTAAATTTAATTTATATAAGGTTTTTCTTCACATCTTTACATAAGTTTGGCTACTTGTATTTTATAATTTAATGATTTTTAACTTGGTTTATTTCTGACTTATATTTCTGTTAATGTATTCTTACTCTGCACTATTTTGTTTTTCCCCCATCTCTTTATTTTATATTAATTAGCCATTATTAATTTCTTATATAACCCTGGATTCCTTAAACATAAACAAAAATAATATTATTGAAGTGAATGAAGAGGATGTATCAACAAGACAATTAAAAATAATATTTTAATTACATTGAAATTGCCTTTGTGGCCTAACAACACAAAACTACAACAGCTTATTATTAAACTTATAGTTTATTACTATAATAGTGCATCTTCACTTATTTGTGATTGATGTCCTTTTCAGTTTTTAACATTTACCCATATCATACTATGTTGCACTTTGTCCACACCGCACTTTTATGATAACACTTAGTAGATTGTTTTTAATTGCTACAGTGTTTTATGGTACAAATGTTTTCATAGCATGATACTTAATCCCTCATTTCTGACTTTTGGAATGGGTACCTACTGACTTTTTATTCTTATTATTATATAAATACTTCTTTATTTCTTATCATTACTGAGCACAGGTTATGTAATGTTACATAAAGCTCCCCCACTAGAACAGATTTATTTTTATTTCATTATTAAAATTAATTGTTTAATTCCTAATTATTCATCTTCTTTTATCATTCTTCATAATATATTTTCATTTCTGTTTGGTTATATACACCTTTTATTTTGTTATTGGTAATTGACTTGATTTAAAAATGTAATATATTTTACTAATACTCAACTCTCTCTCCTGGAGGAAAATTCACTAATGATATTATTTCTCGTGGTGGTTGTTTCTCGAACATCACTTGATGAGGACTGGTCACAATAATCAGTAAAAACTTGTTTTAACACTCTCATATTTCTATTTACTTCTATAAATGTCCTTTCTCAATTGAGCTTCTGTCTGCTATCTTCATTCTGTTTTCTTCCTTCATACTTCTGGAATCTGATATTACATCTTCTCAGCTGTTTTATTATCCCTTAAATATTTAATTTCCCTAACATTACCTAACACGTGAGCTGGGGCAGTCCAGAGAGGCACTTTTGTCTACATATACTCTGCTGGCCATACTACACTTTTTTGAGATCAGAGGAACATTATCACTGCTCAAAATATAATACTGCTGGAATTCATCTACAGACAGTCATTAAATAATAATTATACAAGAATAGTCTATTTTTCGACTAATAAAAAACACTTTGGGATTCTTCACGCTGTTGCTGTTTACATTTGATTATATATTTCTTTTTTCTTCTTGATTCCTTCTTATTTTCAGTAGCTATTTTTAGATAACGTTATTGACAGGCATTATTTGTGAATCCTTTTGACTTTCCTTCTTGTGACAGATGTTCTTCGTATCATTTCTTTTTTTCCTTTATCATTTTCAACTCCAAGAAATTCTAAATTGTAGTTTTAATTATTATCATTCTTTAGCTTCATTGTAATTATAGTCATTAAATTATCCATTGTCCTTCTTATTTTACCGTCTTGGCTGAGCACATTACCATTAATTGTTTTTATTTTATTTTTTTTTCTTCTTGTTCCCATCAAAATATTATTTTATCTCTTATTCCATTCTAAATCATGTTATTTATAAATAAATTATGTAAGTCGTTCTTACATTCTCTTGGCGTTTTGTCGTTTATCTTAAATCATATCGTTTCTAAATATATTAGGTAAGTTGTCCATACCTTCTTTTTGAATTTTGTTGTTTTTTTTTCTCTAATGGGTTGCTTGGTCGGTATACAGAAAATCAGTCCCCTTTTTTTTCTGGTTGATTATTTCTTGGTTTAACCATGGTCCATAAACTCAAGTTACTCCTCTTCCTCGGATTACTGCAGTGTCCAAAATAATTTCGGTTCTTGAGATACCGCTCATTATCTTGTTTTCTGAATTTTCTGTCACCCTGTACTGACATTCTTTTAATATTACTTGTTCATTTGTATCTATGCCTACATCAATCACTTTCCCATTTATTTTATTGAACAGATATTTTAATGGTATTTGAGTTATTGATGACATTACTGACAGTTTGCTACATATTTCTATTTCTGTGATATTTAATTTACCTATCGATTTTTTAAACTTGTTATATGTGGTTTTATAGTAAATCATTTCTAAAATTTTGTTTGACCTCCTCCTATAATCTTGGAAGTTTATGATTTCTTCATGGTCGGTAATTGATAGATTAAACACATTTATTAATCCATTCTTCATCATCTCCAATTCTTCTCATGTATTTATTATTTTCTTTCTACATATTTTTCTTATTTACTTGGTCTTCTTTTCCAGGTATTTATTATCCTCTTTGCTGTTGTTATTTTTATTCTCAGATAATATTACACCTTGGTATTCTCTAATTCCTATTTCCTTCCTGCTCTCTTCTGTTTTCGGACTTACTTTAATACCTTCGGAAGTGCTGTAAAGTGTTTCATTCAAATTCTTGAAACCACTGTCCATTGTTTCCTCTAACTTTCTGAAACTTTCATCCATTTGCTTATTTGTCTCCCCCTTGTATTCATCTGCTTTTTGGCTAAATGTGTTACTGATCATTTCAATCTTCTCATGAATTTGCTTTATATTTTTATTATTTTCTTCAAATTTTGTGTTCATATATTCCCTTTGCCCATTAATAATTTCTCTCAATTCATGGTTTTGTTCATTCATGGTTTGTCTGATATCGCCATGAATGGTCTCAATTTTTTCGTTTAGTTGTTTTACTAAACTTTCCTGAAAACTATCTATTTTCTCATTGGTTTGCTTGTTTTGTTCCTTCAAAGTTTCGTTTTGTTTCTTTGAGTTTTCCTCCTGTTTCCTAAAATATTCGTTGGTTTCCTCCTGTCTCCTAAATTGTTCTGCCATAAATTTCATTATTTCTTGCCAATTTGGTTCTTCCCTGGCTACCGCTTTGTCACCCGCCTGTTGCTCCTTTTCCGTGTCCATAACTACTTCGGATTCTTCTTTATCGCCCGTCGGTTGTTCCATTTCACTGTCCGTGACTACTCCTGTTTCTTGTTCCTGTCCACCTTCTTCCTTCTCCGTGTCTTCTGCCCTCTTCTTTGACTTGCCTCTGGTATATGCATTTCTTGGCTTCTTACAGTTGCCGACAAAAATTAGGTTTTTCGTTATTATTTACTTATATATTTCAAAATTCTTTCCTAATTTGAGCCCTCTAAGTTGAGCGCCATTTGTAACGTCTTCCACGAATTTACGTCTTTTTAAGCCCTACGTTGTTAGCGTCATTTGAAACGTCTTCAACGATGATTATGTCTATCTATCTGTTATGTTTAATATGTTTGTATACTGACAGTGTTATTTATTTTTATCGAGAGTGTGTGATTATGAAAATATCGACCACAGTTTTCTTTATTAGGTATTATATCGGTACCGTTGTTTGAAACTGGGTAGGAGAGAGAGCATGCGAGAGATTCCTCTCTCTGTATATGATTTAATCGTTTGATTTTTTCATGCGTGGCATCAGCTGTTTTGCACTTTCTAACCGACTAAAAGGTTATGTGGTCCGGCGTCTGTCATACGTTCTTATGTCGGAGTTAATTTTCTTCCTCTTCTCTGCTATTGACCTCTTTCCTGTAACAAAGCTGCTATCTACCAGAAATAATACACAATCAATTACCTAAAAGAAAGGTATTTATTTATTACCTTTAATTTATTTATTTATTTGGAGACAAATTTTCCGGAAATTGTCTCCAAATCATGAGTTTTACAATCGATTATTTTTCGAAATCAACATTTTTTGATATAAGTTTTTTTTATATATATAACACAACAGATGTATTAACTTACAGTTATTAGAAACAATTAATTAATTATACATCTCATGGTTATTTGAGGGTTCTTATTAGTATCATACTTTACATTAATTAATATTTGTTTACTTAAAATCTGATTCAACAAGTTCGTTTTTTAAACGCCAGAGCGCAGACTACGTATTCACTGAAAGCTATGGAAGTAAGATGGCCGCTATAGATTCACAATGTACCCATGTTTGACAAATTTTTGGTTAAATAAAATAAAGTTTATAATGTTCACACTAAGTTTTCTTATAAATTGAAAGATGTGGTACTATTTCTAGTGTTCGTTACTTATTGGTGATGTGTAATTTTTTAGTTTATTAAAGGAGGCGATCTCACCCAAGAAAGTTACAGTTCTGAATTCTAGGCCAACAGATGGTTCGATGAATTTTCAGTTTTCATTGATTTTCTGGCATTAATCATTGTGGTTCCATGGATGTCTCAGATGTAGTGGCTGGTGCTGACTCGTGTCATTAATTTAGTACGGGGTTTATTCCGAATCGTAGTTATTAAATTTTTTAAATTTACTGGACATTATTTTTTTTCATCTGCTCACTTGGAATACCATTTAACAATTAATTAAATTTCTTGTTGATTAGTTACTCCTAGTAACCAAGAAATTGATGAGTTTCTATTGGCTAACCTAGGTACAGTTTTAGTAAATAGGCTAGTATTAATTATTATTATTTCTTCCCTTCTTTTAGGAAAAATACTCCATTCTTATTTTTAACTATAATTAAATTTAATTTATATAAGGTTTTTCTTCACATCTTTACATAAGTTTGGCTACTTGTATTTTATAATTTAATGATTTTTAACTTGGTTTATTTCTGACTTATATTTCTGTTAATGTATTCTTACTCTGCACTATTTTGTTTTTCCCCCATCTCTTTATTTTATATTAATTAGCCATTATTAATTTCTTATATAACCCTGGATTCCTTAAACATAAACAAAAATAATATTATTGAAGTGAATGAAGAGGATGTATCAACAAGACAATTAAAAATAATATTTTAATTACATTGAAATTGCCTTTGTGGCCTAACAACACAAAACTACAACAGCTTATTATTAAACTTATAGTTTATTACTATAATAGTGCATCTTCACTTATTTGTGATTGATGTCCTTTTCAGTTTTTAACATTTACCCATATCATACTATGTTGCACTTTGTCCACACCGCACTTTTATGATAACACTTAGTAGATTGTTTTTAATTGCTACAGTGTTTTATGGTACAAATGTTTTCATAGCATGATACTTAATCCCTCATTTCTGACTTTTGGAATGGGTACCTACTGACTTTTTATTCTTATTATTATATAAATACTTCTTTATTTCTTATCATTACTGAGCACAGGTTATGTAATGTTACATAAAGCTCCCCCACTAGAACAGATTTATTTTTATTTCATTATTAAAATTAATTGTTTAATTCCTAATTATTCATCTTCTTTTATCATTCTTCATAATATATTTTCATTTCTGTTTGGTTATATACACCTTTTATTTTGTTATTGGTAATTGACTTGATTTAAAAATGTAATATATTTTACTAATACTCAACTCTCTCTCCTGGAGGAAAATTCACTAATGATATTATTTCTCGTGGTGGTTGTTTCTCGAACATCACTTGATGAGGACTGGTCACAATAATCAGTAAAAACTTGTTTTAACACTCTCATATTTCTATTTACTTCTATAAATGTCCTTTCTCAATTGAGCTTCTGTCTGCTATCTTCCTTCTGTTTTCTTCCTTCATACTTCTGGAATCTGATATTACATCTTCTCAGCTGTTTTATTATCCCTTAAATATTTAATTTCCCTAACATTACCTAACACGTGAGCTGGGGCAGTCCAGAGAGGCACTTTTGTCTACATATACTCTGCTGGCCATACTACACTTTTTTGAGATCAGAGGAACATTATCACTGCTCAAAATATAATACTGCTGGAATTCATCTACAGACAGTCATTAAATAATAATTATACAAGAATAGTCTATTTTTCGACTAATAAAAAACACTTTGGGATTCTTCACGCTGTTGCTGTTTACATTTGATTATATATTTCTTTTTTCTTCTTGATTCCTTCTTATTTTCAGTAGCTATTTTTAGATAACGTTATTGACAGGCATTATTTGTGAATCCTTTTGACTTTCCTTCTTGTGACAGATGTTCTTCGTATCATTTCTTTTTTTCCTTTATCATTTTCAACTCCAAGAAATTCTAAATTGTAGTTTTAATTATTATCATTCTTTAGCTTCATTGTAATTATAGTCATTAAATTATCCATTGTCCTTCTTATTTTACCGTCTTGGCTGAGCACATTACCATTAATTGTTTTTATTTTATTTTTTTTTCTTCTTGTTCCCATCAAAATATTATTTTATCTCTTATTCCATTCTAAATCATGTTATTTATAAATAAATTATGTAAGTCGTTCTTACATTCTCTTGGCGTTTTGTCGTTTATCTTAAATCATATCGTTTCTAAATATATTAGGTAAGTTGTCCATACCTTCTTTTTGAATTTTGTTGTTTTTTTTTCTCCAATGGGTTGCTTGGTCGGTATACAGAAAATCAGTCCCCTTTTTTTTTCTGGTTGATTATTTCTTGGTTTAACCATGGTCCATAAACTAAAGTTACTCCTCTTCCTCGGATTACTGCAGTGTCCAAAATAATTTCGGTTCTTGAGATACCGCTCATTATCTTGTTTTCTGAATTTTCTGTCACCCTGTACTGACATTCTTTTAATATTACTTGTTCATTTGTATCTATGCCTACATCAATCACTTTCCCATTTATTTTATTGAACAGGTATTTTAATGGTATTTGAGTTATTGATGACATTACTGACAGTTTGCTACATATTTCTATTTCTGTGATATTTAATTTACCTATCAATTTTTTAAACTTGTTATATGTGGTTTTATAGTAAATCATTTCTAAAATTTTGTTTGACCTCCTCCTATAATCTTGGAAGTTTATGATTTCTTCATGGTCGGTAATTGATAGATTAAACACATTATTAATCCATTCTTCATCATCTCCAATTCTTCTCATGTATTTATTATTTTCTTTCTACATATTTTTCTTATTTACTTGGTCTTCTTTTCCAGGTATTTATTATCCTCTTTGCTGTTGTTATTTTTATTCTCAGATAATATTACACCTTGGTATTCTCTAATTCCTATTTCCTTCCTGCTCTCTTCTGTTTTCGGACTTACTTTAATACCTTCGGAAGTGCTGTAAAGTGTTTCATTCAAATTCTTGAAACCACTGTCCATTGTTTCCTCTAACTTTCTGAAACTTTCATCCATTTGCTTATTTGTCTCCCCCTTGTATTCATCTGCTTTTTGGCTAAATGTGTTACTGATCATTTCAATCTTCTCATGAATTTGCTTTATATTTTTATTATTTTCTTCAAATTTTGTGTTCATATATTCCCTTTGCCCATTAATAATTTCTCTCAATTCATGGTTTTGTTCATTCATGGTTTGTCTGATATCGCCATGAATGGTCTCAATTTTTTCGTTTAGTTGTTTTACTAAACTTTCCTGAAAACTATCTATTTTCTCATTGGTTTGCTTGTTTTGTTCCTTCAAAGTTTCGTTTTGTTTCTTTGAGTTTTCCTCCTGTTTCCTAAAATATTCGTTGGTTTTCCTCCTGTCTCCTAAATTGTTCTGCCATAAATTTCATTATTTCTTGCCAATTTGGTTCTTCCCTGGCTACCGCTTTGTCACCCGCCTGTTGCTCCTTTTCCGTGTCCATAACTACTTCGGATTCTTCTTTATCGCCCGTCGGTTGTTCCATTTCACTGTCCGTGACTACTCCTGTTTCTTGCTCCTGTCCACCTTCTTCCTTCTCCGTGTCTTCTGCCCTCTTCTTTGACTTGCCTCTCGTATATGCATTTCTTGGCTTCTTACAGTTGCCGACAAAAATTAGGTTTTTCGTTATTATTTACTTATATATTTCAAAATTCTTTCCTAATTTGAGCCCTCTAAGTTGAGCGCCATTTGTAACGTCTTCCACGAATTTACGTCTTTTCAAGCCCTACGTTGTTAGCGTCATTTGAAACGTCTTCAACGATGATTATGTCTATCTATCTGTTATGTTTAATATGTTTGTATACTGACAGTGTTATTTATTTTTATCGAGAGTGTGTGATTATGAAAATATCGACCACAGTTTTCTTTATTAGGTATTATATCGGTACCGTTGTTTGAAACTGGGTAGGAGAGAGAGCATGCGAGAGATTCCTCTCTCTGTATATGATTTAATCGTTTGATTTTTTCATGCGTGGCATCAGCTGTTTTGCACTTTCTAACCGACTAAAAGGTTATGTGGTCCGGCGTCTGTCATACGTTCTTATGTCGGAGTTAATTTTCTTCCTCTTCTCTGCTATTGACCTCTTTCCTGTAACAAAGCTGCTATCTACCAGAAATAATACATAATCAATTACCTAAAAGAAAGGTATTTATTTATTACCTTTAATTTATTTATTTATTTGGAGACAAATTTTCCGGAAATTGTCTCCAAATCATGAGTTTTACAATCGATTATTTTTCGAAATCAACATTTTTCGATAGAAGTTTTTTTTATATATATAACACAACAGATGTATTAACTTACAGTTATTAGAAACAATTAATTAATTATACATCTCATGGTTATTTGAGGGTTCTTATTAGTATCATACTTTACATTAATTAATATTTGTTTACTTAAAATCTGATTCAACAAGTTCGTTTTTTAAACGCCAGAGCGCAGACTACGTATTCACTGAAAGCTATGGAAGTAAGATGGCCGCTATAGATTCACAATGTACCCATGTTTGACAAATTTTTGGTTAAATAAAATAAAGTTTATAATGTTCACACTAAGTTTCCTTATAAATTGAAAGATGTGGTACTATTTCTAGTGTTCGTTACTTATTGGTGATGTGTAATTTTTTAGTTTATTAAAGGAGACGATCTCACCCAAGAAAGTTACAGTTCTGAATTCTAGGCCAACAGATGGTTCGATGAATTTTCTGTTTTCATTGATTTTCTGGCATTAATCATTGTGGTTCCATGGATGTCTCAGATGTAGTGGCTGGTGCTGACTCGTGTCATTAATTTAGTACGGGGTTTATTCCAAATCGTAGTTATTAAATTTTTTAAATTTACTGGACATTATTTTTTTTCATCTGCTCACTTGGAATACCATTTAACAATTAATTAAATTTCTTGTTGATTAGTTACTCCTAGTAACCAAGAAATTGATGAGTTTCTATTGGCTAACCTAGGTACAGTTTTAGTAAATAGGCTAGTATTAATTATTATTATTTCTTCCCTTCTTTTAGGAAAAATACTCCATTCTTATTTTTAACTATAATTAAATTTAATTTATATAAGGTTTTTCTTCACATCTTTACATAAGTTTGGCTACTTGTATTTTACAATTTAATGATTTTTAACTTGGTTTATTTCTGACTTATATTTCTGTTAATGTATTCTTACTCTGCACTATTTTGTTTTTCCCCCATCTCTTTATTTTATATTAATTAGCCATTATTAATTTCTTATATAACCCTGGATTCCTTAAACATAAACAAAAATAATATTATTGAAGTGAATGAAGAGGATGTATCAACAAGACAATTAAAAATAATATTTTAATTACATTGAAATTGCCTTTGTGGCCTAACAACACAAAACTACAACAGCTTATTATTAAACTTATAGTTTATTACTATAATAGTGCATCTTCACTTATTTGTGATTGATGTCCTTTTCAGTTTTTAACATTTACCCATATCATACTATGTTGCACTTTGTCCACACCGCACTTTTATGATAACACTTAGTAGATTGTTTTTAATTGCTACAGTGTTTTATGGTACAAATGTTTTCATAGCATGATACTTAATCCCTCATTTCTGACTTTTGGAATGGGTACCTACTGACTTTTTATTCTTATTATTATATAAATACTTCTTTATTTCTTATCATTACTGAGCACAGGTTATGTAATGTTACATAAAGCTCCCCCACTAGAACAGATTTATTTTTATTTCATTATTAAAATTAATTGTTTAATTCCTAATTATTCATCTTCTTTTATCATTCTTCATAATATATTTTCATTTCTGTTTGGTTATATACACCTTTTATTTTGTTATTGGTAATTGACTTGATTTAAAAATGTAATATATTTTACTAATACTCAACTCTCTCTCCTGGAGGAAAATTCACTAATGATATTATTTCTCGTGGTGGTTGTTTCTCGAACATCACTTGATGAGGACTGGTCACAATAATCAGTAAAAACTTGTTTTAACACTCTCATATTTCTATTTACTTCTATAAATGTCCTTTCTCAATTGAGCTTCTGTCTGCTATCTTACTTCTGTTTTCTTCCTTCATACTTCTGGAATCTGATATTATATCTTCTCAGCTGTTTTATTATCCCTTAAATATTTAATTTCCCTAACATTACCTAACACGTGAGCTGGGGCAGTCCAGAGAGGCACTTTTGTCTACATATACTCTGCTGGCCATACTACACTTTTTTGAGATCAGAGGAACATCATCACTGCTCAAAATATAATACTGCTGGAATTCATCTACAGACAGTCATTAAATAATAATTATACAAGAATAGTCTATTTTTCGACTAATAAAAAACACTTTGGGATTCTTCACGCTGTTGCTGTTTACATTTGATTATATATTTCTTTTTTCTTCTTGATTCCTTCTTATTTTCAGTAGCTATTTTTAGATAACGTTATTGACAGGCATTATTTGTGAATCCTTTTGACTTTCCTTCTTGTGACAGATGTTCTTCGTATCATTTCTTTTTTTCCTTTATCATTTTCAACTCCAAGAAATTCTAAATTGTAGTTTTAATTATTATCATTCTTTAGCTTCATTGTAATTATAGTCATTAAATTATCCATTGTCCTTCTTATTTTACCGTCTTGGCTGAGCACATTACCATTAATTGTTTTTATTTTATTTTTTTTTTGTTTGTTGTTCCCATCAAAATATTATTTTTTCTCTTATTCCATTCTAAATCATGTTATTTATAAATAAATTATGTAAGTCGTTCTTACATTCTCTTGGCGTTTTGTCTTTATCTTAAATCATATCGTTTCTAAATATATTAGGTAAGTTGTCCATACCTTCTATTTGAATTTTGTTGTTTTTTTTTCTCCAATGGGTTGCTTGGTCGGTATACAGAAAATCAGTCCCCTTTTTTTTCTGGTTGATTATTTCTTGGTTTAACCATGGTCCATAAACTCAGTTACTCCTCTTCCTCGGATTACTGCAGTGTCCATAATAATTTCAGTTCTTGAGATACCGCTCATTATCTTGTTTTCTGAATTTTCTGTCACCCTGTACTGACATTCTTTTAATATTACTTGTTCATTTGTATCTATGCCTACATCAATCACTTTCCCATTTATTTTATTGAACAGGTATTTTAATGGTATTTGAGTTATTGACGACATTACTGACAGTTTGCTACACATTTCTATTTCTGTGATATTTAATTTACCTATCGATTTTTTAAACTTGTTATATGTGGTTTTATAGTAAATCATTTCTAAAATTTTGTTTGACCTCCTCCTATAATCTTGGAAGTTTATGATTTCTTCATGGTCGGTAATTGATAGATTAAACACATTTATTAATCCATTCTTCATCATCTCCAATTCTTCTCTTGTATTTATTATTTTCTTTCTACATATTTTTCTTATTTACTTGGTCTTCTTTTCCAGGTATTTATTATCCTCTTTGCTGTTGTTATTTTTATTCTCAGATAATATTACACCTTGGTATTCTCTAATTTCTATTTCCTTCTTGCTCTCTTCTGTTTTCGGACATACTTTAATACCTTCGGAAGAGCTGTCAAGTGTTTCATTCAAATTCTTGAAACCACTGTCCATTGTTTCCTCTAACTTTCTGAAACTTTCATCCATTTGCTTATTTGTCTCCCCCTTGTATTCATCTGCTTTTTGGCTAAATGTGTTACTGATCATTTCAATCTTCTCATGAATTTGCTTTAAATTTTTATTATTTTCTTCAAATTTTGTGTTCATATATTCCCTTTGCCCATTAATAATTTCTCTCAATTCATGGTTTTGTTCATTCATGGTTTGTCTGATATCGCCATGAATGGTCTCAATTTTTTCGTTAGTTGTTTTACTAAACTTTCCTGAAAACTATCTATTTTCTCATTGGTTTGCTTGTTTTGTTCCTTCAAAGTTTCGTTTTGTTTCTTTGAGTTTTCCTCCTGTTTCCTAAAATATTCGTTGGTTTTCCTCCTGTCTCCTAAATTGTTCTGCCATAAATTTCATTATTTCTTGCCAATTTGGTTCTTCCCTGGCTACCGCTTTGTCACCCGCCTGTTGCTCCTTTTCCGTGTCCATAACTACTTCGGATTCTTCTTTATCGCCCGTCGGTTGTTCCATTTCACTGTCCGTGACTATTCCTGTTTCTTGTTCCTTTCCACCTTCTTCCTTCTCCGTGTCTTCTGCCCTCTTCTTTGACTTGCCTCTGGTATATGCATTTCTTGGCTTCTTACAGTTGCCGACAAAAATTAGGTTTTTCGTTATTATTTACTTATATATTTCAAAATTCTTTCCTAATTTGAGCCCTCTAAGTTGAGCGCCATTTGTAACGTCTTCCACGAATTTACGTCTTTTTAAGCCCTACGTTGTTAGCGTCATTTGAAACGTCTTCAACGATGATTATGTCTATCTATCTGTTATGTTTAATATGTTTGTATACTGACAGTGTTATTTATTTTTATCGAGAGTGTGTGATTATGAAAATATCGACCACAGTTTTCTTTATTAGGTATTATATCGGTACCGTTGTTTGAAACTGGGTAGGAGAGAGAGCATGCGAGAGATTCCTCTCTCTGTATATGATTTAATCGTTTGATTTTTTCATGCGTGGCATCAGCTGTTTTGCACTTTCTAACCGACTAAAAGGTTATGTGGTCCGGCGTCTGTCATACGTTCTTATGTCGGAGTTAATTTTCTTCCTCTTCTCTGCTATTGACCTCTTTCCTGTAACAAAGCTGCTATCTACCAGAAATAATACACAATCAATTACCTAAAAGAAAGGTATTTATTTATTACCTTTAATTTATTTATTTATTTGGAGACAAATTTTCCGGAAATTGTCTCCAAATCATGAGTTTTACAATCGATTATTTTTCGAAATCAACATTTTTCGATAGAAGTTTTTTTTATATATATAACACAACAGATGTATTAACTTACAGTTATTAGAAACAATTAATTAATTATACATCTCATGGTTATTTGAGGGTTCTTATTAGTATCATACTTTACATTAATTAATATTTGTTTACTTAAAATCTGATTCAACAAGTTCGTTTTTAAACGCCAGAGCGCAGACTACGTATTCACTGAAAGCTATGGAAGTAAGATGGCCGCTATAGATTCACAATGTACCCATGTTTGACAAATTTTTGGTTAAATAAAATAAAGTTTATAATGTTCACACTAAGTTTTCTTATAAATTGAAAGATGTGGTACTATTTCTAGTGTTCGTTACTTATTGGTGATGTGTAATTTTTTAGTTTATTAAAGGAGGCGATCTCACCCAAGAAAGTTACAGTTCTGAATTCTAGGCCAACAGATGGTTCGATGAATTTTCTGTTTTCATTGATTTTCTGGCATTAATCATTGTGGTTCCATGGATGTCTCAGATGTAGTGGCTGGTGCTGACTCATGTCATTAATTTAGTACGGGGTTTATTCCGAATCGTAGTTATTAAATTTTTTAAATTTACTGGACATTATTTTTTTTCATCTGCTCACTTGGAATACCATTTAACAATTAATTCAATTTCTTGTTGATTAGTTACTCCTAGTAACCAAGAAATTGATGAGTTTCTATTGGCTAACCTAGGTACAGTTTTAGTAAATAGGCTAGTATTAATTATTATTATTTCTTCCCTTCTTTTAGGAAAAATACTCCATTCTTATTTTTAACTATAATTAAATTTAATTTATATAAGGTTTTTCTTCACATCTTTACATAAGTTTGGCTACTTGTATTTTATAATTTAATGATTTTTAACTTGGTTTATTTCTGACTTATATTTCTGTTAATGTATTCTTACTCTGCACTATTTTGTTTTTCCCCCATCTCTTTATTTTATATTAATTAGCCATTATTAATTTCTTATATAACCCTGGATTCCTTAAACATAAACAAAAATAATATTATTGAAGTGAATGAAGAGGATGTATCAACAAGACAATTAAAAATAATATTTTAATTACATTGAAATTGCCTTTGTGGCCTAACAACACAAAACTACAACAGCTTATTATTAAACTTATAGTTTATTACTATAATAGTGCATCTTCACTTATTTGTGATTGACGTCCTTTTCAGTTTTTAACATTTACCCATATCATACTATGTTGCACTTTGTCCACACCGCACTTTTATGATAACACTTAGTAGATTGTTTTTAATTGCTACAGTGTTTTATGGTACAAATGTTTTCATAGCATGATACTTAATCCCTCATTTCTGACTTTTGGAATGGGTACCTACTGACTTTTTATTCTTATTATTATATAAATACTTCTTTATTTCTTATCATTACTGAGCACAGGTTATGTAATGTTACATAAAGCTCCCCCACTAGAACAGATTTATTTTTATTTCATTATTAAAATTAATTGTTTAATTCCTAATTATTCATCTTCTTTTATCATTCTTCATAATATATTTTCATTTCTGTTTGGTTATATACACCTTTTATTTTGTTATTGGTAATTGACTTGATTTAAAAATGTAATATATTTTACTAATACTCAACTCTCTCTCCTGGAGGAAAATTCACTAATGATATTATTTCTCGTGGTGGTTGTTTCTCGAACATCACTTGATGAGGACTGGTCACAATAATCAGTAAAAACTTGTTTAACACTCTCATATTTCTATTTACTTCTATAAATGTCCTTTCTCAATTGAGCTTCTGTCTGCTATCTTCCTTCTGTTTTCTTCCTTCATACTTCTGGAATCTGATATTACATCTTCTCAGCTGTTTTATTATCCCTTAAATATTTAATTTCCCTAACATTACCTAACACGTGAGCTGGGGCAGTCCAGAGAGGCACTTTTGTCTACATATACTCTGCTGGCCATACTACACTTTTTTGAGATCAGAGGAACATTATCACTGCTCAAAATATAATACTGCTGGAATTCATCTACAGACAGTCATTAAATAATAATTATACAAGAATAGTCTATTTTTCGACTAATAAAAAACACTTTGGGATTCTTCACGCTGTTGCTGTTTACATTTGATTATATATTTCTTTTTTCTTCTTGATTCCTTCTTATTTTCAGTAGCTATTTTTAGATAACGTTATTGACAGGCATTATTTGTGAATCCTTTTGACTTTCCTTCTTGTGACAGATGTTCTTCGTATCATTTCTTTTTTTCCTTTATCATTTTCAACTCCAAGAAATTCTAAATTGTAGTTTTAATTATTATCATTCTTTAGCTTCATTGTAATTATAGTCATTAAATTATCCATTGTCCTTCTTATTTTACCGTCTTGGCTGAGCACATTACCATTAATTGTTTTTATTTTTTTTTTTTCTTCTTGTTCCCATCAAAATATTATTTTATCTCTTATTCCATTCTAAATCATGTTATTTATAAATAAATTATGTAAGTCGTTCTTACATTCTCTTGGCGTTTTGTCGTTTATCTTAAATCATATCGTTTCTAAATATATTAGGTAAGTTGTCCATACCTTCTATTTGAATTTTGTTGTTTTTTTTTCTCCAATGGGTTGCTTGGTCGGTATACAGAAAATCAGTCCCCTTTTTTTTTCTGGTTGATTATTTCTTGGTTTAACCATGGTCCATAAACTCAGTTACTCCTCTTCCTCGGATTACTGCAGTGTCCATAATAATTTCGGTTCTTGAGATACCGCTCATTATCTTGTTTTCTGAATTTTCTGTCACCCTGTACTGACATTCTTTTAATATTACTTGTTCATTTGTATCTATGCCTACATCAATCACTTTCCCATTTATTTTATTGAACAGGTATTTTAATGGTATTTGAGTTATTGACGACATTACTGACAGTTTGCTACACATTTCTATTTCTGTGATATTTAATTTACCTATCGATTTTTTAAACTTGTTATATGTGGTTTTATAGTAAATCATTTCTAAAATTTTGTTTGACCTCCTCCTATAATCTTGGAAGTTTATGATTTCTTCATGGTCGGTAATTGATAGATTAAACACATTTATTAATCCATTCTTCATCATCTCCAATTCTTCTCTTGTATTTATTATTTTCTTTCTACATATTTTTCTTATTTACTTGGTCTTCTTTTCCAGGTATTTATTATCCTCTTTGCTGTTGTTATTTTTATTCTCAGATAATATTACACCTTGGTATTCTCTAATTTCTATTTCCTTCCTGCTCTCTTCTGTTTTCGGACTTACTTTAATACCTTCGGAAGAGCTGTCAAGTGTTTCATTCAAATTCTTGAAACCACTGTCCATTGTTTCCTCTAACTTTCTGAAACTTTCATCCATTTGCTTATTTGTCTCCCCCTTGTATTCATCTGCTTTTTGGCTAAATGTGTTACTGATCATTTCAATCTTCTCATGAATTTGCTTTATATTTTTATTATTTTCTTCAAATTTTGTGTTCATATATTCCCTTTGCCCATTAATAATTACTCTCAATTCATGGTTTTGTTCATTCATGGTTTGTCTGATATCGCCATGAATGGTCTCAATTTTTTCGTTTAGTTGTTTTACTAAACTTTCCTGAATACTATCTATTTTCTCATTGGTTTGCTTGTTTTGTTACTCCTGTTTCCTAAAGTTTACCTTATGTTCCTCATTGGTTTGCTTGTTTTGTTCCTTTAAAGTTTCGTTTTGTTTCTTTGAGTTTTCCTCCTGTTTCCTAAAATATTCGTTGGTTTTCCTCCTGTTTCCTAAATTGTTCTGCCATAAATTTCATTATTTCTTGCCAATTTGGTTCTTCCCTGGCTACCGCTTTGTCACCCGCCTGTTGCTCCTTTTCCGTGTCCATAACTACTTCGGATTCTTCTTTATCGCCCGTCGGTTGTTCCATTTCACTGTCCGTGACTACTCCTGTTTCTTGTTCCTGTCTACCTTCTTCCTTCTCCGTGTCTTCTGCCCTCTTCTTTGACTTGCCTCTGGTATATGCATTTCTTGGCTTCTTACAGTTGCCGACAAAAATTAGGTTTTTCGTTATTATTTACTTATATATTTCAAAATTCTTTCCTAATTTGAGCCCTCTAAGTTGAGCGCCATTTGTAACGTCTTCCACGAATTTACGTCTTTTTAAGCCCTACGTTGTTAGCGTCATTTGAAATGTCGTCAACGATGATTATGTCTATCTATCTGTTATGTTTAATACGTTTGTATCCTGACAGTGTTATTTATTTTTATCGAGAGTGTGTGATTATGAAAATATCGACCACAGTTTTCTTTATTAGGTATTATATCGGTACCGTTGTTTGAAACTGGGTAGGAGAGAGAGCATGCGAGAGATTCCTCTCTCTGTATATGATTTAATCGTTTGATTTTTTCATGCGTGGCATCAGCTGTTTTGCACTTTGTAACCGACTAAAAGGTTATGTGGTCCGGCGTCTGTCATACGTTCTTATGTCGGAGTTAATTTTCTTCCTCTTCTCTGCTATTGACCTCTTTCCTGTAACAAAGCTGCTATCTACCAGAAATAATACACAATCAATTACCTAAAAGAAAGGTATTTATTTATTACCTTTAATTTATTTATTTATTTGGAGACAAATTTTCCGGAAATTGTCTCCAAATCATGAGTTTTACAATCGATTATTTTTCGAAAGCAACATTTTTCGATATAAGTTTTTTTTATATATATAACACAACAGATGTATTAACTTACAGTTATTAGAAACAATTAATTAATTATACATCTCATGGTTATTTGAGGGTTCTTATTAGTATCATACTTTACATTAATTAATATTTGTTTACTTAAAATCTGATTCAACAAGTTCGTTTTTTAAACGCCAGAGCGCAGACTACGTATTCACTGAAAGCTATGGAAGTAAGATGGCCGCTATAGATTCACAATGTACCCATGTTTGACAAATTTTTGGTTAAATAAAATAAAGTTTATAATGTTCACACTAAGTTTTCTTATAAATTGAAAGATGTGGTACTATTTCTAGTGTTCGTTACTTATTGGTGATGTGTAATTTTTTAGTTTATTAAAGGAGGCGATCTCACCCAAGAAAGTTACAGTTCTGAATTCTAGGCCAACAGATGGTTCGATGAATTTTCTGTTTTCATTGATTTTCTGGCATTAATCATTGTGGTTCCATGGATGTCTCAGATGTAGTGGCTGGTGCTGACTCGTGTCATTAATTTAGTACGGGGTTTATTCCGAATCGTAGTTATTAAATTTTTTAAATTTACTGGACATTATTTTTTTTCATCTGCTCACTTGGAATACCATTTAACAATTAATTCAATTTCTTGTTGATTAGTTACTCCTAGTAACCAAGAAATTGATGAGTTTCTATTGGCTAACCTAGGTACAGTTTTAATAAATAGGCTAGTATTAATTATTATTATTTCTTCCCTTCTTTTAGGAAAAATACTCCATTCTTATTTTTAACTATAATTAAATTTAATTTATATAAGGTTTTTCTTCACATCTTTACATAAGTTTGGCTACTTGTATTTTATAATTTAATGATTTTTAACTTGGTTTATTTCTGACTTATATTTCTGTTAATGTATTCTTACTCTGCACTATTTTGTTTTTCCCCCATCTCTTTATTTTATATTAATTAGCCATTATTAATTTCTTATATAACCCTGGATTCCTTAAACATAAAGAAAAATAATATTATTGAAGTGAATGAAGAGGATGTATCAACAAGACAATTAAAAATAATATTTTAATTACATTGAAATTGCCTTTGTGGCCTAACAACACAAAACTACAACAGCTTATTATTAAACTTATAGTTTATTACTATAATAGTGCATCTTCACTTATTTGTGATTGATGTCCTTTTCAGTTTTTAACATTTACCCATATCATACTATGTTGCACTTTGTCCACACCGCACTTTTATGATAACACTTAGTAGATTGTTTTTAATTGCTACAGTGTTTTATGGTACAAATGTTTTCATAGCATGATACTTAATCCCTCATTTCTGACTTTTGGAATGGGTACCTACTGACTTTTTATTCTTATTATTATATAAATACTTCTTTATTTCTTATCATTACTGAGCACAGGTTATGTAATGTTACATAAAGCTCCCCCACAAGAACAGATTTATTTTTATTTCATTATTAAAATTAATTGTTTAATTCCTAATTATTCATCTTCTTTTATCATTCTTCATAATATATTTTCATTTCTGTTTGGTTATATACACCTTTTATTTTGTTATTGGTAATTGACTTGATTTAAAAATGTAATATATTTTACTAATACTCAACTCTCTCTCCTGGAGGAAAATTCACTAATGATATTATTTCTCGTGGTGGTTGTTTCTCGAACATCACTTGATGAGGACTGGTCACAATAATCAGTAAAAACTTGTTTTAACACTCTCATATTTCTATTTACTTCTATAAATGTCCTTTCTCAATTGAGCTTCTGTCTGCTATCTTACTTCTGTTTTCTTCCTTCATACTTCTGGAATCTGATATTATATCTTCTCAGCTGTTTTATTATCCCTTAAATATTTAATTTCCCTAACATTACATAACACGTGAGCTGGGGCAGTCCAGAGAGGCACTTTTGTCTACATATACTCTGCTGGCCATACTACACTTTTTTGAGATCAGAGGAACATCATCACTGCTCAAAATATAATACTGCTGGAATTCATCTACAGACAGTCATTAAATAATAATTATACAAGAATAGTCTATTTTTCGACTAATAAAAAACACTTTGGGATTCTTCACGCTGTTGCTGTTTACATTTGATTATATATTTCTTTTTTCTTCTTGATTCCTTCTTATTTTCAGTAGCTATTTTTAGATAACGTTATTGACAGGCATTATTTGTGAATCCTTTTGACTTTCCTTCTTGTGACAGATGTTCTTCGTATCATTTCTTTTTTTCCTTTATCATTTTCAACTCCAAGAAATTCTAAATTGTAGTTTTAATTATTATCATTCTTTAGCTTCATTGTAATTATAGTCATTAAATTATCCATTGTCCTTCTTATTTTACCGTCTTGGCTGAGCACATTACCATTAATTGTTTTTATTTTATTTTTTTTCTTCTTGTTCCCATCAAAATATTATTTTATCTCTTATTCCATTCTAAATCATGTTATTTATAAATAAATTATGTAAGTCGTTCTTACATTCTCTTGGCGTTTTGTCGTTTATCTTAAATCATATCGTTTCTAAATATATTAGGTAAGTTGTCCATACCTTCTATTTGAATTTTGTTGTTTTTTTTTCTCCAATGGGTTGCTTGGTCGGTATACAGAAAATCAGTCCCCTTTTTTTTTCTGGTTGATTATTTCTTGGTTTAACCATGGTCCATAAACTCAGTTACTCCTCTTCCTCGGATTACTGCAGTGTCCATAATAATTTCGGTTCTTGAGATACCGCTCATTATCTTGTTTTCTGAATTTTCTGTCACCCTGTACTGACATTCTTTTAATATTACTTGTTCATTTGTATCTATGCCTACATCAATCACTTTCCCATTTATTTTATTGAACAGGTATTTTAATGGTATTTGAGTTATTGACGACATTACTGACAGTTTGCTACACATTTCTATTTCTGTGATATTTAATTTACCTATCGATTTTTTAAACTTGTTATATGTGGTTTTATAGTAAATCATTTCTAAAATTTTGTTTGACCTCCTCCTATAATCTTGGAAGTTTATGATTTCTTCATGGTCGGTAATTGATAGATTAAACACATTTATTAATCCATTCTTCATCATCTCCAATTCTTCTCTTGTATTTATTATTTTCTTTCTACATATTTTTCTTATTTACTTGGTCTTCTTTTCCAGGTATTTATTATCCTCTTTGCTGTTGTTATTTTTATTCTCAGATAATATTACACCTTGGTATTCTCTAATTTCTATTTCCTTCCTGCTCTCTTCTGTTTTCGGACTTACTTTAATACCTTCGGAAGAGCTGTCAAGTGTTTCATTCAAATTCTTGAAACCACTGTCCATTGTTTCCTCTAACTTTCTGAAACTTTCATCCATTTGCTTATTTGTCTCCCCCTTGTATTCATCTGCTTTTTGGCTAAATGTGTTACTGATCATTTCAATCTTCTCATGAATTTGCTTTATATTTTTATTATTTTCTTCAAATTTTGTGTTCATATATTCCCTTTGCCCATTAATAATTACTCTCAATTCATGGTTTTGTTCATTCATGGTTTGTCTGATATCGCCATGAATGGTCTCAATTTTTTCGTTTAGTTGTTTTACTAAACTTTCCTGAATACTATCTATTTTCTCATTGGTTTGCTTGTTTTGTTCCTCCTGTTTCCTAAAGTTTTCCTTATTTTCCTCATTGGTTTGCTTGTTTTGTTCCTTCAAAGTTTCGTTTTGTTTCTTTGAGTTTTCCTCCTGTTTCCTAAAATATTCGTTGGTTTTCCTCCTGTTTCCTAAATTGTTCTGCCATAAATTTCATTATTTCTTGCCAATTTGGTTCTTCCCTGGCTACCGCTTTGTCACCCGCCTGTTGCTCCTTTTCCGTGTCCATAACTACTTCGGATTCTTCTTTATCGCCCGTCGGTTGTTCCATTTCACTGTCCGTGACTACTCCTGTTTCTTGTTCCTGTCTACCTTCTTCCTTCTCCGTGTCTTCTGCCCTCTTCTTTGACTTGCCTCTGGTATATGCATTTCTTGGCTTCTTACAGTTGCCGACAAAAATTAGGTTTTTCGTTATTATTTACTTATATATTTCAAAATTCTTTCCTAATTTGAGCCCTCTAAGTTGAGCGCCATTTGTAACGTCTTCCACGAATTTACGTCTTTTTAAGCCCTACGTTGTTAGCGTCATTTGAAACGTCGTCAACGATGATTATGTCTATCTATCTGTTATGTTTAATACGTTTGTATCCTGACAGTGTTATTTATTTTTATCGAGAGTGTGTGATTATGAAAATATCGACCACAGTTTTCTTTATTAGGTATTATATCGGTACCGTTGTTTGAAACTGGGTAGGAGAGAGAGCATGCGAGAGATTCCTCTCTCTGTATATGATTTAATCGTTTGATTTTTTCATGCGTGGCATCAGCTGTTTTGCACTTTGTAACCGACTAAAAGGTTATGTGGTCCGGCGTCTGTCATACGTTCTTATGTCGGAGTTAATTTTCTTCCTCTTCTCTGCTATTGACCTCTTTCCTGTAACAAAGCTGCTATCTACCAGAAATAATACACAATCAATTACCTAAAAGAAAGGTATTTATTTATTACCTTTAATTTATTTATTTATTTGGAGACAAATTTTCCGGAAATTGTCTCCAAATCATGAGTTTTACAATCGATTATTTTTCGAAATCAACATTTTTCAATATAAGTTTTTTTTATATATATAACACAACAGATGTATTAACTTACAGTTATTAGAAACAATTAATTAATTATACATCTCATGGTTATTTGAGGGTTCTTTGAACTATAAGAAAATCAGAAATGCTTATTTATTAGTATCATACTTTACATTAATTAATATTTGTTTACTTAAAATCTGATTCAACAAGTTCGTTTTTTAAACGCCAGAGCGCAGACTACGTATTCACTGAAAGCTATGGAAGTAAGATGGCCGCTATAGATTCACAATGTACCCATGTTTGACAAATTTTTGGTTAAATAAAATAAAGTTTATAATGTTCACACTAAGTTTTCTTATAAATTGAAAGATGTGGTACTATTTCTAGTGTTCGTTACTTATTGGTGATGTGTAATTTTTTAGTTTATTAAAGGAGGCGATCTCACCCAAGAAAGTTACAGTTCTGAATTCTAGGCCAACAGATGGTTCGATGAATTTTCTGTTTTCATTGATTTTCTGGTATTAATCATTGTGGTTCCATGGATGTCTCAGATGTAGTGCCTGGTGCTGACTCGTGTCATTAATTTAGTATGGGGTTTATTCCGAATCGTAGTTATTAAATTTTTTAAATTTACAGGACATTATTTTTTTTTCATCTGCTCACTTGGAATACCATTTAACAATTAATTCAATTTCTTGTTGATTAGTTACTCCTAGTAACCAAGAAATTGATGAGTTTCTATTGGCTAACCTAGGTACAGTTTTAGTAAATAGGCTAGTATTAATTATTATTATTTCTTCCCTTCTTTTAGGAAAAATACTCCATTCTTATTTTTAACTATAATTAAATTTAATTTATATAAGGTTTTTCTTCACATCTTTACATAAGTTTGGCTACTTGTATTTTATAATTTAATGATTTTTAACTTGGTTTATTTCTGACTTATATTTCTGTTAATGTATTCTTACTCTGCACTATTTTGTTTTTCTCCCATCTCTTTATTTTATATTAATTAGCCATTATTAATTTCTTATATAACCCTGGATTCCTTAAACATAAAGAAAAATAATATTATTGAAGTGAATGAAGAGGATGTATCAACAAGACAATTAAAAATAATATTTTAATTACATTGAAATTGCCTTTGTGGCCTAACAACACAAAACTACAACAGCTTATTATTAAACTTATAGTTTATTACTATAATAGTGCATCTTCACTTATTTGTGATTGATGTCCTTTTCAGTTTTTAACATTTACCCATATCATACTATGTTGCACTTTTTCCACACCGCACTTTTATGATAACACTTAGTAGATTGTTTTTAATTGCTACAGTGTTTTATGGTACAAATGTTTTCATAGCATGATACTTAATCCCTCATTTCTGACTTTTGGAATGGGTACCTACTGACTTTTTATTCTTATTATTATATAAATACTTCTTTATTTCTTATCATTACTGAGCACAGGTTATGTAATGTTACATAAAGCTCCCCCACTAGAACAGATTTATTTTTATTTCATTATTAAAATTAATTGTTTAATTCCTAATTATTCATCTTCTTTTATCATTCTTCATAATATATTTTCATTTCTGTTTGGTTATATACACCTTTTATTTTGTTATTGGTAATTGACTTGATTTAAAAATGTAATATATTTTACTAATACTCAACTCTCTCTCCTGGAGGAAAATTCACTAATGATATTATTTCTCGTGGTGGTTGTTTCTCGAACATCACTTGATGAGGACTGGTCACAATAATCAGTAAAAACTTGTTTTAACACTCTCATATTTCTATTTACTTCTATAAATGTCCTTTCTCAATTGAGATTCTGTCTGCTATCTTCCTTCTGTTTTCTTCCTTCATACTTCTGGAATCTGATATTATATCTTCTCAGCTGTATTATTATCCCTTAAATATTTAATTTCCCTAACATTACCTAACACGTGAGCTGGGGCAGTCCAGAGAGGCACTTTTGTCTACATATACTCTGCTGGCCATACTACACTTTTTTGAGATCAGAGGAACATCATCTCTGCTCAAAATATAATACTGCTGGAATTCATCTACAGACAGTCATTAAATAATAATTATACAAGAATAGTCTATTTTTCGACTAATAAAAAACACTTTGGGATTCTTCACGCTGTTGCTGTTTACATTTGATTATATATTTCTTTTTTCTTCTTGATTCCTTCTTATTTTCAGTAGCTATTTTTAGATAACGTTATTGACAGGCATTATTTGTGAATCCTTTTGACTTTCCTTCTTGTGACAGATGTTCTTCGTATCATTTCTTTTTTTCCTTTATCATTTTCAACTCCAAGAAATTCTAAATTGTAGTTTTAATTATTATCATTCTTTAGCTTCATTGTAATTATAGTCATTAAATTATCCATTGTCCTTCTTATTTTACCGTCTTGGCTGAGCACATTACCATTAATTGTTTTTATTTTATTTTTTTTTCTTCTTGTTCCCATCAAAATATTATTTTTTCTCTTATTCCATTCTAAATCATGTTATTTATAAATAAATTATGTAAGTCGTTCTTACATTCTCTTGGCGTTTTGTCGTTTATCTTAAATCATATCGTTTCTAAATATATTAGGTAAGTTGTCCATACCTTCTTTTTGAATTTTGTTGTTTTTTTTTCTCCAATGGGTTGCTTGGTCGGTATACAGAAAATCAGTCCCCTTTTTTTTCTGGTTGATTATTTCTTGGTTTAACCATGGTCCATAAACTCAGTTACTCCTCTTCCTCGGATTACTGCAGTGTCCATAATAATTTTGGTTCTTGAGATACCGCTCATTATCTTGTTTTCTGAATTTTCTGTCACCCTGTACTGACATTCTTTTAATATTACTTGTTCATTTGTATCTATGCCTACATCAATCACTTTCCCATTTATTTTATTGAACAGGTATTTTAATGGTATTTGAGTTATTGACGACATTACTGACAGTTTGCTACACATTTCTATTTCTGTGATATTTAATTTACCTATCGATTTTTTAAACTTGTTATATGTGGTTTTATAGTAAATCATTTCTAAAATTTTGTTTGACCTCCTCCTATAATCTTGGAAGTTTATGATTTCTTCATGGTCGGTAATTGATAGATTAAACACATTTATTAATCCATTCTTCATCATCTCCAATTCTTCTCTTGTATTTATTATTTTCTTTCTACATATTTTTCTTATTTACTTGGTCTTCTTTTCCAGGTATTTATTATCCTCTTTGCTGTTGTTATTTTTATTCTCAGATAATATTACACCTTGGTATTCTCTAATTTCTATTTCCTTCCTGCTCTCTTCTGTTTTCGGACTTACTTTAATACCTTTGGAAGTGCTGTCAAGTGTTTCATTCAAATTCTTGAAACCACTGTCCATTGTTTCCTCTAACTTTCTGAAACTTTCATCCATTTGCTTATTTGTCTCCCCCTTGTATTCATCTGCTTTTTGGCTAAATGTGTTACTGATCATTTCAATCTTCTCATGAATTTGCTTTATATTTTTATTATTTTCTTCAAATTTTGTGTTCATATATTTCCTTTGCCCATTAATAATTTCTCTCAATTCATGGTTTTGTTCATTCATGGTTTGTCTGATATCGCCATGAATGGTCTCAATTTTTTCGTTTAGTTGTTTTACTAAACTTTCCTGAATACTATCTATTTTCTCATTGGTTTGCTTGTTTTGTTCCTCCTGTTTCCTAAAGTTTTCCTTATTTTCCTCATTGGTTTGCTTGTTTTGTTCCTTCAAAGTTTCGTTTTGTTTCTTTGAGTTTTCCTCCTGTTTCCTAAAATATTCGTTGGTTTTCCTCCTGTTTCCTAAATTGTTCTGCCATAAATTTCATTATTTCTTGCCAATTTCGTTCTTCCCTGGCTACCGCTTTGTCACCCGCCTGTTGCTCCTTTTCCGTGTCCATAACTACTTCGGATTCTTCTTTATCGCCCGTCGGTTGTTCCATTTCACTGTCCGTGACTACTCCTGTTTCTTGTTCCTGTCTACCTTCTTCCTTCTCCGTGTCTTCTGCCCTCTTCTTTGACTTGCCTCTGGTATATGCATTTCTTGGCTTCTTACAGTTGCCGACAAAAATTAGGTTTTTCGTTATTATTTACTTATATATTTCAAAATTCTTTCCTAATTTGAGCCCTCTAAGTTGAGCGCCATTTGTAACGTCTTCCACGAATTTACGTCTTTTTAAGCCCTACGTTGTTAGCGTCATTTGAAACGTCTTCAACGATGATTATGTCTATCTATCTGTTATGTTTAATACGTTTGTATCCTGACAGTGTTATTTATTTTTATCGAGAGTGTGTGATTATGAAAATATCGACCACAGTTTTCTTTATTAGGTATTATATCGGTACCGTTGTTTGAAACTGGGTAGGAGAGAGAGCATGCGAGAGATTCCTCTCTCTGTATATGATTTAATCGTTTGATTTTTTCATGCGTGGCATCAGCTGTTTTGCACTTTCTAACCGACTAAAAGGTTATGTGGTCCGGCGTCTGTCATACGTTCTTATGTCGGAGTTAATTTTCTTCCTCTTCTCTGCTATTGACCTCTTTCCTGTAACAAAGCTGCTATCTACCAGAAATAATACACAATCAATTACCTAAAAGAAAGGTATTTATTTATTACCTTTAATTTATTTATTTATTTGGAGACAAATTTTCCGAAAATTGTCTCCAAATCATGAGTTTTACAATCGATTATTTTTCGAAATCAACATTTTTCAATATAAGTTTTTTTTATATATATAACACAACAGATGTATTAACTTAGTTATTAGAAACAATTAATTAATTATACATCTCATGGTTATTTGAGGGTTCTTTGAACTATAAGAAAATCAGAAATGCTTATTTATTAGTATCATACTTTACATTAATTAATATTTGATTACTTAAAATCTGATTCAACAAGTTCGTTTTTTAAACGCCAGAGCGCAGACTACGTATTCACTGAAAGCTATGGAAGTAAGATGGCCGCTATAGATTCACAATGTACCCATGTTTGACAAATTTTTGGTTAAATAAAATAAAGTTTATAATCTTCACACTAAGTTTTCTTATAAATTGAAAGATGTGGTACTATTTCTAGTGTTCGTTACTTATTGGTGATGTGTAATTTTTTAGTTTATTAAAGGAGGCGATCTCACCCACGAAAGTTACAGTTCTGAATTCTAGGCCAAGAGATGGTTCGATGAATTTTCTGTTTTCATTGATTTTCTGGTATTAATCATTGTGGTTCCATGGATGTCTCAGATGTAGTGGCTGGTGCTGACTCGTGTCATTAATTTAGTATGGGGTTTATTCCGAATCGTAGTTATTAAATTTTTTAAATTTACTGGACATTATTTTTTTTTCATCTGCTCACTTGGAATACCATTTAACAATTAATTCAATTTCTTGTTGATTAGTTACTCCTAGTAACCAAGAAATTGATGAGTTTCTATTGGCTAACCTAGGTACAGTTTTAGTAAATAGGCTAGTATTAATTATTATTATTTCTTCCCTTCTTTTAGGAAAAATACTCCATTCTTATTTTTAACTATAATTAAATTTAATTTATATAAGGTTTTTCTTCACATCTTTACATAAGTTTGGCTACTTGTATTTTATAATTTAATGATTTTTAACTTGGTTTATTTCTGACTTATATTTCTGTTAATGTATTCTTACTCTGCACTATTTTGTTTTTCCCCCATCTCTTTATTTTATATTAATTAGCCATTATTAATTTCTTATATAACCCTGGATTCCTTAAACATAAACAAAAATAATATTATTGAAGTGAATGAAGAGGATGTATCAACAAGACAATTAAAAATAATATTTTAATTACATTGAAATTGCCTTTGTGGCCTAACAACACAAAACTACAACAGCTTATTATTAAACTTATAGTTTATTACTATAATAGTGCATCTTCACTTATTTGTGATTGATGTCCTTTTCAGTTTTTAACATTTACCCATATCATACTATGTTGCACTTTGTCCACACCGCACTTTTATGATAACACTTAGTAGATTGTTTTTAATTGCTACAGTGTTTTATGGTACAAATGTTTTCATAGCATGATACTTAATCCCTCATTTCTGACTTTTGGAATGGGTACCTACTGACTTTTTATTCTTATTATTATATAAATACTTCTTTATTTCTTATCATTACTGAGCACAGGTTATGTAATGTTACATAAAGCTCCCCCACTAGAACAGATTTATTTTTATTTCATTATTAAAATTAATTGTTTAATTCCTAATTATTCATCTTCTTTTATCATTCTTCATAATATATTTTCATTTCTGTTTGGTTATATACACCTTTTATTTTGTTATTGGTAATTGACTTGATTTAAAAATGTAATATATTTTACTAATACTCAACTCTCTCTCCTGGAGGAAAATTCACTAATGATATTATTTCTCGTGGTGGTTGTTTCTCGAACATCACTTGATGAGGACTGGTCACAATAATCAGTAAAAACTTGTTTTAACACTCTCATATTTCTATTTACTTCTATAAATGTCCTTTCTCAATTGAGCTTCTGTCTGCTATCTTCCTTCTGTTTTCTTCCTTCATACTTCTGGAATCTGATATTATATCTTCTCAGCTGTTTTATTATCCCTTAAATATTTAATTTCCCTAACATTACCTAACACGTGAGCTGGGGCAGTCCAGAGAGGCACTTTTGTCTACATATACTCTGCTGGCCATACTACACTTTTTTGAGATCAGAGGAACATCATCTCTGCTCAAAATATAATACTGCTGGAATTCATCTACAGACAGTCATTAAATAATAATTATACAAGAATAGTCTATTTTTCGACTAATAAAAAACACTTTGGGATTCTTCACGCTGTTGCTGTTTACATTTGATTATATATTTCTTTTTTCTTCTTGATTCCTTCTTATTTTCAGTAGCTATTTTTAGATAACGTTATTGACAGGCATTATTTGTAAATCCTTTTGACTTTCCTTCTTGTGACAGGTGTTCTTCGTATCATTTCTTTTTTTCCTTTATCATTTTCAACTCCAAGAAATTCTAAATTGTAGTTTTAATTATTATCATTCTTTAGCTTCATTGTAATTATAGTCATTAAATTATCCATTGTCCTTCTTATTTTACCGTCTTGGCTGAGCACATTACCATTAATTGTTTTTAGTTTTTTTTTTTTCTTCTTGTTCCCATCAAAATATTATTTTATCTCTTATTCCATTCTAAATCATGTTATTTATAAATAAATTATGTAAGTCGTTCTTACATTCTCTTGGCGTTTTGTCGTTTATCTTAAATCATATCGTTTCTAAATATATTAGGTAAGTTGTCCATACCTTCTTTTTGAATTTTGTTGTTTTTTTTTTCTCCAATGGGTTGCTTGGTCGGTATACAGAAAATCAGTCCCCTTTTTTTTCTGGTTGATTATTTCTTGGTTTAACCATGGTCCATAAACTCAGTTACTCCTCTTCCTCGGATTACTGCAGTGTCCATAACAATTTCAGTTCTTGAGATACCGCTCATTATCTTGTTTTCTGAATTTTCTGTCACCCTGTACTGACATTCCTTTAATATTACTTGTTCATTTGTATCTATGCCTACATCAATCACTTTCCCATTTATTTTATTGAACAGGTATTTTAATGGTATTTGAGGTATTGACGACATTACTGACAGTTTGCTACACATTTCTATTTCTGTGATATTTAATTTACCTATCGATTTTTTAAACTTGTTATATGTGGTTTTATAGTAAATCATTTCTACAATTTTGTTTCACCTCCTCCTATAATCTTGGAAGTTTATGATTTCTTCATGGTCGGTAATTGATAGATTAAACACATTTATTAATCCATTCTTCATCATCTCCAATTCTTCTCTTGTATTTATTATTTTCTTTCTACATATTTTTCTTATTTACTTGGTCTTCTTTTCCAGGTATTTATTATCCTCTTTGCTGTTGTTATTTTTATTCTCAGATAATATTACACCTTGGTATTCTCTAATTTCTATTTCCTTCCTGCTCTCTTCTGTTTTCGGACTTACTTTAATACCTTTGGAAGTGCTGTCAAGTGTTTCATTCAAATTCTTGAAACCACTGTCCATTGTTTCCTCTAACTTTCTGAAACTTTCATCCATTTGCTTATTTGTCTCCCCCTTGTATTCATCTGCTTTTTGGCTAAATGTGTTACTGATCATTTCAATCTTCTCATGAATTTGCTTTATATTTTTATTATTTTCTTCAAATTTTGTGTTCATATATTTCCTTTGCCCATTAATAATTTCTCTCAATTCATGGTTTTGTTCATTCATGGTTTGTCTGATATCGCCATGAATGGTCTCAATTTTTTCGTTTAGTTGTTTTACTAAACTTTCCTGAATACTATCTATTTTCTCATTGGTTTGCTTGTTTTGTTCCTCCTGTTTCCTAAAGTTTTCCTTATTTTCCTCATTGGTTTGCTTGTTTTGTTCCTTCAAAGTTTCGTTTTGTTTCTTTGAGTTTTCCTCCTGTTTCCTAAAATATTCGTTGGTTTTCCTCCTGTTTCCTAAATTGTTCTGCCATAAATTTCATTATTTCTTGCCAATTTCGTTCTTCCCTGGCTACCGCTTTGTCACCCGCCTGTTGCTCCTTTTCCGTGTCCATAACTACTTCGGATTCTTCTTTATCGCCCGTCGGTTGTTCCATTTCACTGTCCGTGACTACTCCTGTTTCTTGTTCCTGTCTACCTTCTTCCTTCTCCGTGTCTTCTGCCCTCTTCTTTGACTTGCCTCTGGTATATGCATTTCTTGGCTTCTTACAGTTGCCGACAAAAATTAGGTTTTTCGTTATTATTTACTTATATATTTCAAAATTCTTTCCTAATTTGAGCCCTCTAAGTTGAGCGCCATTTGTAACGTCTTCCACGAATTTACGTCTTTTTAAGCCCTACGTTGTTAGCGTCATTTGAAACGTCTTCAACGATGATTATGTCTATCTATCTGTTATGTTTAATACGTTTGTATCCTGACAGTGTTATTTATTTTTATCGAGAGTGTGTGATTATGAAAATATCGACCACAGTTTTCTTTATTAGGTATTATATCGGTACCGTTGTTTGAAACTGGGTAGGAGAGAGAGCATGCGAGAGATTCCTCTCTCTGTATATGATTTAATCGTTTGATTTTTTCATGCGTGGCATCAGCTGTTTTGCACTTTCTAACCGACTAAAAGGTTATGTGGTCCGGCGTCTGTCATACGTTCTTATGTCGGAGTTAATTTTCTTCCTCTTCTCTGCTATTGACCTCTTTCCTGTAACAAAGCTGCTATCTACCAGAAATAATACACAATCAATTACCTAAAAGAAAGGTATTTATTTATTACCTTTAATTTATTTATTTATTTGGAGACAAATTTTCCGAAAATTGTCTCCAAATCATGAGTTTTACAATCGATTATTTTTCGAAATCAACATTTTTCAATATAAGTTTTTTTTATATATATAACACAACAGATGTATTAACTTAGTTATTAGAAACAATTAATTAATTATACATCTCATGGTTATTTGAGGGTTCTTTGAACTATAAGAAAATCAGAAATGCTTATTTATTAGTATCATACTTTACATTAATTAATATTTGATTACTTAAAATCTGATTCAACAAGTTCGTTTTTTAAACGCCAGAGCGCAGACTACGTATTCACTGAAAGCTATGGAAGTAAGATGGCCGCTATAGATTCACAATGTACCCATGTTTGACAAATTTTTGGTTAAATAAAATAAAGTTTATAATGTTCACACTAAGTTTTCTTATAAATTGAAAGATGTGGTACTATTTCTAGTGTTCGTTACTTATTGGTGATGTGTAATTTTTTAGTTTATTAAAGGAGGCGATCTCACCCAAGAAAGTTACAGTTCTGAATTCTAGGCCAAGAGATGGTTCGATGAATTTTCTGTTTTCATTGATTTTCTGGTATTAATCATTATGGTTCCATGGATGTCTCAGATGTAGTGGCTGGTGCTGACTCGTGTCATTAATTTAGTATGGGGTTTATTCCGAATCGTAGTTATTAAATTTTTTAAATTTACTGGACATTATTTTTTTTTCATCTGCTCACTTGGAATACCATTTAACAATTAATTCAATTTCTTGTTGATTAGTTACTCCTAGTAACCAAGAAATTGATGAGTTTCTATTGGCTAACCTAGGTACAGTTTTAGTAAATAGGCTAGTATTAATTATTATTATTTCTTCCCTTCTTTTAGGAAAAATACTCCATTCTTATTTTTAACTATAATTAAATTTAATTTATATAAGGTTTTTCTTCACATCTTTACATAAGTTTGGCTACTTGTATTTTATAATTTAATGATTTTTAACTTGGTTTATTTCTGACTTATATTTCTGTTAATGTATTCTTACTCTGCACTATTTTGTTTTTCCCCCATCTCTTTATTTTATATTAATTAGCCATTATTAATTTCTTATATAACCCTGGATTCCTTAAACATAAAGAAAAATAATATTATTGAAGTGAATGAAGAGGATGTATCAACAAGACAATTAAAAATAATATTTTAATTACATTGAAATTGCCTTTGTGGCCTAACAACACAAAACTACAACAGCTTATTATTAAACTTATAGTTTATTACTATAATAGTGCATCTTCACTTATTTGTGATTGATGTCCTTTTCAGTTTTTAACATTTACCCATATCATACTATGTTGCACTTTGTCCACACCGCACTTTTATGATAACACTTAGTAGATTGTTTTTAATTGCTACAGTGTTTTATGGTACAAATGTTTTCATAGCATGATACTTAATCCCTCATTTCTGACTTTTGGAATGGGTACCTACTGACTTTTTATTCTTATTATTATATAAATACTTCTTTATTTCTTATCATTACTGAGCACAGGTTATGTAATGTTACATAAAGCTCCCCCACTAGAACAGATTTATTTTTATTTCATTATTAAAATTAATTGTTTAATTCCTAATTATTCATCTTCTTTTATCATTCTTCATAATATATTTTCATTTCTGTTTGGTTATATACACCTTTTATTTTGTTATTGGTAATTGACTTGATTTAAAAATGTAATATATTTTACTAATACTCAACTCTCTCTCCTGGAGGAAAATTCACTAATGATATTATTTCTCGTGGTGGTTGTTTCTCGAACATCACTTGATGAGGACTGGTCACAATAATCAGTAAAAACTTGTTTTAACACTCTCATATTTCTATTTACTTCTATAAATGTCCTTTCTCAATTGAGCTTCTGTCTGCTATCTTCCTTCTGTTTTCTTCCTTCATACTTCTGGAATCTGATATTATATCTTCTCAGCCGTTTTATTATCCCTTAAATATTTAAATTCCCTAACATTACCTAACACGTGAGCTGGGGCAGTCCAGAGAGGCACTTTTGGCTACATATACTCTGCTGGCCATACTACACTTTTTTGAGATCAGAGGAACATCATCTCTGCTCAAAATATAATACTGCTGGAATTCATCTACAGACAGTCATTAAATAATAATTATACAAGAATAGTCTATTTTTCGACTAATAAAAAACACTTTGGGATTCTTCACGCTGTTGCTGTTTACATTTGATTATATATTTCTTTTTTCTTCTTGATTCCTTCTTATTTTCAGTAGCTATTTTTAGATAACGTTATTGACAGGCATTATTTGTAAAACCTTTTGATTTACCTTCTTGTGACAGATGTTCTTCGTATCATTTCTTTTTTTCCTTTATCATTTTCAACTCCAGGAAATTCTAAATTGTAGTTTTAATTATTATCATTCTTTAGCTTCATTGTAATTATAGTCATTAAATTATCCATTGTCCTTCTTATTTTACCGTCTTGGCTGAGCACATTACCATTAATTGTTTTTATTTTATTTTTTTTTTCTCGTTGCTCCCATCAAAATATTATTTTTTCTCTTATTCCATTCTAAATCATGTTATTTATAAATAAATTATGAAAGTCGTTCTTACATTCTCTTGGCGTTTTGTCGTTTATCTTAAATCATATCGTTTCTAAATATATTAGGTAAGTTGTCCATACCTTCTTTTTGAATTTTGTTGTTTTTTTTTTCTCCAATGGGTTGCTTGGTCGGTATACAGAAAATCAGTCCCCTTTTTTTTCTGGTTGATTATTTCTTGGTTTAACCATGGTCCATAAACTCAGTTACTCCTCTTCCTCGGATTACTGCAGTGTCCATAACAATTTCAGTTCTTGAGATACCGCTCATTATCTTGTTTTCTGAATTTTCTGTCACCCTGTACTGACATTCCTTTAATATTACTTGTTCATTTGTATCTATGCCTACATCAATCACTTTCCCATTTATTTTATTGAACAGGTATTTTAATGGTATTTGAGGTATTGACGACATTACTGACAGTTTGCTACACATTTCTATTTCTGTGATATTTAATTTACCTATCGATTTTTTAAACTTGTTATATGTGGTTTTATAGTAAATCATTTCTACAATTTTGTTTCACCTCCTCCTATAATCTTGGAAGTTTATGATTTCTTCATGGTCGGTAATTGATAGATTAAACACATTTATTAATCCATTCTTCATCATCTCCAATTCTTCTCTTGTATTTATTATTTTCTTTCTACATATTTTTCTTATTTACTTGGTCTTCTTTTCCAGGTATTTATTATCCTCTTTGCTGTTGTTATTTTTATTCTCAGATAATATTACACCTTGGTATTCTCTAATTTCTATTTCCTTCCTGCTCTCTTCTGTTTTCGGACTTACTTTAATACCTTTGGAAGTGCTGTCAAGTGTTTCATTCAAATTCTTGAAACCACTGTCCATTGTTTCCTCTAACTTTCTGAAACTTTCATCCATTTGCTTATTTGTCTCCCCCTTGTATTCATCTGCTTTTTGGCTAAATGTGTTACTGATCATTTCAATCTTCTCATGAATTTGCTTTATATTTTTATTATTTTCTTCAAATTTTGTGTTCATATATTTCCTTTGCCCATTAATAATTTCTCTCAATTCATGGTTTTGTTCATTCATGGTTTGTCTGATATCGCCATGAATGGTCTCAATTTTTTCGTTTAGTTGTTTTACTAAACTTTCCTGAATACTATCTATTTTCTCATTGGTTTGCTTGTTTTGTTCCTCCTGTTTCCTAAAGTTTTCCTTATTTTCCTCATTGGTTTGCTTGTTTTGTTCCTTCAAAGTTTCGTTTTGTTTCTTTGAGTTTTCCTCCTGTTTCCTAAAATATTCGTTGGTTTTCCTCCTGTTTCCTAAATTGTTCTGCCATAAATTTCATTATTTCTTGCCAATTTCGTTCTTCCCTGGCTACCGCTTTGTCACCCGCCTGTTGCTCCTTTTCCGTGTCCATAACTACTTCGGATTCTTCTTTATCGCCCGTCGGTTGTTCCATTTCACTGTCCGTGACTACTCCTGTTTCTTGTTCCTGTCTACCTTCTTCCTTCTCCGTGTCTTCTGCCCTCTTCTTTGACTTGCCTCTGGTATATGCATTTCTTGGCTTCTTACAGTTGCCGACAAAAATTAGGTTTTTCGTTATTATTTACTTATATATTTCAAAATTCTTTCCTAATTTGAGCCCTCTAAGTTGAGCGCCATTTGTAACGTCTTCCACGAATTTACGTCTTTTTAAGCCCTACGTTGTTAGCGTCATTTGAAACGTCTTCAACGATGATTATGTCTATCTATCTGTTATGTTTAATACGTTTGTATCCTGACAGTGTTATTTATTTTTATCGAGAGTGTGTGATTATGAAAATATCGACCACAGTTTTCTTTATTAGGTATTATATCGGTACCGTTGTTTGAAACTGGGTAGGAGAGAGAGCATGCGAGAGATTCCTCTCTCTGTATATGATTTAATCGTTTGATTTTTTCATGCGTGGCATCAGCTGTTTTGCACTTTCTAACCGACTAAAAGGTTATGTGGTCCGGCGTCTGTCATACGTTCTTATGTCGGAGTTAATTTTCTTCCTCTTCTCTGCTATTGACCTCTTTCCTGTAACAAAGCTGCTATCTACCAGAAATAATACACAATCAATTACCTAAAAGAAAGGTATTTATTTATTACCTTTAATTTATTTATTTATTTGGAGACAAATTTTCCGAAAATTGTCTCCAAATCATGAGTTTTACAATCGATTATTTTTCGAAATCAACATTTTTCAATATAAGTTTTTTTTATATATATAACACAACAGATGTATTAACTTAGTTATTAGAAACAATTAATTAATTATACATCTCATGGTTATTTGAGGGTTCTTTGAACTATAAGAAAATCAGAAATGCTTATTTATTAGTATCATACTTTACATTAATTAATATTTGATTACTTAAAATCTGATTCAACAAGTTCGTTTTTTAAACGCCAGAGCGCAGACTACGTATTCACTGAAAGCTATGGAAGTAAGATGGCCGCTATAGATTCACAATGTACCCATGTTTGACAAATTTTTGGTTAAATAAAATAAAGTTTATAATGTTCACACTAAGTTTTCTTATAAATTGAAAGATGTGGTACTATTTCTAGTGTTCGTTACTTATTGGTGATGTGTAATTTTTTAGTTTATTAAAGGAGGCGATCTCACCCAAGAAAGTTACAGTTCTGAATTCTAGGCCAAGAGATGGTTCGATGAATTTTCTGTTTTCATTGATTTTCTGGTATTAATCATTATGGTTCCATGGATGTCTCAGATGTAGTGGCTGGTGCTGACTCGTGTCATTAATTTAGTATGGGGTTTATTCCGAATCGTAGTTATTAAATTTTTTAAATTTACTGGACATTATTTTTTTTTCATCTGCTCACTTGGAATACCATTTAACAATTAATTCAATTTCTTGTTGATTAGTTACTCCTAGTAACCAAGAAATTGATGAGTTTCTATTGGCTAACCTAGGTACAGTTTTAGTAAATAGGCTAGTATTAATTATTATTATTTCTTCCCTTCTTTTAGGAAAAATACTCCATTCTTATTTTTAACTATAATTAAATTTAATTTATATAAGGTTTTTCTTCACATCTTTACATAAGTTTGGCTACTTGTATTTTATAATTTAATGATTTTTAACTTGGTTTATTTCTGACTTATATTTCTGTTAATGTATTCTTACTCTGCACTATTTTGTTTTTCCCCCATCTCTTTATTTTATATTAATTAGCCATTATTAATTTCTTATATAACCCTGGATTCCTTAAACATAAAGAAAAATAATATTATTGAAGTGAATGAAGAGGATGTATCAACAAGACAATTAAAAATAATATTTTAATTACATTGAAATTGCCTTTGTGGCCTAACAACACAAAACTACAACAGCTTATTATTAAACTTATAGTTTATTACTATAATAGTGCATCTTCACTTATTTGTGATTGATGTCCTTTTCAGTTTTTAACATTTACCCATATCATACTATGTTGCACTTTGTCCACACCGCACTTTTATGATAACACTTAGTAGATTGTTTTTAATTGCTACAGTGTTTTATGGTACAAATGTTTTCATAGCATGATACTTAATCCCTCATTTCTGACTTTTGGAATGGGTACCTACTGACTTTTTATTCTTATTATTATATAAATACTTCTTTATTTCTTATCATTACTGAGCACAGGTTATGTAATGTTACATAAAGCTCCCCCACTAGAACAGATTTATTTTTATTTCATTATTAAAATTAATTGTTTAATTCCTAATTATTCATCTTCTTTTATCATTCTTCATAATATATTTTCATTTCTGTTTGGTTATATACACCTTTTATTTTGTTATTGGTAATTGACTTGATTTAAAAATGTAATATATTTTACTAATACTCAACTCTCTCTCCTGGAGGAAAATTCACTAATGATATTATTTCTCGTGGTGGTTGTTTCTCGAACATCACTTGATGAGGACTGGTCACAATAATCAGTAAAAACTTGTTTTAACACTCTCATATTTCTATTTACTTCTATAAATGTCCTTTCTCAATTGAGCTTCTGTCTGCTATCTTCCTTCTGTTTTCTTCCTTCATACTTCTGGAATCTGATATTATATCTTCTCAGCCGTTTTATTATCCCTTAAATATTTAAATTCCCTAACATTACCTAACACGTGAGCTGGGGCAGTCCAGAGAGGCACTTTTGGCTACATATACTCTGCTGGCCATACTACACTTTTTTGAGATCAGAGGAACATCATCTCTGCTCAAAATATAATACTGCTGGAATTCATCTACAGACAGTCATTAAATAATAATTATACAAGAATAGTCTATTTTTCGACTAATAAAAAACACTTTGGGATTCTTCACGCTGTTGCTGTTTACATTTGATTATATATTTCTTTTTTCTTCTTGATTCCTTCTTATTTTCAGTAGCTATTTTTAGATAACGTTATTGACAGGCATTATTTGTAAAACCTTTTGATTTACCTTCTTGTGACAGATGTTCTTCGTATCATTTCTTTTTTTCCTTTATCATTTTCAACTCCAGGAAATTCTAAATTGTAGTTTTAATTATTATCATTCTTTAGCTTCATTGTAATTATAGTCATTAAATTATCCATTGTCCTTCTTATTTTACCGTCTTGGCTGAGCACATTACCATTAATTGTTTTTATTTTATTTTTTTTTTCTCGTTGCTCCCATCAAAATATTATTTTTTCTCTTATTCCATTCTAAATCATGTTATTTATAAATAAATTATGAAAGTCGTTCTTACATTCTCTTGGCGTTTTGTCGTTTATCTTAAATCATATCGTTTCTAAATATATTAGGTAAGTTGTCCATACCTTCTTTTTGAATTTTGTTGTTTTTTTTTCTCCAATGGGTTGCTTGGTCGGTATACAGAAAATCAGTCCCCTTTTTTTTCTGGTTGATTATTTCTTGGTTTAACCATGGTCCATAAACTCAGTTACTCCTCTTCCTCGGATTACTGCAGTGTCCATAACAATTTCAGTTCTTGAGATACCGCTCATTATCTTGTTTTCTGAATTTTCTGTCACCCTGTACTGACATTCCTTTAATATTACTTGTTCATTTGTATCTATGCCTACATCAATCACTTTCCCATTTATTTTATTGAACAGGTATTTAATGGTATTTGAGTTATTGACGACATTACTGACAGTTTGCTACACATTTCTATTTCTGTGATATTTAATTTACCTATCGATTTTTTAAACTTGTTATATGTGGTTTTATAGTAAATCATTTCTACAATTTTGTTTCACCTCCTCCTATAATCTTGGAAGTTTATGATTTCTTCATGGTCGGTAATTGATAGATTAAACACATTTATTAATCCATTCTTCATCATCTCCAATTCTTCTCTTGTATTTATTATTTTCTTTCTACATATTTTTCTTATTTACTTGGTCTTCTTTTCCAGGTATTTATTATCCTCTTTGCTGTTGTTATTTTTATTCTCAGATAATATTACACCTTGGTATTCTCTAATTTCTATTTCCTTCCTGCTCTCTTCTGTTTTCGGACTTACTTTAATACCTTTGGAAGTGCTGTCAAGTGTTTCATTCAAATTCTTGAAACCACTGTCCATTGTTTCCTCTAACTTTCTGAAACTTTCATCCATTTGCTTATTTGTCTCCCCCTTGTATTCATCTGCTTTTTGGCTAAATGTGTTACTGATCATTTCAATCTTCTCATGAATTTGCTTTATATTTTTATTATTTTCTTCAAATTTTGTGTTCATATATTTCCTTTGCCCATTAATAATTTCTCTCAATTCATGGTTTTGTTCATTCATGGTTTGTCTGATATCGCCATGAATGGTCTCAATTTTTTCGTTTAGTTGTTTTACTAAACTTTCCTGAATACTATCTATTTTCTCATTGGTTTGCTTGTTTTGTTCCTCCTGTTTCCTAAAGTTTTCCTTATTTTCCTCATTGGTTTGCTTGTTTTGTTCCTTCAAAGTTTCGTTTTGTTTCTTTGAGTTTTCCTCCTGTTTCCTAAAATATTCGTTGGTTTTCCTCCTGTTTCCTAAATTGTTCTGCCATAAATTTCATTATTTCTTGCCAATTTCGTTCTTCCCTGGCTACCGCTTTGTCACCCGCCTGTTGCTCCTTTTCCGTGTCCATAACTACTTCGGATTCTTCTTTATCGCCCGTCGGTTGTTCCATTTCACTGTCCGTGACTACTCCTGTTTCTTGTTCCTGTCTACCTTCTTCCTTCTCCGTGTCTTCTGCCCTCTTCTTTGACTTGCCTCTGGTATATGCATTTCTTGGCTTCTTACAGTTGCCGACAAAAATTAGGTTTTTCGTTATTATTTACTTATATATTTCAAAATTCTTTCCTAATTTGAGCCCTCTAAGTTGAGCGCCATTTGTAACGTCTTCCACGAATTTACGTCTTTTTAAGCCCTACGTTGTTAGCGTCATTTGAAACGTCTTCAACGATGATTATGTCTATCTATCTGTTATGTTTAATACGTTTGTATCCTGACAGTGTTATTTATTTTTATCGAGAGTGTGTGATTATGAAAATATCGACCACAGTTTTCTTTATTAGGTATTATATCGGTACCGTTGTTTGAAACTGGGTAGGAGAGAGAGCATGCGAGAGATTCCTCTCTCTGTATATGATTTAATCGTTTGATTTTTTCATGCGTGGCATCAGCTGTTTTGCACTTTCTAACCGACTAAAAGGTTATGTGGTCCGGCGTCTGTCATACGTTCTTATGTCGGAGTTAATTTTCTTCCTCTTCTCTGCTATTGACCTCTTTCCTGTAACAAAGCTGCTATCTACCAGAAATAATACACAATCAATTACCTAAAAGAAAGGTATTTATTTATTACCTTTAATTTATTTATTTATTTGGAGACAAATTTTCCGAAAATTGTCTCCAAATCATGAGTTTTACAATCGATTATTTTTCGAAATCAACATTTTTCAATATAAGTTTTTTTTATATATATAACACAACAGATGTATTAACTTAGTTATTAGAAACAATTAATTAATTATACATCTCATGGTTATTTGAGGGTTCTTTGAACTATAAGAAAATCAGAAATGCTTATTTATTAGTATCATACTTTACATTAATTAATATTTGATTACTTAAAATCTGATTCAACAAGTTCGTTTTTTAAACGCCAGAGCGCAGACTACGTATTCACTGAAAGCTATGGAAGTAAGATGGCCGCTATAGATTCACAATGTACCCATGTTTGACAAATTTTTGGTTAAATAAAATAAAGTTTATAATGTTCACACTAAGTTTTCTTATAAATTGAAAGATGTGGTACTATTTCTAGTGTTCGTTACTTATTGGTGATGTGTAATTTTTTAGTTTATTAAAGGAGGCGATCTCACCCACGAAAGTTACAGTTCTGAATTCTAGGCCAAGAGATGGTTCGATGAATTTTCTGTTTTCATTGATTTTCTGGTATTAATCATTGTGGTTCCATGGATGTCTCAGATGTAGTGGCTGGTGCTGACTCGTGTCATTAATTTAGTATGGGGTTTATTCCGAATCGTAGTTATTAAATTTTTTAAATTTACTGGACATTATTTTTTTTTCATCTGCTCACTTGGAATACCATTTAACAATTAATTCAATTTCTTGTTGATTAGTTACTCCTAGTAACCAAGAAATTGATGAGTTTCTATTGGCTAACCTAGGTACAGTTTTAGTAAATAGGCTAGTATTAATTATTATTATTTCTTCCCTTCTTTTAGGAAAAATACTCCATTCTTATTTTTAACTATAATTAAATTTAATTTATATAAGGTTTTTCTTCACATCTTTACATAAGTTTGGCTACTTGTATTTTATAATTTAATGATTTTTAACTTGGTTTATTTCTGACTTATATTTCTGTTAATGTATTCTTACTCTGCACTATTTTGTTTTTCCCCCATCTCTTTATTTTATATTAATTAGCCATTATTAATTTCTTATATAACCCTGGATTCCTTAAACATAAACAAAAATAATATTATTGAAGTGAATGAAGAGGATGTATCAACAAGACAATTAAAAATAATATTTTAATTACATTGAAATTGCCTTTGTGGCCTAACAACACAAAACTACAACAGCTTATTATTAAACTTATAGTTTATTACTATAATAGTGCATCTTCACTTATTTGTGATTGATGTCCTTTTCAGTTTTTAACATTTACCCATATCATACTATGTTGCACTTTGTCCACACCGCACTTTTATGATAACACTTAGTAGATTGTTTTTAATTGCTACAGTGTTTTATGGTACAAATGTTTTCATAGCATGATACTTAATCCCTCATTTCTGACTTTTGGAATGGGTACCTACTGACTTTTTATTCTTATTATTATATAAATACTTCTTTATTTCTTATCATTACTGAGCACAGGTTATGTAATGTTACATAAAGCTCCCCCACTAGAACAGATTTATTTTTATTTCATTATTAAAATTAATTGTTTAATTCCTAATTATTCATCTTCTTTTATCATTCTTCATAATATATTTTCATTTCTGTTTGGTTATATACACCTTTTATTTTGTTATTGGTAATTGACTTGATTTAAAAATGTAATATATTTTACTAATACTCAACTCTCTCTCCTGGAGGAAAATTCACTAATGATATTATTTCTCGTGGTGGTTGTTTCTCGAACATCACTTGATGAGGACTGGTCACAATAATCAGTAAAAACTTGTTTTAACACTCTCATATTTCTATTTACTTCTATAAATGTCCTTTCTCAATTGAGCTTCTGTCTGCTATCTTCCTTCTGTTTTCTTCCTTCATACTTCTGGAATCTGATATTATATCTTCTCAGCCGTTTTATTATCCCTTAAATATTTAAATTCCCTAACATTACCTAACACGTGAGCTGGGGCAGTCCAGAGAGGCACTTTTGGCTACATATACTCTGCTGGCCATACTACACTTTTTTGAGATCAGAGGAACATCATCTCTGCTCAAAATATAATACTGCTGGAATTCATCTACAGACAGTCATTAAATAATAATTATACAAGAATAGTCTATTTTTCGACTAATAAAAAACACTTTGGGATTCTTCACGCTGTTGCTGTTTACATTTGATTATATATTTCTTTTTTCTTCTTGATTCCTTCTTATTTTCAGTAGCTATTTTTAGATAACGTTATTGACAGGCATTATTTGTAAAACCTTTTGATTTACCTTCTTGTGACAGATGTTCTTCGTATCATTTCTTTTTTTCCTTTATCATTTTCAACTCCAGGAAATTCTAAATTGTAGTTTTAATTATTATCATTCTTTAGCTTCATTGTAATTATAGTCATTAAATTATCCATTGTCCTTCTTATTTTACCGTCTTGGCTGAGCACATTACCATTAATTGTTTTTATTTTATTTTTTTTTTCTCGTTGCTCCCATCAAAATATTATTTTTTCTCTTATTCCATTCTAAATCATGTTATTTATAAATAAATTATGTAAGTCGTTCTTACATTCTCTTGGCGTTTTGTCGTTTATCTTAAATCATATCGTTTCTAAATATATTAGGTAAGTTGTCCATACCTTCTTTTTGAATTTTGTTGTTTTTTTTCTCCAATGGGTTGCTTGGTCGGTATACAGAAAATCAGTCCCCTTTTTTTTCTGGTTGATTATTTCTTGGTTTAACCATGGTCCATAAACTCAGTTACTCCTCTTCCTCGGATTACTGCAGTGTCCATAACAATTTCAGTTCTTGAGATACCGCTCATTATCTTGTTTTCTGAATTTTCTGTCACCCTGTACTGACATTCCTTTAATATTACTTGTTCATTTGTATCTATGCCTACATCAATCACTTTCCCATTTATTTTATTGAACAGGTATTTAATGGTATTTGAGTTATTGACGACATTACTGACAGTTTGCTACACATTTCTATTTCTGTGATATTTAATTTACCTATCGATTTTTTAAACTTGTTATATGTGGTTTTATAGTAAATCATTTCTACAATTTTGTTTCACCTCCTCCTATAATCTTGGAAGTTTATGATTTCTTCATGGTCGGTAATTGATAGATTAAACACATTTATTAATCCATTCTTCATCATCTCCAATTCTTCTCTTGTATTTATTATTTTCTTTCTACATATTTTTCTTATTTACTTGGTCTTCTTTTCCAGGTATTTATTATCCTCTTTGCTGTTGTTATTTTTATTCTCAGATAATATTACACCTTGGTATTCTCTAATTTCTATTTCCTTCCTGCTCTCTTCTGTTTTCGGACTTGCTTTAATACCTTCGGAAGTGCTGTCAAGTGTTTCATTCAAATTCTTGAAACCACTGTCCATTGTTTCCTCTAACTTTCTGAAACTTTCATCCATTTGCTTATTTGTCTCCCCCTTGTATTCATCTGCTTTATGGCTAAATGTGTTACTGATCATTTCAATCTTCTCATGAATTTGCTTTATATTTTTATTATTTTCTTCAAATTTTGTGTTCATATATTCCCTTTGCCCATTAATAATTTCTCTCAATTCATGGATTTGTTCATTCATGGTTTGTCTGATATCACCATGAATGGTCTCAATTTTTTCGTTTAGTTGTTTTACTAAACTTTCCTGAATACTATCTATTTTCTCATTGGTTTGCTTGTTTTGTTCCTCCTGTTTCCTAAAGTTTTCCTTATTTTCCTCATTGGTTTGCTTGTTTTGTTCCTTCAAAGTTTCGTTTTGTTTCTTTGAGATTTCCTCCTGTTTCCTAAAATATTCGTTGGTTTTCCTCCTGTTTCCTAAATTGTTCTGCCATAAATTTCATTATTTCTTGCCAATTTCGTTCTTCCCTGGCTACCGCTTTGTCACCCGCCTGTTGCTCCTTTTCCGTGTCCATAACTACTTCGGATTCTTCTTTATCACCCGTCGGTTGTTCCATTTCACTGTCCGTGACTACTCCTGTTTCTTGTTCCTGTCCACCTTCTTCCTTCTCCGTGTCTTCTGCCCTCTTCTTTGACTTGCCTCTGGTATATGCATTTCTTGGCTTCTTACAGTTGCCGACAAAAATTAGGTTTTTCGTTATTATTTACTTATATATTTCAAAATTCTTTCCTAATTTGAGCCCTCTAAGTTGAGCGCCATTTGTAACGTCTTCCACGAATTTACGTCTTTTTAAGCCCTACGTTGTTAGCGTCATTTGAAACGTCTTCAACGATGATTATGTCTATCTATCTGTTATGTTTAATACGTTTGTATCCTGACAGTGTTATTTATTTTTATCGAGAGTGTGTGATTATGAAAATATCGACCACAGTTTTCTTTATTAGGTATTATATCGGTACCGTTGTTTGAAACTGGGTAGGAGAGAGAGCATGCGAGAGATTCCTCTCTCTGTATATGATTTAATCGTTTGATTTTTTCATGATTGGCATCAGCTGTTTTGCACTTTCTAACCGACTAAAATGTTATGTGGTCCGGCGTCTTTCATACGTTCTTATGTCGGAGTTAATTTTCTTCCTCTTCTCTGCTATTGACATCTTTCCTATAACAAAGCTGCTATCTACCAGAAATAATACACAATCAATTACCTAAAAGAAAGGTATTTATTTATTACCTTTTATTTATTTATTTATTTGGAGACAAATTTTCCGGAAATTGTCTCCAAATCGTGAGTTTTACAATCGATTATTTTTCGAAATCAACATTTTTCGATATAAGTTTTTTTTTTATATATATAACACAACAGATGTATTAACTTAGTTATTAGAAACAATTAATTAATTATACATCTCAGGGTTATTTGAGGGTTCTTTGAACTATAAGAAAGTCAGAAATGCTTATTTATTAGTATCATACTTTACATTAATTAATATTTGTTTACTTAAAATCTGATTCAACAAGTTCGTTTTTTAAACGCCAGAGCGCAGACTACGTATTCACTGAAAGCTATGGAAGTAAGATGGCCGCTATAGATTCACAATGTACCCATGTTTGACAAATTTTTGGTTAAATAAAATAAAGTTTATAATGTTCACACTAAGTTTTCTTATAAATTGAAAGATGTGGTACTGTTTCTAGTATTCGTTACTTATTGGTGATGTGTAATTTTTTAGTTTATTAAAGGAGGCGATCTCACCCAAGAAAGTTGCAGTTCTGAATTCTAGGCCAAGAGATGGTTCGATGAATTTTCTGTTTTCATTGATTTTCTGGCATTAATCATTGTGGTTCCATGGATGTCTCAGATGTAGTGGCTGGTGCTGACTCGTTTCATTAATTTAGTATGGGGTTTATTCCGAATCGTAGTTATTAAATTTTTTAGATTTACTGGACATTATTTTTTTTTCATCTGCTCACTTGGAATACCATTTAACAATTAATTCAATTTCTTGTTGATTAGTTACTCCTAGTAACCAAGAAATTGATGAGTTTCTATTGTCTAACCTAGGTACAGTTTTAGTAAATAGGCTAGTATTAATTATTATTATTTCTTCCCTTATTTTAGGAAAAATACTCCATTCTTATTTTTAACTATACGTAAATTTCATTTATATAAGGTTTTTCTTCACATCTTTACATAAGTTTGGCTACTTGTATTTTATAATTTAATGATTTTTAACTTGGTTTATTTCTGACTTATATTTCTGTTAATGTATTCTTACTCTGCACTATTTTGTTTTCCCCCCATCTCTTTATTTTATATTAATTAGCCATTATTAATTTCTTATATAACCCTGGATTCCTTAAACATAAACAAAAATTATAATATTGAGTGAATGAAGAGAATGTATCAACAAGACAATTAAAAATATTTTAATTACATTGAAATTGCCTTTGTGGCCTAACAACACAAAACTACAACAGCTTATTATTAAACTTATAGTTTATTACTATAATAGTGCATCTTCACTTATTTGTGATTGATGTCCTTTTCAGTTTTTAACATTTACCCATATCATACTATGTTGCACTTTGTCCACACCGCACTTTTATGATAACACTTAGTAGATTGTTTTTAATTGCTACAGTGTTTTATGGTACAAATGTTTTCATAGCATGATACTTAATCCCTCATTTCTGACTTTTGGAATGGGTACCTACTGACTTTTTATTCTTATTATTATATAAATACTTCTTTATTTCTTATCATTACTGAGCACAGGTTATGTAATGTTACATAAAGCTCCCCCACTAGAACAGATTTATTTTTATTTCATTATTAAAATTAATTGTTTAATTCCTAATTATTCATCTTCTTTTATCATTCTTCATAATATATTTTCATTTCTGTTTGGTTATATACACCTTTTATTTTGTTATTGGTAATTGACTTGATTTAAAAATGTAATATATTTTACTAATACTCAACTCTCTCTCCTGGAGGAAAATTCACTAATGATATTATTTCTCGTGGTGGTTGTTTCTCGAACATCACTTGATGAGGACTGGTCACAATAATCAGTAAAAACTTGTTTTAACACTCTCATATTTCTATTTACTTCTATAAATGTCCTTTCTCAATTGAGCTTCTGTCTGCTATCTTCCTTCTGTTTTCTTCCTTCATACTTCTGGAATCTGATATTATATCTTCTCAGCTGTTTTATTATCCCTTAAATATTTAATTTCCCTAACATTACCTAACACGTGAGCTGGGGCAGTCCAGAGAGGCACTTTTGTCTACATATACTCTGCTGGCCATACTACACTTTTTTGAGATCAGAGGAACATCATCTCTGCTCAAAATATAATACTGCTGGAATTCATCTACAGACAGTCATTAAATAATAATTATACAAGAATAGTCTATTTTTCGACTAATAAAAAACACTTTGGGATTCTTCACGCTGTTGCTGTTTACATTTGATTATATATTTCTTTTTCCTTCTTGATTCCTTCTTATTTTCAGTAGCTATTTTTAGATAACGTTATTGACAGGCATTATTTGTAAATCCTTTTGACTTTCCTTCTTGTGACAGATGTTCTTCGTATCATTTCTTTTTTTCCTTTATCATTTTCAACTCCAAGAAATTCTAAATTGTAGTTTTAATTATTATCATTCTTTAGCTTCATTGTAATTATAGTCATTAAATTATCCATTGTCCTTCTTATTTTACCGTCTTGGCTGAGCACATTACCATTAATTGTTTTTTTTTCTCGTTGTTCCCATCAAAATATTATTTTTTCTCTTATTCCATTCTAAATCATGTTATTTATAAATAAATTATGTAAGTCGTTCTTACATTCTCTTGGCGTTTTGTCGTTTATCTTAAATCATATCGTTTCTAAATATATTAGGTAAGTTGTCCATACCATCTTTTTGAATTTTGTTGTTTTTTTTTTCTCCAATGGGTTGCTTGGTCGGTATACAGAAAATCAGTCCCCTTTTTTTTTTCTGCTTGATTATTTCTTGGTTTAACCATGGTCCATAAACTCAGTTACTCCTCTTCCTCGGATTACTGCAGTGTCCATAATAATTTCGGTTCTTGAGATACCGCTCATTATCTTGTTTTCTGAATTTTCTGTCACCCTGTACTGACATTCTTTTAATATTACTTGATCATTTGTATCTATGCCTACATCAATCACTTTCCCATTTATTTTATTGAACAGGTATTTTAATGGTATTTGAGTTATTGATGACATTACTGACAGTTTGCTACAAATTTCTATTTCTGTGATATTTAATTTACCTATCGATTTTTTAAACTTGTTATATGTGGTTTTATAGTAAATCATTTCTAAAATTTTGTTTGACCTCCTCCTATAATCTTGGAAGTTTATGATTTCTTCATGGTCGGTAATTGATAGATTAAACACATTTATTAATCCATTCTTCACATCTCCAATTCTTCTCTTGTATTTATTATTTTCTTTCTACATATTTTTCTTATTTACTTGGTCTTCTTTTCCAGGTATTTATTATCCTCTTTGCTGTTATTTTTATTCTCAGATAATATTACACCTTGGTATTCTCTAATTTCTATTTCCTTCCTGCTCTCTTCTGTTTTCGGACTTGCTTTAATACCTTCGGAAGTGCTGTCAAGTGTTTCATTCAAATTCTTGAAACCACTGTCCATTGTTTCCTCTAACTTTCTGAAACTTTCATCCATTTGCTTATTTGTCTCCCCCTTGTATTCATCTGCTTTTTGGCTAAATGTGTTACTGATCATTTCAATCTTCTCATGAATTTGCTTTATATTTTTATTATTTTCTTCAAATTTTGTGTTCATATATTCCCTTTGCCCATTAATAATTTCTCTCAATTCATGGTTTTGTTCATTCATGGTTTGTCTGATATCACCATGAATGGTCTCAATTTTTTCGTTTAGTTGTTTTACTAAACTTTCCTGAATACTATCTATTTTCTCATTGGTTTGCTTGTTTTGTTCCTCCTGTTTCCTAAAGTTTTCCTTATTTTCCACATTGGTTTGCTTGTTTTGTTCCTTCAAAGTTTCGTTTTGTTTCTTTGAGATTTCCTCCTGTTTCCTAAAATATTCGTTGGTTTTCCTCCTGTTTCCTAAATTGTTCTGCCATAAATTTCATTATTTCTTGCCAATTTCGTTCTTCCCTGGCTACCGCTTTGTCACCCGCCTGTTGCTCCTTTTCCGTGTCCATAACTACTTCGGATTCTTCTTTATCACCCGTCGGTTGTTCCATTTCACTGTCCGTGACTACTCCTGTTTCTTGTTCCTGTCCACCTTCTTCCTTCTCCGTGTCTTCTGCCCTCTTCTTTGACTTGCCTCTGGTATATGCATTTCTTGGCTTCTTACAGTTGCCGACAAAAATTAGGTTTTTCGTTATTATTTACTTATATATTTCAAAATTCTTTCCTAATTTGAGCCCTCTAAGTTGAGCGCCATTTGTAACGTCTTCCACGAATTTACGTCTTTTTAAGCCCTACGTTGTTAGCGTCATTTGAAACGTCTTCAACGATGATTATGTCTATCTATCTGTTATGTTTAATACGTTTGTATCCTGACAGTGTTATTTATTTTTATCGAGAGTGTGTGATTATGAAAATATCGACCACAGTTTTCTTTATTAGGTATTATATCGGTACCGTTGTTTGAAACTGGGTAGGAGAGAGAGCATGCGAGAGATTCCTCTCTCTGTATATAATTCAATCGTTTGATTTTTTCATGCGTGGCATCAGCTGTTTTGCACTTTCTAACCGACTAAAAGGTTATGTGGTCCGGCGTCTGTCATACGTTCTTATGTCGGAGTTAATTTTCTTCCTCTTCTCTGCTATTGACCTCTCTCCTGTAACAAAGCTGCTATCTACCAGAAATAATACACAATCAATTACCTAAAAGAAAGGTATTTATTTATTACCTTTAATTTATTTATTTATTTGGAGACAAATTTTCCGGAAATTGTCTCCAAATCATGAGTTTTACAATCGATTATTTTTCGAAATCAACATTTTTCAATATAAGTTTTTTTTATATATATAACACAACAGATGTATTAACTTACAGTTATTAGAAACAATTAATTAATTATACATCTCAGGGTTATTTGAGGGTTCTTTGAACTATAAGAAAATCAGAAATGCTTATTTATTAGTATCATACTTTACATTAATTAATATTTGTTTACTTACAATCTGATTCAACAAGTTCGTTTTTTAAACGCCAGAGCGCAGACTACGTATTCACTGAAAGCTATGGAAGTAAGATGGCCGCTATAGATTCACAATGTACCCATGTTTGACAAATTTTTGGTTAAATAAAATAAAGTTTATAATGTTCACACTAAGTTTTCTTATAAATTGAAAGATGTGGTACTATTTCTAGTGTTCGTTACTTATTGGTGATGTGTAATTCTTTAGTTTATTAAAGGAGGCAATCTCACCCAAGAAAGTTACAGTTCTGAATTCTAGGCCAAGAGATGGTTCGATGAATTTTCTGTTTTCATTGATTTTCTGGCATTAATCATTGTGGTTCCATGGATGTCTCCGATGTAGTGGCTGGTGCTGACTCGTGTCATTAATTTAGTATGGGGTTTATTCCGAATCGTAGTTATTAAATTTTTTAAATTTACTGGACATTATTTTTTTTTCATCTGCTCACTTGGAATACCATTTAACAATTAATTCAATTTCTTGTTGATTAGTTACTCCTAGTAACCAAGAAATTGATGAGTTTCTATTGGCTAACCTAGGTACAGTTTTAGTAAATAGGCTAGTATTAATTATTATTATTTCTTCCCTTCTTTTAGGAAAAATACTCCATTCTTATTTTTAACTATAATTAAATTTAATTTATATAAGGTTTTTCTTCACATCTTTACATAAGTTTGGCTACTTGTATTTTATAATTTAATGATTTTTAACTTGGTTTATTTCTGACTTATATTTCTGTTAATGTATTCTTACTCTGCACTATTTTGTTTTTCCCCCATCTCTTTATTTTATATTAATTAGCCATTATTAATTTCTTATATAACCCTGGATTCCTTAAACATAAACAAAAATAATATTATTGAAGTGAATGAAGAGGATGTATCAACAAGACAATTAAAAATAATATTTTAATTACATTGAAATTGCCTTTGTGGCCTAACAACACAAAACTACAACAGCTTATTATTAAACTTATAGTTTATTACTATAATAGTGCATCTTCACTTATTTGTGATTGATGTCCTTTTCAGTTTTTAACATTTACCCATATCATACTATGTTGCACTTTGTCCACACCGCACTTTTATGATAACACTTAGTAGATTGTTTTTAATTGCTACAGTGTTTTATGGTACAAATGTTTTCATAGCATGATACTTAATCCCTCATTTCTGACTTTTGGAATGGGTACCTACTGACTTTTTATTCTTATTATTATATAAATACTTCTTTATTTCTTATCATTACTGAGCACAGGTTATGTAATGTTACATAAAGCTCCCCCACTAGAACAGATTTATTTTTATTTCATTATTAAAATTAATTGTTTAATTCCTAATTATTCATCTTCTTTTATCATTCTTCATAATATATTTTCATTTCTGTTTGGTTATATACACCTTTTATTTTGTTATTGGTAATTGACTTGATTTAAAAATGTAATATATTTTACTAATACTCAACTCTCTCTCCTGGAGGAAAATTCACTAATGATATTATTTCTCGTGGTGGTTGTTTCTCGAACATCACTTGATGAGGACTGGTCACAATAATCAGTAAAAACTTGTTTTAACACTCTCATATTTCTATTTACTTCTATAAATGTCCTTTCTCAATTGAGCTTCTGTCTGCTATCTTCCTTCTGTTTTCTTCCTTCATACTTCTGGAATCTGATATTATATCTTCTCAGCTGTTTTATTATCCCTTAAATATTTAATTTCCCTAACATTACCTAACACGTGAGCTGGGGCAGTCCAGAGAGGCACTTTTGTCTACATATACTCTGCTGGCCATACTACACTTTTTTGAGATCAGAGGAACATCATCTCTGCTCAAAATATAATACTGCTGGAATTCATCTACAGACAGTCTATTAAATAATAATTATACAAGAATAGTCTATTTTTCGACTAATAAAAAACACTTTGGGATTCTTCACGCTGTTGCTGTTTACATTTGATTATATATTTCTTTTTCCTTCTTGATTCCTTCTTATTTTCAGTAGCTATTTTTAGATAACGTTATTGACAGGCATTATTTGTAAATCCTTTTGACTTTCCTTCTTGTGACAGATGTTCTTCGTATCATTTCTTTTTTTCCTTTATCATTTTCAACTCCAAGAAATTCTAAATTGTAGTTTTAATTATTATCATTCTTTAGCTTCATTGTAATTATAGTCATTAAATTATCCATTGTCCTTCTTATTTTACCGTCTTGGCTGAACACATTACCATTTAATTGTTTTTATTTTATTTTTTTTCTCGTTGTTCCCATCAAAATATTATTTTTTCTCTTATTCCATTCTAAATCATGTTATTTATAAATAGATTATGTAAGTCGTTCTTACATTCTCTTGGCGTTTTGTCGTTTATCTTAAATCATATCGTTTCTAAATATATTAGGTAAGTTGTCCATACCTTCTTTTTGAATTTTGTTGTTTTTTTCCTCTCCAATGGGTTTCTTGGTCGGTATACAGAAAATCAGTCCCCTTTTTTTCTGGTTGATTATTTCTTGGTTTAACCATGGTCCATAAACTCAGTTACTCCTCTTCCTCGGATTACTGCAGTGTCCATAATAATTTTGGTTCTTGAGATACCGCTCATTATCTTGTTTTCTGAATTTTCTGTCACCCTGTACTGACATTCTTTTAATATTACTTGTTCATTAACTACTTCATTACTTGTGTATCTATGCCTACATCAATCACTTTCCCATTTATTTTATTGAACAGGTATTTTAATGGTATTTGAGTTATTGACGACATTACTGACAGTCTGCTACACATTTCTATTTCTGTGATATTTAATTTACCTATCGATTTTTTAAACTTGTTATATGTGGTTTTATAGTAAATCATTTCTAAAATTTTGTTTGACCTCCTCCTATAATCTTGGAAGTTTATGATTTCTTCATGGTCGGTAATTGATAGATTAAACACATTTATTAATCCATTCTTCATCATCTCCAATTCTTCTCTTGTATTTATTATTTTCTTTCTACATATTTTTCTTATTTACTTGGTCTTCTTTTCCAGGTATTTATTATCCTCTTTGCTGTTGTTATTTTTATTTTCAGATAATATTACACCTTGGTATTCTCTAATTTCTATTTCCTTCCTTCTCTCTTCTGTTTTCAGACTTGCTTTAATACCTTCGGAAGTGCTGTCAAGTGTTTCATTCAAATTCTTGAAACCACTGTCCATTGTTTCCTCTAACTTTCTGAAACTTTCATCCATTTGCTTATTTGTCTCCCCCTTGTATTCATCTGCTTTTTGGCTAAATGTGTTACTGATCATTTCAATCTTCTCATGAATTTGCTTTATATTTTTATTATTTTCTTCAAATTTTGTGTTCATATATTCCCTTTGCCCATTAATAATTTCTCTCAATTCATGGTTTTGTTCATTCATGGTTTGTCTGATATCGCCATGAATGGTCTCAATTTTTTCGTTTAGTTGTTTTACTAAACTTTCCTGAATACTATCTATTTTCTCATTGGTTTGCTTGTTTTGTTCCTCCTGTTTCCTAAAGTTTTCCTTATTTTCCTCATTGGTTTGCTTGTTTTGTTCCTTCAAAGTTTCGTTTTGTTTCTTTGAGTTTTCCTCATGTTTCCTAAAATATTCGTTGGTTTTCCTCCTGTTTCCTAAATTGTTCTGCCATAAATTTAATTATTTCTTGCCAATTTGGTTCTCCCTGGCTACCGCTTTGTCACCCGCCTGTTGCTCCTTTTCCGTGTCCATAACTACTTCGGATTCTTCTTTATCGCCCGTCGGTTGTTCCATTTCACTGTCCGTGACTACTCCTGTTTCTTGTTCCTGTCCACCTTCTTCCTTCTCCATGTCTTCTGCCCTCTTCTTTGACTTGCCTCTGGTATATGCATTTCTTGGCTTCTTACAGTTGCCGACAAAAATTAGGTTTTTCGTTATTATTTACTTATATATTTCACAATTCTTTCCTAATTTGAGCCCTCTAAGTTGAGCGCCATTTGTAACATCTTCCACGAATTTACGTCTTTTAAGCCCTACGTTGTTAGCGTCATTTGAAATGTCTTCAACGATGATTATGTCTATCTAATCTGTTATGTTTAATATGTTTGTATCCTGACAGTGTTATTTATTTTTATCGAGAGTGTGTGATTATGAAAATATCGACCACAGTTTTCTTTATTAGGTATTATATCGGTACCATTGTTTAAAACTGGGTAGGAGAGAGAGCATGCGAGAGATTCCTCTCTCTGTATATGATTTAATTGTTTGATTTTTTCATGCGTGGCATCAGCTGTTTTGCACTTTCTAACGACTAAAAGGTTATGTGGTCCGGCGTCTTTCATACGTTCTTATGTCGGAGTTAATTTTCTTCCTCTTCTCTGCTATTGACATCTTTCCTATAACAAAGCTGCTATATACCAGAAATAATACACAATCAATTACCTAAAAGAAAGGTATTTATTTATTACCTTTTATTTATTTATTTATTTGGAGACAAATTTTCCGGAAATTGTCTCCAAATCATGAGTTTTACAATCGATTATTTTTCGAAATCAACATTTTTCGATACAAGTTTTTTTTTTATATATAACACAACAGATGTATTAAGTTACAGTTATTAGAAACAATTAATTAATTATACATCTCAGGGTTATTTGAGGGTTCTTTGAACTATATGAAAGTCAGAAATGCTTATTTATTAGTATCATACTTTACATTAATTAATATTTGTTTACTTAAAATCTGATTCAACAAGTTCGTTTTTTAAACGCCAGAGCGCAGACTACGTATTCACTGAAAGCTATGGAAGTAAGATGGCCGCTATAGATTCACAATGTACCCATGTTTGACAAATTTTTGGTTAAATAAAATAAAGTTTATAATGTTCACACTAAGTTTTCTTATAAATTGAAAGATGTGGTACTGTTTCTAGTATTCGTTACTTATTGGTGATGTGTAATTTTTTAGTTTATTAAAGGAGGCGATCTCACCCAAGAAAGTTACAGTTCTGAATTCTAGGCCAAGAGATGGTTCGATGAATTTTCTGTTTTCATTGATTTTCTGGCATTAATCATTGTGGTTCCATGGATGTCTCAGATGTAGTGGCTGGTGCTGACTCGTTTCATTAATTTAGTATGGGGTTTATTCCGAATCGTAGTTATTAAATTTTTTAGATTTACTGGACATTATTTTTTTTCATTTGCTCACTTGGAATACCATTTAACAATTAATTCAATTTCTTGTTGATTAGTTACTCCTAGTAACCAAGAAATTGACGAGTTTCTATTGTCTAACCTAGGTATAGTTTTAGTAAATAGGCTAGTATTAATTATTATTATTTCTTCCCTTCTTTTAGGAAAATACTCCATTCTTATTTTTAACTATAATTAAATTTAATTTATATAAGGTTTTTCTTCACAGCTTTACATAAGTTTGGCTACTTGTATTTTATAATTTAATGATTTTTAACTTGGTTTATTTCTGACTTATATTTCTGTTAATGTATTCTTACTCTGCACTATTTTGTTTTCCCCCCATCTCTTTATTTTATATTAATTAGCCATTATTAATTTCTTTTATAACCCTGGATTTCTTAAACATAAACAAAAATTATAATATTGAAGTGAATGAAGAGAATGTATCAACAAGACAATTAAAAATATTTTAATTACTTTGAAATTGCCTTTGTGGCCTAACAACACAAAACTACAACAGCTTATTATTAAACTTATAGTTTATTACTATAATAGTGCATCTTCACTTATTTGTGATTGATGTCTTTTTCAGTTTTTAACATTTACCCATATCATACTATGTTGCACTTTGTACACACCGCACTTTTATGATAACACTTAGTAGATTGTTTTTAATTGCTACAGTGTTTTATGGTACAAATGTTTTCATAGCATGATACTTAATCCCTCATTTCTGACTTTTAGAATGGGTACCTACTGACTTTTTATTCTTATTATTATATAAATACTTATTTATTTCTTATCATTACTGAGCACAGGTTATGTAATGTTACATAAAGCTCCCCCACTAGAACAGATTTATTTTTATTTCATTATTAAAATTAATTGTTTAATTCCTAATTATTCATCTTCTTTTATAATTCTTCATAATATATTTTCATTTCTGTTTGGTTATATATACCTTTTATTTTGTTATTGGTAATTGACTTGATTTAAAAATGTAATATATTTTACTAATACTCAACTCTCTCCTGGAGGAAAATTCACTAATGATATTATTTCTCGTGGTGGTTGTTTCTCAAACATCACTTGATGAGGACTGGTCACAATAATCAGTAAAAACTTGTTTTAACACTCTCATATTTCTATTTACTTCTATAAATGTCCTTTCTCAATTGAGCTTCTGTCTATCTTCCTTCTGTTTTCTTCCTTCATACTTCTGGAATCTGATATTATATCTTCTCAGCTGTTTTATTATCCCTTAAATATTTAATTTCCCTAACACTCCCTAACACGTGAGCTGGGGCAGTCCAGAGAGGCACTTTTGTCTACATATACTCTGCTGGCCATACTACACTTTTTTGAGATCAGAGGAACATCATCTCTGCTCAAAATATAATACTGCTGGAATTCATCTACAGACAGTTATTAAATAATAATTATACAAGAATAGTCTATTTTTCGACTAATAAAAAACACTTTGGGATTCTTCACGCTGTTGCTGTTTACATTTGATTATATATTTCTTTTTCCTTCTTGATTCCTTCTTATTTTCAGTAGCTATTTTTAGATAACGTTATTCACAGGCATTATTTGTAAATCCTTTTGACTTTCCTTCTTGTGACAGATGTTCTTCGTATCATTTCTTTTTTTCCTTTATCATTTTCAACTCCAAGAAATTCTAAATTGTAGTTTTAATTATTATCATTCTTTAGCTTCATTGTAATTATAGTCATTAAATTATCCATTGTCCTTCTTATTTTACTGTCTTGGCTGAGCACATTACCATTAATTGTTTTTTTTTTCTCGTTGTTCCCATCAAAATATTATTTTTTCTCTTATTCCATTCTAAATCATGTTATTTATAAATAAATTATGTAAGTCGTTCTTACATTCTCTTGGCGTTTTGTCGTTTATCTTAAATCATATCGTTTCTAAATATATTAGGTAAGTTGTCCATACCTTCTTTTTGAATTTTGTTGTTTTTTTTTTCTCCAATGGGTTGCTTGGTCGGTATACAGAAAATCAGTCCCCTTTTTTTTCTGGTTGATTATTTCTTGGTTTAACCATGGTCCATAAACTCAGTTACTCCTCTTCCTCGGATTACTGCAGTGTCCATAATAATTTCGGTTCTTGAGATACCGCTCATTATCTTGTTTTCTGAATTTTCTGTCACCCTGTACTGACATTCTTTTAATATTACTTGTTCATTTGTATCTATGCCTACATCAATCACTTTCCCATTTATTTTATTGAACAGGTATTTTAATGGTATTTGAGCTATTGACGACATTACTGACAGTTTGCTACACATTTCTATTTCTGTGATATTTAATTTACCTATCGATTTTTTAAACTTGTTATATGTGGTTTTATAGTAAATCATTTCTAAAATTTTGTTTGACCTCCTCCTATAATCTTGGAAGTTTATGATTTCTTCATGGTCAGTAATTGATAGATTAAACACATTTATTAATCCATTCTTCATCATCTCAAATTCTTCTCTTGTATTTATTATTTTCTTTCTACATACTTTTCTTATTTACTTGGTCTTCTTTTCCAGGTATTTATTATCCTCTTTGCTGTTATTTTTATTCTCAGATAATATTACACCTTGGTATTCTCTAATTTCTATTTCCTTCCTGCTCTCTTCTGTTTTCGGACTTACTTTTATACCTTCGGAAGTGCTGTCAAGTGTTTCATTCAAATTCTTGAAACCCCTGTCCATTGTTTCCTCTAACTTTCTGAAACTTTCATCCATTTGCTTATTTGTCTCCCCCTTATATTCATCTCCTTTTTGGCTAAATGTGTTACTGATCATTTCAATCTTCTCATGAATTTGCTTTATATTTTTATTATTTTCTTCAAATTTTGTGTTCATATATTCCCTTTGCCCGTTAATAATTTCTCTCAATTCATGGCTTTGTTCATTCATGGTTTGTCTGATATCGCCATGAATGGTCTCAATTTTTTCGTTTAGTTGTTTTACTAAACTTTCCTGAATACTATCTATTTTCTCGTCGGTTTGCTTGTTTTGCTCCTCCTGTTTCCTAAAGTTTTCCTTATTTTCCTCATTGGTTTGCTTGTTTTCTTCCTTCAAAGTTTCATTTTGTTTCTTTGAGTTTTCCTCCTGTTTCCTAAAATTTTCGTTGGTTTTTCCTCCTGTTTCCTAAATTGTTCTGCCATAAATTTAATTATTTCTTGCCAATTTGGTTCTTCCCTGGCTACCGCTTTGTCACCCGCCTGTTGCTCCTTTTCCGTGTCCATAACTACTTCGGATTCTTCTTTATCGCCCGTCGGTTGTTCCATTTCACTGTCCGTGACTACTCCTGCTTCTTGTTCCTGTCCACCTTCTTCCTTCTCCGTGTCTTCTGCCCTCTTCTTTGACTTGCCTCTGGTATATGCATTTCTTGGCTTCTTTCAGTTGCCGACAAAAATTAGTTTTTTCGTTATTATTTACTTACATATTTCAAAATTCTTTCCTAATTTGAGCTCTCTAAGTTGAGCGCCATTTGTAACGTCTTCCACGAATTTACGTCTTTTTAAGCCCTACATTGTTAGTGTCATTTGAAACGTCTTCAATGATGATTATGTCTATCTATCTGTTATGTTTAATACGTTTGTATCCTGACAGTGTTATTTATTTTTATCGAGAGTGTGTGATTATGAAAATATCGACCACAGTTTTCTTTATTAGGTATTATATCAGTACCGTTTTTTGAAAATGGGTAGGAAAGAGAGAGAGAGAGAGAGAGAGAGAGCGTGCGAGAGATTCCTCTCTCTGTATATGATTTAATCGTTTGATTTTTTCATGCGTGGCATCAGCTGTTTTGCACTTTCTAACTGACTAAAAGGTTATGTGGTCCGGCGTCTTTCATACGTTCTTATGTCGGAGTTAATTTTCTTCCTCTTCTCTGCTATTCACCTCTTTCCTGTAACAAAGCTGCTATCTACCAGAAATAATACACAATCAATTACCTAAAAGAAAGGTATTTATTTATTACCTTTTATTTATTTGGAGACAAATTTTCCGGAAATTGTCTCCAAATCATGAGTTTTACAATCGATTATTTTTCGAAATCAACATTTTTCGATATAAGTTTTTTTTTATATATAACACAACAGATGTATTAACTTACAGTTATTAGAAAAAATTAATTAATTATACACCTCAGGGTTATTTGAGGGTTCTTTGAACTATAAGAAAGTCAGAAATGCTTATTTATTAGTATCATACTTTACATTAATTAATATTTGTTTACTTAAAATCTGATTCAACAAGTTCGTTTTTTAAACGCCAGAGCGCAGACTACGTATTCACTGAAAGCTATGGAAGTAAGATGGCCGCTATAGATTCACAATGTACCCATGTTTGACAAATTTTTGGTTAAATAAAATAAAGTTTATAATTAAACTGAAAGGTGTGGTACTGTTTCTAGTGTTTGTTACTTATTGGTGATGTGTAATTATTTAGTTTATTAAAGGAGGCGATCTCACCCAAGAAAGTTACAGTTCTGAATTCTAGGCCAAGAGATGGTTCGATGAATTTTCTGTTTTCATTGATTTTCTGGCATTAATCATTGTGGTTCCATGGATGTCTCAGATGTAGTGGCTGGTGCTGACTCGTTTCATTAATTTAGTATGGGGTTTATTCCGAATCGTAGTTATTAAATTTTTAAAATTTACTGGACATTTTTTTTTCATCTGCTCACTTGGAATACCATTTATCAATTAATTCAATTTCTTGTTGATTAGTTACTCCTAGTAACCAAGAAATTGATGAGTTTCTATTGGCTAACCTAGGTACAGTTTTAGTAAATAGGCTAGTATTAATTATTATTATTTCTTCCCTTCTTTTAGGAAAAATACTCCATTCTTATTTTTAACTATAATTAAATTTAATTTATATATGGTTTTTCTTCACATCTTTACATAAGTTTGGCTACTTGTATTTTATAATTTAATGATTTTTAACTTGGTTTATTTCTGACTTATATTTCTGTTAATGTATTCTTACTCTGCACTATTTTGTTTTCCCCCCATCTCTTTATTTTATATTAATTAGCCATTATTAATTTCTTATGTAACCCTGGATTCCTTAAACATTAACAAAAATAATATTTTAATTACATTGAAATTGCCTTTGTGGCCTAACAACACAAAACTACAACAGCTTATTATTAAACTTATAGTTTATTACTATAATAGTGCATCTTCACTTATTTGTGATTGATGTCCTTTTCAGTTTTTAACATTTACCCATATCATACTATGTTGCACTTTGTACACACCGCACTTTTATGATAACACTCAGTAGATTGTTTTTAATTGCTACAGTGTTTTATGGTACAAATGTTTTCATAGCATGATACTTAATCCCTCATTTCTGACTTTTGGAATGGGTACCTACTGACTTTTTATTCTTATTATTATATAAATACTTCTTTATTTCTTATCATTACTGAGCACAGGTTATGTAATGTTACATAAAGCTCCCCCACTAGAACAGATTTATTTTTATTTCATTATTAAAATTAATTGTTTAATTCCTAATTATTCATCTTCTTTTATCATTCTTCATAATATATTTTCATTTCTGTTTGGTTATATACACCTTTTATTTTGTTATTGGTAATTGACTTGATTTAAAAATGTAATATATTTTACTAATACTCAACTCTCTCCTGGAGGAAAATTCACTAATGATATTATTTCTCGTGGTGGTTGTTTCTCAAACATCACTTGATGAGGACTGGTCACAATAATCAGTAAAAACTTGTTTTAACATTCTCATATTTCTATTTACTTCTATAAATGTCCTTTCTCAATTGAGCTTCTGTCTGCTATCTTGCTTCTCTGTTTTCTTCCTTCATACTTCTGGAATCTGATGTTATATCTTCTCAGCTGTTTTATTATCCCTTAAATATTTAATTTCCCTAACATTCCCTAACACGTGAGCTGGGACAGTCCAGAGAGGCACTTTTGTCTACATATACTCTGCTGGCCATACTACACTTTTTTGAGATCAGAGGAACATCATCTCTGCTCAAAATATAATACTGCTGGAATTCATCTACAGACAGTCATTAAATAATAATTATACAAGAATAGTCTATTTTTCGACTAATAAAAAACACTTTGGGATTCTTCACGCTGTTGCTGTTTACATTTGATTATATATTTCTTTTTCCTTCTTGATTCCTTCTTATTTTCAGTAGCTATTTTTAGATAACGTTATTGACAGGCATTATTTGTAAATCCTTTTGACTTTCCTTCTTGTAACAGATGTTCTTCGTATCATTTCTTTTTTTCCTTTAAATTTCAACACCAAGAAATTCTAAATTGTAGTTTTAATTATTATCATTCTTTAGCTTCATTGTAATTATAGTCATTAAATTATCCATTGTCCTTCTTATTTTACTGTCTTGGCTGAGCACATTACCATTAATTGTTTTTTTTTTCTCGTTGTTCCCATCAAAATATTATTTTTTCTCTTATTCCATTCTAAATCATGTTATTTATAAATAAATTATGTAAGTCGTTCTTACATTCTCTTGGCATTTTGTCGTTTATCTTAAATCATATCGTTTCTAAATATATTAGGTAAGTTGTCCTTACCTTCTTTTTGAATTTTGTTGTTTTTTTTTTCTTCAATGGGTTGCTTGGTTGGTATACAGAAAATCAGTCCCCTTTTTTTTCTGGTTGATTATTTCTTGGTTTAACCATGGTCCATAAACTCAGTTACTCCTCTTCCTCGGATTACTGCAGTGTCCATAATAATTTCGGTTCTTGAGATACCGCTCATTATCTTGTTTTCTGAATTTTCTGTCACCCTGTACTGACATTCTTTTAATATTACTTGTTCATTTGTATCTATGCCTACATCAATCACTTTCCCATTTATTTTATTGAACAGGTATTTTAATGGTATTTGAGTTATTGACGACATTACTGACAGTTTGCTACACATTTCTATTTCTGTGATATTTAATTTACCTATCGATTTTTTAAACTTGTTATATGTGGTTTTATAGTAAATCATTTCTAAAATTTTGTTTGACCTCCTCCTATAATCTTGGAAGTTTATGATTTCTTCATGGTCAGTAATTGATAGATTAAACACATTTATTAATCCATTCTTCATCATCTCAAATTCTTCTCTTGTATTTATTATTTTCTTTCTACATACTTTTCTTATTTACTTGGTCTTCTTTTCCAGGTATTTATTATCCTCTTTGCTGATGTTATTTTTATTCTCAGATAATATTACACCTTGGTATTCTCTAATTTCTATTTCCTTCCTGCTCTCTTCTGTTTTCGGACTTACTTTTATACCTTCGGAAGTGCTGTCAAGTGTTTAATTCAAATTCTTGAAACCCCTGTCCATTGTTTCCTCTAACTTTCTGAAACTTTCATCCATTTGCTTATTTGTCTCCCCCTTATATTCATCTCCTTTTTGGCTAAATGTGTTACTGATCATTTCAATCTTCTCATGAATTTGCTTTATATTTTTATTATTTTCTTCAAATTTTGTGTTCATATATTCCCTTTGCCCGTTAATAATTTCTCTCAATTCATGGCTTTGTTCATTCATGGTTTGTCTGATATCGCCATGAATGGTCTCAATTTTTTCGTTTAGTTGTTTTACTAAACTTTCCTGAATACTATCTATTTTCTCGTCGGTTTGCTTGTTTTGCTCCTCCTGTTTCCTAAAGTTTTCCTTATTTTCCTCATTGGTTTGCTTGTTTTCTTCCTTCAAAGTTTCATTTTGTTTCTTTGAGTTTTCCTCCTGTTTCCTAAAATTTTCGTTGGTTTTTCCTCCTGTTTCCTAAATTGTTCTGCCATAAATTTAATTATTTCTTGCCAATTTGGTTCTTCCCTGGCTACCGCTTTGTCACCCGCCTGTTGCTCCTTTTCCGTGTCCATAACTACTTCGGATTCTTCTTTATCGCCCGTCGGTTGTTCCATTTCACTGTCCGTGACTACTCCTGCTTCTTGTTCCTGTCCACCTTCTTCCTTCTCCGTGTCTTCTGCCCTCTTCTTTGACTTGCCTCTGGTATATGCATTTCTTGGCTTCTTTCAGTTGCCGACAAAAATTAGTTTTTTCGTTATTATTTACTTACATATTTCAAAATTCTTTCCTAATTTGAGCTCTCTAAGTTGAGCGCCATTTGTAACATCTTCCACGAATTTACGTCTTTTTAAGCCCTACATTGTTAGTGTCATTTGAAACGTCTTCAATGATGATTATGTCTATCTATCTGTTATGTTTAATACGTTTGTATCCTGACAGTGTTATTTATTTTTATCGAGAGTGTGTGATTATGAAAATATCGACCACAGTTTTCTTTATTAGGTATTATATCAGTACCGTTTTTTGAAAATGGGTAGGAAAGAGAGAGAGAGAGAGAGAGAGAGCGTGCGAGAGATTCCTCTCTCTGTATATGATTTAATCGTATGATTTTTTCATGCGTGGCATCAGCTGTTTTGCACTTTCTAACTGACTAAAAGGTTATGTGGTCCGGCGTCTTTCATACGTTCTTATGTCGGAGTTAATTTTCTTCCTCTTCTCTGCTATTCACCTCTTTCCTGTAACAAAGCTGCTATCTACCAGAAATAATACACAATCAATTACCTAAAAGAAAGGTATTTATTTATTACCTTTTATTTATTTGGAGACAAATTTTCCGGAAATTGTCTCCAAATCATGAGTTTTACAATCGATTATTTTTCGAAATCAACATTTTTCGATATATGTTTTTTTTTATATATAACACAACAGATGTATTAACTTACAGTTATTAGAAAAAATTAATTAATTATACACCTCAGGGTTATTTGAGGGTTCTTTGAACTATAAGAAAGTCAGAAATGCTTATTTATTAGTATCATACTTTACATTAATTAATATTTGTTTACTTAAAATCTGATTCAACAAGTTCGTTTTTTAAACGCCAGAGCGCAGACTACGTATTCACTGAAAGCTATGGAAGTAAGATGGCCGCTATAGATTCACAATGTACCCATGTTTGACAAATTTTTGGTTAAATAAAATAAAGTTTATAATTAAACTGAAAGGTGTGGTACTGTTTCTAGTGTTTGTTACTTATTGGTGATGTGTAATTATTTAGTTTATTAAAGGAGGCGATCTCACCCAAGAAAGTTACAGTTCTGAATTCTAGGCCAAGAGATGGTTCGATGAATTTTCTGTTTTCATTGATTTTCTGGCATTAATCATTGTGGTTCCATGGATGTCTCAGATGTAGTGGCTGGTGCTGACTCGTTTCATTAATTTAGTATGGGGTTTATTCCGAATCGTAGTTATTAAATTTTTAAAATTTACTGGACATTTTTTTTTCATCTGCTCACTTGGAATACCATTTATCAATTAATTCAATTTCTTGTTGATTAGTTACTCCTAGTAACCAAGAAATTGATGAGTTTCTATTGGCTAACCTAGGTACAGTTTTAGTAAATAGGCTAGTATTAATTATTATTATTTCTTCCCTTCTTTTAGGAAAAATACTCCATTCTTATTTTTAACTATAATTAAATTTAATTTATATATGGTTTTTCTTCACATCTTTACATAAGTTTGGCTACTTGTATTTTATAATTTAATGATTTTTAACTTGGTTTATTTCTGACTTATATTTCTGTTAATGTATTCTTACTCTGCACTATTTTGTTTTCCCCCCATCTCTTTATTTTATATTAATTAGCCATTATTAATTTCTTATGTAACCCTGGATTCCTTAAACATTAACAAAAATAATATTTTAATTACATTGAAATTGCCTTTGTGGCCTAACAACACAAAACTACAACAGCTTATTATTAAACTTATAGTTTATTACTATAATAGTGCATCTTCACTTATTTGTGATTGATGTCCTTTTCAGTTTTTAACATTTACCCATATCATACTATGTTGCACTTTGTACACACCGCACTTTTATGATAACACTCAGTAGATTGTTTTTAATTGCTACAGTGTTTTATGGTACAAATGTTTTCATAGCATGATACTTAATCCCTCATTTCTGACTTTTGGAATGGGTACCTACTGACTTTTTATTCTTATTATTATATAAATACTTCTTTATTTCTTATCATTACTGAGCACAGGTTATGTAATGTTACATAAAGCTCCCCCACTAGAACAGATTTATTTTTATTTCATTATTAAAATTAATTGTTTAATTCCTAATTATTCATCTTCTTTTATCATTCTTCATAATATATTTTCATTTCTGTTTGGTTATATACACCTTTTATTTTGTTATTGGTAATTGACTTGATTTAAAAATGTAATATATTTTACTAATACTCAACTCTCTCCTGGAGGAAAATTCACTAATGATATTATTTCTCGTGGTGGTTGTTTCTCAAACATCACTTGATGAGGACTGGTCACAATAATCAGTAAAAACTTGTTTTAACATTCTCATATTTCTATTTACTTCTATAAATGTCCTTTCTCAATTGAGCTTCTGTCTGCTATCTTGCTTCTCTGTTTTCTTCCTTCATACTTCTGGAATCTGATGTTATATCTTCTCAGCTGTTTTATTATCCCTTAAATATTTAATTTCCCTAACATTCCCTAACACGTGAGCTGGGACAGTCCAGAGAGGCACTTTTGTCTACATATACTCTGCTGGCCATACTACACTTTTTTGAGATCAGAGGAACATCATCTCTGCTCAAAATATAATACTGCTGGAATTCATCTACAGACAGTCATTAAATAATAATTATACAAGAATAGTCTATTTTTCGACTAATAAAAAACACTTTGGGATTCTTCACGCTGTTGCTGTTTACATTTGATTATATATTTCTTTTTCCTTCTTGATTCCTTCTTATTTTCAGTAGCTATTTTTAGATAACGTTATTGACAGGCATTATTTGTAAATCCTTTTGACTTTCCTTCTTGTAACAGATGTTCTTCGTATCATTTCTTTTTTTCCTTTAAATTTCAACACCAAGAAATTCTAAATTGTAGTTTTAATTATTATCATTCTTTAGCTTCATTGTAATTATAGTCATTAAATTATCCATTGTCCTTCTTATTTTACTGTCTTGGCTGAGCACATTACCATTAATTGTTTTTTTTTTCTCGTTGTTCCCATCAAAATATTATTTTTTCTCTTATTCCATTCTAAATCATGTTATTTATAAATAAATTATGTAAGTCGTTCTTACATTCTCTTGGCATTTTGTCGTTTATCTTAAATCATATCGTTTCTAAATATATTAGGTAAGTTGTCCTTACCTTCTTTTTGAATTTTGTTGTTTTTTTTTTCTTCAATGGGTTGCTTGGTTGGTATACAGAAAATCAGTCCCCTTTTTTTTTCTGGTTGATTATTTCTTGGTTTAACCATGGTCCATAAACTCAGTTACTCCTCTTCCTCGGATTACTGCAGTGTCCATAATAATTTCGGTTCTTGAGATACCGCTCATTATCTTGTTTTCTGAATTTTCTGTCACCCTGTACTGACATTCTTTTAATATTACTTGTTCATTTGTATCTATGCCTACATCAATCACTTTCCCATTTATTTTATTGAACAGGTATTTTAATGGTATTTGAGTTATTGACGACATTACTGACAGTTTGCTACACATTTCTATTTCTGTGATATTTAATTTACCTATCGATTTTTTAAACTTGTTATATGTGGTTTTATAGTAAATCATTTCTAAAATTTTGTTTGACCTCCTCCTATAATCTTGGAAGTTTATGATTTCTTCATGGTCAGTAATTGATAGATTAAACACATTTATTAATCCATTCTTCATCATCTCAAATTCTTCTCTTGTATTTATTATTTTCTTTCTACATACTTTTCTTATTTACTTGGTCTTCTTTTCCAGGTATTTATTATCCTCTTTGCTGATGTTATTTTTATTCTCAGATAATATTACACCTTGGTATTCTCTAATTTCTATTTCCTTCCTGCTCTCTTCTGTTTTCGGACTTACTTTTATACCTTCGGAAGTGCTGTCAAGTGTTTAATTCAAATTCTTGAAACCCCTGTCCATTGTTTCCTCTAACTTTCTGAAACTTTCATCCATTTGCTTATTTGTCTCCCCCTTATATTCATCTCCTTTTTGGCTAAATGTGTTACTGATCATTTCAATCTTCTCATGAATTTGCTTTATATTTTTATTATTTTCTTCAAATTTTGTGTTCATATATTCCCTTTGCCCGTTAATAATTTCTCTCAATTCATGGCTTTGTTCATTCATGGTTTGTCTGATATCGCCATGAATGGTCTCAATTTTTTCGTTTAGTTGTTTTACTAAACTTTCCTGAATACTATCTATTTTCTCGTCGGTTTGCTTGTTTTGCTCCTCCTGTTTCCTAAAGTTTTCCTTATTTTCCTCATTGGTTTGCTTGTTTTCTTCCTTCAAAGTTTCATTTTGTTTCTTTGAGTTTTCCTCCTGTTTCCTAAAATTTTCGTTGGTTTTTCCTCCTGTTTCCTAAATTGTTCTGCCATAAATTTAATTATTTCTTGCCAATTTGGTTCTTCCCTGGCTACCGCTTTGTCACCCGCCTGTTGCTCCTTTTCCGTGTCCATAACTACTTCGGATTCTTCTTTATCGCCCGTCGGTTGTTCCATTTCACTGTCCGTGACTACTCCTGCTTCTTGTTCCTGTCCACCTTCTTCCTTCTCCGTGTCTTCTGCCCTCTTCTTTGACTTGCCTCTGGTATATGCATTTCTTGGCTTCTTTCAGTTGCCGACAAAAATTAGTTTTTTCGTTATTATTTACTTACATATTTCAAAATTCTTTCCTAATTTGAGCTCTCTAAGTTGAGCGCCATTTGTAACATCTTCCACGAATTTACGTCTTTTTAAGCCCTACATTGTTAGTGTCATTTGAAACGTCTTCAATGATGATTATGTCTATCTATCTGTTATGTTTAATACGTTTGTATCCTGACAGTGTTATTTATTTTTATCGAGAGTGTGTGATTATGAAAATATCGACCACAGTTTTCTTTATTAGGTATTATATCAGTACCGTTTTTTGAAAATGGGTAGGAAAGAGAGAGAGAGAGAGAGAGAGAGCGTGCGAGAGATTCCTCTCTCTGTATATGATTTAATCGTATGATTTTTTCATGCGTGGCATCAGCTGTTTTGCACTTTCTAACTGACTAAAAGGTTATGTGGTCCGGCGTCTTTCATACGTTCTTATGTCGGAGTTAATTTTCTTCCTCTTCTCTGCTATTCACCTCTTTCCTGTAACAAAGCTGCTATCTACCAGAAATAATACACAATCAATTACCTAAAAGAAAGGTATTTATTTATTACCTTTTATTTATTTGGAGACAAATTTTCCGGAAATTGTCTCCAAATCATGAGTTTTACAATCGATTATTTTTCGAAATCAACATTTTTCGATATATGTTTTTTTTTATATATAACACAACAGATGTATTAACTTACAGTTATTAGAAAAAATTAATTAATTATACACCTCAGGGTTATTTGAGGGTTCTTTGAACTATAAGAAAGTCAGAAATGCTTATTTATTAGTATCATACTTTACATTAATTAATATTTGTTTACTTAAAATCTGATTCAACAAGTTCGTTTTTTAAACGCCAGAGCGCAGACTACGTATTCACTGAAAGCTATGGAAGTAAGATGGCCGCTATAGATTCACAATGTACCCATGTTTGACAAATTTTTGGTTAAATAAAATAAAGTTTATAATTAAACTGAAAGGTGTGGTACTGTTTCTAGTGTTTGTTACTTATTGGTGATGTGTAATTATTTAGTTTATTAAAGGAGGCGATCTCACCCAAGAAAGTTACAGTTCTGAATTCTAGGCCAAGAGATGGTTCGATGAATTTTCTGTTTTCATTGATTTTCTGGCATTAATCATTGTGGTTCCATGGATGTCTCAGATGTAGTGGCTGGTGCTGACTCGTTTCATTAATTTAGTATGGGGTTTATTCCGAATCGTAGTTATTAAATTTTTAAAATTTACTGGACATTTTTTTTTCATCTGCTCACTTGGAATACCATTTATCAATTAATTCAATTTCTTGTTGATTAGTTACTCCTAGTAACCAAGAAATTGATGAGTTTCTATTGGCTAACCTAGGTACAGTTTTAGTAAATAGGCTAGTATTAATTATTATTATTTCTTCCCTTCTTTTAGGAAAAATACTCCATTCTTATTTTTAACTATAATTAAATTTAATTTATATATGGTTTTTCTTCACATCTTTACATAAGTTTGGCTACTTGTATTTTATAATTTAATGATTTTTAACTTGGTTTATTTCTGACTTATATTTCTGTTAATGTATTCTTACTCTGCACTATTTTGTTTTCCCCCCATCTCTTTATTTTATATTAATTAGCCATTATTAATTTCTTATGTAACCCTGGATTCCTTAAACATTAACAAAAATAATATTTTAATTACATTGAAATTGCCTTTGTGGCCTAACAACACAAAACTACAACAGCTTATTATTAAACTTATAGTTTATTACTATAATAGTGCATCTTCACTTATTTGTGATTGATGTCCTTTTCAGTTTTTAACATTTACCCATATCATACTATGTTGCACTTTGTACACACCGCACTTTTATGATAACACTCAGTAGATTGTTTTTAATTGCTACAGTGTTTTATGGTACAAATGTTTTCATAGCATGATACTTAATCCCTCATTTCTGACTTTTGGAATGGGTACCTACTGACTTTTTATTCTTATTATTATATAAATACTTCTTTATTTCTTATCATTACTGAGCACAGGTTATGTAATGTTACATAAAGCTCCCCCACTAGAACAGATTTATTTTTATTTCATTATTAAAATTAATTGTTTAATTCCTAATTATTCATCTTCTTTTATCATTCTTCATAATATATTTTCATTTCTGTTTGGTTATATACACCTTTTATTTTGTTATTGGTAATTGACTTGATTTAAAAATGTAATATATTTTACTAATAATCAACTCTCTCCTGGAGGAAAATTCACTAATGATATTATTTCTCGTGGTGGTTGTTTCTCAAACATCACTTGATGAGGACTGGTCACAATAATCAGTAAAAACTTGTTTTAACATTCTCATATTTCTATTTACTTCTATAAATGTCCTTTCTCAATTGAGCTTCTGTCTGCTATCTTGCTTCTCTGTTTTCTTCCTTCATACTTCTGGAATCTGATGTTATATCTTCTCAGCTGTTTTATTATCCCTTAAATATTTAATTTCCCTAACATTCCCTAACACGTGAGCTGGGACAGTCCAGAGAGGCACTTTTGTCTACATATACTCTGCTGGCCATACTACACTTTTTTGAGATCAGAGGAACATCATCTCTGCTCAAAATATAATACTGCTGGAATTCATCTACAGACAGTCATTAAATAATAATTATACAAGAATAGTCTATTTTTCGACTAATAAAAAACACTTTGGGATTCTTCACGCTGTTGCTGTTTACATTTGATTATATATTTCTTTTTCCTTCTTGATTCCTTCTTATTTTCAGTAGCTATTTTTAGATAACGTTATTGACAGGCATTATTTGTAAATCCTTTTGACTTTCCTTCTTGTAACAGATGTTCTTCGTATCATTTCTTTTTTTCCTTTAAATTTCAACACCAAGAAATTCTAAATTGTAGTTTTAATTATTATCATTCTTTAGCTTCATTGTAATTATAGTCATTAAATTATCCATTGTCCTTCTTATTTTACTGTCTTGGCTGAGCACATTACCATTAATTGTTTTTTTTTTCTCGTTGTTCCCATCAAAATATTATTTTTTCTCTTATTCCATTCTAAATCATGTTATTTATAAATAAATTATGTAAGTCGTTCTTACATTCTCTTGGCATTTTGTCGTTTATCTTAAATCATATCGTTTCTAAATATATTAGGTAAGTTGTCCTTACCTTCTTTTTGAATTTTGTTGTTTTTTTTTTCTTCAATGGGTTGCTTGGTTGGTATACAGAAAATCAGTCCCCTTTTTTTTTCTGGTTGATTATTTCTTGGTTTAACCATGGTCCATAAACTCAGTTACTCCTCTTCCTCGGATTACTGCAGTGTCCATAATAATTTCGGTTCTTGAGATACCGCTCATTATCTTGTTTTCTGAATTTTCTGTCACCCTGTACTGACATTCTTTTAATATTACTTGTTCATTTGTATCTATGCCTACATCAATCACTTTCCCATTTATTTTATTGAACAGGTATTTTAATGGTATTTGAGTTATTGACGACATTACTGACAGTTTGCTACACATTTCTATTTCTGTGATATTTAATTTACCTATCGATTTTTTAAACTTGTTATATGTGGTTTTATAGTAAATCATTTCTAAAATTTTGTTTGACCTCCTCCTATAATCTTGGAAGTTTATGATTTCTTCATGGTCGGTAATTGATAGATTAAACACATTTATTAATCCATTCTTCATCATCTCCAATTCTTCTCTTGTATTTATTATTTTCTTTCTACATACTTTTCTTATTTACTTGGTCTTCTTTTCCAGGTATTTATTATCCTCTTTGCTGATGTTATTTTTATTCTCAGATAATATTACACCTTGGTATTCTCTAATTTCTATTTCCTTCCTGCTCTCTTCTGTTTTCGGACTTACTTTTATACCTTCGGAAGTGCTGTCAAGTGTTTCATTCAAATTCTTGAAACCACTGTCCATTGTTTCCTCTAACTTTCTGAAACTTTCATCCATTTGCTTATTTGTCTCCCCCTTATATTTATCTGCTTTTTGGCTAAATGTGTTACTGATCATTTCAATCTTCTCATGAATTTGCTTTATATTTTTATTATTTTCTTCAAATTTTGTGTTCATATATTCCCTTTGCCCGTTAATAATTTCTCTCAATTCATGGTTTTGTTCATTCATGGTTTGTCTGATATCGCCATGAATGGTCTCAATTTTTTCGTTTAGTTGTTTTACTAAACTTTCCTGAATACTATCTATTTTCTCACTGGTTTGCTTGTTTTGCTCCTCCTGTTTCCTAAAGTTTTCCTTATTTTCCTCATTGGTTTGCTTGTTTTGTTCCTTCAAAGTTTCGTTTTGTTTCTTTGAGTTTTCCTCCTGTTTCCTAAAATTTTCGTTGGTTTTCCCTCCTGTTTCCTAAATTGTTCTGCCATAAATTTCATTATTTCTTGCCAATTTGGTTCTTCCCTGGCTACCGCTTTGTCACCCGCCTGTTGCTCCTTTTCCGTGTCCATAACTACTTCGGATTCTTCTTTATCGCCCGTCGGTTGTTCCATTTCACTGTCCGTGACTACTCCTGCTTCTTGTTCCTGTCCACCTTCTTCCTTCTCCGTGTCTTCTGCCCTCTTCTTTGACTTGCCTCTGGTATATGCATTTCTTGGCTTCTTACAGTTGCCGACAAAAATTAGGTTTTTCGTTATTATTTACTTATATATTTCAAAATTCTTTCCTAATTTGAGCTCTCTAAGTTGAGCGCCATTTGTAACGTCTTCCACGAATTTACGTCTTTTTAAGCCCTACATTGTTAGTGTCATTTGAAACGTCTTCAATGATGATTATGTCTATCTATCTGTTATGTTTAATACGTTTGTACCCTGACAGTGTTATTTATTTTTATCGAGAGTGTGTGATTATGAAAATATCGACCACAGTTTTCTTTATTAGGTATTATATCAGTACCGTTGTTTGAAAATGGGTAGGAGAGAGAGAGAGAGAGAGAGAGAGAGAGAGAGAGAGAGAGAGAGAGAGAGAGAGAGAGAGAGCGTGCGAGAGATTCCTCTCTCTGTATATGATTTAATCGTTTGATTTTTTCATGCGTGGCATCAGCTGTTTTGCACTTTCTAACTGACTAAAAGGTTATGTGGTCCAGCGTCTTTCATACGTTCTTATGTCGGAGTTAATTTTCTTCCTCTTCTCTGCTATTGACCTCTTTCCTGTAACAAAGCTGCTATCTACCAGAAATAATACACAATCAATTACCTAAAAGAAAGGTATTTATTTATTACCTTTTATTTATTTGGAGACAAATTTTCCGGAAATTGTCTCCAAATCATGAGTTTTACAATCGATTATTTTTCGAAATCAACATTTTTCGATATAAGTTTTTTTTTTATATATAACACAACAGATGTATTAACTTACAGTTATTAGAAAAAATTAATTAATTATACACCTCAGGGCTATTTGAGGGTTCTTTGAACTATAAGAAAGTCAGAAATGCTTATTTATTAGTATCATACTTTACATTAATTAATATTTGTTTACTTAAAATTTTGTTCACACTCAATTACCTAAAAGAAAGGTATTTATTTATTAAATTTTGTTTAATTTTCCGGAAATTGTCTCCAAATCATGAGTTTTACAATCGATTAATTTTTGAAATCAACATTTTTCGATATAAGTTTTTTTTATATATAACACAACAGATGTATTAACTTACAGTTGTTAGAAAAAATTAATTAATTATATATCTCAGGGTTATTTGAGGGTTCTTTGAACTATAAGAAAGTCAGAAATGCTTATTTATTAGTACCATACTTTACATTAATTAATATTTGTTTACTTAAAATCTGATTCAACAAGTTCGTTTTTTAAACGCCTGAGCGCAGACTACGTATTCACTGAAAGCTATGGAAGTAAGATGGCCGCTATAGATTCACAATGTACCCATGTTTGACAAATTTTTGGTTAAATAAAATAAAGTTTATAATTAAACTGAAAGGTGTGGTACTGTTTCTAGTGTTCGTTACTTATTGGTGATGTGTAATTTTTTAGTTTATTAAAGGAGGCGATCTCACCCAAGAAAGTTACAGTTCTGAATTCTAGGCCAAGAGATGGTTCGATGAATTTTCTGTTTTCATTGATTTTCTGGCATTAATCATAGTGGTTCCATGGATGTCTCAGATGTAGTTGCTGGTGCTGACTCGTTTCATTAATTTAGTATGGGGTTTATTCCGAATCGTAGTTATTAAATTTTTAAAATTTACTGGACATTTTTTTTTCATCTGCTCACTTGGAATACCATTTATCAATTAATTCAATTTCTTGTTGATTAGTTACTCCTAGTAACCAAGAAATTGATGAGTTTCTATTGGCTAACCTAGGTACAGTTTTAGTAAATAGGCTAGTATTAATTATTATTATTTCTTCCCTTCTTTTAGGAAAAATACTCCATTCTTATTTTTAACTATAATTAAATTTAATTTATATATGGTTTTTCTTCACATCTTTACATAAGTTTGGCTACTTGTATTTTATAATTTAATGATTTTTAACTTGGTTTATTTCTGACTTATATTTCTGTTAATGTATTCTTACTCTGCACCATTTTGTTTTCCCCCCATCTCTTTATTTTATATTAATTAGCCATTATTAATTTCTTATATAACCCTGGATTCCTTAAACATAAACAAAAATAATATTTTAATTACATTGAAATTGCCTTTGTGGCCTAACAACACAAAACTACAACAGCTTATTATTAAACTTATAGTTTATTACTATAATAGTGCATCTTCACTTATTTGTGATTGATGTCCTTTTCAGTTTTAACATTTACCCATATCATACTATGTTGCACTTTGTACACACCGCACTTTTATGATAACACTTAGTAGATTGTTTTTAACTGCTACAGTGTTTTATGGTACAAATGTTTTCATAGCATGATACTTAATCCCTCATTTCTGACTTTTGGAATGGGTACTTACTGACTTTTTATTCTTATTATTATATAAATACTTCTTTATTTCTTATCATTACTGAGCACAGGTTATGTAATGTTACAATATATATAGTAAACTTTTTTTAAGTTTGCGAAATAATCAAGTGAATAAAATAGGAATTAAATAAAAATTAGGCAAACGTTTCCAAAGAAAACAAATTCATTTATTTAAATAATGTAAATAAAAGCAAGGAAAAAATCGCATTCAAACATATTTCTTAGTATTAGTTTTGGCTTTTTTATGTGTGGAATTGCTTCTGACAATGTCTGACCATTTTGGGTAAAATTTTGATGGTCCTATCACTAGAAAGATTTCAAGTGTTCGTCTGACAAGTTAGCCCTGTACTTTGTTTTCATACTTATTTCTTGTTTAGTAATTTAGTAAAATGCTATAACATTTGAAGTATTTTGACGATTTATTTAAAAACTGCATGCAGCATCGGCTAATGACCCTTCGCGGGCCGTAGTAGTTTGGGGATTAATATTATATCAAAATCATATATATATATATATATATATAGGTTGGTTTAGTGCCGCCTAGTGCAAATTCCTTAAAATATGCTATGTAATCTACACAATCAAGTTTATACAGATTAACTAATTTGAATTACCACTCAATAAAAAACATGTGCAGAGGTACAATACAATTGATACTTTTATTCAAAATATAAAAAAAACTGAATTTTAAAATTACTCCAGAAAAATTAAATAATCTGACAAAAACTACACAATAATCTGATAGTTCGTGACATAACTGCATAAAACTATAATATTTACTCATTTATAATACAACTCTCTTTGGATATGTTAAAATATAAAGTTGTCTTTGATTGACGTACTATCAGATGAATTTGTACTTAGTAGTATGGATTCTATCAAAAGAACAATAGTTGCCTTCACTTTATTATTAAGTGTGTATCCATTACATTATTGCAGACCCATGTTACCATACACATATAACATTTTTTGTTAGGTTACATGTTTTGTTAAGTAACACTATTACTTCTAAATAAAACAGAAATAACTTTTACTTATTGGTTTACTCACAGATGTTTTGCAGTGATAAAATGTCTTAAAGCAGCCTGACAAGTCATTAAATGAAAAAAATTGTAATGCAGCTAGCATGAAAATGTAAGCTAATGGTGAAACAAACTACATGGACAACCACAAAATGTAATATATATCGTGGGTCTGATTTGTATCTAAAATTGAATTAGTGTTGTTGCACTCTTAAAATGCATGTACAAAAACCATAAAAATGGTTTAGATGTCTGGAAAAAAACGATCTTTATATTAACTTAAATCTTATTAAAAAATTCATGTTATTGGCTTGATTCATGCTAGTTCCAGACAGTATAAAAATTTCTGTGTCACATGCGTTTTGAGATTATCTATGTTTGTTGGTGACCGTATTTTAATGATGTACTGTTAAGATGTCACATAACATTAAATTACATGGAAAAGTCTAGCGGGGCATTTTCTGTGACAGCCTGTGACATAGGTAAGATGCAAATTTTAAGTTAATGATATGGAATCACATAAAATGTAAATCTTTGACAAGTTGTAATTACATGTTGTTTTACAGATTAAGTTTGTCTACTTTGAATATCTGCCAAATTGAGAGTCATCTTTAGGCCCAGATATACTGGGTGGAAACCCTGCTGTGTGGGGCACAAGATTTCTATGCAAATAATTTATTTCCACAACATGTAATTGCAAAAACTGTTCCAACCTCTGAGACTAAGAAATGCTTGTTCCAGAATGTTTGGCAAGTGGTATCACTGATACAGGTTGACACATTATTTTGCCAGTGTCAATTCGTGAGGTTGTTTGTAATTATCATGTGTAACCTATCAGGTTTTCTAGGAGTATAATGCTCAATAAATACTTTGTAATTGTTTGTTTCGTAAAAAAATATTTGTAGAGCTAAATAACCAAGTGATACAGCTAAAAGACAGAGACGTTACAAAGGTAAACATGAAAATTTACATAATTTCCACTTCTCAGACGCATCTCATTGAGAATCTTGGAGACTGAATCTAAACAGGTAGGTCTAAGTGAAACTAAAGGTAAAGTAACTTCTTCTTTTATGTCTTTCCCAAATGGAGTTACAGCCCAAAATGTGCCTTGACCTCTCCCAACTTCTCCTCAAACACTCTCAAACTCTTGCGGCTGCTTGCCAATTCTTCTCATCCTCAGAAGAATCACAGCATCTTTCCAAACACAGCCCTGCCAGCAGGGTCTTGGTCCCTCCTTGCTTCTGGTAATCAGCATCAGTCCCTTCATTATTTTCTTCAATATTCAGGTTCACCATTCCGATCCTTATTTTTGCCCATCTACAAGTTGTAGCCTGATGCATTCTATAATGCTAGGTTTTTATATAGTTGTTGCATTTTGTAACTGAACCTGATGCACCATTAGCTAAATTAATTGAACACTCTGTGATTAAGCAAAATATGCTGCAGTTTACAGTCACATACACTATTTTAACATAAAAACATTGTATAGCCTTGTTATTTATATTAGATCCAATGAAGAATACATAATGTACTGATTTTCATTACTGACCAACTGATCCTTATACAATTAAATTCCTGGTGATAAACTTAATTTCCATTGAAACCAAGATGTTCTTGTTTTTTTTTCAGACACTGAAATTTTTGCAGCCTATGATGTAACACGCAACTGTGATACATTAAATTGTGAGAGCAACAATTATACTCTTCTCCCTGAAACTTCATCATCAATCTCAAGACATGCTTCAAATTTTAACAGTATTAAAGAAGGTTCTCCATCCACATCCACAAAGGATTTTAATTTTGATGAAATCCAAGTCATTGCCACATTTATAGAAAAAATCAAATGTCAATGATGGACAATTATTATTTGTTTGTTGAAACAACAAAAATCTACTGCTAACTCATTTTAAAAGTTAACTTATGTGACAAAATCAAGAACTTCATTGTTAAAACTGGACGCTGTCATACAAATGATACATTTCCCAAAGATGAGAACAAAAGATGATGATCAAAATAGCTACAGAATCAGGACAGTCTTTACAAATTAAATGGTTAAACTACTCAAATGTTTATTTCTGTGGTATTTTGTGAAAGTTAATTCAGATGTGCTGCCAAAATTAAATCTGGAAAGATTTCAAAGAAAATTATAATACACAGCAAATCACAGCACATTTCACTCTTTATGACCTTCCATGGGATGTAAATAAGAAACTCTACTGTGGAACTCATCTTTCTTCATGCAAAGTTAAAGTCATATTTATATGCTGAATACAGTTTTTGAATTAACAGTTCTCATTGACAATAAGTTTGACACCTTGCTCCAAGTTACCTCAGGTATCAACTACTCTTGCTTTATTCATGACTTTACTTACAATGGTTGTATCTGCTTAAAAGTCAATCTCCATTTTAAAACTAACCAAAAGCTATTTAATAATGTAACTGAAGGTTCTCCCTCCTCATCCACAAAGTATTAAAATTTTTATTATATCCAAGACTTTACTGCTACATTCATGAGTAAATCAAATCAATAGAGTACAGGAGGTAGTGATCTGGGAATATTAGCCAACAATGACAAGGAAGCCTCAGCTTTGGATAAGACACTACTGATAAAATAAAGTGTAGAGATTACACCCAGGAGGAAGGACTTATTTTATCAGATTTGTGATATTCATTCTTTTTTTAGATAGTTTGATATATATCTTATTAGTCTCTCTCCAAAATTATTATACTACATTAACTGACTACAATACTACAGTACTGACTCTAAGGACTTAAGTTATGATTTTAGTGATCAATCTCTTCAAGGTAGAATTAAAAGTTATTACTAAGAATTTTTGTTTTGTTTTTCACACTCTACTAAACATATTATAAAGCTTCATATTTACATGTATTATATTCAATACTCTCTCTCTCCCCCCAACACACACACACACACACACACACACACACACACACACACACACACACACACACACACACACACACACACACACACACACACATTTTGTTAAAGGGCCTACATTTTGTTGTACTACTGCTATTAGCATTTTTCAAGTTGAAATACATTTTTGTTATATTTTAGTAGAGTTACTGTAAACATATTTACACATCTGGGTCCAAGATGTCCAATTTTCATGTCAACAAAAATGTTTAATGTTTTAAGTGAATTAACACACCAAATTTAAATCATAACATCTCTCTCTCTCTCTCTCTCTCTCTCTCTCTCTCTCTCTCTCTCTCTCTCTCTCTCTCTCTCTCTCTCTCTGGTGCATCATTGAAATGGGCACCTTATCAACACTTTTCTAGCTTGTTTGGTTTTAGTGAGGAAGACACAGTTATTGCCAAAATAAACTTTTAGTTGTGAATTGTGATGAAATGTTCATTGTTGATGAAATCCTTTTACAATAATTAATGACAGTTGGGTGATCACTCAATGTTAATTTCAAAGACTGTCTGATATTCATCTCAATCATTCTGCTCCATCAGCCAATGCTACCAAGATTTGGGGTTCAAAATTTAAGTTGCTGGCTACACATTAAAGAAGAAGGTTGCAGTCTACAAATTGTACACACATGTATGAAAATACTGGCAGTAAGGCCAGTCAAATACTGGAGTAACATTTGATTTCATGACAGAACCATTTTGGTGCAAATCATCACTTCAGTGAAAAGAGACTTGAGACATTGACTCACACCAAAACAATTTCTTGTTAATTGTTTTTCAGCTATAAGTGTGTTCACGACAGGTATTACAACATAAGGCATGGCTTACCATGCACAGAAAATTATCATTCTCTTGTGGTAATTTGTTCAGTTTTTGTAAATGAAGTCAGAACGAGAATTCTGGATTCATCCAATACATGCAAAACGAAACATTAATGGTTTCCTTGCTGAATTTAAATGTGATCCACTAAATTTTTACAATTATTGTAGGATGAGTGTAAATACCTTTGACCCTCTCTCAGGGATCACTGACAATAAAATACAGAAAAGAGATACCAATTGCAGGAGGTCTACACCACCACAAGAAAGGTTACTGGTAAGTCTGAGGTAAGTAATATGACTGATTACTTACCTTACTTACCTTTGAAGCACAAAGTTTTCATTTTATACGATAACTAAATTATGTATTTAACTTTAAATATACCTAGTTAACTATGACAAAAAGTACTTAAAACGTCTGTTATAAATGAGAAGTAAACTAATCTTGTCCTCTTCTCACACTGAATTATGGCAGGCAGGTTGAATTATGGTTCTTGTGTGAAATCTACACAGGTTTGCTGTTGTAATTCATGGAGTTGTTCAAAGCATGATCCAGGTTGAAAAACAGGATAAGTATTTTCACTATCACTTGCTGAATGGTGGGCAAAGTAGTTACTGTTTGTAGTAGAAGCCAGTCAAGTTGAGTACATGTCATTTTCGTGTTCATCAAAAAATTCAATGAGTATTTATAAAACTTTGGCCTTCAGGTTTCTATGTCTTGTAGGATGTAATTGTTATACAATTTAGGATGTAGGTGCTTTGTAGGTCCTAATGGCAGTAGAGTCACCTGTGATGCACCAGAATGGTTCTGTCACAAAACAAAATGTCACTCCAGTGTATAGCTGGCTTAAGAGAGCAGATTTCATATCCTTCTACATATAGCTACTCATTCACTCAGTGTACAGGTGTTTGCTGATTTTACATTGAGATCCACATCTCCATCTCTACAAAATTCAAGTTCCTAATGTACTATCCAGACAAGACTATAAAAACTGGGTTATTTTTGGCAGATGTTTATACAGTTGATCAGTGAAAATCAGGGAATGGTAGACACCTCACTGTGTGCAGTTAAGCTTATTTTTATTTACCAAGTTCTGTTATTAAACAAAACATATGTTACATTATTATAGGTTATTCATGGCCAGGGCTTAATAAAAAATCTGCAATAATGTAAGCACCTCGTCTATGAGGACAGACGAAGAGAAACTGTTCCGACACTGACACTTTAACATTTAGTCAAGTGTTATACAGAAGAAGCTGCCCAACACCTGCTATCATAAGCTGACAGTGTCTGTGGGAATGTCCCTGCCACACAACTGGAAAAAACTTTCTCTAGTTACACTGTTGTACACATGTACACACTCTCCTTCATTGGAATTAGTGGACTTTACTTTATTTAAGATATCAGATAAAGGACTGATTGACACAGGAAAAGATTATTTTAATGTCAGAGAGACCTTTTTAGTACCTGAACTAGCTCATCGCCTAACAAATATGGAAACACTTTTCAACAAGATGTAGTATGAGCTACATCACATCAGCTTCCATGGTGGTTTTTCAGAATTTGTTTTTAAACTATTCTGTGGTCTGTTAGAACAGTACAAGATTTCTTTCTCAGGGGATATTTGGTAATTTCTACATTCAGTTCACCAGCAACTGAAGAGAAGTTACACTGTTGTACACACTCTCTTTCATTGGAATTGGCAGACCTTACTTTTCTTAAGATAACAGAGAAAGGACCGACTGACACAGAAAAATATTATTTTAATGTCAGAGACCTTTTTAGTGCCTGAACTAGCTCATCACCTAGCAAATATGGAAACACTTTTCAACAAGATGTAGTAAGAGCTACACCACATCAGCTTCCATGGTGGTTTTGCAGAATTTGTTTTCAAACTATGCTGTGGTCTGTCAGAACAGTATGAGATTTCTTTCTCAGGGGATATTTGGTAACTTCTACATTCAGTGCACCAGGAACCCATACAACTGAGGAATTGAAATATTGACTCCACCTAGAAATTAATCAAATTACTGTGGAAGTACTACAAAGACATTCTACTACTTTCCTGTCATTACACTTTGAGCCAGACGAGTTCTGTTTGCTCAACATAAAATTCAGTTTACATATTGTTCACAAAAATGAAATCCATAGTGCCATATCAAAAAGTAAACCTCCACTCTACTTTCCACTCTGGTAACTCAAAATATTTGGTTTTGCAAGCCAAACTATAATCTTGGGTCATTTTAAATTTAATGAAAATAGAATAAAAACTGTAACACTACACGCATGAAGCAGAGCTATGAAATTAGTATAGTCACATATTATTGAATTAATGAAGGAAATTCTGAGCAAAATACAAAAACCATATAGTTAAAAAGAATGAATTATAACTTACAAACTGAAGACTAAGGAGCCAACTGGGACCTCACAAAAATTAACGGCAGAAGGAATATATTGTTCTATATAATAAACTCACTAACTAGTTTCATAACAAATTATAAATTACATAATATTTTTCTATATGCATCTTTCCTTATACATATGTGTGTTTATTTACATATAAACAAGCACAAAGCATGCAGTGGCACTAAGAAATGGTAAGAATGATCAATAAAAGTAATTAATAAACACTTAACATTACAAAAAACCACCTTTATATAAAATGCCAAATACTTACCATTCCAAGAGTGAAATAATTAAAGAAAAAGTCAGACCTCCTTGCAGTCACTCTCCTATGTGCATTGGGACTATGTATTTTCATTTTATCTTCTGCTTTAAAAAAAACTCTTTGGGGGGCCCCAAGCAAAGTTGCAACATCCTGACAGGTATCAGAAAAATGTATTTCTCTTACTAATGACTGTTTACGGCTTCGTGAGGTACCTATAAAAAACAGTACCTTAATATACTGAATATAAATCACACAAAAATTTCCCACACAAACTATTTAATTGTACATTAAATACTTTACATTTATTGTACATTTATGACTTTTACTATAATTAAGACAAAACAATAACTTTATAAACTTATATTCTGATATATCTAGCAAATAGTCATATTTTATAAACTGCTGCCATCTAATGTTTTCATAAAGTAAATAATTCAGTACTATGGTATGAGTTTTTCAGGCACAGTAATTTGTCAAAAACACACACATGCATGCGTGCTTTTGTGCGCGCCAGAGTTAAAATATGTGCCAGCTCTTCTGCAACCCAAATTACTGATAATTATATACATACACACAAATTAAATTTTACATAATGGTATTTATGTTACACACATGGTAATAAACTAAATAAGTTTAGATATATGTGTGGAATAATGATCTTACAATGTAAAAAACAAAAGGACACACACAAAGTTACATCAAATGTTGTCAACTCCTATATGAAAGAAAGTCATGGGAACTGACAGAAAATATTTGTAGAAGAACTATAAAAACATCTAACTTGGTATCTGAAGATAGTCAGGGACTGATTCTCACAGTTAGAATGCCTAATAAGGTCAAGACAACTTTAGGGTTTTCTTAACAAACGCAATAAAATGAAATACTTAAATGAAAATGGTGTTGGCAATTGGAGAAGATGCTTGGAGATCCACCATATCCAGTCGTGAGAAAACACCAACTAAATGTAGCAAATCACCAAATCCATAGTGACTAGCTGCCCACAAGATTACACAAGTGTATGACATCCAAGAGAGACCTAGATTTTGGAGTAAGCCACATTGTTTAATCCACTAAGTGAAGAAAATGAAAAAGGAGGTGATAATTGTCATGGAAAAGATTGATAATGCCAAATGATAAATACTTTTACATTATGAAAACACTAAAAAACACTCATGACCTGAAAGCACCATGAGTGTATAAAAAACTGTCACCTTTGACATTCTTTTTTACACAAAGTTATTGAACATATTAATTATTACACATTTACACAACTTTCACAGAATTTAATTTGGCAAATTTTATTTCTACATTCACAAAATTACATGTTACAGTATAAGTCTGCTTTCAATGAAGTTTAACATAACAGATCTACGATAACTTTAACACTTCAAATCAACTTTAATCAAGAATCCTTTATAACAAGTCAGGATACTGTTTAGAAAAAACATTCTTGATAAAGTAATGGTTTATGTAGTAGTGGAAAAAAAGGAACACAAATTTACAGCCAACATGTATTGTAACGGTACAAACCTACGAGGATTTGTAATTGACCTCTTTTCAATTTTATTTCAACCAAGTATGAGGTGTGTTCATAAAAAGACCAAACTTTCTGAGCAACACATCAACCCGCACAAACGACGTGCCGCGACTTTGCACGCACCTAGCGATAGTTTTTGACAACAAACTGCCACTTATTGTGTTCCGCTATTAGCAGTAGTCTTTGAGGTATATCACATTGAGTAGGGATGTACACACGCTGGCCAGCGGATTAGTGACAAAGCGATTAAGAAAGACCGTGAGAATAACGTATGCGTATGAAATTTTGCAGCAAAACTAGGTTATAACTTTTCAGAGACATTCTGGTTTTCAATTAAGCATACGCGGAAGCCTGCATGAGGCGAACGATTAGTTTAAGAATTTTTAAAGGGGGAAAAACAATGGTCGGTGCAGATCAAAGCGATATCGAAGATCATGGGAAGAGAGCTCTTGATGTGGTAATTGTAAATCATCATTTAAATGCCGATACTTTCTGACAGAATCCACTTAAGATCGTAAAATTAAATTTTGATAGAAAAATTTAAATGTATCGTATCACTGAAAAATTCTTACTGTGTTTGTTGACGACGATCAGCAAGAGACCCGTTTTGAAATCGGTCAACAACTGCGTACCAATGCAAATGGTAATGAAAACTTTGGAAGACAATGGAAATAGCTCTGTAAAGATTTTACGAAGTCAGCAGCAAAATTTTATACACACACGTTGTGTTAAGATCTTCATTCTCACTTCGTTATAAATCCGCCGGACGGTGTGTGCCCGTGCCCACTACACCGCATGTAGCTCGAAGACTGAAGATCGTGACGGGACAGAGAAAACGGCATTCAGGCGTCAAAACCTGTCGCTAGCAGCACTTAATTCTGCAGCTCGCTCTATGCGCTAGTTGACGTGCTACACAAATAGTTCGGTCTTTTTTTGAACACACCTCGTATATGTTGTGAACAGACTATATCTGCGAGACTGGTGTGGCCTGGCACTGGAATACAGACTTTCAACGAGGGTGCGCATTCACCCACAAGCGCGCGCACCGTCGGCCAATGTTCTCACGATAACGGCACGTAGGTATAAATTCCTTAGCGCTTGGTGCGCAGAGAACAAAGGCAGTCGGCAAATAACATCTCAAGACGACGGATGCGAGTAGTTGTGTACGTCCGCCGGCTGGGCACAGTTTTCATTTTGCCCGCATATAAAAAATGGGAATGTAGGGCCAAGACAGTTCGGCCAAACATATAAACCGCGTGGTTGCGTCGGTGCGCGGGTCGACTAAATTTCGACAATGTAGACCGACCAGCATACAAGGGAAGAAATTAAACTTGAACAGTTCGGCAGTGATCAAAATGTAAAAAAAAAAAGTTTAAGAATCAACAGTGAGACGTTAGACAGCACACAGTGACCAAAATTTAATTAGTTGAGGACATATTATCGGCAGTGAACGAAACCGTGACAGTGCGAACGTAATTGGAACGACCAAAGAAACAATGAATGGACTAGCGTAACAACGTGGCGGAGACAGTATCAGTAAAGTAAACCGACAATCTAAATTTAAACAAAATAAAATAAAATAAAAAGATTAAATTTTTATAATGAATAAAGAGAGATCTCAAAGGGAGAATGCGTGAGAGTATGAATGTGCAACTGCTGGGTTGCTTTTAAAGAAATATTTACATTAATTAATAGAACAAGTTAATTTCAATGTTTACTTTGTAGTGTGGATATGTAATAAAAAAGAAAGACTAAAAATAGTTTTGAGAAAAGAAAAAATGGAATACAAGTAAATTCAAGGAGTATGAAAGAATGTTAAAATAAAAGGTTGAGTTAATTAACAGTTCCAATGAAAGTCGAGTTTATTAATAAAACATAACCCTAAATCACTTATAGGTACAAGTTCACATGAAGACTCTGAGACCCGATGCAGGTAAGGAATTTGTGTATGTTTATTAAATATTTTTCTTATAAATCTGTAAGTTCTCAACGGCGCCCCGAACTGGGACAGTTTGTACAAATTCAAATTTTGTACAAACCACGTCTACTCGTGAATAAGTGATTTAGAGGTTGAGTTGTAATACGTATAAATTATGTACAGGGAATGATGTTAGGTTAAGTGAGTGATAAAATAATTTTGAGTTAAGTGTAAGATGTTTTATATGTAAGTTAAGAGAATCACTTAAACGAAAATCAGTAAATTTATAAAAAATGGCAGGAAACAACGAAAATGATATAAATGAAATAATTAATTTTAATGAATCAGGTGTCATGAGCGGCCTTGAAGTACATTCAACTCCAAATGTGGGTCAAGACAATAAGATAAACGAATTTAATGTTACAAATGAAGTAAATGTCACGAATGATTCGGAAATTCAATTAACCCCGAAGTTAGATAGTAAAAATAAGAAACCAAATGAAAATATAAGTAGTGAGATGGGAGCAAAATCGACTTCCGAGGTAACAAATATAAAAGAAAAAGAGCTGTCTATGAATGACCTATTTAACCTTATCAGTAAACGTTTTGATGCCAATGACAAAAAGTTTGATAGCAAGTTTGATAAATTAAGTAATGAAATTAACAAACACAGGGTCAAATGTGAAAGTAATTTCAGTGAGTAAAAAACCATATTAATGAAATTGATAAGCATTTTGAAAATACAAAGGAAATATTTGAAACTAACTGTAACAAATTAGAACGAAATATTGAGAAAATGGGAGAGTGGAGAACAGATATAGGTAAGTGCAAAATAAATGAAAATAATGGAGATATATGTGTTAATAGTAATGGTGTTAGTTCAAATGCAAAACAGGTGGCAGTAGACAAGGTGAGTAATAATGATAATTCTAATAATGAGTTAACAAGTAATAACAGTAAAATAATTGAAAACGAGCTACTTAAGAGTGAGACAGTGAAATCAAATAGTGGTAATGAAGTTTTTGTTGAAGTAGGGTTTAGTAACGAAGCGTTACCGAGTGTTGATGAAATTGTGAGAGTGTGAAGAGAGGTTAGGTGGGCAAAGGGCAAATTTTTCCCAAATATACAGTGAAACAGGGTTTTCACCGTGGTGTTATGAGGACAAGGTTTCCTCTGGTAGTTGTGTGGAAGACGAGGTGTCTTCGAATAGTCCCTTAATTTTTTGTGTTCTTGGGAAAGCCAAGAAGTGTAGTAAGTTTATGGTGCCCTTTGCATGTAGTGAAGTAGTTCAGGGGGGTTGTGACTGGTGTTATGATGAGAAACATGTTGAGAGAGATAGAATGATAGAGGTATTTAAGTTAAATAGAGGTTATGAGGGGTTAGTTAAGAGATTAGAATTTGAGGAAATAAAATATATGAAATGCTTACCTTGTGAAATAGATATTGATGATTATTTTGATGATAGCGTTGTAGATGATAAACACTTACCTTACGATGTGAGGGATATAGTGGAAGAATATGATAAAATAACTTAACTTAAGTTGACAAAAAATACCAAGCGTGACTGGACCAAAAATACCAAAGTAGACGGGTTTTATGAGTTAATAGGGGAGAATAATCTGGTGCATTATTCTTGTGATAGAAGGAATAAATTAATATACAAGGGTTATTATATAAATCATAATAACGATAAGAGTGTAGTTAAAGATGATAATTGTTATGTAAAAGTAAGACTAATTTACGATGATGGGTGTTAGAAACAGTGAATGAACATTTTATTATTTTAGTTTATGGTGATGACCTGGCTAAATTATGTAATGAGGTGTGGTAAACGATGAAATGATACGACGAAGAATTGTAAATAAATTGGTAGTGAGATTAATTGTGTTTGTGTTGCTATGTATTTTATGTAAACAAGGTGTGTATGTAGTAGAAATTGATTTAATAATAATAATATTTTATCAGACTAAATAAATAATGAGAGTTGGTAATAAATGATTTGTAATTATTTTGAAGAAGGTAATTAAAATAACTTGTGTTTTAAATAACTGATTGAATTAAAATAAATTGCAGATGAATTAATTGATTTAAATGTGGTAGAAATAAATTTTGATAATGAATTTAAATGATGTTTCTGAGATTTGAACTTGATAATAAATAGTAAAGGAGTAAAGGTAAAATGTGTTTAGGTGTGGAGTCATATGGTTGTTATATAATGTATCAGAAAGTACATATGGGTATTATATATTTGTTGTAATGAATGTTTATAATTTTGTGTCTATGACAGGAATCATGTGTTTATTCAATTGAGTGATGTAATGTAAGTATGAAGTTTATAATGCAATTGAAATAAAGTAAAAGGTTTAATGTTTGAATAATAAATTTTAAATGAGTGTTTTGCATTTAATTAATTGATTAAATTAATTTGAGGTAGTTATGAATTTTCTAGTGTAATTTTTAATGGTTAACTTAATGTGAAATGTTGTAAAAGATGGAGTTTGGGTGATAATTATTTCAATAAGGCATTTGAGTCAGTCAAAGTTAATTTTAAATGGGTGTTAGACAAAATAAGAATTTTTGGAATAAAAATAATATAGAAACGGGTCAGTAGTAGGGACACAGCAGCGGGAGTGCATGTACGTAGAGAAAGTGAGAGTAATGTAATTGGAGAGTAACTGGTGGTGGTGAAATTTTGTAAAGAGGGTGGTGTGGTAAGGAGTCCTCAACGACAGGCGTTGTGGCGGGAGGTGAATAGTTTTAAATGGGGTTTGGCGGAGTTACCTGGGAAAGGGCCAGGAACTAATAAGGGAATGAGTATACGGGAAGGGAACACACATCCTAGGTACAAAGAGGGTATCAGGTATTTAGTAATAAGAGGAGAATGGTTTAAGTGGAGTTAGAGAATTATTGGTAAATATTTTTGAGAGATTGGTGTCACCCTATGCAAATCCGTTAGTGGTTGTTAGTAGAAAGAAGGAGAGTAAGGTTATATATTTAATGCCCATTCAATAAATTAGATCATTGTGGATAACTGAGAATCACCCAAACAAATAAATAATGAATACTTAATAGAAGTTCATAACTGAAACGTAATAATAAAATGTAACAAGGTAAAGAGTTAATAGAATTTGAAACTAAACCTAAAACTGAAATGTTTGTAATTTTTATTCAGATGCAAATTAAACGTTTTTTGTAATGAGATTTGTATTATTTATGAATGTTTATGTTTTATTATGTTATTAGGTATATTAGGCACTATGTTAGAGTGATAAACATGTATTATGTATTTTACATTGTATAATTTTGTGTATTTGTGTTATTTGTATGTAGCGTGCCTAGGGTAAGGTCATTCACCTGAGCATGAGACATCAGCTGATGACTGGTGTTAGAGATGTAGTATGTTTCTTGGAATTGATTCATGGATTCTTTTGTTAATTAATGCAATTAAATAATTTTGTTTTTTTATTAACTGTCAGAATAGATATTTTTGGAAATTAATTTTATTTTATTTTTTGATGTTCGTCATAAGTTGATAATGTATCAGCTGATAAATGATGTTTATGTTATCTGTTATAACCACGTGTAATTGTATTTGAATAGATGATAGGGATAAGTTGTTTATTTTAGTTTGTTTAACAGGATTGTTAACATGTAAATTAAGAGGAGTTATAAAGAAAAATAAATTCATAATGACTTTGAATTTTGAAAATTGCAATTAAATTAATTAATGGAAGAAATGGTGTAAATTAACTGAAATGTGAATCTTTGGTAAGGGTCTTAGATTTATTTCACTATTTGAATAAAATTTAAATAATCTGATTTGATTTGAAATAAGAATGTCAAGCAAAAAATTAAAGTTTGAAAAGTGAAGGGAATTTTATGTAAAAGTAAATATGAAATGTTTATGTAAATATTATATTAATGTTGAGTATTTAGAGATCTTGTGTTTAAGCTAGTAATGAATATGTGTACGCACCCAGTACTTGCTAAAGACAATCCAGTATGTATGTAAGGGGAGATGTATCGGTTGAGGATCTGGAATGGTATAAGGCTAGTTGTTGATTTTACTTAGAATGTTACAAGGTTAGGTGGTACTGTGGTGAGTGCCTGTCCGATTTTACGGTGTTGGGATCTCGAACAGAGAAGTCCAGTAATGTCAGGCAGATGCAGCCATAGTCGCCGAGCTAGGGGGGTGGATTACCCATGATGTGTTAAGGAATTAAAGGGGGGTTGTTGGCACCATATCCTCACTGATCCTCTTAGGGTTTAGCAATGAGAGTTTTTCTGTTTCGGCAGAAAACCTCTCATTGGGGGGGGGGCATTGTAACGGTACAAACCTACGAGGATTTGTAATTGACCTCTTTTCAATTTTATTTCAACCAAGTATATGTTGTGAACAGAGTATATCTGCGAGACTGGTGTGGCCTGGCACTGGAATGCAGACTTTCAACGAGGGTGCGCATTCACCCACAAGCGCGTGCACCATCGGCCAACGTTCTCACGATAACGGCACGTAGGTATAAATTCCTTAGCGCTTGGTGCGCAGAGAACAAAGGCAGTCGGCAAATAACATCTCAAGACGACGGATGCGAGTAGTTGTGTACGTCCGCCGGCTGGGCACAGTTTTCATTTCGCCCGCATATAAAAAATGGGAATGTAGGGCCAAGACAGTTCGACCAAACATATACCCCGCGCGGTTGCGTCGGTGCGCGGGTCGACTAAATTTCGACAATGTAGACCAACCGGCATACAAGGGAAGAAATTAAACTTGAACAGTTCGGCAGTGATCAAAACTGTAAAAAAAAAAAGTTTAAGAATCAACAGTGAGACGTTAGACAGCACACAGTGACCAAAATTTAATTAGTTGAGGACATATTATCGGCAGTGAACGAACCGTGACAGTGCGAACGTAATTGGAACGACCAAAGAAACAATGAATGGACTAGCGTAACAACATGGCAGAGACAGTATCAGTGAAGTAAACCAACAATCTAAATTTAAACAAAATAAAATAAAATAAAAAGATTAAATTTGTATAATGAATAAAGAGAGATCTCAAGGGGAGAATGCGTGAGAGTATGAATGTGCAATTGCTGGGTTGCTTTTAAAGAAATATTTACATTAATTAATAGAATAAGTTAATTTCAATGTTTACTTTGTAGTGTGGATATGTAATAAAAAAGAAAGACTAAAAATAGTTTTGAGAAAAGAAAAAATGGAATACAAGTAAATTCAAGGAGTATGAAAGAATGTTAAATAAAAGGCTGAGTTAATTAAATGTTCTAATGAGAGTCGAGTTTATTAATAAAACATAACCCTAAATCACTTATAGGTACGAGTTCACATGAAGACTCTGAGACCCGATGCAGGTAAGGAATTTGTGTATGTTTATTAAATATTATTTTCTTATAAGTCTGTAAGTTCTCAGTAGCACATCTTTCTATGACGTAAAAATGTATACTGTACAATGTGAACACACTTGTAGTTATATTTTTCTTGTAATTACGATAATCACTAATTAATATAGTCAATGTAAATAATACTCTTAACACATGCAGAGAAATGGGGCACTCTGTGTTACTTTATATTTACAAATTATTGAATAGTATACACAGTTTACAGTATACAGACAAAAAACTTATTAATTATAATCAGTCCATTAATTAGGGGTTATAAAACAAAATGGAGATTTAGCTATTTTAAATAATAATGCCCGATGACTTAGATTCTCCGAGGAAATATTGTAACATTAAAATCTAAAGACATTAAAATGCACAAGATGCCTCCAAATGGATGGGAATGCCAACCAGTGGTGTATCTAGAATTTGTTCTGGGGGGGGGGGCATCGAGTCGGCTTCATACAAAATAAAAAAGAAGTTAACACTAATCAACATTACTGTCTTTAAAGTGGTTGAAAAATGTGTGATAACATCCTGAAATCAATTCCATTAAAGAAAACTGTAATAACACAATAAAAATATGCGCTACTGAAAGATTGTTTACAAGGTACTTTTTGACAGAATTGATTTTCCCATATTTCATATTTCAAACATATGCACAAATGCTGTGTAATAAACCTGTTAGTATATTTAAAAAAGAATTACTACTATATTAGCGTACACAGCTAAAAAATATAAAATAACCTAAACATTAAGAGATTAACAAAATTTGTCAACCTTTTTCTATACTCTGGGGAGGGTCTGGCACCGTCCTCCCCCCCCCCATACATAAGCACCTGATGCCATTGTGAAGGGAATCACTCTTCAGATATGACAAGGTAGTTGTTATCTACAGTTTCAATGCAGCCAATACATGATATATGATAGTAAAAAAAACTTGTGTATTGTTAACATTTGTTATAAAATGTGTCAATATCTGACCCCCCCCCCATTTTATTTGTGAAGGAGCAAATGCAGATAACAGTATTCTCCTGTGAAAGTTTGGAGCTCTTACAAAATAAAATGTTATTTAACTTTAAACATTACGTATACAGAAAAACATTTATTTATTTATTAAAATTTTTCAAACAAGTGTTAATTTTAATAATTAAATAAAAGTAGTAAAACAATACACATGGGCTGAATTTGTTGCTATTACACTACAGAGTGTTTTATAAATATATCTAAGTTTTTCCACTGGCTGCACCTGAGGCATTAAATCTACACTCTTCACACTGCCAGCTCCTATCACTACAGATTGTGTTCACTGTCCATTCATACTCCTGCATACTCATACAAATCTTTACGTCACCACATTTATATAGTTATGTAAACAGAAATAATTATTTAGGGAAGAGTTGTTGAATTCTTTTATTTCCATGTAGCTTTTAAATCATCTATAAAGATATGTGGAAATAAAAGATCTTTTAATTCTATACATCAAAAATATATTTCATTCATTAAAAAAAAAAAATCAAAATCATTTGAATTCCTTACAACTGTAAAACAATGTCTTTTATCCTGCAAGTTATAGAACCAGTAAAAGAAAGACATCGATGGTGTATGAAGTCTATATGACAAGACAGCTAAAAAAAACATGGCATTCAATTCTATCGCTTTTTTTTATTAACTATAGTTTTTACATTTAGCTACAATTATTTATTTATTTATTTTAATAATATTGGTAAGAGTATCATGAAACTGTTACTAGGTAATAATAACGAAGACAAGCTTGAGATAAGTTATACTTCTATGACCAATTAGATTATATTAAGAACATAATTGACAACACTTTTACTTGATGGGATTTGCATAACAGATGATTCTTCATTCCTCTTCTGCCATTTAGAATTTCAAAGTGGCCTTGTCCATGCATAATTTGAATTAGGCACATATACACTTATTTTTTAATATAACTATACACCACCATTCTACCAAACTGCATAACATTATTTATTTATTTTCAATTAACATCCATATGACTGTAACAAAAGGACTGCGCTAACCTTCAGTGTACATGTGAAGACGAAGACCTTTAGTCCTGTCATTATCACGTAAAACATCTGTATAGTGAAGGTACATCTGTGCGTAGTAACAAGTGAGAGGCAGTGCTGGTGCAGAACAATCAGGCAGACTGTGACCTGAATAAATACTCATACATGATACACATGGTGATGAACCACTAGCAAATTGCAGTGACCCTAATCCTTGTGAATAGCCAGGCTGTTTAAACAGAAAATGTGTATTTTACTTAGGTTCACATACTAACAAATTATTCATTTTCAAAACTCATGTAAAAGGCTTGTCTAATAACTTATCACTTACAGGTGACATTTCCAAACATTTCCATGATAAGCAGCCATAGTTTCCTCAAATATTATGTATACCAAATATCTTATTATTATGTGTTCAGCATCAATTAAAATTTACAAAAATTTAAACTTGTAAGAATCTGTGATGATGTTGGATACAAAAATAATCTAACCAAAATATGCATATTAGCATACAAATCAAGTTTCACATTTTCTAAATTATATATTTTAAACATTACTGTAACAGTACATTATGTTTCACTATTGATATAAGTGTATAACATATAAACAAAACAAACTATAACTGGTTGTAAAATATCACATGATGTTATAAAACTACTAATCATATACGATATTATACTTCCAGATAGTTCATAACTAAAATAAAATGAACTAATAAAAAATGTATTGTGATAAATGGTACCTGAAATTTTGTTTCAACAGGGAATGAAAATGAGAGTCCTCTAAAGTTCAAAACAAAGAGCTGCTTGTCTGCATCATACACTCCAGGATGTGTTGCACCAAATGAATGTTCTATCTGCTCAATACTTGGACACACTTCTGGTGAATTGAATACTAGCCCGCTAAAAATGAAATATTACCAAACGATCCATCTCTGATACTCATAATTTTTCAAAAAAATAAGAAATACATGTTGATGATGAATAGATCTCATTCTCAAGTGATTTATACTGTCATAAACTCATTTTTTCTTATCTATTATGAATAGCTACCGCAATCAGATACATGTTCTTTTTTTGTCAATTTTAGTATATTTCACTCAATATTGAATGATACACAATTTTACATATAAATCAAGTAAAGTCATAATGAATATCTCATATCAGTTAAGCTGCAAAGTCCTCATCAACCACCTAAATAGTTATAGGAATCGGGAATTTAGGTTAAATATTTTTCATTATATGCTTTTGTGGTTTCAATTTTCCTGTCTATTTCAACAACATTGGAGCACGTTTCTGATTTCTTTTTTTCTTCCTTCTTGCCAACAAGAAAAATAGTATGGCAGAATAAAAGTTACTATACATTCATTTGTTAATAAATATATACATTATACAAAAATATATATGTTTATTTATTCATAAAAGTAAAAAAAATTATAAACATCAAACTATTATAAAGTATAAAGTAATTATAAAGTCAAACTATTAAACCTGAAAAGTAGCCTGTTTTTCTATTACACTTGTGTAAAACTCAAATGAAGTGAATAACAATTCTTCAGTCTTATAATAAAACTGAAAAAAAAGATAACAGAATATTTGTCAGCCTACAATACAAAAGAAATGAAGCCTATAGGTCAAACATTTAAAAAAAAGGAATATTTATGATTGGGTATAGATGCTGCTCAAAAAATTTTATTGAAATTTCACATGAGGTGAACACATCTGGTTCATTTGGCATGGAATTCTCAATACACTAAAAGATACTTGTTCATAAAGAACACTTAGCACAAAAAAAACAACAACCAACATCTATAATATTTGCCTTTGTTAGTAAAATTCACACTCTCAATACAACTGAGCAATCATTTCTATACATAATGTTGTGGAAAAACTAAAAAGACTTTTTAAAAATTAAATTGTCCATTATACCAATACAAATTTGAAATATTCAAGTAAGATATTTTTATACACCACTCAGTTGGCAGAAGACTGTATGATCCAATATCAAAATGTAATCATTTAATACCACATGTGTGCTAAGCTAAGCAAGTTTTATAGAACACGACCTTTTTCTAAATATTTTCACAACTCCCCTTTTCTTGAGATACGTTATTTTACAGTTGTTCATTCTTAAACTGTTATTTTGCTACCAATTCCAATTTCAAGTACTAAACATTAATTTCAAGGAACGTTTTTTGTACAGAATAAGTTTAGAAATTCACTAATACTAAATTACCAGTTTTCTGTTTATCTGTGCATATTTTCATACGTCATGGTGTTTCAAAAATATTAATAAATATTTAGCAATTTTTAATTCCTTCATTCTCAAGTTGTTATCTTGCGATCGTTTTCAGTTTCAACTACTAATCATTACTTCAATGAGATTCTTTTGTATACAATAACTTCAGCAATTCAGTAATACTACATTAACTGACTTTACTAAATTACTGGTTTGTTGGATAATCAACAAACGTATACACAGAATGAAAGAATAATTATCTTCAAATGCGCGTATTGATCTTTTTTTTAAAACATTAATAAATACACATTTCTGTATTCAGATGTTAGCAACTTGTTCGTTTAATACAGTTGCTGATAATATACTTCTCCTAAATTTTTTACGTTCAAAAACTGGCCAATGGATACCATAATTATACCCTATTGTTGTAAAGTTTGTTTTTTATTCAATTGGGTACACACGACATCACACTAGCTCTAGCTGAAACTATAACTACAAACTAAAACTTATAAACTAAACTGAAAACAACTGTTTTCTTTTTAGTGATGACTTTTTACAAAAGATCTATATTCCAAAGCACAAAAAACTAAGTTAACCTATACTGTAGTAATATAACTTACCAGTATTTCAATTTGACCAGCTTCATATTGTAAATGTCAATAATCTGAAACACATATGTTTAATTAATACATTACCTATAGTACTGATCCCTGACTATTGCAAACTACACACACTAGTTACTTCAAAATAAATTGTTACAAATACTGAAGAACTTGCAATTAGAAAAATACAAACTTACATTACTTAATCAAAGAACATCAGCTATCATGGCTGATGTCAATAGTAGTACTTCCCAGGATGTCAGGCTGTGGTCCATGATCACCATGTAGGGTACCAATACAAACTTTTGGCCATACATACAATAGCCATCAGTAGAGCAACAACAAAGTATAACCAGTGCCAACTGTCCACATAGGACTATGAGAAACTACAAGACTCTGGATCATGGCCTAACAGCCCAGGAAGTTTTAATTCTTAATTAGCAACTTACAGTACTTAGTAAATCAACTTAGTATTTCAACCATGGACAGTTTTTTTTTTTAGGGAAAACAAGTAAGGCTAGGTCTTCCTGATTTTTCTGAGGCACTGAAGTTCATTGTCATACTTTTAGAAACCAACTGAAGTAATCTATTATTAGACTTTCACAGTAATTCATACAGCATGGCTGTGATATAAATTGAGCAACATTCATAAAATATTTATATTTATAATAATATATTTTTCTCTTTAATTCATCACTTCAAAAATAAAGTTATTGTCATAAATGAAAGAATTATAATTGTAAGAATGTTCACATATTAACAAATTATTTAAGAACTACTACCTCAGTTACCTCTGAGAAGTACTAAATAAGGTGCCTTTAATGCTGAAGTCTATACTTTCCTTTGTTCAATTTACATTACGAAAGTATACTTATACTTATTATATTTAACATTACAGAACAGTGTTACACCATTACAGATGATAACTTTTATAACTCAAAATATTTAAATGAAAACAATACTGAACTTCAGTGAATGAACAGTTGTGTGTCAGCAACATGTCTTTCATATCTATTTATGTTTCTCTATGTAGAGAAGTTTTTCTTTAATGAATGAAATTTTATTCCAGAAACATTTACATAGTTCAAAAGCTTGTAATTTGTTTTACGTAATGAAAGTCCTAACAGATATTTTACTAATTGCATAACTTGAATTTCTAAACAGTTACAATATTCTGGAGCATCTTTGCACTATTGAATGCTTTTATGATAACAACGGTAACAATCAAAACCATGTTTTGACACCCCCTTTCTTGGACGATGCTCTTAACTGACTACCCAAAGTTCTAGAGAGGATGAAAAATGCCCATTAGGGGTCTTATATCTTCATTGAGGGAAATATCCAACCACACTGCCTCAAGGTGGAGGAGTCATGACACTCAGCATTAGCTTGCCAACTCCCAAGTGCCAATGATCTCGTTCATGAGCAGAAGGGTGAGTAAAAGTTACAGGGCACACTCTTGCTCATAGGGTAGGAAACTGCCCTTATGGTTGATGACTCTTCATACATCAATGACATAAGATGCAGAAGACAAGGGGAAATCAATGCATTACAGACCTTCTGGGCATCTACAGGATATATAGTTTTTCAGTTTCTTTTGAGCAATTTTTAAGGAAATATGACAAGCTTCCTTCTAGGTAAAATGTCCTGGAGGTAAAATAATCCCCCATTCAGATATTCAGAGGGAACTACTCAGGATAAGTTCACCAAGAACTTTATAATTCTGAACATATACGAACTTGTAATGATAGAGGTCTCAATCAATTAGGCGAATTGGAAAATTTAAAAAAGGAAATGAAGAAACTGAGACTAACATAGTAAGAATAAATAAAGTGAAATGGTGAAATGAACAAGATTTCTGGTCTGATTATTATATAATTTTAACTACAAAACCAAACAAAGAAGTTATAAGTGTAGGATTAAAGGGATTAATAGTGAATAAAAGAACATAAAATCAGTTAGGAAACTACAGAAAGTACAGTGATACAATTATCATAAAGCAAGAAGAAATAAAGCCAAGAACTACTACAACAGTGCAGGTTTACATGCCACCTCACTGAGTGAAGATAAGGTAGATGATGAAACAGAGGATTTAATTAAACACTTAAAAGGGTATGAAAATTTGGTAACAATGTGTTTGGAATACCATCCATTTCTGGTGAAATGTAAGGATGGAAGGATTGCAGCAGAATTTGGAATTGGTGAAAGAAATGAAAAAGGTTTTAGATTATAAGCAACACATTATTTAAGAACCCACATAGATAGAGATATAGACAGATAAGACCAGGAAACGAAGGAATATACCAGTTAGATTATATAATGGTACAACAGAGGTTCAGGAATGAGATTTTGAACTGCAAAACATATTCTGCAGCAGATACTGGTTCAGACGACAACATAATAACAATGGGATGCAGGTTGAAGCTCAAACGATTACAAAAAATAAAAATAAAAAAGGTGGAATGTAGAAAGATTAAATAAATAAATATTTAGACAGGTGGAGCTTACCTAGATGGTGCCTCCCCCCCCCCACATGGGCAGCACCATGATAGGGCCAGGGTGGTCCTCCCAATTTTCTTTGCCCATCCTCTGCCCCCCCCCCCACCCCCACAAATCAGAGTGGTTATATGTAGTGTGTTAAATGTCAATGTAAAGAACGGAAGACGTTAACAGACATAAGCTTTATATTGGTAATAATTTAATCTACTTACTACGACACTCCCTATAATAATGGATGATGTAAAGCAGGTTTATAATTTTACAAATCGGTTACAAATACAAACGTAACTGACACTGTAGCAAAGCCTGTAGTATGATAGTTTGTGAAAGCTGAAGTAACATGAATCAAAACGTCCATCTGATTTTTGTCTTTGCAATCATGATAAGATTACATACTACCCACTTTTTCGAAATTAATTAGTTTTAAGACTTTAAACAGAAGAATTTTATAAGTATAAACGAATAATTTTTAATGACTGTATGGAGAACAATGGCAGTGTGTAAATGTACAAATTTCCACTTAGTTTATAGTGAGTTATGTTTTAAGGTGAAGTAAATATAAAAATTCAAAGTAAATACCATATATTAAAATACTAAAGTTTAAAGAAAATACTAAAATGCAAAATAGTTAATGTGGAGTCTCAAAATTTGTGTAATAATTGATTGTTTGTATACCGGTAGCACTACTTTGCAAAAAAAATTGTATTGTCATATCAAGCAGCACAGCAATAAATTATACTACAAATTGTGTTATATACGAGGGTCATTCAAATATGAACCAGATTTTGTACGTGTGGACTCAGGAAGATGAGTGAATGAGGTGGGGCGCTTGAGGTAGTTAGGTGGGGATGTGTGGAGGTGAAGGAACGCCCAGCCATGCTTGCAAACACATACCCGCGTCAGTAGCACAATGTCTGACCACGAGGTACCTTCGTCTGTTGTGCAACGGGTAATTATCTGATTTCTCGCCAATGAAGGCATCAAATCAGCTGAGATTTTGACCAGACTCCAGGCACAGTTTGGAAACACTACTCTGTCAAGAACACAAGTGTTTGATTGGGCCAAAAAATGTTGAAGTGGTCATGATGCAGTAGAGAGGGGGCACTGGTCAAGGCCAAAACTCGCCTGTCAGCAGGGAAAGTTCTGTTAACTGTGTTTTGGGACTCAAGGAGTATGTTGCTGATTGATTTCCTTCACGATCGAAAGACGGTGAATGCGGCATATTACTGCCAGCTGCTGGATAACATCAGGGCTGCTTATTGCAACAAATGACACCAGCTACCAATTCCCGACATTCTGCTTCTCCATGACAACGCAAAGGCCACATACGGCACCTCAAACTTGCAATAAACTCATTGAAATTCACTGGACACCTCTTGAACCCCCTCCTTACAATCCAGACTTATCTCCGTGTGACTTCCACATGTTTGGTGTGCTGAAGGAAGCGTTAGAAGGGGAAAAATTCAACAACGATGCAGACGATGTGTGCAATTGGCTGTTGGAGTGCCTGTCTTCTTTTTTTGATGAAGGGATCAAGAAGCTACCTATCCAGTGGAGAAAATGTATTTCTGTTGAAGGAAACTATGTAGAAAAATAAGATATTTTTGTTTGTAATTTTATCTGTCACCAATAAATCTGTGTAAAAAAATCCGGTTTATATTTGAATGACCCTCGTACTTAAAAGTACACATGAAATACATTTACTTAACACATGATATACATTGACATTACCCAATACCTTATACGGTAATAAAAATACTAGTATTTATGGCAATTTTTTCTATATGGCTGTTGAACAAAATGATTGTGTGGAGAAAACAAAACGGTTAGATACAGTAACTGTGGCTACCTAGTTATGCAAAGTAGTGTGCACACAAAGTAAAACCCCCATCAAACTCTCTTCATGGAACCACATGAAAACCGTTAATATAGGAGGACCATAAGATGAGAGACAATCAAGTAGCACATAACATACACTACTACCATATATGCATATTTTCGACATATTAGCATTACTGACATACTTGAAAATAATATTGTAAGCAAAAAAGAATTGTATATTATTCATCATTACCATTTGTTTCATTTATTTTTTCATATTTAGATACTTCTTGCCAAACAACTTTGATATAAATGCTTCACCACTTATCTCTTGGTCTGTAGGATGAATAAATTTGACATACTTACTGTGATGTTACCGATTTTCCTACCACGACAGGAAGCAGTTTTTCAGAACCATCAGAATGTTGCAGCAAACAATACTGCTTCACTTTCTGTATTTTGTTTTCAGACATGAGACTTTTGCTTTCATTTTACAAAATGTACGATTTGTTTGCCATAAGCTGAAAATCAATGCTCATGAGGTAGGTGATGACCCAGAAAGCCCAAGACACTGTCATTGTAGTTTCAAACATTAATGAATTAGAAATGCTAATGAAAAAGCATATTATGTGGGATTTGATCACGGTAAATGTGATATTTTATAAATGGTTTTGCATATGAGACATGCACGGTCCAAACAAAAAGCATGTATATGTGACACAATAAACAGGAGTATTTTAACAGGGTTTTACTGTAGTTATTCAAATTTCTTACTCATTCAAAAAAAAAGTTTATAAAAAAATGTTATTACCCTTTTCACCATCTTCCATTCTTCTTCAACAGATCTCTATTTTCTTCTACATTCTACTTTTCTACTACCTTATTCACCAGCGTGTTAAAAACTTTCTTAAATGTCACGGGTGGAGATGTGGACATGTAAACACACACCGTAAAGGGGGGGGAGTCACAGAGGGGCACAGTCCCGGAGACATGGAGGAGGTTTGGGAGAGAAAAGTTTCAGTCACGTAAAAGAAGGCAGTTGAATACTTGGACTAATTTGGATTTACCTTTGTCCAATTACGCGTAAAATGTAGTAGAATGGCAAACTTTAGACTGCAGGACATACATCCATCTAGACTATAGGACTGTAGGCCTATAGTCTAGGTAGGCTTACAAATGGTAAACTACTATTAGGAATCGAAAGAAAGACAGGAGGAATACATAGAATGGTGGGCACAGAGTGGGATGTGTGTACTGATTGCAGCTGGGCATGATTCTTCAATGATCAAGCGTATTATTCTGCTGTAGTTTGTTTCTTTATAGTGTGTGTGTGTGTGTACGCTCGCGCGCATGAGTACACAGGGAGACAGACAGAGACAGAGAGACATATGTTCCCTAGTTCTCTATTCTACAAAACATTGAAATTAATTACTTATGCTCTTCACTGATGTATATGTATAAAGCGGTTTTAAAGTAAATAATGGCAATTAATGATGTGCAATTTTTTATAAACTTACCACATAATGAGTATGAACCTATGCTAGCACTTACAAAATTAGACTTACTTTAGTATAACCCAACAATAATTTAGAATGCGGGTAGTACCATATATGTGTAATCTCTTCAGTTTATACTCCCACCAGCTGTCATTGGATATGTAAACCAAGAAGACAATAATGAAGGTATGTATGTATAGAAATGCATTATTATTAAATATCACTATTTGTATGCATTAAAATGCATTATTGTGTATGTAATATATATAGATTATGTATAGAAATGTACTATACGCCAGACCTGTGTCTCCCTCACCAAAATGTTTTTTCATACCGTGACGAACATTCCACTGATTACATTCTGAGAATTTACAGGATTAAGTAAACAAAAAATGCTGCCACAAAATAAATATAAATAAAAATTTTACAAAATGACATTCATAATTGATTATTCTTCAAGAAATAGTTTAAATCAATATTCAAATACGCATACCTTTAATCGCTGTACTACAGAATCAAATAATAGTCGAATACCATCTTGAGGGAGATTTAAGATCAAGTCAGCTCCCAATGGGTTCTGGAACACAGAAACACTACAGTCAACATTAAACATAATAATGATTATAACAATAACAAACATTACTTACGTCTATATAACAAGGCTCTCGAATTTACTGATGAACTACACAAACATTTGAAAACAAACACACACACCTGTGTGTGTGTGTGTGTGTGTGTGTGTGTGTGTGTTGTAAACAAAACCTGTATATGCACATAACAACATATATAGAGTTGTGTACATAGTAAAACCTCCATTAATTGAATTACTATTTTATTGAAATGGCCAACTGGTTTTATGAGTGAAATAATTGTCCAGTTTTTGAAATAAAATATTTTTTTATCTCAACATACCACAAAATATTAATAAAATAATATTATATCAATAACAATAATAATAATAATATTATATCAATAATAATAATAATAATAATATTATTATATCAATAATAATAATAATAATAATAGTGCCTTAATTACACATATATTTCATTTCTATGCACTCCTTTATTTTGTTATTGGAGGAAATACAATATTACGTTATTGTTTTGGTCTTCAAATGACTGAATATGATGTTTTGATGGCAGATTCAACTCTTCTGTTGAGGCAGCCTCCTACCTTGTCGTGAATGCTTAGTTATTTACCTTGTTGATTTTCTGGCTTCTTATTATAGAAACTGTGTTTCCTGTTATTTCCGTTAAGTTTTTATTTTGCCAGTGTAAACTTAAGAGACTGTGGTAAGTGAATATAGGTTTCCATAATAGGAAAGGCCAGGGAATGTCTTCACATTTGCTAGTAATTTTGTGTCGCTTTTGAATTTCAAATAATGGAAGGTTCTAAAAACTGAGAAGAAGCCCACCACTAAAACATGACAATGGCTTTTGGCTTCACGTGGTACGGAAACCAACACTCACCTACTACTACACACCTGACAGTCAACTTCAGCTGTAGTACAAACAAGACAGAGACAGAAGTACAAAATGTAGTTCATATGAAAAAACAGGAATGCAGCACAGCAAGCAGCCAATCATAGAACCATACATCAACTACCTAACAATACGAGGTATGTTAAAAAGAATCTGACCATATTCTTTTTCAGGAAAAGTATTTGAATGTAAGCTGTAAATGTGGAGGGCCACAGCAGTCAGTATTTAGTGTACATGCATGACTTTAGTAACCTTGTCAAGCACATCAGTTGCTGACCAGCAGCCATCCTGGTTGTTAGTGTAATACATGCCAGTCATATTTTTATCTTGTACATAAACACAGAGCATACTGAATAACATTACTACACCAAATTCTTTCAAATATGAAGGTAGGGGCTATGGGGGTTACACAAATTATAGAGTGTCATAACCATTCTTAAAACAGCCAAACTTTAGTTGATTGTGTTCAACATATCAGTAGACTGACTAATTGAAATTCAGATGTCATTAACATTGTGCATAGTTTTGTAATGGAAAATTGTCAGCTGACAATCCAAGAAATTGCAATCATATTCAGATTAGTGAGTGTTCTGCACACATAAATAAACGGACGATTGTGCATAAACATAGTGACCACAAAATCTGTGCCCATGCTACTTTCTTTTGAACAGAAGAAAGACCTATTTCGATATTGCAGAGGACATGCTGGAGTGACCCAAAGGTGATCCTGGCTTCCTTAATATTGTGAAAACTGGTGACGAGTCTTGGTTGTATAAGTATGACCGACAACCAAGGATCGGTTATCTTCATAGACATTACCACCATTCCCAAGGGCAAAGAAAGAAAGACAAATGAGGAGCAAAATGATAATAACGTTGAATGTTTTTTCAACTACTGATGAGTGGTGCATCACAAGTGTGTCAACAAACAGTACTATACGAAGATTCTGTTACAAGGATGTAATGCAGTTTAGCACAAAATACCAGACCTATGGAAATCAAGCAATGGCAGTACATCCACACAAATACATCATGTCTAATTCAAGATTTCCTGGACAAGAATGGAATTCGTCTGGTTTACCAGCATCTTACTCATCAGACACGACTCCTTACGATTTCTGCATGTTCCCTAAACTGAAAATACCACTGAGTGCCATTTTAACAGATATTTTAACAGGATACAATGAAAAAGCCACAATAGCACAGCTGGTAATCATGCCAAACGAGAACTACAAAAATTATTTCTGCAATGGAAGACCCACTGGGTTAAGTGTACATGGGATCACAAAGTAACTACACCCACAAATCAACTGCACAGCTTGGGAAATCATTTCAGATCTGTAAACTATATAAGGGTGCTATCAAAATATCCCATCAGCCTTTTCTTCACTCATGAAAATATAAGACAAACTATAATATATTTTATGTGGTTTATGTGTACCACATATAATGTTGGCAAAAAAAAAAAAAAAATTACTATCCAATTTCTTTAGACACATCATAGACTCCTGCCAAATCTGCTAGTCCAACGAAATAGATAAGCATAGGCTGGAGTGCTAACACATACTGTTACTGTATGAGGGTTAGTTGAAAAAATCACAGAGCGACATCTGTAGTTTAACAGCAGAACTAGAATTTTATAAAATTTTTAGTGTGTTATAAGATTCATATTTCATGTTAATTTCTAAATCTATGTGTCAGTTTATAAACTGTTTACCAGCTGTTCACAACTTGCATATCATGCATATTTTGAAAAGTGGACAAAATTATGGTATGATTGAATTCTTTGTTAAAAGGTCTAGCACCAATATAAATTCACAATGACATGGTAAATGTGTTAGAAGATGCTGTGCCTTCAAAGACAAAAGGTTTATAAGTGAGTACTCATATTTAAATGTGGTCATGTGGGCCTTGATGTTCTCTACAGTGGACACCCATACAGCACAACACCATTAACACCAATGGTCCAAACACCATTAAAAAAACTTTATACATGGTGTTGTAAGGCTGGCAGTCAAGAATGAATGACACTGCAGAGATCATGGGCATCTCACAAGAGCATGTGTGTCATATTTTAACTCAAGAACTTGGTATGAGAAAGCTTTGTGAATGGTGGATGTCACATTTTGAGTTCTACCGATAAGCTAAAGACATTGTTCCACTAACTTTTCAATTAACCCTCGTACACAAAATTTGGTTCAACATCTATGGAGGCTGTATGGTCAATGTCAGCTTGCTTTCTACAGACAACAAAACAGACTAAATTATATATCTACCTAATTTTTATTTTTATTTATATTTTGTAATTTTCCCGGCGGAGGTTCCGTACGGCGTGCACTCAGCGTCGTGAGGCAAACTGAGCAGGCGCTGAGATAACAGCGCCGCCTCCTGGCTGTGAATACCGCAACTAGCGGCTGGTGACGCGTAGTACTAGCCATACACTGTCACACTAACACAAAAGCCGCGCGGTACGCCTTGGTCCTTAACGGACTGCTGAGCGGAGGTTTATTTTATTTATTTATTTATATTTTGTAATGACTACTGCCTTATTAACACATGCTTCGTATTCTCTATACTTCTAAAAATGTGTAGGGAATACTTACTGTTAATTATTCATTAATGAAAAACTTTACTGGTAAGACAACATACTTGGTTTTTCTAATATTACACAGTGTTAAAATGTTATACAAGAACACTTATAATGTTGTATTAACTATACTTTTCAATCATAAAAAAAATACAACAAAGAAATGTTTTACAAAGAAATTAAAATCAGAATACAGTTTTTTATGAATAAAGTCAATTGTACATTAACATTTTTATAGTCAGGATTTTATTATTTTTGTAAATATTGCACGCAGAGATACTAATATTGTTGCATAAATGTTTTTAAAAGCTGGTTTTCTCAAAGTTCATACAGTGGAAATACCATTTAAAATATACCATGACCATACCTGTTTTCTGCTGTTTATATTAAATATAGAAATACAATTTTAGTTTTTTTCATATCAACATCAGTCTTTTATATGTCAACATCTATACTAAGAGTAGAACACTCAACTCGTCTGCTAACGTTTTTCTAATGACTGTAAAAATAAAACTCATTTCTCAGTCTTTTATTGGCCTTTTGTTAAAAAACTATTTAGACTGTACTTATAAAATTGTTCACTAAAAAGAATTAATCTGCTGCATATACTAAAAATACAATTTGAAATTACAAAGATATTCAATTGTTCCAACATAACTGCCCTGGGATTTTATTACCTATTCCAACACATTAAGATAACACTGTGATAAAACTATCCCATACCATATCTCTTAACTTATAATGTAAGAACAAAACAATTTAAGTACAAAGAATTACATACATGCACACAACCGTGTATGTTTTAACACATTCATACATATCTACATAGTAATATTAGTATAATGACTAGAGATTTCCCATGACACTACAAAATGACCCTTTACAATTTTTACAAATTATACAAATTACATAGTAGCCCATTAAATAACAATAAAATTATTAACTAATACTGCAATTTAAATCTATTTTGAGATTATTTGAAAAATCACAAAGTTACTTTCCTGAAATCAAAAGCTGTACTTTCCTTCAGTGACTTAGTGCAAATCTAATCCGACTTTTGTGGATGCTACTACAAACATTCATATATTTTTGAAATGAATATCCCAGGCAGTTCTATAGTTATGCTAACAAACATAGACTGTCACGCAAACTGACATAATTATAAATTAAAATACTTCAAAATAGATACTTCAACTGAAAAGTATACATTCAAGCTGGAACATTATTCCAAGCAGAAATGAACATGTAAGATGTGGACGCAGTGTGCATCAAGAATAAATGAATGGAAATTTAAGTACAGATGAGGGCAATCCAATGCAGATAAAAAAAAAAATAGAGAGATAACTTTTTGAGTATATGCAGATTCCACCATAAACTATGCTGTGCATTTTATTTTCTCAGGAAAACAACCGGCCAATTAATTGGCAGGCTTAGAAATACTATGGTTTGTATATTTCTACCTCTTGGACAAGAGTATATAATAATAGGTGAGTTTGTTGAAAGAGTGCAAACTGACAAGAGTCCATTCAGTAAAAGAAAGCAACCTGCCTACAACAGTTGTCGGATGAAGAACTGAAAGTTAGTCTGATAGACAAACTGAAAGAGTAGAAAATGCTTCTTGATACTTGTCTTAGCACCAGTTGACAGAATGAAAATTGGTAACTGACACTACTGAAAACTCTTGCAACTTGCAACAACAGAAGTACCTTTCTAACGGTGACAAATGTAACATATTTCCCAGTGTAGGGTAAAAACAGTTAGGCAGATGATAATGGCCCCATCAAGTGATCACATGTCAAATGTGTCCTCATGACTTAAAATTAGGTTAATATAATGATAACCTGAAGAGAAAATACAATTTTTTTACAGTAGGCCTAACTCAAGAAAAAAGGTGGCATTCCAGTTACAATTAAAAATAATGAAAAAACAATTACTGACATTAGAAAAATATACCATTCTTAGCAAAATACCATACATACATTGGTTTGACCATTTCTGAGTGATATGAGACAATGCATGATCCCATCAAACTGTGTCGAGAGCAATAAACAACAATAACATAAATTATTCTGGAATTACAAAAGATTAAATGCTACTTGTTAATGAACTGCAGGTAATGGTATAGTTGCCCAATAATAACCCACTACACCTGCAGTGTGCCATTCTCTACAAAACTAGACAGTGCATCAAGTGTATAACCATTCTGAATCAAAACTGATTTTTTAATATAAAAATATATTATACAATTTGACGTATATATGTATATATATATATATTATATTTAATATTTATAAAGAAATTACCTCAAGATATTTTTTTCCTTATTAGGAACATGTTTCGAGAAGCATTGTGTTCTCATCCTCAGCCTTCATGATTTTGCGTCTGGTGAAGTACTTGTGTGTTGGCTTGTTGTTATTGTGACTTCTTGTTGGTCTCTGGTACTTTAAAGTACCAGTAACAAGTACTTTAAAGTAACAAGAAACCACAATAACGACAAGCCAACACACAAGTACTTCACCAGACGCAAAATCACGAAGGCTGAGGATGAGAACACAATAGTTCTCGAAACATGTTCCTAATAAGGAAAAAAAAATATCTTGAGGTAATTTCTTTATAAATATTAAATATATTATATACCTCAAGAAACGGACTGTAGCAAAAAGTGTTTGTATATATAAATATATAGTATTTAAAATTTATAATTATATTACCTCAAGATGTTCTTTTCCTTATTTGGAACATGTTTCGAGAGTTCCTGTTCTCTCATCTTCAGCCTTCGCCATCTTGTTTCTGGTGAAGTATTTGTGTGTTGGCTGCTGGATGTTATTAAGGTAGTTTGTTGGTCTTTGGTCTTTTAAAGTTGTATTATTGTGTGTGGTTGTGGTATATGTTTTTGTATTTTGTGTATTTTCGATGTTGAGTGCTTTGAATATTGTGTCATGTTTTGTATTGATTCGTATTTGTTCTGGTATTAGTTTGTTCTGGTATTAGTTTGTTTTGTGTTTTATGTTTGTATATTTGTAAGTTTTCCCAAATGTTCATTATGGTGCCTTTGTGTGGTATATGTTTTATTAGTGATACATTGGTTATGTTTGGTAATTCGTGTCCTGTGTTTATTGCATGTGTGGCTAAATTGGATTTATATATTTCTGGTTTTTTGTATGCGTTTAGGTGTTCAAAATAACGTTTTTTCAGCTGTTTTTTTGTTTGTCCTATATAACATTTATTGCAATCTTGGCATTCAATTTTGTATATACCATCAGTTGTTGTATTATCTTTGTTGTGTGAGCTATTTAGAATTTGTAATTTATTTTTATTAGTTTTGTATGCTATTTTTATATCTGTGTTTTTAAATAATTTTGTTAGTTTTGTCATTTTATTATTTATGTATGTGAATGTGGCCCATTTTTTGTTGTTGTTATTATTTATGTGTTGTTCATTTTGATTGATTCTTAATTGTTCAGTTTTTATTTTATATTTGATTTTATTTTCTATTTTGTTCACAGTATTTTTATTGTATCCATTTTCATAACCTATTTGGTATATTATATTTCTTTCTTTGTCAGTTTCTTGTTTGTTTAGGGGAATTTTGTACATTCTGTTAAATAGTGAATAGAATGCTGCCATTTTATGTTGTGGTGGGTGGTCAGAATGGTTAGGTATAATGATGTTAGTGGAAGTTGGTTTTCTATATATTGCATATTGTATGTAGTTGTTGTATCTTGTGATGGTTATATCTAAATAGTTCTAAATAGCTCACACAACAAAGATAATACAACAACTAACGGTATATACAAAATTGAATGCCAAGATTGCAATAAATGTTACATAGGACAAACAAAAAAACAGCTGAAAAAACGTTATTTTGAACACCTAAACACATACAAAAAACCAGAAATATATAAATCCAATTTAGCCACACATGCAATAAACACAGGACACGAATTCCCAAACATAACCAATGTATCACTAATAAAACATATACCACACAAAGTCACCATAATGAACATTTGGGTAAACTTACAAATATACAAACATAAAACACAAAACAAACTAATACCAGAACAAATACAAATCAATACAAAACATGACACAATATTCAAAGCACTCAACATCGAAAATACACAAAATACAAAAACATATACCACAACCACACACAATAATACAACTTTAAAAGACCAAAGACCAACAAACTACCTTAATAACATCCAGCAGCCAACACACAAATACTTCACCAGAAACAAGATGGCAAAGGCTGAAGATGAGAGAACAGGAACTCTCGAAACATGTTCCAAATAAGGAAAAGAACATCTTGAGGTAATATATATTATAAATTTTAAATACTTTATATACATCAAGAAACGAACTGTAGCAGAAAGTGACTGAAAATATATATATACATATATATATATATATATATATATATATATATATATATATTATAACGATAACAAATGTGTATTTTTAAATTTAGACAGCCCCACGATCTTGGAGTGACATTTATAACTTTAACAAATGTGTGTACTCTTAAATTTGGACAATACGTGCTTGCAATGTATATATCCTAAATGATTGTAGTGTGAACTGACCTACCTGCTGTGCGTTCTTGTTCTTCTTCTTCCGACTAGGGCCGTAGGAATTTGTGTTTTGAATTCGCAAGTGGAATAGTTAAAAAGTACAAACACAAAGAATACCGTTATAATTATTTCGAATAGTTTTGTGATGTTGGTAGATTTTGGAGTACAGCAATAACGAAAAGTGTTGGGTATAAAATTGGGGTTTATTATTCTAATAGCACATAAAATGAAAAACTTACATCTAACGCAATTCTTACGTACTAAAGAGTAATTAGTAATTTGTTCAATGTTTTCTGAATGAATATTAGCTTTCAGAGGAAAAGCTTATGAATATGAATTTATTCGAATTTTGATTCTTATTGATTTCAAAGTTAATTTTTATAAAATAATTTAATTAATGAATTTGCAATCATTTAATATTGATTTTACTATTTCAAGATGCTTTTAAAATACTCTGAAATAAATCAGCCGTGAATCTTGTTCATCGTGCTTTTTATTTACTTGTGATATGTTTCACGTATACTGCAGTATAAGTTTCTAAGTAATTCAATGTTAAGATTTATATAGCGCTTTTTATCTACGTCTATTTCTTATCTATTGCTTCTTACTTAACTTATACGTGTTCTACAGATTATCACAATATTGAGGTTCTTATTAATTTAGAGTCTCTGTTTTATCGGCATCTGGATGAAGTTAACTTTACAATTGATTTTACAGAAAAAGAAAAATCTTTTTTTTTTTTTTTAAATTGTATAAATGATTTTTGACTTTCCTGGTACTGAAGTTCTCGATGATGTCCTCTGGGGTCCCTCGATGTCCTGGTCCAATCAGCTAGTGGCGATGATTTCCGCTGCGTCCTGGATTCCGGCAAAAGGTTCAGGGATCAGCAACTCGGCTCCTTCAGCAACTGTTGATGGTTTTAATGTCCGTGGTTTAACTGCCGCAACTGCTTCAGGCCCTCGGTCCGGATACTCTGAACTTGTGTGTGTGTGTGTGTGTGTGTGTGTGTGTGTGTGTGTATGTGTGTGTGTGTGTGTGTGTGTGTGTGTGTGTGTGTGTGTGTGTGTGTGTGTGTGTGTGTGTGTGTGTGTGTGTGTGTGTGTGTGTGTGTGTGTGTGTGTGTGTGTGTGTGTGTGTGTGTGTGTGTGTGTGTGTGTGTGTGTGTGTGTGTGATCTCGGGTGTCACTCTGCGTTGTCAGTTCTTCAGCTCGTACCACGTTCTCGACGGCCTCGTTCTGTTGTACTCTTGATGTGACTTCACGTAGTATGTGGTCGGTCTCTTATATGCGTACGCCAACAGTTTGATGTATTGTGCAGTACGCTTATACGTTGACAAATAAGAGTATCGTACGTAGACGCCTTCACAGTCCAGTCGTTACAGTTGATCTGTTTATTGACACACAAGACTATGGTGAATGTTCGTCTTCACTTTGAGTCGTTACAGAAGAGTGTGTGTGTGTTCACCAGTTGTGTGCTTACAGAAGAGAGTGTTGTTCACCGGTTTAGTGCTAACAGAAGAGTGTGTGTTCACAGGTTGAGTGCTAACAGAAGAGTGTCTGTGTTCAGCCCGAAACCAACGGTTCTTCAAAATTTTTAGAATGATCTGATTGGCTGAAACACTCTCCCTTCTACTTGAAATTTAGTCACCTCATTCCGTGAGAACGAAAAATAATTCCCACAGTTCGAGAATTGTTATTATTTTTAATATTCTGAAAACACCGGATTCAATTTTTGTATTGCGATTATCTTGGCTGCAAGCCAAGTTATGCTTATTCTAACATATACATTTGCTTAGTAATTTTTATAATTATAACATATTCAAATCCGAACTCCCTAGCTCACTCACTATGGAAGTTATTTAAATAAAATGAATTATCTCATTAACTCTTTAATTATATTTATTGAAATTTGCACACCCTATTCTTAATATTTCGGCAAACATTTTGGCTATCTTGGTTTTTGCCTATATTTATTCGTTTCCGAAATATTAATGATTTAAAGTTAGGGCTTGTCCCTAATTTATAACGGTGTGTGTGTGCTTTTGTAATGCCACCGGACATAACCGCTGCGCGTTTTACAATTGTTTTGAGTGCTCGCTATAGTGCGAGACATGGTTCTATTGATTTAAATTTATTTTATATTTGATTTTTGAAACCTTCTACATATAACCCCAAATCTATGGGATTTGGTACGTTATATACACCCCCACCCGTTTTTTAAAAAAAATGAATGTAGAATATAGTTGTTTTTTTCTACATGTACATTCGTTATGATTTACACCTATGCATTGTTCTATTTATTTGCAAAAAACATACACTGATATAATTACCTTAATCATACAAGCTTTATATATATAACTTAATTCTAATAAATTAAAATCATGTGCATAAAAATATTTGTGTGACAATGTTTGTAGCATGGGTAGTATTTAATAGCGAGACATTTAACAAAGCATTTCATACAGATGGTGATAGACAATTGCGGCGCGTGCACTTGGAAATGTGCTTCCGTTTTTCTACGCCTATAACCACAGAACAGACGCCGTTAATTACCCTATGTGTTTGAAACCAGCTGTGTGCGAGCTGGCGAGCGCGTCGTCGCGTTGTGAATGCATTTCCTGTAACGGTCACCCGTCTCACACCACGACTTATGTGTTTGTTTACCAGTGCTACGAACTCATTGTTACTTATTTATAACTTGCCCACAATTATTATTATTTATACTTAATACTCTAATTTATTTAAACAATTATAATTAATATTTAAATTATTAGTATTTAAATTATTATTAACTCTATACGATCTATATTTACAATGTCTCTATCATTTGGTATCAAAGCGCCTAAGATTTTTATCTCACTCGTAATATTTCCTTAACGAGGCTGCGTGATATTTTCCTATGACTTTTCTTCTATCTAACGTCGTGACGATAAACGTGTGCGGCGCAAGCTGTTCGGCTAATAAGTAGGGCTCGTTGTACAACCGAAAAAACTTCGTTGCTACATTTAAATCTCGGCGTCCAACCGGGTTTGCCTTTAGGAGTACTTTTTCACCTAACACAAAGTACGTCAGTTTATGACTGTTGTTGAACCTTTCCGCACGCCTTCGTCCTTTTGTCGCTATTCTCTCTCTTACTAATTGATTTTTACACTGCACCGGCAGAGGTAGATTACTTGTTTTTGGCGTGTGCAAATATTCCTGCCAAAATCTTTCCGGTTTTAGTCCAGAGTCTAACTCCGCTGGTGTGTATTCTGTTGTGTCATGGTAACTCTCATTTATTGTTGTTTCGAAAATATATTTTTTTTTATTCGCACGTAAATATCCTTTCGCTAATACCGGATACAACACTACTGGTATCCAAAGTACCTGCGTGGGAACACCGTTTACATGAGCCTGTAATACCGGACACGCTATGTTAGGGGGGCATTGTTGTGTTGTATTTGACTCCAACAATGGTTCTCTAACATCCGGTGGGAACACATTATTAACTGGCACACATGTTACATGGGAAAAATCACATTTCTTACACATAATATTTTTCTTATTTCTAACAATCTTATTTCTAAACATTTTTGCAGGACTTATTGCGCATCCTTTTTGGGTGCGCCCTGTTGCACGTTTTTTGTATGGTGATACTGTTTCACATTTGCAATAGGGTCTCTAACATTTTCTACTTTGCTAGTTTGTGCGGTCGTACCGGTGTCTGATACAGCGACTGTTTGTTGGTTCTCATTGGAGTTCCATCGTTGCCTTTGTTTATCAGTTTCTGCTTACTGAAACTCGGCTTCCCCTTATATTCAAAGGGTTTATTTTGCGGTGCTTGTTATGGAGCCGAACTGGTATTAGGCCTTGGATCAGTTTGAGTATGATATTGCCCACGTCTATTTTGGCCATCATTATTCTGATTATAATTCGGGTTATACCTCCACCCACCGAAATCAAAAACGGTCTCACTTTGAGATATTAATATTAATAGTTCGTCAACCGTACGTATTCCTTGCGTAAATGCGGCTACACGAATATTATGATTAAAGTGGTACGCCAATTTCGTGACTATATCGACCTCGGAAAACGCTGGTGTGAAATGTGTAGCGCGTTCAACCTGTTGTGTAATATAATTTTTGGGCGTTATACCCTGCTTCCGGTCATAACGTCCGTATTCTAGTTCATTACGCAAGAGCCTTTGCGTGTGCGAATTCCAATTTCTGTTTTCGAACATTTGTCTAAATTCCGTGTATGTGGTGATTTCATCACGTACTATGTTATACCATCTCCTGGCTGAATCACGCATCGCGTTAACTAGCCACTGTATCCGGTCTTGGTCCTCTAACTTCGAACCTACCCTTGTCATTTCGTTTTCGCACGTTAGCAAAAACTCGATCGGTTTTTCATTATTTTCACCAGTGAAAAACACTCGGTTCTTTTCGTCTACTTGCCCTTGTACTAAAATATTTGGTGCCGATTTCCTACGTACTTCCTGTCGCACTTTAGAAATTTCCTCGCTAAGCGTTTGTAATACATTTACTCTATTTGTATCGATATCGGAACGTATTTCTACAATCGACGCATCTAACCTAGCAACTTGTCGTTGTGTTTCAGTTGCATCGGTATAACCTCTTCTCTTGAGTTATAACAGAGGGAACCAGTAATAATTGGATGTGCCAATTATACCGGCTGCCTTCATTGTGAAGCACTGAAAATAATCACAACAAACAAACAATTTATATAGCAGGATATTAGGAAGGGGAGACTGTTGATTTATGCACTCATTTTACTCGGTACTTAGATGACATCTCTTTATTACATTTGGTGATTAAGTTCTCTATTGAAAGTTCTCAAACAATATAGTTTACTATATGATTCAATATATATATTACTACTTTACAAAGGGGCCTCAAAACATGATGTACATCTTATTGATTAATTCCACGGATCCGGGATTAAATATATTAACTGAATTATGGTCACCTTGCCATGTACAATATTGAAACTCTAACCATTTGAAGAATGGTTTTTTATTAATCTTCTACACAACAAAACTTTTAATTTAAACTTTACCTTTTTTTGCTATAACTAGCGTTATTAGATTTTATACTACATGTTACCTAAAATGTCAGGTTTCTAAAGTCTTTAATGTTATTACAATTAAACATAAGTTTTAAAGTCTTTAATGTGATAATTTAAATTGTCTTTTGGGGTTTATAATTTTGTAACTCTTAACCATGGAAGACAAGCCTCCATGTCACCTGTGTTTTTCCTGAAGTAGCTGCAGAATTAGTTCTTCTGTCCTCCTGATGTTTCTTGAAGTTCAGTCGTTACCTTATCATACTGTGATGGTGAAGTTCTAGAAGTATGTGAAATCATTCCTGGTGTGGTACATTCATCTCCGGCGACTGTAGTTACTCTTAATAATTCTTGTAGTTAGAATACATAGATAGAAAGTTTGTTTCACTGTTACACACTTCACATGATGATAGATTAGTTTACTATCACCTTCTTGGTGGTAATACTGTATTATTTACATAGTCCGTTATTTTATAATCTAGAGAGATGTCATCACCACACAAATTTACTCATTTAAATAGTCATAGTATCAACCCTTTCACATTTTTATTTATATACGTAGCGAAACAACGCTTTACGCTGCTTACGGCGTGAGCGCTCCATTACAAGTGATCGAAAATAGTTAAGGGGAGCGTAGTAATCTCAAGACAATTACTAGGCAACATAAAAGTAGTTCCGTGTTTCTAATTTTAATTAAAGGACTACGGTTGATTAAATAATTAAATCGTGATATTCTTAGTTGCAGAAGTTATCAAAATACGTAACAATGGTCTTAATTAATTATTTAAATAATAACAAATTTACAATAATACTTAGTTTATTTAGGGGTCAGAAAACAAGTTAATTCTGGTCAGTTCTTGTTTATGCAGGATAAATTAATAAGCTTTACCCTTTCTGTACAATTCCATTCCCTTTTAATTTTATTATTAGACTTATATTAAATATTATTATTATTAAATGATTGCCATAAGATTTAGTTTACAATATGAGATTTTATTAAGAATTTAAAATTTTTTCGCTTATATATTATCAACTTAATTAATTAACATATTTTTATTAATGAAATCGTCACATACTCCGCCGCTTAAGCCACAGACGCCGGTATAATTTTTTTTTTGAATATACCGAGAGTATGTTTAGGGATTTCCGTGTGTAATTTCTCTCACCCGTTTCTCTCTGTATGTAATTATGAGTTACACACGTCAGTCTCGAATTGTTCATTCTTACTATTTACATATCATACTTTACAGACTAATTCTAATAGTACATAAAATTTACACATTATAAAACATATAGTTAACATTCTAATTTTCTTAACACTACTACTTATGACTACTACCGGGTTTTTCTTTAGTTGGGAGTTATTCTAGTGATAGAATTACTCATTAAGTAATTTGTTACTTAATTATTTCTCATATTTGCTGTCAGCTGACTTCTTACTTTGCTCTACTTTCGAAGAATAGGATTCAAGGGTGATCAGGCCTCGTACCTATCTATACCATTAGCTAGCTAAACGTTACTCTAGTACTCCTTTGCAGTTGAGTACAAAACATATACCTTTCTTTTTTCTTTACATTTATTTAACTTGCACTCTACCATTACCTTCTTCGTGATAATGTTTTATCTGAGAAATATGTGTCCTTCGTACATATTTTTGAGTAGAGGGTTCATACAGTGCTACGGTTACTGGAGTTAAACATTTGTGAATTTGATAAGGACCGCACCATCGGTATGATAGCTTGGAAGTGGTCTTATCGATTGCACTACTCGTAGGATGTGTTTTACACATAACTAAGTTACCGATTTGGTACTTTACTTCATTATTTTTATTTCGCTCGTGATATTTCCTTGATTTCGCTAAGTTTGTTCGCAAATTAGCGCGCGCTTCATTCCATAATTTCCTAATATTTTTATCCCTAATTTCAAGGGGTAACAATTCATGTATTTTCCACTTAGTGGATAATGGGTGGTTGGGTTTATATTTGAACAATAATTCAAATGGGGTCGACTTATGTCCTTCATGATATGCAGAATTAAAAGCGAACTGTATCCAGGATAAGTTCTGGTCCCAAGAAGTATGGTCGTTAGCATGGTAGGCAATTAAAGCAGATTTTAGGTTTCGCAAATACCTCTCAGCTATATTACCTTGCGGACGATACTCTGTAGTGGTAATATGGTTTATACCTAGTTTGAAACACATGTTCCTGAATTCCTTGGACTTAAACTGTGGTCCGTTATCCGACACTAGATGGACAGGAATACCGAATTCTTTAAATAATCTATGATGTAAAATATTTACTGTGGTTGTAGCTAAGGCTCGCCGCATGGGGTACATCCATACGAATTTGCTAAAAGAGTCTACACAAATTAGTAACATTGTATTTCCTGATTTGAAACGCGGGTAGGGTCCTGAAAAGTCTAAATAAATTTTGGATAACGGGGTAGCTGGAATCTCTGAGATTAACTGACTTATTTGGCTGTTTCTCGCTGGTTTGCTGAGTGCACACAACTTACACTTTTTTACAAAATTGGCGATCTCACTGTTCATATTTTCCCAGTGATATTCTTTACGAATTCTGTGTATGGTTTTATTTATTCCCATATGTGCTCCAATGGTGGAAGCGTGATAATATTCCATCAGCATAGGTTTAATAATATCAGGGGCAATTATTCGTAGATATTTTCCGTTCGCTATTTTACAACATAATACTCTCCTACTTAATATGTATTTCTCTGACTTATTTCCTTTTTCAAGTTGTTCAATAATTGGACTCAAACGTGGGTCTTGTATTTGATACTGGGCTAAATCCGTAAATGCAAGAGGAAATTCGGTAATTAAAGTATTAATAATAGGCGTTTCTCTACTCTTGTTTTCGTAAGTATTACTACTAGGCTGGAACATACGTGACAGTGTATCGGCAACTACGTTTTGGGTGCCTCTAATATGTTGTACTTTGAATTTAAAACAATTTAATCTTAATACCCATCTTCCGATACGACCTAACTGTTTTGGGTGATTTAGTAGCCAAGATAACGCTTGATTATCTGTTTCTAACAAAAACTCCTTATGTTCTAAAAATGGTTTGAACTTCTCAAAAGCGAAAACTATAGCTAAACATTCTAATTCGTATGCGGAGTATTTCTTTTCTTGCTCAGTTAGGGTGCGAGAAGCGTAACTAATAGGTAACCTTGAGTTATCTACTTCCTGATATATTACCGCACCTAGTGCGACACTAGAACTGTCTGTCTGCACTACAAATGGTTTTGTAAAGTCGGCTAATTGTAGTACGGGGGGTGATATTATGCTTTCTTTTAATTTCTCAAATGCGGTTTGGTGTTGCTCATTCCATTCAAATTTAATTCCCTTCTTTCTTAAGGTATTTAGCGGTGCTGCAATTTCGGCTAGATGTGGGATGTACTTATGGAAATAATTTATCATTCCTAAAAATCGAGCTATTCCTTTCGCATCCCGCGGCGGTAAAAATTCTCTGATTGCACGGGTTCGCTCTGGGTCTATGCTTACCTTTCCGTTGGCTTTTACGATGTGACCTAAAAATGAGAATTGTGTCACAGCAAAATTTACTTTACTGGGATTTACGGTTAATCCAGCTTTCTCCAATCGGGTTAGTACTTCACGTAGATGTTCAAGATGTTGCTCAATTGACTCGCTGTAAATAACAATGTCATCTAGGTAGTGGTACACATATTTAAACTTTATGTCATGAAATAATTTTTCTAATAATCTGCTACATACAGAACTACCTTGGGATATACCAAAAGGTACCCTTGTAAATTGGTACAGGTTGAAAGGGACGGCAAAGGCGGTAAGACGTTTTGATTCTTCCGAAAGAGGTATCTGGTGAAATGCCTGATTTAAATCCATAATGGTACAGATTTTTGCTTTCGTAAAATAATGAAATGCACTGTGGATGTCGGGAAGTGGTATAGATTCAAATTATATCCGTTTATTTAGTTGTCTGTAATCCACCACTAATCTATGTTTGTCGTTACTTTTGGGTACTAAAAACGCAGGTGATGAATAAGATGACGTAGAGGGTTCGATGACTCCTTGTTCTAACAATTTATTAATTTGGTTCCTCATCACTTCCATTTTCGGTGGTGATAATTTGTATGGGGCTAAACGAATTACTTTGTTGTCGCTCAAATTTATTTTGTACTCTATCAGATCCGTCAGTCCTAACTTTGGGGTGAGGACGTTGGAGAATTGTTTTATTAAAGTCTGTATGTTCCGTCTATCTTTACTTTTTAGATGACTTAATTCAGGTTCGTGATGCTTTATATGTGTAGAAGTGGTGCTAGTACTTTCTCTATTATTTGCATTATTATGCAAGTTATATTTCCGTGAACGATCGAATCCAAAGTAAAATATCTTCTCGTGAATGTCTAAAATTATTCCTGTTTTACTGATAAAATCAGCTCCCAATATTAATTCGGGTCCTAATTCGTCGCATACCAACATTGGAAAATACCACGTTAGATTTTTAATTTTTACTTTAAAAGTGATGATAAGCTTTATCATTAGGTTTTGTTTGTTAGCTGTAGCGCATCTAATACTTACTGATTGACTGCGTTTAACTAACTTGTGTTTAAATAATTGATTGGCTAGCTCTTGACTAATTAAACTTCGCGTTGATCCGGAATCAATTAATCCGAGGGTGGAAGTAACACCAAGGTCAACTTGTATATACGGTAATTGACACCTATTGTAATCACATTTACTAATAGAGTTACATTTATCGATAAATTTCCTAACATAGGGGTCTAATTTTCTTTTGTTATTATTATTAGTATTTTGTTTTAATTTGTGGTTTCTCAGGGGTTTACCTGTTTTCACGATGCTGCGGGAGACACAGGGTTTCGGATCTCCCTGCCTTACATGTTTTTTGGATAATGAGTTTTCTGATGATACTGTTTCCGTTTACAGTTTCTACTGAGGTGTCCAGGTTTTCCGCAGTTATAGCATATATATTCTTTACGCGGGGTCTCACTGGTTTCGTATCTAGGTGGTGGCTCTTTGGACTTACCGTGGCCATGAACATAGGTTGGTCGCCGAAATGGGCGTCGTTCTCGTAGACTTCTTGTATCTGAGGATAGGGCTTGCGTTTCCTTTCTATGTGGTGTTATGGATACGGGTGCATGTCGATGCTGATCTGCATACCACACATTTGAAGAGTGCACACTACATTGTTCAAGGTCAGCGAAAGTAAGAGGTCTACTTATTAGAGCTAAACGGGAGCGTTCTTCAGGAGATAAGCCTACCAATATAGTATCGACCAATTGTTTTTCAGTCCAGTCGACTTGCAGTAGACGTGAAGATTCTCTGATGTCTGCGATATAGTGGGCCAATCTTTCTTGAGCTCTTTGTACTCGAAGTACGGTATTTCTTTTTATCTCCTCATATATTCCAGTGGGGATAAAAATTTGATTATATTTGTATGAAGTTCTTCTACCGGAAGATTCGAGTTTAATGATTCGAGCACACGATCTCGTAAAGGTGGTTTACATTTGGGTAAGATTACCTGCAGTATTTGCCAATCGCTCAATTGTTGTAGATCTTTTATTTGCAGTAGATATCTGATAAAAGTCAATAGAGTCGTGATGCTTAAGCCATCGGTGTAAGGAATATCATTAATTATTTTCTCTACTGGGTGGGAAATCTTTCCGTAGAGGTCAACATTAAAACATACGTTAGGTGTACTTTTCGAAAGATTGGTGTTTGCATTGGGATTTGTAATCGCATATTTACTAGTGCGAGTATGCTGAACATTTGGCGGTGGGGGTTCTGACATAGTGTGGGTATTTAATTCTCTACTTGGTAATTGTTCATGACTCTGTGGTATATTTGATACGGTGGGTGATTCGGGGTTCGAGATGGAGGGAGGGTGTTCTAAAGTAGGGGATTGAACTGGGGAGATATATAATTTTTGTAAATAGTGCTCAATTTCCTCCATTCTCGATGAGTCTGATTTTCGTCGTAAGTCGTTGATAATTATAGGTAATTGGCTTAATGCCTCCTCCGAAAATTTCTGCACATCGGGGGGTTTATGGTGACGTCGGGCCAGCTTAATAAATTATTTAACCGGCGGGTTAAATGTTCTATACGTTGCGTAACGCGCAAAAATTCCGTAGGTGATTTCTTGTCCTCAAGGTTCTGAGATAATACTATCAATTCCCTATATTTCGCATAACAGGTTTCTCGTTCTCCGTCATAATCGAGTTCACGCAATTTATCTAACTGCGAGGGTGTATCTGATCCGGTTTGGCGTAATGATTTTCGTAACTCCGACACGGTTACATTTACGTGTTTGAGGCCTCGTAAAAGCGCCTCGTAGCATAGCTCATCTTTTAATAACAGATCAGGATTAAATTCTGCCATTTTTGTAACGTGAGCGGCTATAACTAATTATTCTACTATTTGCATTAATTGTTATACAACGCTTCCTTTTCCTTTTACACAAAAATATAAAACTATAAATCAATCATGTTCTTACTCCTTTTTCTTTTACACAAATAAACACTTAAAATGTTATGACAACCTTTATCGTTTTACATAGAGCGAGAGAGAGAAATTTCACACATGCATGAATATGCGTACGACAAAAGATTCCCCCTTCGGTTACTAACACATGAACAGACACGCTTCTTATAACAATAGACCACACAAGGAGGGTGACTTATTGTCAACTCAACTAAACAATGACCATTTTAAACAAACTGCGGCAGGAAACTAACACGTCCGAGATTGTCGAGAATGTGGCACGTTTATGAATGGGACTTTTAACAAGTACCGACTTGGTTTGTTTACATGGGATTATATACTAATATTACGTTACACATATTATATTTACTAATAAGTTATTTATACTATATTACTATAATATTAATTACTATTTTTATCTTATTAAAACTCTGACACATATTGAAATACATGAGTGTATAGATCAACAGCTTTTGTGCGTGGGATATCGGGACGCAATTACTTCTTTCTTTTCTCTTACGCAAAAATTGCAAATTCGTAAAAATAGCAAAAATAAGCAGAGAGCAGAGTTGCGCAAATTATAACCTCTTCTCTTGAGTTATAACAGAGGGAACCAGTAATAATTGGATGTGCCAATTATACCGGCTGCCTTCGTTGTGAAGCACTGAAAATAATCACAACAAACAAACAATTTATATAGCAGGATATTAGGAAGGGGAGACTGTTGATTTATGCACTCATTTTACTCGGTACTTAGATGACATCTCTTTATTACATTTGGTGATTAAGTTCTCTATTGAAAGTTCTCAAACAATATAGTTTACTATATGATTCAATATATATATTACTACTTTACAAAGGGGCCTCAAAACATGATGTACATCTTATTGATTAATTCCACGGATCCGGGATTAAATATATTAACTGAATTATGGTCACCTTGCCATGTACAATATTGAAACTCTAACCATTTGAAGAATGGTTTTTTATTAATCTTCTACACAACAAAACTTTTAATTTAAACTTTACCTTTTTTTGCTATAACTAGCGTTATTAGATTTTATACTACATGTTACCTAAAATGTCAGGTTTCTAAAGTCTTTAATGTTATTACAATTAAACATAAGTTTTAAAGTCTTTAATGTGATAATTTAAATTGTCTTTTGGGGTTTATAATTTTGTAACTCTTAACCATGGAAGACAAGCCTCCATGTCACCTGTGTACCTGTGTGTTTTTGTTTGAAGTAGCTGCAGAATTAGTTCTTCTGTCCTCCTGATGTTTCTTGAAGTTCAGTCGTTACCTTATCATACTGTGATGGTGAAGTTCTAGAAGTATGTGAAATCATTCCTGGTGTGGTACATTCATCTCCGGCGACTGTAGTTACTCTTAATAATTCTTGTAGTTAGAATACATAGATAGAAAGTTTGTTTCACTGTTACACACTTCACATGATGATAGATTAGTTTACTATCACCTTCTTGGTGGTAATACTGTATTATTTACATAGTCCGTTATTTTATAATCTAGAGAGATGTCATCACCACACAAATTTACTCATTTAAATAGTCATAGTATCAACCCTTTCACATTTTTATTTATATACGTAGCGAAACAACGCTTTACGCTGCTTACGGCGTGAGCGCTCCATTACAAGTGATCGAAAATAGTTAAGGGGAGCGTAGTAATCTCAAGACAATTACTAGGCAACATAAAAGTAGTTCCGTGTTTCTAATTTTAATTAAAGGACTACGGTTGATTAAATAATTAAATCGTGATATTCTTAGTTGCAGAAGTTATCAAAATACGTAACAATGGTCTTAATTAATTATTTAAATAATAACAAATTTACAATAATACTTAGTTTATTTAGGGGTCAGAAAACAAGTTAATTCTGGTCAGTTCTTGTTTATGCAGGATAAATTAATAAGCTTTACCCTTTCTGTACAATTCCATTCCCTTTTAATTTTATTATTAGACTTATATTAAATATTATTATTATTAAATGATTGCCATAAGATTTAGTTTACAATGTGAGATTTTATTAAGAATTTAAAATTTTTTCGCTTACATATTATCAACTTAATTAATTAACATATTTTTATTAATGAAATCGTCACATCGGTTTGTATCCGTACTTCGAGATTATCGACCTTTTTAGCCACATCCGCGGTTTGTTTTTCACACCAGCCGATGTGTTCTTTAAATCGCCCCTCCATACGCGAAACCTGTTCAATAAACGATTTATGCATTGTGGTCTTAAAAACCTTAAAAAGTTAATTTATTTTTGTCTCGACCATATGAACTTTTTCTCCGACTTCGGTGACTTTAGAATCTAAGCTTTTCACGCTTTCTTCGATTTTAGCATTTGATACTGCTATTTTAGCATCGGTTTGTCTTATCTCCGCGTTTATATCCGCATTACTCTGTTCTAGTGCCTCGGTTAAACCTGTTTTCTGTGCGTCTATTTTAGCTGTTATTTCCACGATATTTAGTTCAGCTTTGGCTGCACTTTGTTCAAATTTCGCGTTCATATTAGCTGTCAATTCCGCGTCTGTTTGTTTCATTTCTGCCGCATTTTGTTTCATTTCTTGTAATAATTGTTTCAACATTTTGTCGGTCTCCATTGTTACACAATATTCTTAAACACTCTATTGCTGTACTTATTACCAATTCACAAAACTTTCTTTAGGGTTGTTTGAGTTGGAGTTGGACGCCAGTTGTTTTACTAATTAAAACAGAAAATTTGTTTTAATTTATATTACTTCAATTAATTTTACAAGTTAATATTTTACCAATATTAATAGAGCCCCACGTTCAGGACGTCATTTCTAACGATAACAAATGTGTATTTTTAAATTTAGACAGCCCCACGATCTTGGGCAACATTTATAACTTTAACAAATGTGTGTACTTTTAAATTTGGACAATACATGCTTGCAATGTATATATCCTAAATGATTGTAGTGTGAACTGACCTACCTGCTGTGCGTTCTTGTTCTTCTTCTTCCGACTAGGGCCGTAGGAATTTGTGTTTTGAATTCGTAAGTGGGTTAGTTCAAAAGTACAAACACAAAGAATACCGTTATAATTATTTCGAATAGTTTTATGACGTTGGTAGATTTTGGAGTACAGCAATAACGAAACAGTGTTGGGTATAAAATTGGGGTTTATTATTCTAATAGCACATAAAATGAAAAACTTACATCTAACGCAATTCTTACGTACTAAGCATAATTAGTAATTTGTTCAATGTTTTCTGAATGAATATTAGCTTTCAGAGGAAAAGCTTATGAATATGAATTATTCGAATTTTGATTCTTATTGATTTCAAAGTTAATTTTTATAAAATAATTTAATTAATGAATTTGCAATCATTTACTATTGATTTTACTATTTCAAGACGCTATTAAAATACTCTGAAATAAATCAGCCGTGAATCTTGTTCATCGTGCTTTTTATTTACTTGTGATATGTTTCACGTATACTGCAGTATAAGTTTCTAAGTAATTCAATGTTAAGATTTATATAGCGCTTTTTATCTACGTCTATTTCTTATCTATTGCTTCTTACTTAACTTATACGTGTTCTACAGATTATCACAATATTGAGGTTCTTATTAATTTAGAGTCTCTGTTTTATCGGCATCTGGATGAAGTTAACTTTACAATTGATTTTACAGAAAAAGAAAAATGTTTTTTTTTTTTTTAAATTGTATAAAAGATTTTTGACTTTCCTGGTACTGAAGTTCTCGATGATGTCCTCTGGGGTCCCTCGATGTCCTGGTCCAATCAGCTAGTGGCGATGATTTCCGCTGCGTCCTGGATTCCGGCAAAAGGTTCAGGGATCAGCAACTGTTGATGGTTTTAACGTCCGTGGTTTACCTGCCGCAACTGCTTCAGGCCCTCGGTCCGGATACTCTGCACTCGTGTGTGTGTGTGTGTGTGTGTGTGTGTGTGTGTGTGTGTGTGTGTGATCTCGGGTGTCGCTCTGCGTTGTCAGTTCTTCAGCTCGTACCACGTTCTAGACGGCCTCGTTCTGTTGTACTCTTGATGTGACTTCACGTAGTATGCGGTCGGTCTCTTATATGCGTACGCCAACAGTTTGATGTATTGCGCAGTACGCTTATTCGTTGACAAATAAGAATATCGTACGTAGACGCCTTCACAGTCCAGTCGTTACAGTTGATCTGTTTATTGACACACAAGACTATGGTGAATGTTCGTCTTCACTTTGAGTCGTTACAGAAGAGTGTGTGTGTGTTCACCAGTTGTGTGCTTACAGAAGAGAGTGTTGTTCACCGGTTTAGTGCTAACAGAAGAGTGTGTGTTCACAGGTTGAGTGCTAACAGAAGAGTGTCTGTGTTCAGCCCGAAACCAACGGTTCTTCAAAATTTTTTAGAATGATCTGATTGGCTGAAACACTCTCCCTTCTACTTGAAATTTAGTCACCTCATTCCGTGAGAACAAAAATAATTCCCACAGTTCGAGAATTGTTATTATTTTTAATATTCTGAAATACACCGGATTCAATTGTCGGTCAGACGTCCGGTTGCAATTTGTATTGCGATTATCTTGGCTGCAAGCCAAGTTATGCTTATTCTAACATATACATTTGCTTAGTAATTTTTATAATTATAACATATTCAAATCCGAACTCCCTAGCTCACTCACAATGGAAGTTATTTAAATAAAATGAATTATCTCATTAACTCTTTAATTATATTTATTGAAATTCGCACACCCTATTCTTAATATTTCGGCAAACATTTTGGCTATCTTGGTTTTTGCCTATATTTATTCGTTTCTGAAATATTAATTATTTAAAGTTAGGGCTTGTCCCTAATTTATAACGGTGTGTGTGCTTACGTAACGCCACCGGACATAGCCGCTGCACATTTTACAATTGTTTTGAGTGCTCGCTACAGCGCGAGACATGGTTCTATCGATTTAAATTTATTTTATATTTGATTTTGAAACCTTCTACATATAACCCCAAATCTATGGGATTTGGTACGTTATAATATATATATATATATATATATATATATATATTGTAACGTTACATAACCCCTTGCCCAAATATGATAACATAATCACCATAGTTAAAACCAGTAATCACCCATTTTTAAAAGTCAGAAATGGGGATTATGTACCAAGCTATAAAAAACTTTGTACTCCAAAAACACTGTAAACAATAATAATAAAAGTGCAGTGTACAAAGTGGAACATAGTGTACTCGGTGAAAGTGTAAACCTTTAAAAAGAGCATCTCACAGATTTGTGCTGGAGATAAAAAACAATCAATATGGACTATATTGCTGCTGACAAGTTTTGTATTTTTTTTGTATTTTTTGTAATTTTGTATTGTGTAGGCCACAAAGGTCTTGTACCTAGGAATAATATTTGTGTTTAATATAATGATTTTGTTTAAATATAAGATAATCCAGGGTTATATATAAAATGATAATAATATATCAAATAATACTATGTTAGCAAGATGGCATGTAAAAAATAGTTTAGAGTAAGGATACATTAAGTGAATGATAAATCATATATAAATCAAAATAAAAGGGAATAAAATATAAAATACCAGTGTACAAGTTTAAGGAAAAATATAAAGAAAAACCTTATATAAATTAAATTTGATTATAAATAAAATCTAAAAAGGATTATTTTTCTAAAAAGAAGAAATGAAATTATAATAATTATTAATAGCCTATATACTAAAAGGTATATAGATTAACCAATAAAAAACCATACAAATTCTTGGTTACTAAGAGTAACTAACTAACAAGAATTGAATTAATTGTTAAAAGATATTGGAAGTGAGCAGTTTAAAAAAAAAGTGTAATGTCTAAAAAAATTTAAGAAATTAATAAATACCATTCGAAATAATCAGTGTAAAATTAATAAAATTAACGAGTGATGTCCACTACATCTCAGACCTCCTTCAAATAGAATAATTCACGCCCGCAATTTGATGAAAACTTGAAAAATCAACCTTCGATTTCTAAGCCCAGCCTAACGAAATTTGAATTGGTTGGTGAGATCGTTTACAATAAAATCTAACTAAATTACATCTCAACTATAAACTTATAACACTAGAAACAGCACAATTTCTTTAAATACTTCTGGAAAAGAGGTGAACATAAACTTTATTATTTTGTTAACCCAAAAAACAGCAAAACGTATTTGTTCCTAACATTCCAGCAGCCATGTTTATAATTTGTTGTCATCTGTGAAGGAACGTAATCTGCGCTCTAGCGGTCAACAAATCAACTGCATAATATAAATAGTACAAAATGTAAACATTTATTTATATATAGCTTGGTATTGACCCATATTCATTTCTGACTTTCTCATAGTACAAAGAACTCTAAAATAACCCTGGGAAATTAATTCATTATTTCTTTCTTGGTATTAATATTGAAATAAAAATATTTGTTATATGCTATATGTTTGAAAAATAAGATCGAACTAATTCTGTGTTTCCAGTAAGAATCGATTATCCCTTTATGTTTTGGGAGACTATAAAAAAATGCTAAATAAATTCAAGGAATGCCTTGTTGTTTGAATAAAAATGGGTATTAATTTCAGTAAATGGTAGTTTGTTACAGATTGTCAGAAGACTGAGAAGAGAAAGGACATCCAGAATTATTTCGTACCATTTGGAGTTAATTTAACCTCAAATGTGTTCGTAAACGTAGCAGTCAGCTGGTACCACGAGCAGAAAAATTTGAAATAATTAATTGTATACTAAGAGAGTCATTCTCTTTGCACTCTCTCTCCTGACTACTGTCAAACAACGGTATTGATTTCACATAAATAAAATCTAAGAAAATATTTGCATAATCACACACACTCGATTTTGAAAGCATCGAAAATAAAATATAACAAATTCTGTGACTCGTTTAATAAAGCAAGATTTTTGAAGAGTACAAATAGACGTAAAAATACTATATACTAAGAGAGGACACACGCGAGACGTTACAAGATGACATACAAACGTGAGGCTTAATTAGGAAAGCTTAACGAAGATTATAAAAATACGTAAAGTGACTCGGAGATACCCGCGAGACGTTACAATATATATATTGTTACAACAAAAATAAGCCACCGCAATACCACGGATAAAAATGATGAAAATAAAATGACAATGACACGACAAACGACGACATGACCTAACCCAAGTGATTGACCAAATAAAAGGAAACCAAAGGAGAAGGGGAAAACCGAAACCAAATGAGAAAGTGATTGAATGAAGTGCTTGACTCAATACAACCAAATAAAATAAAACCAAATGAGAAGAGGAAAACCAAAATAAAAGGAAATTAAAAGAAAATAAAATGAAATCGAAGAAGGAAAATGAAAATGAAACAAAACAAGTATAAAGGAAATAAAATGAAAACAAATGATAAGACACAAACAAATAATACAGAATAGAAAAAGGAGAAATGATACACTCAAATATAATAATGGAAACGAAACCAGTAACTAACAAATGTAAAAGATAATTATTATTATCGATTAAATGATAAATGTAAATGATAAATGATAAAACCCAATAAAGTAATGTGAAAAATAAAAGTATACTAACCAAAAAAATAGAGTTTAAATGTAATAAAGAACTCTATAAAGACATGAACTTATTAATCGTATAAATAACATTTGTAAAGAGAGAGATAGTGAGATAGTGAGAAAGTAAACATAACTAAGTGACAAAGAGAATGTAATGTTAGGGATTACCAACTAATAACACTTAAAATAAAATTTAAGAAGTGCAAAAGTGAAAGTGTAAAACCCCCAAAATAATGAGAAACCTTATTGATAGGTGTAAACACTTAATAATCTGTGATAAACACTAAATGATTAATAGTGAACAATATTATTTAATAAGAATCTTGTTATTGATAGCATTAAGTTTAATTGTAAGTACGGGATAGAATAGTATTCAAGGGGGAATCCCATGGAAGGTTAATAGTTAGGTAAATATCACTATAATATTGACGACTCAGAACACTAAGTTTTTTATAAGTAAAAACGTAAAGTTTTACCTTACAGCCTAAACCGGCTTTCACCTATAGAAGGCTTCATCAGAGGCTCATATACGTTTTTACTTATAAAAAACTTAGTGTTCCGAGTCGTCAATATTATAGTGATATTTAGTTAAGTAACGGACACGTCATGGACAACGAAATCCAAAAATAGTTAGGGTTACCATGGCTAGAAGGTAAAGTTTGTATAAGAAACAATATAATAAAGAAAATAAGAGCAAAATAAAATAAACACCCCATGTTCTAAGGGGTAATCAATTAAGTAAATTTAAATGGTGTAATAATGTTTATCACCCAAAAGATAAGTAAGAATGAAACAAATTGTAAGCAAACGTTGCATAATAACTGTTAAAAAATTGTTTGATTTAATCTATGAATAGGATATGGCTGAAGGAATTATACAGACTATAGGCCTAGATGTTATGTTTTATGTAATAGAGAATAGTAAGTAATAGCATAGTTATAAACAATGGCAAAATAAGTAAATAGAAAGAATACACATCTAATAACACTGGAAAATCAGTTAGGTAATAATTAACAAACTGTAATATAGAAACTAATGGGAACATACAATTATTATAAAAACAGAACCAAAACACATCAATAAGTAAACAAATCATTTATAATATAAAACAAAACATGTATGAGGGTAAAGTAAAACGTAATTTGTATAAACAAAAATATTAGCAAATCCAAGGCAAGCAACTAGTCAAGGATAATTTGTGAATCAGATTAAAAGATAAATGTTAGAATAATGACTTAAAATAAAAAAGAAATGTAATTAACAAATATCAAAATAATTGTCCAAACATAATACATTAGAAAACCCAACCTTATGGGATGTCAAAATGATCTTTGAACGAAAATACGAACAGTAGTGATAATATTTAATACGTAGGGAGGAAGAAGGAAGAATAATAGCAATCAGAAGATATACAGTAATTTTGAATAAAAATTCAAATGTGATAACAATGGTCTTAAGTCAAGCTAAGCCAGTCAGAATTTATCAGTTCCCATGACAACGGAACGTTGGTTACGAAGTTTCCGTTAAATCTTATTATTCAATAAGTGATTCTCACCCAGAATAGACGCCAGGACGTGAATGACCAAAATTTTAATATAAAAAGTTTAAAAAGTAATCAAAATTCAAAAAGATGAAAACGTAAGAAGCAGACGAAGGACGAGAACATTTAACTGATGCCAAGGACCAATTTAAATAAATTTTAAATGAATAAATCTCTACAACTAACATGAAAAAGATGCCAGACGTACTTAGGCCCCAAGATACTTGAAAATTGACGACTATTGAAGCCCCATTCCATTTCGACTGAATGACAGTTCACATCAGGTCGAATGATTTGATAAGTATTGTTAAATTACCCGAATTTCTGAAAAAATTCACTTTAAATTTTCTCACAGTAATCTGAACTCTCACTATAAACTGAATATTATTTCTTTCAAAGATTAATTAAAAAAATAAAACACTGAAATTTTGTTAACTAGAAAAATAACCTGTATGAAAATTACGAACTTTTGAAACACACTTTACCACACTTCAGGAACAAATTATAATTACACATTATATTATATAAATACAAATAATGTAATGTAGTGTACTTTATTGTAATCATTATTAATATCTTTTTCGTAATCACAAGAATCCAGATTTATTGAACGACAAATTGTAAAAAGTAAACATTATTCTTTAGATGCCATGTCGAATTAACTAACATCGTTCAAAATCGATTTTCGCCAACCTTGAGATATTTGTTTTATAATAATTGTCGGTGCAAATTTGTTGAATACTCAAATATAATTTTGTGTCAAATTGAGTAATTACCAATCACCAATAAATAAACTAGTACAGAGTGTAACCACTGTTTTATTATTCCATAGGAAAGTATATTATAAATTGTGTATTATTTAGCAAAGAGCGGAGATGACGGTAAGCGTTCACGTCACAAACTCGGCGAACTACTGCTCGATTAAGAAGGTCGAACGAAGGCGGTAGTAAATTTGAATACTCCATACCGTCATAGCGAAGAACGCTCAATCATACTATTTGTTAATTTAATTGTTTTAATTAAACAATTTGGCGCCACCCGGGATTAATGAACACCTAACGAAGAACAGGTAAGGTTTCCACTCGTGTTGTACTGGTAATTGAAGAATCGCTACGGACATCGTTAGCGCAACATATAAGTCACGACGACAGTGTGAGGCGAACACACTATACTTACACATTTTCACAGTATGTAAGAATCTTATCGTTACAGATTGGCGCCCCACGTGGGGCTTAAACAAGGCGGACATCATCCAGTCGTTACAGATTGGTGACCAACTAGTGAGGCTAGAATTGAAGACTAGCGACGATTACGGAAAAATATGAAACATTCCATGGTTACAAGGTATAAAGCTAAGAAAGGAACTGAAGGTACCGACGAAGAAGAAATGGAAATGATTGAAGAAATGATCGGGGAAATGATCGATGAAGATGCCCAAGGGGACCAACCAGAAAACTCAAACCAACCAGCATCAGAAATGGAAATAGTAGTTGACGTCCAACCAGACAAACCAACCCAATCAATGGACACCAATTTCCAAGAAATGATGAGGATTATGGTGGAACAAGTAAACAGAAACACGGAGGAAATAAAGGAAGAAACTATTGGAAAAATAGACCAGATGAAAGGAGAAATCAACGAAAATTTCGATGAGAAAATAAACAAAATGGAGAAAAAACTTAATGAAAATTCGAGGAGACAGATTGAGATTTTAAGAGAAGATATTGAAACGTTGAACAAGAAAAGTGAGGAACACAGTAATATCTTAAGGAAGAACCAAGATTCACTACAACAATGATTAACGGAGGACATCCAAAAAAGAAATGAAGAACTGAAGGAAGAATTGAGGGGACAATTGAAGGAGGACCATGAGAAGAATAAAGAAGAGTTAAGATATCAATTAGAATAACAGTTAGAGGGATACTGTGAAGATATCAAAAAGAAGGTCTCCGAAACTAATGAGAAAATAAAAACAACCAGTGAAATGGTAGCGAAGGCTCAGGAAGACATATTAAGCAAAATTAAAGCAGTCGAGGATGACGGCAAGAACAGAATAGAAGAACTCCAAATAATAACAACAGTAGAATGCACAAGAAACAAACAGGAGGTGCTCAAGAAGCTGGAGGAGAGGCACAAGGAAATACAAACTGATATAAGTGAACGTGTGGAAAGGGTATACACCAACATTAACAAAGTACACGGACAGACCCAAGAGAACAAGGAGAAGATCCAGGGAATCAGCCAAAAGGAAAGGTAGCTGCAGGAAGAGCTGGACGCACTGAGGGAGAAACCCTGTCACACACCCACATCATCACCAGCGAGAACAGGGAAATAATAAACTTTCATAGTTACCGGCGGAATCCCATGGAATTCCTCAAAAGAGTAGAGGAATTAATCGAAAGAACAGGGAAACAAGATGGACAACAGTAAGAAGCCTCATTGATGAAATATTCGAAGACACCCACGACAACTGGTGGACGGCCACTCGACCGGAGATAAAATGTACACAGGAATTTAAGACACAATTCCGAGAAAAATACTGGTCCGAGTCCACCCAAAACGTAGTCAGGAATGACATCAGCAATGGGCGGTATGAACCGCAAGCAGGACACACCCTAACGTCTTACTTTCTAGGGAAGGTATGCTTGGCGAGGAACCTAGAACCAAGGATACCTGAGGAATCTCTAGTGATACAGCTGGGGTACCACTACGAGGACGCAGTACAAAAGGCAAGAAGACAGGGCCAAATAAAAACCATTCAAGGTATGGCAAATTTGTTGGAGGACCATGAAAATGATGGACAATATCGACGCAACCGAATGGTCAACTGGAGGTACAACCATTGGGAGGAAAACCAAAACCCACCAAATTACAATTCGTCCAATAATAGACCCCAAAACAATAACCAAAATAACCCGAACCGGAATGATAATAACTATCAATATAGGGGTAACCGCCCAAATTATAATCAGGGCAATCCACCGTTTAACGGAAACTATCAAAATAATAACAATTACAGGGGCAATGGACCAAACCAGCGTCCAAACGGCCACCCCAACAATAATAATTATTACGGGAACAACAATAACCAAAATAACCCGAATAATAATAATAGGGGAAACGGAGATAACCGTAATCGCAACAATCAGCCCAAAGTACACTTTATATGAGGAAGCACCTGAAACTATCAGGTGAGGCGCTACCCGAGACCACCACCAAACGAACGCAACAATAATAACGCCCACAGCGATGACCAGCACCCAAGGGAAGAGAATACTGAACATGTACAACGGGTTAATTCTTACGTACTAAGCATAATTAGTAATTTGTTCAATGTTTTCTGAATGAATATTAGCTTTCAGAGGAAAAGCTTATGAATATGAATTATTCGAATTTTGATTCTTATTGATTTCAAAGTTAATTTTTATAAAATAATTTAATTAATGAATTTGCAATCATTTACTATTGATTTTACTATTTCAAGACGCTATTAAAATACTCTGAAATAAATCAGCCGTGAATCTTGTTCATCGTGCTTTTTATTTACTTGTGATATGTTTCACGTATACTGCAGTATAAGTTTCTAAGTAATTCAATGTTAAGATTTATATAGCGCTTTTTATCTACGTCTATTTCTTATCTATTGCTTCTTACTTAACTTATACGTGTTCTACAGATTATCACAATATTGAGGTTCTTATTAATTTAGAGTCTCTGTTTTATCGGCATCTGGATGAAGTTAACTTTACAATTGATTTTACAGAAAAAGAAAAATGTTTTTTTTTTTTTTAAATTGTATAAAAGATTTTTGACTTTCCTGGTACTGAAGTTCTCGATGATGTCCTCTGGGGTCCCTCGATGTCCTGGTCCAATCAGCTAGTGGCGATGATTTCCGCTGCGTCCTGGATTCCGGCAAAAGGTTCAGGGATCAGCAACTGTTGATGGTTTTAACGTCCGTGGTTTACCTGCCGCAACTGCTTCAGGCCCTCGGTCCGGATACTCTGCACTCGTGTGTGTGTGTGTGTGTGTGTGTGTGTGTGTGTGTGTGTGTGTGTGTGTGTGTGTGTGTGTGTGTGTGTGTGTGTGTGTGTGTGTGTGTGTGTGTGTGTGTGTGTGTGTGTGTGTGTGTGTGATCTCGGGTGTCGCTCTGCGTTGTCAGTTCTTCAGCTCGTACCACGTTCTAGACGGCCTCGTTCTGTTGTACTCTTGATGTGACTTCACGTAGTATGCGGTCGGTCTCTTATATGCGTACGCCAACAGTTTGATGTATTGCGCAGTACGCTTATTCGTTGACAAATAAGAATATCGTACGTAGACGCCTTCACAGTCCAGTCGTTACAGTTGATCTGTTTATTGACACACAAGACTATGGTGAATGTTCGTCTTCACTTTGAGTCGTTACAGAAGAGTGTGTGTGTGTTCACCAGTTGTGTGCTTACAGAAGAGAGTGTTGTTCACCGGTTTAGTGCTAACAGAAGAGTGTGTGTTCACAGGTTGAGTGCTAACAGAAGAGTGTCTGTGTTCAGCCCGAAACCAACGGTTCTTCAAAATTTTTTAGAATGATCTGATTGGCTGAAACACTCTCCCTTCTACTTGAAATTTAGTCACCTCATTCCGTGAGAACAAAAATAATTCCCACAGTTCGAGAATTGTTATTATTTTTAATATTCTGAAATACACCGGATTCAATTGTCGGTCAGACGTCCGGTTGCAATTTGTATTGCGATTATCTTGGCTGCAAGCCAAGTTATGCTTATTCTAACATATACATTTGCTTAGTAATTTTTATAATTATAACATATTCAAATCCGAACTCCCTAGCTCACTCACAATGGAAGTTATTTAAATAAAATGAATTATCTCATTAACTCTTTAATTATATTTATTGAAATTCGCACACCCTATTCTTAATATTTCGGCAAACATTTTGGCTATCTTGGTTTTTGCCTATATTTATTCGTTTCTGAAATATTAATTATTTAAAGTTAGGGCTTGTCCCTAATTTATAACGGTGTGTGTGCTTACGTAACGCCACCGGACATAGCCGCTGCACATTTTACAATTGTTTTGAGTGCTCGCTACAGCGCGAGACATGGTTCTATCGATTTAAATTTATTTTATATTTGATTTTGAAACCTTCTACATATAACCCCAAATCTATGGGATTTGGTACGTTATAATATATATATATATATATATATATATATATATATTGTAACGTTACATAACCCCTTGCCCAAATATGATAACATAATCACCATAGTTAAAACCAGTAATCACCCATTTTTAAAAGTCAGAAATGGGGATTATGTACCAAGCTATAAAAAACTTTGTACTCCAAAAACACTGTAAACAATAATAATAAAAGTGCAGTGTACAAAGTGGAACATAGTGTACTCGGTGAAAGTGTAAACCTTTAAAAAGAGCATCTCACAGATTTGTGCTGGAGATAAAAAACAATCAATATGGACTATATTGCTGCTGACAAGTTTTGTATTTTTTTTGTATTTTTTGTAATTTTGTATTGTGTAGGCCACAAAGGTCTTGTACCTAGGAATAATATTTGTGTTTAATATAATGATTTTGTTTAAATATAAGATAATCCAGGGTTATATATAAAATGATAATAATATATCAAATAATACTATGTTAGCAAGATGGCATGTAAAAAATAGTTTAGAGTAAGGATACATTAAGTGAATGATAAATCATATATAAATCAAAATAAAAGGGAATAAAATATAAAATACCAGTGTACAAGTTTAAGGAAAAATATAAAGAAAAACCTTATATAAATTAAATTTGATTATAAATAAAATCTAAAAAGGATTATTTTTCTAAAAAGAAGAAATGAAATTATAATAATTATTAATAGCCTATATACTAAAAGGTATATAGATTAACCAATAAAAAACCATACAAATTCTTGGTTACTAAGAGTAACTAACTAACAAGAATTGAATTAATTGTTAAAAGATATTGGAAGTGAGCAGTTTAAAAAAAAAGTGTAATGTCTAAAAAAATTTAAGAAATTAATAAATACCATTCGAAATAATCAGTGTAAAATTAATAAAATTAACGAGTGATGTCCACTACATCTCAGACCTCCTTCAAATAGAATAATTCACGCCCGCAATTTGATGAAAACTTGAAAAATCAACCTTCGATTTCTAAGCCCAGCCTAACGAAATTTGAATTGGTTGGTGAGATCGTTTACAATAAAATCTAACTAAATTACATCTCAACTATAAACTTATAACACTAGAAACAGCACAATTTCTTTAAATACTTCTGGAAAAGAGGTGAACATAAACTTTATTATTTTGTTAACCCAAAAAACAGCAAAACGTATTTGTTCCTAACATTCCAGCAGCCATGTTTATAATTTGTTGTCATCTGTGAAGGAACGTAATCTGCGCTCTAGCGGTCAACAAATCAACTGCATAATATAAATAGTACAAAATGTAAACATTTATTTATATATAGCTTGGTATTGACCCATATTCATTTCTGACTTTCTCATAGTACAAAGAACTCTAAAATAACCCTGGGAAATTAATTCATTATTTCTTTCTTGGTATTAATATTGAAATAAAAATATTTGTTATATGCTATATGTTTGAAAAATAAGATCGAACTAATTCTGTGTTTCCAGTAAGAATCGATTATCCCTTTATGTTTTGGGAGACTATAAAAAAATGCTAAATAAATTCAAGGAATGCCTTGTTGTTTGAATAAAAATGGGTATTAATTTCAGTAGATGGTAGTTTGTTACAGATTGTCAGAAGACTGAGAAGAGAAAGGACATCCAGAATTATTTCGTACCATTTGGAGTTAATTTAACCTCAAATGTGTTCGTAAACGTAGCAGTCAGCTGGTACCACGAGCAGAAAAATTTGAAATAATTAATTGTATACTAAGAGAGTCATTCTCTTTGCACTCTCTCTCCTGACTACTGTCAAACAACGGTATTGATTTCACATAAATAAAATCTAAGAAAATATTTGCATAATCACACACACTCGATTTTGAAAGCATCGAAAATAAAATATAACAAATTCTGTGACTCGTTTAATAAAGCAAGATTTTTGAAGAGTACAAATAGACGTAAAAATACTATATACTAAGAGAGGACACACGCGAGACGTTACAAGATGACATACAAACGTGAGGCTTAATTAGGAAAGCTTAACGAAGATTATAAAAATACGTAAAGTGACTCGGAGATACCCGCGAGACGTTACAATATATATATTGTTACAACAAAAATAAGCCACCGCAATACCACGGATAAAAATGATGAAAATAAAATGACAATGACACGACAAACGACGACATGACCTAACCCAAGTGATTGACCAAATAAAAGGAAACCAAAGGAGAAGGGGAAAACCGAAACCAAATGAGAAAGTGATTGAATGAAGTGCTTGACTCAATACAACCAAATAAAATAAAACCAAATGAGAAGAGGAAAACCAAAATAAAAGGAAATTAAAAGAAAATAAAATGAAATCGAAGAAGGAAAATGAAAATGAAACAAAACAAGTATAAAGGAAATAAAATGAAAACAAATGATAAGACACAAACAAATAATACAGAATAGAAAAAGGAGAAATGATACACTCAAATATAATAATGGAAACGAAACCAGTAACTAACAAATGTAAAAGATAATTATTATTATCGATTAAATGATAAATGTAAATGATAAATGATAAAACCCAATAAAGTAATGTGAAAAATAAAAGTATACTAACCAAAAAAATAGAGTTTAAATGTAATAAAGAACTCTATAAAGACATGAACTTATTAATCGTATAAATAACATTTGTAAAGAGAGAGATAGTGAGATAGTGAGAAAGTAAACATAACTAAGTGGCAAAGAGAATGTAATGTTAGGGATTACCAACTAATAACACTTAAAATAAAATTTAAGAAGTGCAAAAGTGAAAGTGTAAAACCCCCAAAATAATGAGAAACCTTATTGATAGGTGTAAACACTTAATAATCTGTGATAAACACTAAATGATTAATAGTGAACAATATTATTTAATAAGAATCTTGTTATTGATAGCATTAAGTTTAATTGTAAGTACGGGATAGAATAGTATTCAAGGGGGAATCCCATGGAAGGTTAATAGTTAGGTAAATATCACTATAATATTGACGACTCAGAACACTAAGTTTTTTATAAGTAAAAACGTAAAGTTTTACCTTACAGCCTAAACCGGCTTTCACCTATAGAAGGCTTCATCAGAGGCTCATATACGTTTTTACTTATAAAAAACTTAGTGTTCCGAGTCGTCAATATTATAGTGATATTTAGTTAAGTAACGGACACGTCATGGACAACGAAATCCAAAAATAGTTAGGGTTACCATGGCTAGAAGGTAAAGTTTGTATAAGAAACAATATAATAAAGAAAATAAGAGCAAAATAAAATAAACACCCCATGTTCTAAGGGGTAATCAATTAAGTAAATTTAAATGGTGTAATGATGTTTATCACCCAAAAGATAAGTAAGAATGAAACGAATTGTAAGCAAACGTTGCATAATAACTGTTAAAAAATTGTTTGATTTAATCTATGAATAGGATATGGCTGAAGGAATTATACAGACTATAGGCCTAGATGTTATGTTTTATGTAATAGAGAATAGTAAGTAATAGCATAGTTATAAACAATGGCAAAATAAGTAAATAGAAAGAATACACATCTAATAACACTGGAAAATCAGTTAGGTAATAATTAACAAACTGTAATATAGAAACTAATGGGAACATACAATTATTATAAAAACAGAACCAAAACACATCAATAAGTAAACAAATCATTTATAATATAAAACAAAACATGTATGAGGGTAAAGTAAAACGTAATTTGTATAAACAAAAATATTAGCAAATCCAAGGCAAGCAACTAGTCAAGGATAATTTGTGAATCAGATTAAAAGATAAATGTTAGAATAATGACTTAAAATAAAAAAGAAATGTAATTAACAAATATCAAAATAATTGTCCAAACATAATACATTAGAAAACCCAACCTTATGGGATGTCAAAATGATCTTTGAACGAAAATACGAACAGTAGTGATAATATTTAATACGTAGGGAGGAAGAAGGAAGAATAATAGCAATCAGAAGATATACAGTAATTTTGAATAAAAATTCAAATGTGATAACAATGGTCTTAAGTCAAGCTAAGCCAGTCAGAATTTATCAGTTCCCATGACAACGGAACGTTGGTTACGAAGTTTCCGTTAAATCTTATTATTCAATAAGTGATTCTCACCCAGAATAGACGCCAGGACGTGAATGACCAAAATTTTAATATAAAAAGTTTAAAAAGTAATCAAAATTCAAAAAGATGAAAACGTAAGAAGCAGACGAAGGACGAGAACATTTAACTGATGCCAAGGACCAATTTAAATAAATTTTAAATGAATAAATCTCTACAACTAACATGAAAAAGATGCCAGACGTACTTAGGCCCCAAGATACTTGAAAATTGACGACTATTGAAGCCCCATTCCATTTCGACTGAATGACAGTTCACATCAGGTCGAATGATTTGATAAGTATTGTTAAATTACCCGAATTTCTGAAAAAATTCACTTTAAATTTTCTCACAGTAATCTGAACTCTCACTATAAACTGAATATTATTTCTTTCAAAGATTAATTAAAAAAATAAAACACTGAAATTTTGTTAACTAGAAAAATAACCTGTATGAAAATTACGAACTTTTGAAACACACTTTACCACACTTCAGGAACAAATTATAATTACACATTATATTATATAAATACAAATAATGTAATGTAGTGTACTTTATTGTAATCATTATTAATATCTTTTTCGTAATCACAAGAATCCAGATTTATTGAACGACAAATTGTAAAAAGTAAACATTATTCTTTAGATGCCATGTCGAATTAACTAACATCGTTCAAAATCGATTTTCGCCAACCTTGAGATATTTGTTTTATAATAATTGTCGGTGCAAATTTGTTGAATACTCAAATATAATTTTGTGTCAAATTGAGTAATTACCAATCACCAATAAATAAACTAGTACAGAGTGTAACCACTGTTTTATTATTCCATAGGAAAGTATATTATAAATTGTGTATTATTTAGCAAAGAGCGGAGATGACGGTAAGCGTTCACGTCACAAACTCGGCGAACTACTGCTCGATTAAGAAGGTCGAACGAAGGCGGTAGTAAATTTGAATACTCCATACCGTCATAGCGAAGAACGCTCAATCATACTATTTGTTAATTTAATTGTTTTAATTAAACAATTTGGCGCCACCCGGGATTTATGAACACCTAACGAAGAACAGGTAAGGTTTCCACTCGTGTTGTACTGGTAATTGAAGAATCGCTACGGACATCGTTAGCGCAACATATAAGTCACGACGACAGTGTGAGGCGAACACACTATACTTACACATTTTCACAGTATGTAAGAATCTTATCGTTACAGATTGGCGCCCCACGTGGGGCTTAAACAAGGCGGACATCATCCAGTCGTTACAGATTGGTGACCAACTAGTGAGGCTAGAATTGAAGACTAGCGACGATTACGGAAAAATATGAAACATTCCATGGTTACAAGGTATAAAGCTAAGAAAGGAACTGAAGGTACCGACGAAGAAGAAATGGAAATGATTGAAGAAATGATCGGGGAAATGATCGATGAAGATGCCCAAGGGGACCAACCAGAAAACTCAAACCAACCAGCATCAGAAATGGAAATAGTAGTTGACGTCCAACCAGACAAACCAACCCAATCAATGGACACCAATTTCCAAGAAATGATGAGGATTATGGTGGAACAAGTAAACAGAAACACGGAGGAAATAAAGGAAGAAACTATTGGAAAAATAGACCAGATGAAAGGAGAAATCAACGAAAATTTCGATGAGAAAATAAACAAAATGGAGAAAAAACTTAATGAAAATTCGAGGAGACAGATTGAGATTTTAAGAGAAGATATTGAAACGTTGAACAAGAAAAGTGAGGAACACAGTAATATCTTAAGGAAGAACCAAGATTCACTACAACAATGATTAACGGAGGACATCCAAAAAAGAAATGAAGAACTGAAGGAAGAATTGAGGGGACAATTGAAGGAGGACCATGAGAAGAATAAAGAAGAGTTAAGATATCAATTAGAATAACAGTTAGAGGGATACTGTGAAGATATCAAAAAGAAGGTCTCCGAAACTAATGAGAAAATAAAAACAACCAGTGAAATGGTAGCGAAGGCTCAGGAAGACATATTAAGCAAAATTAAAGCAGTCGAGGATGACGGCAAGAACAGAATAGAAGAACTCCAAATAATAACAACAGTAGAATGCACAAGAAACAAACAGGAGGTGCTCAAGAAGCTGGAGGAGAGGCACAAGGAAATACAAACTGATATAAGTGAACGTGTGGAAAGGGTATACACCAACATTAACAAAGTACACGGACAGACCCAAGAGAACAAGGAGAAGATCCAGGGAATCAGCCAAAAGGAAAGGTAGCTGCAGGAAGAGCTGGACGCACTGAGGGAGAAACCCTGTCACACACCCACATCATCACCAGCGAGAACAGGGAAATAATAAACTTTCATAGTTACCGGCGGAATCCCATGGAATTCCTCAAAAGAGTAGAGGAATTAATCGAAAGAACAGGGAAACAAGATGGACAACAGTAAGAAGCCTCATTGATGAAATATTCGAAGACACCCACGACAACTGGTGGACGGCCACTCGACCGGAGATAAAATGTACACAGGAATTTAAGACACAATTCCGAGAAAAATACTGGTCCGAGTCCACCCAAAACGTAGTCAGGAACGACATCAGCAATGGGCGGTATGAACCGCAAGCAGGACACACCCTAACGTCTTACTTTCTAGGGAAGGTATGCTTGGCGAGGAACCTAGAACCAAGGATACCTGAGGAATCTCTAGTGATACAGCTGGGGTACCACTACGAGGACGCAGTACAAAAGGCAAGAAGACAGGGCCAAATAAAAACCATTCAAGGTATGGCAAATTTGTTGGAGGACCATGAAAATGATGGACAATATCGACGCAACCGAATGGTCAACTGGAGGTACAACCATTGGGAGGAAAACCAAAACCCACCAAATTACAATTCGTCCAATAATAGACCCCAAAACAATAACCAAAATAACCCGAACCGGAATGATAATAACTATCAATATAGGGGTAACCGCCCAAATTATAATCAGGGCAATCCACCGTTTAACGGAAACTATCAAAATAATAACAATTACAGGGGCAATGGACCAAACCAGCGTCCAAACGGCCACCCCAACAATAATAATTATTACGGGAACAACAATAACCAAAATAACCCGAATAATAATAATAGGGGAAACGGAGATAACCGTAATCGCAACAATCAGCCCAAAGTACACTTTATATGAGGAAGCACCTGAAACTATCAGGTGAGGCGCTACCCGAGACCACCACCAAACGAACGCAACAATAATAACGCCCACAGCGATGACCAGCACCCAAGGGAAGAGAATACTGAACATGTACAACGGGTTAATTCTTACGTACTAAGCATAATTAGTAATTTGTTCAATGTTTTCTGAATGAATATTAGCTTTCAGAGGAAAAGCTTATGAATATGAATTATTCGAATTTTGATTCTTATTGATTTCAAAGTTAATTTTTATAAAATAATTTAATTAATGAATCTGCAATCATTTACTATTGATTTTACTATTTCAAGACGCTATTAAAATACTCTGAAATAAATCAGCCGTGAATCTTGTTCATCGTGCTTTTTATTTACTTGTGATATGTTTCACGTATACTGCAGTATAAGTTTCTAAGTAATTCAATGTTAAGATTTATATAGCGCTTTTTATCTACGTCTATTTCTTATCTATTGCTTCTTACTTAACTTATACGTGTTCTACAGATTATCACAATATTGAGGTTCTTATTAATTTAGAGTCTCTGTTTTATCGGCATCTGGATGAAGTTAACTTTACAATTGATTTTACAGAAAAAGAAAAATGTTTTTTTTTTTTTTAAATTGTATAAAAGATTTTTGACTTTCCTGGTACTGAAGTTCTCGATGATGTCCTCTGGGGTCCCTCGATGTCCTGGTCCAATCAGCTAGTGGCGATGATTTCCGCTGCGTCCTGGATTCCGGCAAAAGGTTCAGGGATCAGCAACTGTTGATGGTTTTAACGTCCGTGGTTTACCTGCCGCAACTGCTTCAGGCCCTCGGTCCGGATACTCTGCACTCGTGTGTGTGTGTGTGTGTGTGTGTGTGTGTGTGTGTGTGTGTGTGTGTGTGTGTGTGTGTGTGTGTGTGTGTGTGTGTGTGTGTGATCTCGGGTGTCGCTCTGCGTTGTCAGTTCTTCAGCTCGTACCACGTTCTAGACGGCCTCGTTCTGTTGTACTCTTGATGTGACTTCACGTAGTATGCGGTCGGTCTCTTATATGCGTACGCCAACAGTTTGATGTATTGCGCAGTACGCTTATTCGTTGACAAATAAGAATATCGTACGTAGACGCCTTCACAGTCCAGTCGTTACAGTTGATCTGTTTATTGACACACAAGACTATGGTGAATGTTCGTCTTCACTTTGAGTCGTTACAGAAGAGTGTGTGTGTGTTCACCAGTTGTGTGCTTACAGAAGAGAGTGTTGTTCACCGGTTTAGTGCTAACAGAAGAGTGTGTGTTCACAGGTTGAGTGCTAACAGAAGAGTGTCTGTGTTCAGCCCGAAACCAACGGTTCTTCAAAATTTTTTAGTATGATCTGATTGGCTGAAACACTCTCCCTTCTACTTGAAATTTAGTCACCTCATTCCGTGAGAACAAAAATAATTCCCACAGTTCGAGAATTGTTATTATTTTTAATATTCTGAAATACACCGGATTCAATTGTCGGTCAGACGTCCGGTTGCAATTTGTATTGCGATTATCTTGGCTGCAAGCCAAGTTATGCTTATTCTAACATATACATTTGCTTAGTAATTTTTATAATTATAACATATTCAAATCCGAACTCCCTAGCTCACTCACAATGGAAGTTATTTAAATAAAATGAATTATCTCATTAACTCTTTAATTATATTTATTGAAATTCGCACACCCTATTCTTAATATTTCGGCAAACATTTTGGCTATCTTGGTTTTTGCCTATATTTATTCGTTTCTGAAATATTAATTATTTAAAGTTAGGGCTTGTCCCTAATTTATAACGGTGTGTGTGCTTACGTAACGCCACCGGACATAGCCGCTGCGCGTTTTACAATTGTTTTGAGTGCTCGCTACAGCGCGAGACATGGTTCTATCGATTTAAATTTATTTTATATTTGATTTTGAAACCTTCTACATATAACCCCAAATCTATGGGATTTGGTACGTTATAATATATATATATATATATATATATATATATATATATATATATTGTAACGTTACATAACCCCTTGCCCAAATATGATAACATAATCACCATAGTTAAAACCAGTAATCACCCATTTTTAAAAGTCAGAAATAGGGATTATGTACCAAGCTATAAAAAACTTTGTACTCCAAAAACACTGTAAACAATAATAATAAAAGTGCAGTGTACAAAGTGGAACATAGTGTACTCGGTGAAAGTGTAAACCTTTAAAAAGAGCATCTCACAGATTTGTGCTGGAGATAAAAAACAATCAATATGGACTATATTGCTGCTGACAAGTTTTGTATTTTTTTTGTATTTTTTGTAATTTTGTATTGTGTAGGCCACAAAGGTCTTGTACCTAGGAATAATATTTGTGTTTAATATAATGATTTTGTTTAAATATAAGATAATCCAGGGTTATATATAAAATGATAATAATATATCAAATAATACTATGTTAGCAAGATGGCATGTAAAAAATAGTTTAGAGTAAGGATACATTAAGTGAATGATAAATCATATATAAATCAAAATAAAAGGGAATAAAATATAAAATACCAGTGTACAAGTTTAAGGAAAAATATAAAGAAAAACCTTATATAAATTAAATTTGATTATAAATAAAATCTAAAAAGGATTATTTTTCTAAAAAGAAGAAATGAAATTATAATAATTATTAATAGCCTATATACTAAAAGGTATATAGATTAACCAATAAAAAACCATACAAATTCTTGGTTACTAAGAGTAACTAACTAACAAGAATTGAATTAATTGTTAAAAGATATTGGAAGTGAGCAGTTTAAAAAAAAAGTGTAATGTCTAAAAAAATTTAAGAAATTAATAAATACCATTCGAAATAATCAGTGTAAAATTAATAAAATTAACGAGTGATGTCCACTACATCTCAGACCTCCTTCAAATAGAATAATTCACGCCCGCAATTTGATGAAAACTTGAAAAATCAACCTTCGATTTCTAAGCCCAGCCTAACGAAATTTGAATTGGTTGGTGAGATCGTTTACAATAAAATCTAACTAAATTACATCTCAACTATAAACTTATAACACTAGAAACAGCACAATTTCTTTAAATACTTCTGGAAAAGAGGTGAACATAAACTTTATTATTTTGTTAACCCAAAAAACAGCAAAACGTATTTGTTCCTAACATTCCAGCAGCCATGTTTATAATTTGTTGTCATCTGTGAAGGAACGTAATCTGCGCTCTAGCGGTCAACAAATCAACTGCATAATATAAATAGTACAAAATGTAAACATTTATTTATATATAGCTTGGTATTGACCCATATTCATTTCTGACTTTCTCATAGTACAAAGAACTCTAAAATAACCCTGGGAAATTAATTCATTATTTCTTTCTTGGTATTAATATTGAAATAAAAATATTTGTTATATGCTATATGTTTGAAAAATAAGATCGAACTAATTCTGTGTTTCCAGTAAGAATCGATTATCCCTTTATGTTTTGGGAGACTATAAAAAAATGCTAAATAAATTCAAGGAATGCCTTGTTGTTTGAATAAAAATGGGTATTAATTTCAGTAGATGGTAGTTTGTTACAGATTGTCAGAAGACTGAGAAGAGAAAGGACATCCAGAATTATTTCGTACCATTTGGAGTTAATTTAACCTCAAATGTGTTCGTAAACGTAGCAGTCAGCTGGTACCACGAGCAGAAAAATTTGAAATAATTAATTGTATACTAAGAGAGTCATTCTCTTTGCACTCTCTCTCCTGACTACTGTCAAACAACGGTATTGATTTCACATAAATAAAATCTAAGAAAATATTTGCATAATCACACACACTCGATTTTGAAAGCATCGAAAATAAAATATAACAAATTCTGTGACTCGTTTAATAAAGCAAGATTTTTGAAGAGTACAAATAGACGTAAAAATACTATATACTAAGAGAGGACACACGCGAGACGTTACAAGATGACATACAAACGTGAGGCTTAATTAGGAAAGCTTAACGAAGATTATAAAAATACGTAAAGTGACTCGGAGATACCCGCGAGACGTTACAATATATATATTGTTACAACAAAAATAAGCCACCGCAATACCACGGATAAAAATGATGAAAATAAAATGACAATGACACGACAAACGACGACATGACCTAACCCAAGTGATTGACCAAATAAAAGGAAACCAAAGGAGAAGGGGAAAACCGAAACCAAATGAGAAAGTGATTGAATGAAGTGCTTGACTCAATACAACCAAATAAAATAAAACCAAATGAGAAGAGGAAAACCAAAATAAAAGGAAATTAAAAGAAAATAAAATGAAATCGAAGAAGGAAAATGAAAATGAAACAAAACAAGTATAAAGGAAATAAAATTAAAACAAATGATAAGACACAAACAAATAATACAGAATAGAAAAAGGAGAAATGATACACTCAAATATAATAATGGAAACGAAACCAGTAACTAACAAATGTAAAAGATAATTATTATTATCGATTAAATGATAAATGTAAATGATAAATGATAAAACCCAATAAAGTAATGTGAAAAATAAAAGTATACTAACCAAAAAAATAGAGTTTAAATGTAATAAAGAACTCTATAAAGACATGAACTTATTAATCGTATAAATAACATTTGTAAAGAGAGAGATAGTGAGATAGTGAGAAAGTAAACATAACTAAGTGACAAAGAGAATGTAATGTTAGGGATTACCAACTAATAACACTTAAAATAAAATTTAAGAAGTGCAAAAGTGAAAGTGTAAAACCCCCAAAATAATGAGAAACCTTATTGATAGGTGTAAACACTTAATAATCTGTGATAAACACTAAATGATTAATAGTGAACAATATTATTTAATAAGAATCTTGTTATTGATAGCATTAAGTTTAATTGTAAGTACGGGATAGAATAGTATTCAAGGGGGAATCCCATGGAAGGTTAATAGTTAGGTAAATATCACTATAATATTGACGACTCAGAACACTAAGTTTTTTATAAGTAAAAACGTAAAGTTTTACCTTACAGCCTAAACCGGCTTTCACCTATAGAAGGCTTCATCAGAGGCTCATATACGTTTTTACTTATAAAAAACTTAGTGTTCCGAGTCGTCAATATTATAGTGATATTTAGTTAAGTAACGGACACGTCATGGACAACGAAATCCAAAAATAGTTAGGGTTACCATGGCTAGAAGGTAAAGTTTGTATAAGAAACAATATAATAAAGAAAATAAGAGCAAAATAAAATAAACACCCCATGTTCTAACGGGTAATCAATTAAGTAAATTTAAATGGTGTAATGATGTTTATCACCCAAAAGATAAGTAAGAATGAAACGAATTGTAAGCAAACGTTGCATAATAACTGTTAAAAAATTGTTTGATTTAATCTATGAATAGGATATGGCTGAAGGAATTATACAGACTATAGGCCTAGATGTTATGTTTTATGTAATAGAGAATAGTAAGTAATAGCATAGTTATAAACAATGGCAAAATAAGTAAATAGAAAGAATACACATCTAATAACACTGGAAAATCAGTTAGGTAATAATTAACAAACTGTAATATAGAAACTAATGGGAACATACAATTATTATAAAAACAGAACCAAAACACATCAATAAGTAAACAAATCATTTATAATATAAAACAAAACATGTATGAGGGTAAAGTAAAACGTAATTTGTATAAACAAAAATATTAGCAAATCCAAGGCAAGCAACTAGTCAAGGATAATTTGTGAATCAGATTAAAAGATAAATGTTAGAATAATGACTTAAAATAAAAAAGAAATGTAATTAACAAATATCAAAATAATTGTCCAAACATAATACATTAGAAAACCCAACCTTATGGGATGTCAAAATGATCTTTGAACGAAAATACGAACAGTAGTGATAATATTTAATACGTAGGGAGGAAGAAGGAAGAATAATAGCAATCAGAAGATATACAGTAATTTTGAATAAAAATTCAAATGTGATAACAATGGTCTTAAGTCAAGCTAAGCCAGTCAGAATTTATCAGTTCCCATGACAACGGAACGTTGGTTACGAAGTTTCCGTTAAATCTTATTATTCAATAAGTGATTCTCACCCAGAATAGACGCCAGGACGTGAATGACCAAAATTTTAATATAAAAAGTTTAAAAAGTAATCAAAATTCAAAAAGATGAAAACGTAAGAAGCAGACGAAGGACGAGAACATTTAACTGATGCCAAGGACCAATTTAAATAAATTTTAAATGAATAAATCTCTACAACTAACATGAAAAAGATGCCAGACGTACTTAGGCCCCAAGATACTTGAAAATTGACGACTATTGAAGCCCCATTCCATTTCGACTGAATGACAGTTCACATCAGGTCGAATGATTTGATAAGTATTGTTAAATTACCCGAATTTCTGAAAAAATTCACTTTAAATTTTCTCACAGTAATCTGAACTCTCACTATAAACTGAATATTATTTCTTTCAAAGATTAATTAAAAAAATAAAACACTGAAATTTTGTTAACTAGAAAAATAACCTGTATGAAAATTACGAACTTTTGAAACACACTTTACCACACTTCAGGAACAAATTATAATTACACATTATATTATATAAATACAAATAATGTAATGTAGTGTACTTTATTGTAATCATTATTAATATCTTTTTCGTAATCACAAGAATCCAGATTTATTGAACGACAAATTGTAAAAAGTAAACATTATTCTTTAGATGCCATGTCGAATTAACTAACATCGTTCAAAATCGATTTTCGCCAACCTTGAGATATTTGTTTTATAATAATTGTCGGTGCAAATTTGTTGAATACTCAAATATAATTTTGTGTCAAATTGAGTAATTACCAATCACCAATAAATAAACTAGTACAGAGTGTAACCACTGTTTTATTATTCCATAGGAAAGTATATTATAAATTGTGTATTATTTAGCAAAGAGCGGAGATGACGGTAAGCGTTCACGTCACAAACTCGGCGAACTACTGCTCGATTAAGAAGGTCGAACGAAGGCGGTAGTAAATTTGAATACTCCATACCGTCATAGCGAAGAACGCTCAATCATACTATTTGTTAATTTAATTGTTTTAATTAAACAATTTGGCGCCACCCGGGATTTATGAACACCTAACGAAGAACAGGTAAGGTTTCCACTCGTGTTGTACTGGTAATTGAAGAATCGCTACGGACATCGTTAGCGCAACATATAAGTCACGACGACAGTGTGAGGCGAACACACTATACTTACACATTTTCACAGTATGTAAGAATCTTATCGTTACAGATTGGCGCCCCACGTGGGGCTTAAACAAGGCGGACATCATCCAGTCGTTACAGATTGGTGACCAACTAGTGAGGCTAGAATTGAAGACTAGCGACGATTACGGAAAAATATGAAACATTCCATGGTTACAAGGTATAAAGCTAAGAAAGGAACTGAAGGTACCGACGAAGAAGAAATGGAAATGATTGAAGAAATGATCGGGGAAATGATCGATGAAGATGCCCAAGGGGACCAACCAGAAAACTCAAACCAACCAGCATCAGAAATGGAAATAGTAGTTGACGTCCAACCAGACAAACCAACCCAATCAATGGACACCAATTTCCAAGAAATGATGAGGATTATGGTGGAACAAGTAAACAGAAACACGGAGGAAATAAAGGAAGAAACTATTGGAAAAATAGACCAGATGAAAGGAGAAATCAACGAAAATTTCGATGAGAAAATAAACAAAATGGAGAAAAAACTTAATGAAAATTCGAGGAGACAGATTGAGATTTTAAGAGAAGATATTGAAACGTTGAACAAGAAAAGTGAGGAACACAGTAATATCTTAAGGAAGAACCAAGATTCACTACAACAATGATTAACGGAGGACATCCAAAAAAGAAATGAAGAACTGAAGGAAGAATTGAGGGGACAATTGAAGGAGGACCATGAGAAGAATAAAGAAGAGTTAAGATATCAATTAGAATAACAGTTAGAGGGATACTGTGAAGATATCAAAAAGAAGGTCTCCGAAACTAATGAGAAAATAAAAACAACCAGTGAAATGGTAGCGAAGGCTCAGGAAGACATATTAAGCAAAATTAAAGCAGTCGAGGATGACGGCAAGAACAGAATAGAAGAACTCCAAATAATAACAACAGTAGAATGCACAAGAAACAAACAGGAGGTGCTCAAGAAGCTGGAGGAGAGGCACAAGGAAATACAAACTGATATAAGTGAACGTGTGGAAAGGGTATACACCAACATTAACAAAGTACACGGACAGACCCAAGAGAACAAGGAGAAGATCCAGGGAATCAGCCAAAAGGAAAGGTAGCTGCAGGAAGAGCTGGACGCACTGAGGGAGAAACCCTGTCACACACCCACATCATCACCAGCGAGAACAGGGAAATAATAAACTTTCATAGTTACCGGCGGAATCCCATGGAATTCCTCAAAAGAGTAGAGGAATTAATCGAAAGAACAGGGAAACAAGATGGACAACAGTAAGAAGCCTCATTGATGAAATATTCGAAGACACCCACGACAACTGGTGGACGGCCACTCGACCGGAGATAAAATGTACACAGGAATTTAAGACACAATTCCGAGAAAAATACTGGTCCGAGTCCACCCAAAACGTAGTCAGGAATGACATCAGCAATGGGCGGTATGAACCGCAAGCAGGACACACCCTAACGTCTTACTTTCTAGGGAAGGTATGCTTGGCGAGGAACCTAGAACCAAGGATACCTGAGGAATCTCTAGTGATACAGCTGGGGTACCACTACGAGGACGCAGTACAAAAGGCAAGAAGACAGGGCCAAATAAAAACCATTCAAGGTATGGCAAATTTGTTGGAGGACCATGAAAATGATGGACAATATCGACGCAACCGAATGGTCAACTGGAGGTACAACCATTGGGAGGAAAACCAAAACCCACCAAATTACAATTCGTCCAATAATAGACCCCAAAACAATAACCAAAATAACCCGAACCGGAATGATAATAACTATCAATATAGGGGTAACCGCCCAAATTATAATCAGGGCAATCCACCGTTTAACGGAAACTATCAAAATAATAACAATTACAGGGGCAATGGACCAAACCAGCGTCCAAACGGCCACCCCAACAATAATAATTATTACGGGAACAACAATAACCAAAATAACCCGAATAATAATAATAGGGGAAACGGAGATAACCGTAATCGCAACAATCAGCCCAAAGTACACTTTATATGAGGAAGCACCTGAAACTATCAGGTGAGGCGCTACCCGAGACCACCACCAAACGAACGCAACAATAATAACGCCCACAGCGATGACCAGCACCCAAGGGAAGAGAATACTGAACATGTACAACGGGTTAATAATATTGAAGGAGTCAGATCCGGAAGCGATAACCAGAGAAGGGACGCACCATCCGGAAGTAACCAGCCAGAAGAAGAAAATTATGACTGGATACCTTTCAGCAACAATCCTGTAGAGAATTTCAGAATAGCGTACAATAAACGTAACCCACCAGAACTCTGGATTCCCTCAAGAAGCAATGGAAACCAATCCAACACACCTCAGGGAGGGAAACAAGAAATAGATGAAGAAGAGGAAACGGCGTATTTGTGACACTCCGCATTTGCCACACACATACACACAGAAAACCACAGTTACACCAACATAGACACTAATCTTGAAATTTTACATTACTTACCTAAAGGTCGAAAACTCAACACAACTGAACAATACGAAATATATAAACACCACACAACACAACCAAACAACATACTTAACGATCAATTACAATATAAATCACATACACTTTTTGACACAATTTTACAAAAAACAAACATCAAGTTGAATTCCCGCGCCAATCCCCTTCCTCCACACACCAACCACCATTACACCTTCCACACAACAACCGTTACGAAATGATGGCAGTCTGACTCAAAGCTGAAGAAGGCGTATACGTACGCCGAAACGCGTCCAACGAAAAAAGTAAGTTTTCACAAGAAAAAGTTCATTTTTAGATAAGTTACAATAATTGTTAGATGACATATGAGGTATAATATAAAATAAAGGAATAAGTTACAAAAATTCCTACAAAGTAAGATCACATTACAATAATATTTAAATTACATATGAAGTAAAATAAAAGAAAAAAAAAGGAAAAAGAAATGTATAAAATAAAGGAGTAAGTTACAAAAATTCCTATAAAGCAAGAACAACAAACTTACAAAAATCATTTAGAATAATATTTGAGACAAAACAAAAATAAAATCAAGCAAGAACTGCTAAAACAAATACCTAAAATTATAAAGAATATAGTATTCAAAGAAAAAAAAAAAAATGAACTCGTATAAGAAAAAAAAAAAATGTATCAAGCAAATATACAGCAAATGGCTAAAGCAAAATAATGGTAATCAACCAAGAAAAAAGATGTTTAAGATAATTAAAATGATCACAAGAAGAGAAAAACAAACTAATTAAAAGTTAGAAATAATGAAGTTTACAACTAAATAAATAAAAAAACAACCAACTGTATGAGTAGATAACAGTATATAGCAAAGGTACAGCGGAAGGAAGAATGAGTAAAAGGTTAAAATGATCTAAAAAACCATAAAGTGGACAATCCCCAACAAATATTATTATTAATGTAAGTCACAAGATGACAAAAAAGGTAAATTCTTGGATTTCGTTGTCCATGACGTGTCCGTTATTTAACTAAATATCACTATAATATTGACGACTCGGAACACTAAGTTTTTTATAAGTAAAAACGTAAAGTTTTACCTTACAGCCTAAACCGGCTTTCACCTATAGAAGGCTTCATCAGAGGCTGTCGTTAGTAGTGCTGTTCGTCTTGTTGTTGGCGACGAGATAGTGTTTCGAAAGATCGAAGCTGTGTGTGTGTGGTGAGATGTGTTCGAATAATGCGTGCGATTTGAATTGTGTCTGTTCGTTTAGGATGTCGTTTTTATTTGTTTTTGTGTGTTTGTATATTTCTAATTGTTCTAGAGTGTCTAGTTTTCGGCCTTTTGTGTGTACGTGTAGTATGTTGTAGCGTGATAGATGTATGCATAATATTGAATGGCAATTGATCATTAGAATAATAAAGTTATAATATTTAAATTTGGAAGAAAGCATTAAGTTTAATATAAAAAGATTAATTCATAGCAACTGTGGAAAGAAATCATTATTAATTAAAAAAAAATACAAGTTCAAATAAAAGGAGTTACTAGTGATGAGTCATCCAAGACCAGTCTCATAACCAAAGGTTTTCAAGGTATAACCCAGGAAGGTAAGAAAGTGAATAACCAAGCAGTACAGAATATGACCAAACCCACAACGAGGAAGAATAAATAGAATAGAAACCCTAAAATAAGCCAAGATCAACCAATACAGGTGGTGTATTTCTAAAATCAAGAAGAAGATGGAGAAGATCCCAAGAAACCTGATGGCATCAAGAAGAAGATGGAGAAGATACCAGTCCCAGAAGGCAGGAGAAAAGAAGACTGATGAAAGAAGAAGAAGGCAGCATCCTGAAGAAGATGTCATGCTCTTATAAAAGACACCCAAATCCCCATACCCCCAAAATAAATCATTAACCAATAAAAGTATAACAAAATGAAAACCACATGTATATAAATTTAAGAGAGAGAAGTGTATAAAGTAAAAGTTGCCTGTGAACTAAGATGAAACAATAATATAGTACCCATGGAACAAATCTCCATTGTAAAACACTAACCAATTTATTATGTTAATAAGACTATACGACCATTTAGCAATAACATAATATAAAAGTGCAAAGTGAACCAGTGATATGATTGGATAAAACTTCCGGGCTGAAAGGCCGTGGTCGATTGCTTGATGCATTGGCGCTATACGTTTCGGCCGCACCACCGGTGGCCATCTTCAGTAGCAAAACTTGTTCGAATAGATGTACGCCGAACACGTCCCCAATGTACTGGGAACAAGCAACAGTGAGTTACGGCTACGATGCCTCTATTTATAGCTTTTTGGCCGCTTCAGGTGTATCGCGCGGACCAATGAGAAGCCAGCTCATCATTCTTGATTCTGATTGGCCATGGAGAATAGACCATGCCAGACACTATTTAAGGAGATGCTTTCTCCTCGGCGGTTCATAGCGACGGACGCATTCTTATGAATATGGATGGACTCCAGATGCAGGCGAGTGAAGTAACCCCGGACAGAAGACAACACGCGGGCTTCATCAAACATCACCCGGTGATCGTCGTGGGAAAGAGCGTGTTCAGCAACTGCGGACTTTTCCGGCTGGCCCAGGCGGCAGTATCTCCGGTGTTCAGAGAGGCGCGTCCGGACACTACGTTTCGTGGTGCCTATGTAGACCTGGCCACACGTACAAGGAATACTGTACACCCCGCACGACGAGAGTGGATCCCTGGCGTCTTTCACCGGTCGCAGGAACTGTTGGATCTTTTTGGTTGGCTTGAAGATCGTCCTGACGCCCCGCTTACTCAGCAACTTCCCGATGCGGTCAGTCACGCCACGGATGTAGGGCAAGACAGCAGAGCCAACAACCTCAGGCGACACCGACTCGTCCAGCCTCCCAGATCTTCTCGGCCGGGCAGCTCTCCTAACCTCCGCAGCAGAATAGCCGTTGGACTGCAGTGCTTCCTCGAGATGCCGATACTCATCTTCGAGATACTGGGGCTCACAGATTCTTTTTGCCCGGTCTACCAGAGTCTTCAGCACCGCCCTCTTCTGCCTAGGATGATGATTGGAGGCTTTGTGCAGATATCTGTCGGTGTGCGTTGGCTTCACCAAAAAAAAAAAAAAAAAAAAAAGCTATAAATAGAGGCATCGTAGCCGTAACTCACTGTTGCTTGTTCCCAGTACATTGGGGACGTGTTCGGCGTACATCTATTCGAACAAGTTTTGCTACTGAAGATGGCCACCGGTGGTGCGGCCGAAACGTATAGCGCCAATGCATCAAGCAATCGACCACGGCCTTTCAGCCCGGAAGTTTTATCCAATCATATTGACACCGGCCGTGAAAGCCTACGTACTAAAATTATGAACCAGTGATAGTTTTGGGTATTATAGAAAATAAACCTTGTGTTTCATTCTTGGCAATCACAAACATTGAATACAATGAAATATGCAATTTTCAATGACTTGAAATGTGTACTGTGAGAATATGTTACTTATAAAACATAAATCTGTTTAAAATAACATTTTGTTTTATATGCAAAAAGAAAAACAGATTTCATAATACTTTTTGAACAATTTATGCTATTTATTTATTTATGACAGGGTACAATTCCCCAAAGACAATGTGTAAAAGACGGTATAAAAACTGTAGAATCCCACTTATAATAATAGTTAGCAACAAGAATATAGATATAAGGTTTTTATGTATATAGTATAAGAATGTTTAAAAATCTGTTAGATATAAGACCATTTGTTTGGGTCTGATACAACTAACATCAGAACTATAAAAATAATTACTACTTGTAAATAGTAGGAAGTAATTAAGACTTGAGTTAGTAAAAAATAAAAACCTTTTTTGTGAACCGTATTTCCATGTTAGAAATAAGGATTTTGTTGTAAAATGTCTGAAGGTTGAAGACAACCATTTATTTAAAAAATATTCTTTATTTGTTTAACTGTTATTGGTATTGTAACCAATACTCATTGTTATTGTGTAATTTGGAAAAATGTTTAGTTTATAAGACTATATTTAAAAGTCAGAGAGGGTATCACACATCATATATTGTTTGTAAAATATTTTGTAAGAAAAAATTGTTAAAAAATCATAGGCCAGAGAAAGAAAACTAAACTTCATTCAAACAGAGAAATTACTCATTTAAATGCAAATAAACAAAAGGGATTTAGACAAAATAAACTTGAGATCAAGCCATATAATTGCACATACCATTTACAAAGATTTTAATAAATTATATTCAGAATTATAAATAAAAATGAAAATGACTAAACTCAGAAATTTAGACATGGGAGTCATATATTCCAGAATAATGTTTCAGAATACAACTAATTCAGTTAATTACAAGAAAATAAGGGAATATAAACCTTTTTAATACAATATAAGATTATTAATATTAAATATAACTGATAAAATGGCTGAAGTTACATAATAACAGGAAGTAAATTTTGGAGATGTTTTGACTTTTCAGAGAGTACCCAAAATGAAAGTAAAATTACTAATTTTGGACAGAAAACACTATAAAACGGCATTATTTAATCTGAAATTAAGCCGAATGAACTGAAAGATTAATTTAAATAACATCTAGTGAATAAAATTGATAAATAACCAAAGTTTAGGCAATCATATAGTGAATTATTATATATGCACAGGATATGAAAATATATTTGAACAATGTTAAGAATAATATTATATTGGCTAAGAGTTTAATTGAAACTGAAGGAAATAAGATAGTTGATTATTGGTATTTGAACGGTTAACATGACGAGCGTTTAGTGTCGAATCTAACCTAACTTACAACGGTAATGACAAGCGAGTGAATAGTACGTTTTTGTGAAATCGCGAGTGACTTATAAAATACTTCTAGAACACTCACATTATAACAGAAACAATCAAGAAACACTAAATAACACTGAACAATACATATCTACTCCGAAAAACACCACAAAACACCAGAAAACTGAATAATACAATAACCATATTAGTGTCGGAATAGGGAAAAGTGTTTGAACTTATATTTACACAGATACACAAAATACAACCCAGAAACATTACACCAGGCACTACACAACATTTAACAAGAGATTTGCAGACACCAGAACAGGAATACTGCCAGAAAATACATCATTCGGAACGTATCAGAATCGAGCAACATTTGGACCAGTTTGACGGCAGCCATCTTTCTTTGACAATTCCAATGCCTTCTCCGTGATCAACGTCAGCTGTTGGTGAAAACAATTATATGATTTTCAAATTTATTATTCAATGTTTGTATTTAGTAATAATTAATAATTTGTTGTAACGTTATACTTTTTAAATATTAGCCCGATTTCTCTGACTTTGATAATAATTGGCTGTTTAAAGAACCCTGTATGAATTTTATATAATATACTTTGTAACTTTTTCGATATCCTGAGAGTCGATATTAATCGATAAGAGTCAATATTGCCATTAACTAATAAAACATTAATACTTTTCAACACTAAATAGTTCTTTATTTCATAAATATTCCTAATTACCACTAATATAATTCTAATTAACAATCTACCAGGACTTTACCACCTATAAGTGAAGATAACCTAAAAAACATAAAAGGTAAACAAGTATCGACTGTCCTGGAGACAATCTTATGAGTGGTGGTAGTTTATTTAAAATATACCAGAACTTCAATAAAATTTTTCAGAAGAGTGTTACACTTTTTAAAACCTCGCAGCACTCTATTAATTAATTGATTATAATTAAATAATTAATAAAATTATAATTTTTTTTTAAATTATAATTTTTTTTTTAAACACATATTTTTTTTTTATTTTTCTTCAAAACAACAATTTTTGTTTTGAAACTTTTGGTGGAGCTGAACATATATTTCTTCATCAACATTACGCTACTCGACCGGTCTTGCTACCATTGGGACTCGACCAGCTGGGAAACTTAAGGAAGTGTTTCAGGCCAGTAAGACGTCGAGAGCCACACCACTTAACAATACACACACCTATTATTATTTTATTACAAATCGACTAGCCCAAACAGTGGGGCTTGATTACATCAGAGTCTCATACTCACAGACTCAATCTTTTTATTATTATTACAATGTTCATGTTATTGTCGATGTTTTTATATGTGTGGTTTGCTTCAATGAGGTGGTTTGCGAAGGTAGATTCTGTAGTGGTGTGGAGTGCTTTTGTGTGTTCAATGTATCTCTGTTTGAAGCTACGTCCTGTCTGGCCTATGTAGAATTTATTGCAATTTGAACAATTTAGTTTATATACACCGGGTAGATCGAATTTGTTTTGTGCTTTGGGCATGTGTTTTGATAGTGTGTGTTCTGTTTTGTTAGTAGTTTTGTAAGCGATTCTGTATCCTGCTTTTTTGAATTTGTGGGCAATTTTTTCTGTTTGTTTGTTGATGTATGTTAGTGTTATGAATTTGTAGTTTTCTGTCTTTGTCTGTTGTTTGTTTTGTGTTTTGTGTAGGAGTTTACTGACTATTGTTCTGTCATAACCGTTAGATTCTGCTAGATATTTTATCGTGTTTAATTCGTCTTTGTAGTCTATATCATCTAAGGGGATGTTGTTAAGTCTATGTACCATGGTTCTAAAAGCAGCTAGTTTGTGTTGTATTGGGTGATTGGAGGTGTTGTGTATTAGTGTGTCAGTTGTAGTTGGTTTTCTGTATATACTGAATTTGTGCCTGTGTTCTAGTTTTGTGATGGAGAGGTCTAAGAAGTTTATGGTATTGTTGTGTTACTGTAATTGTTATTGTTAGAATGTCATCAACGTTCTAATACTATACAGGGGAAACAAAAGACAATGCGAACAGTTACTAACGCACATAAACAAAATACATAAAAACATAACCTTCACTGCCGAATACGAACACAACAATACCATAAACTTCTTAGACCTCTCCATCACAAAACTAGAACACAGGCACACATTCAGTATATACAGAAAACCAACTACAACTGACACACTAATACACAACACCTCCAATCACCCAATACAACACAAACTAGCTGCTTTTAGAACCATGATACATAGACTTAACAACATCCCCTTAGATGAAATAGACTACAAAGACGAACTAAACACGATAAAATATCTAGCAGAATCTATCGGTTATGACAGAACAATAGTCAGTAAACTCCTACACAAAACACAAAACAAACAACAGACAAAGACAGAAAACAACAAATTCATAACACTAACATACATCAACAAACAAACTGAAAAAATCGCCCACAAATTCAAAAAAGCAGGATACAGAATCGCTTACAAAACTACCAACAAAACAGAACACACACTATCAAAACACATGCCCAAAGCACAAAACAAATTCGATCTACCTGGTGTATACAAGAAGCTAAATTGCTCAGATTGCAATAAATTCTACATAGGCCAGACAGGACGTAGCTTCAAACAGAGATACATTGAACACACAAAAGCACTCCACACCACTACAGAATCTACCTTTGCAAACCACCTCATTGAAGCAAACCACACATAAAAACATCGATAATAACATGAACATTCTACACGTACACACAAAAGGCCGAAAACTAGACACTCTAGAACAATTAGAAATATACAAACACACAAAAACAAATAAAAACGACATCCTAAACGAACAGATACAATTCAAATCGCACGCATTATTCGAACACATCTCACCACAAACACACAGCTTCAATCTTTCGGATAACTATCCCGTCGCCAACAACAAGACAGACAACGCTACCTATGGCAGCCTCTGATGAAGCCTTCTAAAGGTGAAAGCCGGTTTAGGCTGTAAGGTAAAACTTTACGTTTTTACTTATAAAAAAATTAGTGTTCCGAGTCGTCAATATTATAGTGATATTTACAAAAAAGGTATTTAAGATTGACTGAGAATAGGTCCAGCAATCAAAATAACAGAGCAGAGATGATGTTCCTCTGGTCTCAGAAAAATGGATAGTAGTGGAAGAAACCAGCTACTAAAAAGTTAGGGAAAAAATTATATAGAAGGGAGAATGCACTAATGTAAATAAGTAAAAACAGATCTAAATAAAAAGGAGTGGAATAAGTAAGAAGACAAACAAGAAAGAAGAAATAAACAAGAAGAAAAAGGAAAAAATGTATAACTGATAATTTCATAAAAAATTATATAGTGTTTTACCAAAATGATCAATTTTGAAGGAGAGGCATTATGTTACAACACAAATAAGCCACCCCAATACCAGGGATAAAAATGATGAATCAACTACATAAAATGTTTAAACTAATGAAAATAAAATGACAATGACGCGACAAATGACGACATGACCTAACCCAAGTGATTGACCAAATAAAAGGAAACCAAAGGAGAAGTGGAAAACCAAAATCAAATGAGAAAGTGACTGAATGAAGTGCTTGACTCAATACAAACAAATAAAATAAAAGCAAATGAGAAGGGGAAAACCAAAATAAAAGGAAATTAAAAGAAAAGAAAATGAAATCGAAGAAGAAGGAAAATGAAAATGAAACAAAACACGTATAAAGGAAATAAAATGAAAACAATTGATAAGACAAAAACAAATAATATAGAATAGAAAAAGGAGAAATGATACACTCAAATATAATAATGGAAACTAAACCAATAACTAACAAATGTAAAAGATAGTTATTATTATCGATTAAATGATAAATGTAAATGATAATTGATAAAACCCAATAAAGTAATGTGAAAAATAAAAGTACACTAACCAAAGAAATAGAGTTTAAATTCTTGGACTCTTGCACTCCACACCACTACAGAATCCACCTTTGCAAACCACCTCATTGAAGCAAACCACACATATAAAAACATCGACAATAACATGGACATTCTACACGTACACACAAAAGGCCGAAAACTAGACACTCTAGAACAATTAGAAATATACAAACAAACAAAAACAAATAAAAACGACATCTTAAACGAACAGACTCAATTCAAATCGCATGCATTATTCGAACACATCTCACCACACACACACAGCATCGATCTTTCGAAAAACTATCCCGTCTCCAACAACAAGACGGACAGCGCTACCTACGGCAGCCTCTGATGAAACCTTCTAAAGGTGAAAGCCAGTTTAGGCTGTAAGGTAAATCTTTACGATTTTACTTATAAAAAACTTAGTGTTCCGAGTCGTCAAACAATAGTGATATTTAGACGCCTTCACAGTCCAGTCATTACAGTTGATCTGTTTATTGACACACAAGACTATGGTGAATGTTCGTCTTCAATTTGAGTTGTTACAGAAGAGTGTGTGTGTGTTCACCAGTTGTGTGCTTACAGAAGAGAGTGTTGTTCACCGGTTTAGTGCTAACAGAAGAGTGTGTGTTCACAGGTTGAGTGCTAACAGAAGAGTGTCTGTGTTCAGCCCGAAACCAATGGTTCTTCAAAATTTTTAGAATGATATGATTGGCTGAAACACTCTCTCTTCTACTTGAAATTCAGTCACCTCATTCTGTGAGAACGAAAAATAATTCCCACAGTTCGAGAATTGTTATTATTTTTAATATTCTGAAATACACCGGATTCAATTGTCGGTCAGACGTCCGGTTGCAATTTGTATTGCGATTATCTTGGCTGAAAGCCAAGTTATGCTTATTCTAACATATACATTTGCTTAGTAATTTTACTTCCATATTTCCTTAAGGAATGGAAGTATGGTGATGGCAAAAAAAATCGTGTTCGAGATTATTGCAGATTCTGATTCTACTACACTCAAAACATGAAAAAAGTCGTTTTCCGAAAAGTGTCTGTGTGTGTGTGTGTGTGTGTGTGTGTGTGTGTGTGTGTGTGTGTGTGTGTGTGTGTGTGTGTGTGTGTGTGTGTGTGTGTGTGTGTGTGTGTGTGTGTGTGTGTGTGTGTGTGTGTGTGTGTGTAGATTTTTTTTCTATGGCAAACGATAACTGCCGCAAATTCAAACAGAATCAAATAATTTTTTGCATACAGCCCTGATTTGTAGAGGACTCGCGACCTATTGTTTTTGGTGAAGATCGGTTGATGGAAAGGGGTAGTTTACCTGCAACGGTTTTTTTTATCAAGGGAAATTTTTTTTTTTTGGCAAACGATAACAGCCGCAAATTCAAACAGAATCAAATAATGTTTCGTATACAGCCCTGAATTGTAGAGTTCTCAAGACCTTTTGTTTTTGGTGAAGATCGGTTAAGGGAAAGGGGTAGTTTACTTGTAACGTTTTATGTTTTAACAAGGGTATTTCTTATGGCAAACGATAACAGCCGCAAATTCAAACAGAATCAAAAGATTATTTGCATACAGCCCTAAATTGTAGAGTTCTCAAGACCTATTGCTTTTGGTGAAGATCGGTTAAGGGAAAGGGGTAGTTTACCTACAACGTTTTTTTAACAAGGGTATTTTCTATGGCAAACGATAACAGCCGCAAATTCAAACAGAATCAAATAATCTTCTGCATACAGCCCTGATTTGTAGAGTACTCAAGACCTATTGTTTTTGGTGAAGATCGGTTGAGGGGAAGGGGTAGTTTACCTGCAACGTTTTTTATCAAGCGTATTTTCTATGGCAAACGATAACTGCCGCAAATTCAAACAGAATCAAATAATTTTTTGCATACAGCCCTGATTTGTAAAGTACTCGCGACCTATTGTTTTTGGTGAAGATCGGTTGAGGGGAAGGGGTAGTTTACCTGCAACGGTTTTTTTTATCAAGGGAAATTTTTTTTTGGCAAACGATAACAGCCGCAAATTCAAACAGACTTAAATAATGTTTCGTATACAGCCCTGAATTGTAGAGTTTTCACGACCTATTGTTTTTGGTGAAGATCGGTTAAGGGAAAGGGGTAGTTTACTTGTAACGTTTTATGTTTTAACAAGGGTATTTCCTATGGCAAACGATAACAGCCGCAAATTCAAACAGAATCAAAAGATTATTTGCATACAGCCCTAAATTGTAGAGTTCTCAAGACCTATTGTTTTTGGTGAAGATCGGTTAAGGGAAAGGGGTAGTTTACCTACAACGTTTTTTTAACAAGGGTATTTTCTATGGCAAACGATAACAGCCGCAAATTCAAACAGAATCAAATAATCTTCTGCATACAGCCCTGATTTGTAGAGTACTCAAGACCTATTGTTTTTGGTGAAGATCGGTTGAGGGGAAGGGGTAGTTTACCTGCAACGTTTTTTATCAAGCGTATTTTCTATGGCAAACGATAACTGCCGCAAATTCAAACAGAATCAAATAATTTTTTGCATACAGCCCTGATTTGTAAAGTACTCGCGACCTATTGTTTTTGGTGAAGATCGGTTGAGGGGAAGGGGTAGTTTACCTGCAACGGTTTTTTTTATCAAGGGAAATTTTTTTTTTGGCAATCGATAACAGCCGCAAATTCAAACAGACTTAAATAATGTTTCGTATACAGCCCTGAATTGTAGAGTTTTCACGACCTATTGTTTTTGGTGAAGATCGGTTAAGGGAAAGGGGTAGTTTACTTGTAACGTTTTATGTTTTAACAAGGGTATTTCCTATGGCAAACGATAACAGCCGCAAATTCAAACAGAATCAAAAGATTATTTGCATACAGCCCTAAATTGTAGAGTTCTCAAGACCTATTGTTTTTGGTGAAGATCGGTTAAGGGAAAGGGGTAGTTTACCTACAACGTTTTTTTAACAAGGGTATTTTCTATGGCAAACGATAACAGCCGCAAATTCAAACAGAATCAAATAATCTTCTGCATACAGCCCTGATTTGTAGAGTACTCAAGACCTATTGTTTTTGGTGAAGATCGGTTGAGGGGAAGGGGTAGTTTACCTGCAACGTTTTTTATCAAGCGTATTTTCTATGGCAAACGATAACTGCCGCAAATTCAAACAGAATCAAATAATTTTTTGCATACAGCCCTGATTTGTAAAGTACTCGCGACCTATTGTTTTTGGTGAAGATCGGTTGAGGGGAAGGGGTAGTTTACCTGCAACGGTTTTTTTTATCAAGGGAAATTTTTTTTTTGGCAATCGATAACAGCCGCAAATTCAAACAGACTTAAATAATGTTTCGTATACAGCCCTGAATTGTAGAGTTTTCACGACCTATTGTTTTTGGTGAAGATCGGTTAAGGGAAAGGGGTAGTTTACCTGTAACGTTTTATGTTTTAACAAGGGTATTTCCTATGGCAAACGATAACAGCCGCAAATTCAAACAGAATCAAACGATTATTTGCATACAGCCCTAAATTGTAGAGTTCTCAAGACCTATTGTTTTTGGTGAAGATCGGTTGAGGGAAAGGGGTAGTTTACCTGCAACCTTTTACGTTTTAACAAGAGTAAAGTACTTGCAAATTTATTTAAACTTTTTGAAACAATGGTAATTGTTAAAAATAAAATAATTTTGTTGCCAGGCAATAAAATTAAAATTTTTTAATTTTAATGTAATATAATATTTTTCATTTAATACGGCAATAAAAAGGCAGGTAAGACACAAACACACAATTCACGTTATTTCTGGCCTCACTCATGTTTATTTTCTTACGTTTGCACGCTTTTTAAATGGAAAGTGCCGAAACCCACACCAACATAACGCGTGCAAGCCGAAAAAATGGACATCAATTTGCTTACTGGCGAAGCTAGTAGTTAATGAATGGATAGGCAAAAATCTTATCTTAAATTTTTTTTAAGGAATCACTAAAAGGACGGTGGGTCAAATCGGACGCTGAGGTAGAGTTGCTGTAACCGAATGGTTCCACAAACAGCCGTAAGAATTTTACTAGCAGGGAATCTACAGGTTAGCGCAACAGTGGAACTCATGTCTTAATGTTATTGGAGACTTCTTTTAAAATCGTTGAATAAAAAATGCTTTACAGCTCTATACGTGTGTCTATTGAACAATCCTTGTATTAGTCATACACAATAATACAACTGATTGAACTTCAAATTTTTAAACTTGATTAGTTTCTATATATATGTTTAATGTTACAAATAATTCAAATAACAATCTTGATCATCTGTTAGTTCAGCGGAATAACAGTGACACTTTTAATAACCGCATAAAATAAACACATAGAAACAACACAGGCGCTTTAACTTAACTGTTTGGACCACAGAAGTGAGGCATGCCTCAACGCTCTATGTGTACAGCGCGGGACAATCCCCCCTCCCTACACTTCCCTATCACACCACTACATTGCTTACATACGATGTATACAAAAAACGCTGAGGCAAGTTCAGGTTGCCTCATTCGCTTTAAACGAACTATGCCGAATCTCACCTGTCACCATCTAGCGGTCGCTCAATAAAGCACGTTTCGGTTTAATAAATTTGACAGTCCCAGTAACAATGTATAATCTTTACGTTATGTAGTTCATACGTACTTATAATTTTTATTCTACAGAATTTGTTAGGGTAGGCATTGCCTCAATTGCCTCCATGTAACTTCGCCACTGATATATATGTGTACAACGTTATCGGCAACAAAGAAGTAGTTTTTGTTAAAATTCCTTCCCGGGATATTTGGCCGTAGTCCAATGTTTTCTACAAAACCAGACGTTTCGGCAATGCCATCGACTTCCATCATCAGTGAAAATCGAGTGCGATAACGTGAGGTGGTATACGTTAGTGACCACAGTACTGTGGTTAAGGCTGAAGCAGTAAGTAGAAAGAAGTAGTTTCTATGGTAATATTTCATTTCGAAAATGATTTTAAATATAAATCTTAGAATATGGAAGTCATGTATGGTTCTCCATACCGATATTTTATAATTATAACATATTCAAATCCGAACTCCCTAGCTCACTCACAATGGAAGTTATTTAAATAAAATGAATTATCTCATTAACTCTTTAATTATATTTATTGAAATTCGCACACCCTATTCTTAATATTTCGGCAAACATTTTGGCTATCTTGGTTTTTGCCTATATTTATTCGTTTCTGAAATATTAATTATTTAAAGTTAGGGCTTGTCCCTAATTTATAACGGTGTGTGTGCTTACGTAACGCCACCGGACATAGCCGCTGCGCGTTTTACAATTGTTTTGAGTGCTCGCTACAGCGCGAGACATGGTTCTATCGATTTAAATTTATTTTATATTTGATTTTGAAACCTTCTACATATAACCCCAAATCTATGGGATTTGGTACGTTATAATATATATATATATATATATATATATATATATATATATATATTGTAACGTTACATAACCCCTTGCCCAAATATGATAACATAATCACCATAGTTAAAACCAGTAATCACCCATTTTTAAAAGTCAGAAATAGGGATTATGTACCAAGCTATAAAAAACTTTGTACTCCAAAAACACTGTAAACAATAATAATAAAAGTGCAGTGTACAAAGTGGAACATAGTGTACTCGGTGAAAGTGTAAACCTTTAAAAAGAGCATCTCACAGATTTGTGCTGGAGATAAAAAACAATCACTATGGACTATATTGCTGCTGACAAGTTTTGTATTTTTTTTGTATTTTTTGTAATTTTGTATTGTGTAGGCCACAAAGGTCTTGTACCTAGGAATAATATTTGTGTTTAATATAATGATTTTGTTTAAATATAAGATAATCCAGGGTTATATATAAAATGATAATAATATATCAAATAATACTATGTTAGCAAGATGGCATGTAAAAAATAGTTTAGAGTAAGGATACATTAAGTGAATGATAAATCATATATAAATCAAAATAAAAGGGAATAAAATATAAAATACCAGTGTACAAGTTTAAGGAAAAATATAAAGAAAAACCTTATATAAATTAAATTTGATTATAAATAAAATCTAAAAAGGATTATTTTTCTAAAAAGAAGAAATGAAATTATAATAATTATTAATAGCCTATATACTAAAAGGTATATAGATTAACCAATAAAAAACCATACAAATTCTTGGTTACTAAGAGTAACTAACTAACAAGAATTGAATTAATTGTTAAAAGATATTGGAAGTGAGCAGTTTAAAAAAAAAGTGTAATGTCTAAAAAAATTTAAGAAATTAATAAATACCATTCGAAATAATCAGTGTAAAATTAATAAAATTAACGAGTGATGTCCACTACATCTCAGACCTCCTTCAAATAGAATAATTCACGCCCGCAATTTGATGAAAACTTGAAAAATCAACCTTCGATTTCTAAGCCCAGCCTAACGAAATTTGAATTGGTTGGTGAGATCGTTTACAATAAAATCTAACTAAATTACATCTCAACTATAAACTTATAACACTAGAAACAGCACAATTTCTTTAAATACTTCTGGAAAAGAGGTGAACATAAACTTTATTATTTTGTTAACCCAAAAAACAGCAAAACGTATTTGTTCCTAACATTCCAGCAGCCATGTTTATAATTTGTTGTCATCTGTGAAGGAACGTAATCTGCGCTCTAGCGGTCAACAAATCAACTGCATAATATAAATAGTACAAAATGTAAACATTTATTTATATATAGCTTGGTATTGACCCATATTCATTTCTGACTTTCTCATAGTACAAAGAACTCTAAAATAACCCTGGGAAATTAATTCATTATTTCTTTCTTGGTATTAATATTGAAATAAAAATATTTGTTATATGCTATATGTTTGAAAAATAAGATCGAACTAATTCTGTGTTTCCAGTAAGAATCGATTATCCCTTTATGTTTTGGGAGACTATAAAAAAATGCTAAATAAATTCAAGGAATGCCTTGTTGTTTGAATAAAAATGGGTATTAATTTCAGTAGATGGTAGTTTGTTACAGATTGTCAGAAGACTGAGAAGAGAAAGGACATCCAGAATTATTTCGTACCATTTGGAGTTAATTTAACCTCAAATGTGTTCGTAAACGTAGCAGTCAGCTGGTACCACGAGCAGAAAAATTTGAAATAATTAATTGTATACTAAGAGAGTCATTCTCTTTGCACTCTCTCTCCTGACTACTGTCAAACAACGGTATTGATTTCACATAAATAAAATCTAAGAAAATATTTGCATAATCACACACACTCGATTTTGAAAGCATCGAAAATAAAATATAACAAATTCTGTGACTCGTTTAATAAAGCAAGATTTTTGAAGAGTACAAATAGACGTAAAAATACTATATACTAAGAGAGGACACACGCGAGACGTTACAAGATGACATACAAACGTGAGGCTTAATTAGGAAAGCTTAACGAAGATTATAAAAATACGTAAAGTGACTCGGAGATACCCGCGAGACGTTACAATATATATATTGTTACAACAAAAATAAGCCACCGCAATACCACGGATAAAAATGATGAAAATAAAATGACAATGACACGACAAACGACGACATGACCTAACCCAAGTGATTGACCAAATAAAAGGAAACCAAAGGAGAAGGGGAAAACCGAAACCAAATGAGAAAGTGATTGAATGAAGTGCTTGACTCAATACAACCAAATAAAATAAAACCAAATGAGAAGAGGAAAACCAAAATAAAAGGAAATTAAAAGAAAATAAAATGAAATCGAAGAAGGAAAATGAAAATGAAACAAAACAAGTATAAAGGAAATAAAATGAAAACAAATGATAAGACACAAACAAATAATACAGAATAGAAAAAGGAGAAATGATACACTCAAATATAATAATGGAAACGAAACCAGTAACTAACAAATGTAAAAGATAATTATTATTATCGATTAAATGATAAATGTAAATGATAAATGATAAAACCCAATAAAGTAATGTGAAAAATAAAAGTATACTAACCAAAAAAATAGAGTTTAAATGTAATAAAGAACTCTATAAAGACATGAACTTATTAATCGTATAAATAACATTTGTAAAGAGAGAGATAGTGAGATAGTGAGAAAGTAAACATAACTAAGTGACAAAGAGAATGTAATGTTAGGGATTACCAACTAATAACACTTAAAATAAAATTTAAGAAGTGCAAAAGTGAAAGTGTAAAACCCCCAAAATAATGAGAAACCTTATTGATAGGTGTAAACACTTAATAATCTGTGATAAACACTAAATGATTAATAGTGAACAATATTATTTAATAAGAATCTTGTTATTGATAGCATTAAGTTTAATTGTAAGTACGGGATAGAATAGTATTCAAGGGGGAATCCCATGGAAGGTTAATAGTTAGGTAAATATCACTATAATATTGACGACTCAGAACACTAAGTTTTTTATAAGTAAAAACGTAAAGTTTTACCTTACAGCCTAAACCGGCTTTCACCTATAGAAGGCTTCATCAGAGGCTCATATACGTTTTTACTTATAAAAAACTTAGTGTTCCGAGTCGTCAATATTATAGTGATATTTAGTTAAGTAACGGACACGTCATGGACAACGAAATCCAAAAATAGTTAGGGTTACCATGGCTAGAAGGTAAAGTTTGTATAAGAAACAATATAATAAAGAAAATAAGAGCAAAATAAAATAAACACCCCATGTTCTAAGGGGTAATCAATTAAGTAAATTTAAATGGTGTAATGATGTTTATCACCCAAAAGATAAGTAAGAATGAAACGAATTGTAAGCAAACGTTGCATAATAACTGTTAAAAAATTGTTTGATTTAATCTATGAATAGGATATGGCTGAAGGAATTATACAGACTATAGGCCTAGATGTTATGTTTTATGTAATAGAGAATAGTAAGTAATAGCATAGTTATAAACAATGGCAAAATAAGTAAATAGAAAGAATACACATCTAATAACACTGGAAAATCAGTTAGGTAATAATTAACAAACTGTAATATAGAAACTAATGGGAACATACAATTATTATAAAAACAGAACCAAAACACATCAATAAGTAAACAAATCATTTATAATATAAAACAAAACATGTATGAGGGTAAAGTAAAACGTAATTTGTATAAACAAAAATATTAGCAAATCCAAGGCAAGCAACTAGTCAAGGATAATTTGTGAATCAGATTAAAAGATAAATGTTAGAATAATGACTTAAAATAAAAAAGAAATGTAATTAACAAATATCAAAATAATTGTCCAAACATAATACATTAGAAAACCCAACCTTATGGGATGTCAAAATGATCTTTGAACGAAAATACGAACAGTAGTGATAATATTTAATACGTAGGGAGGAAGAAGGAAGAATAATAGCAATCAGAAGATATACAGTAATTTTGAATAAAAATTCAAATGTGATAACAATGGTCTTAAGTCAAGCTAAGCCAGTCAGAATTTATCAGTTCCCATGACAACGGAACGTTGGTTACGAAGTTTCCGTTAAATCTTATTATTCAATAAGTGATTCTCACCCAGAATAGACGCCAGGACGTGAATGACCAAAATTTTAATATAAAAAGTTTAAAAAGTAATCAAAATTCAAAAAGATGAAAACGTAAGAAGCAGACGAAGGACGAGAACATTTAACTGATGCCAAGGACCAATTTAAATAAATTTTAAATGAATAAATCTCTACAACTAACATGAAAAAGATGCCAGACGTACTTAGGCCCCAAGATACTTGAAAATTTACGACTATTGAAGCCCCATTCCATTTCGACTGAATGACAGTTCACATCAGGTCGAATGATTTGATAAGTATTGTTAAATTACCCGAATTTCTGAAAAAATTCACTTTAAATTTTCTCACAGTAATCTGAACTCTCACTATAAACTGAATATTATTTCTTTCAAAGATTAATTAAAAAAATAAAACACTGAAATTTTGTTAACTAGAAAAATAACCTGTATGAAAATTACGAACTTTTGAAACACACTTTACCACACTTCAGGAACAAATTATAATTACACATTATATTATATAAATACAAATAATGTAATGTAGTGTACTTTATTGTAATCATTATTAATATCTTTTTCGTAATCACAAGAATCCAGATTTATTGAACGACAAATTGTAAAAAGTAAACATTATTCTTTAGATGCCATGTCGAATTAACTAACATCGTTCAAAATCGATTTTCGCCAACCTTGAGATATTTGTTTTATAATAATTGTCGGTGCAAATTTGTTGAATACTCAAATATAATTTTGTGTCAAATTGAGTAATTACCAATCACCAATAAATAAACTAGTACAGAGTGTAACCACTGTTTTATTATTCCATAGGAAAGTATATTATAAATTGTGTATTATTTAGCAAAGAGCGGAGATGACGGTAAGCGTTCACGTCACAAACTCGGCGAACTACTGCTCGATTAAGAAGGTCGAACGAAGGCGGTAGTAAATTTGAATACTCCATACCGTCATAGCGAAGAACGCTCAATCATACTATTTGTTAATTTAATTGTTTTAATTAAACAATTTGGCGCCACCCGGGATTTATGAACACCTAACGAAGAACAGGTAAGGTTTCCACTCGTGTTGTACTGGTAATTGAAGAATCGCTACGGACATCGTTAGCGCAACATATAAGTCACGACGACAGTGTGAGGCGAACACACTATACTTACACATTTTCACAGTATGTAAGAATCTTATCGTTACAGATTGGCGCCCCACGTGGGGCTTAAACAAGGCGGACATCATCCAGTCGTTGCAGATTGGTGACCAACTAGTGAGGCTAGAATTGAAGACTAGCGACGATTACGGAAAAATATGAAACATTCCATGGTTACAAGGTATAAAGCTAAGAAAGGAACTGAAGGTACCGACGAAGAAGAAATGGAAATGATTGAAGAAATGATCGGGGAAATGATCGATGAAGATGCCCAAGGGGACCAACCAGAAAACTCAAACCAACCAGCATCAGAAATGGAAATAGTAGTTGACGTCCAACCAGACAAACCAACCCAATCAATGGACACCAATTTCCAAGAAATGATGAGGATTATGGTGGAACAAGTAAACAGAAACACGGAGGAAATAAAGGAAGAAACTATTGGAAAAATAGACCAGATGAAAGGAGAAATCAACGAAAATTTCGATGAGAAAATAAACAAAATGGAGAAAAAACTTAATGAAAATTCGAGGAGACAGATTGAGATTTTAAGAGAAGATATTGAAACGTTGAACAAGAAAAGTGAGGAACACAGTAATACCTTAAGGAAGAACCAAGATTCACTACAACAATGATTAACGGAGGACATCCAAAAAAGAAATGAAGAACTGAAGGAAGAATTGAGGGGACAATTGAAGGAGGACCATGAGAAGAATAAAGAAGAGTTAAGATATCAATTAGAATAACAGTTAGAGGGATACTGTGAAGATATCAAAAAGAAGGTCTCCGAAACTAATGAGAAAATAAAAACAACCAGTGAAATGGTAGCGAAGGCTCAGGAAGACATATTAAGCAAAATTAAAGCAGTCGAGGATGACGGCAAGAACAGAATAGAAGAACTCCAAATAATAACAACAGTAGAATGCACAAGAAACAAACAGGAGGTGCTCAAGAAGCTGGAGGAGAGGCACAAGGAAATACAAACTGATATAAGTGAACGTGTGGAAAGGGTATACACCAACATTAACAAAGTACACGGACAGACCCAAGAGAACAAGGAGAAGATCCAGGGAATCAGCCAAAAGGAAAGGTAGCTGCAGGAAGAGCTGGACGCACTGAGGGAGAAACCCTGTCACACACCCACATCATCACCAGCGAGAACAGGGAAATAATAAACTTTCATAGTTACCGGCGGAATCCCATGGAATTCCTCAAAAGAGTAGAGGAATTAATCGAAAGAACAGGGAAACAAGATGGACAACAGTAAGAAGCCTCATTGATGAAATATTCGAAGACACCCACGACAACTGGTGGACGGCCACTCGACCGGAGATAAAATGTACACAGGAATTTAAGACACAATTCCGAGAAAAATACTGGTCCGAGTCCACCCAAAACGTAGTCAGGAATGACATCAGCAATGGGCGGTATGAACCGCAAGCAGGACACACCCTAACGTCTTACTTTCTAGGGAAGGTATGCTTGGCGAGGAACCTAGAACCAAGGATACCTGAGGAATCTCTAGTGATACAGCTGGGGTACCACTACGAGGACGCAGTACAAAAGGCAAGAAGACAGGGCCAAATAAAAACCATTCAAGGTATGGCAAATTTGTTGGAGGACCATGAAAATGATGGACAATATCGACGCAACCGAATGGTCAACTGGAGGTACAACCATTGGGAGGAAAACCAAAACCCACCAAATTACAATTCGTCCAATAATAGACCCCAAAACAATAACCAAAATAACCCGAACCGGAATGATAATAACTATCAATATAGGGGTAACCGCCCAAATTATAATCAGGGCAATCCACCGTTTAACGGAAACTATCAAAATAATAACAATTACAGGGGCAATGGACCAAACCAGCGTCCAAACGGCCACCCCAACAATAATAATTATTACGGGAACAACAATAACCAAAATAACCCGAATAATAATAATAGGGGAAACGGAGATAACCGTAATCGCAACAATCAGCCCAAAGTACACTTTATATGAGGAAGCACCTGAAACTATCAGGTGAGGCGCTACCCGAGACCACCACCAAACGAACGCAACAATAATAACGCCCACAGCGATGACCAGCACCCAAGGGAAGAGAATACTGAACATGTACAACGGGTTAATAATATTGAAGGAGTCAGATCCGGAAGCGATAACCAGAGAAGGGACGCACCATCCGGAAGTAACCAGCCAGAAGAAGAAAATTATGACTGGATACCTTTCAGCAACAATCCTGTAGAGAATTTCAGAATAGCGTACAATAAACGTAACCCACCAGAACTCTGGATTCCCTCAAGAAGCAATGGAAACCAATCCAACACACCTCAGGGAGGGAAACAAGAAATAGATGAAGAAGAGGAAACGGCGTATTTGTGACACTCCGCATTTGCCACACACATACACACAGAAAACCACAGTTACACCAACATAGACACTAATCTTGAAATTTTACATTACTTACCTAAAGGTCGAAAACTCAACACAACTGAACAATACGAAATATATAAACACCACACAACACAACCAAACAACATACTTAACGATCAATTACAATATAAATCACATACACTTTTTGACACAATTTTACAAAAAACAAACATCAAGTTGAATTCCCGCGCCAATCCCCTTCCTCCACACACCAACCACCATTACACCTTCCACACAACAACCGTTACGAAATGATGGCAGTCTGACTCAAAGCTGAAGAAGGCGGATACGTACGCCGAAACGCGTCCAACGAAAAAAGTAAGTTTTCACAAGAAAAAGTTCATTTTTAGATAAGTTACAATAATTGTTAGATGACATATGAGGTATAATATAAAATAAAGGAATAAGTTACAAAAATTCCTACAAAGTAAGATCACATTACAATAATATTTAAATTACATATGAAGTAAAATAAAAGAAAAAAAAAGGAAAAAGAAATGTATAAAATAAAGGAGTAAGTTACAAAAATTCCTATAAAGCAAGAACAACAAACTTACAAAAATCATTTAGAATAATATTTGAGACAAAACAAAAATAAAATCAAGCAAGAACTGCTAAAACAAATACCTAAAATTATAAAGAATATAGTATTCAAAGAAAAAAAAAAAAAATGAACTCGTATAAGAAAAAAAAAAAATGTATCAAGCAAATATACAGCAAATGGCTAAAGCAAAATAATGGTAATCAACCAAGAAAAAAGATGTTTAAGATAATTAAAATGATCACAAGAAGAGAAAAACAAACTAATTAAAAGTTAGAAATAATGAAGTTTACAACTAAATAAATAAAAAAACAACCAACTGTATGAGTAGATAACAGTATATAGCAAAGGTACAGCGGAAGGAAGAATGAGTAAAAGGTTAAAATGATCTAAAAAACCATAAAGTGGACAATCCCCAACAAATATTATTATTAATGTAAGTCACAAGATGACAAAAAAGGTAAATTCTTGGATTTCGTTGTCCATGACGTGTCCGTTATTTAACTAAATATCACTATAATATTGACGACTCGGAACACTAAGTTTTTTATAAGTAAAAACGTAAAGTTTTACCTTACAGCCTAAACCGGCTTTCACCTATAGAAGGCTTCATCAGAGGCTGTCGTTAGTAGTGCTGTTCGTCTTGTTGTTGGCGACGAGATAGTGTTTCGAAAGATCGAAGCTGTGTGTGTGTGGTGAGATGTGTTCGAATAATGCGTGCGATTTGAATTGTGTCTGTTCGTTTAGGATGTCGTTTTTATTTGTTTTTGTGTGTTTGTATATTTCTAATTGTTCTAGAGTGTCTAGTTTTCGGCCTTTTGTGTGTACGTGTAGTATGTTGTAGCGTGATAGATGTATGCATAATATTGAATGGCAATTGATCATTAGAATAATAAAGTTATAATATTTAAATTTGGAAGAAAGCATTAAGTTTAATATAAAAAGATTAATTCATAGCAACTGTGGAAAGAAATCATTATTAATTAAAAAAAAATACAAGTTCAAATAAAAGGAGTTACTAGTGATGAGTCATCCAAGACCAGTCTCATAACCAAAGGTTTTCAAGGTATAACCCAGGAAGGTAAGAAAGTGAATAACCAAGCAGTACAGAATATGACCAAACCCACAACGAGGAAGAATAAATAGAATAGAAACCCTAAAATAAGCCAAGATCAACCAATACAGGTGGTGTATTTCTAAAATCAAGAAGAAGATGGAGAAGATCCCAAGAAACCTGATGGCATCAAGAAGAAGATGGAGAAGATACCAGTCCCAGAAGGCAGGAGAAAAGAAGACTGATGAAAGAAGAAGAAGGCAGCATCCTGAAGAAGATGTCATGCTCTTATAAAAGACACCCAAATCCCCATACCCCCAAAATAAATCATTAACCAATAAAAGTATAACAAAATGAAAACCACATGTATATAAATTTAAGAGAGAGAAGTGTATAAAGTAAAAGTTGCCTGTGAACTAAGATGAAACAATAATATAGTACCCATGGAACAAATCTCCATTGTAAAACACTAACCAATTTATTATGTTAATAAGACTATACGACCATTTAGCAATAACATAATATAAAAGTGCAAAGTGAACCAGTGATAGTTTTGGGTATTATAGAAAATAAACCTTGTGTTTCATTCTTGGCAATCACAAACATTGAATACAATGAAATATGCAATTTTCAATGACTTGAAATGTGTACTGTGAGAATATGTTACTTATAAAACATAAATCTGTTTAAAATAACATTTTGTTTTATATGCAAAAAGAAAAACAGATTTCATAATACTTTTTGAACAATTTATGCTATTTATTTATTTATGACAGGGTACAATTCCCCAAAGACAATGTGTAAAAGACGGTATAAAAACTGTAGAATCCCACTTATAATAATAGTTAGCAACAAGAATATAGATATAAGGTTTTTATGTATATAGTATAAGAATGTTTAAAAATCTGTTAGATATAAGACCATTTGTTTGGGTCTGATACAACTAACATCAGAACTATAAAAATAATTACTACTTGTAAATAGTAGGAAGTAATTAAGACTTGAGTTAGTAAAAAATAAAAACCTTTTTTGTGAACCGTATTTCCATGTTAGAAATAAGGATTTTGTTGTAAAATGTCTGAAGGTTGAAGACAACCATTTATTTAAAAAATATTCTTTATTTGTTTAACTGTTATTGGTATTGTAACCAATACTCATTGTTATTGTGTAATTTGGAAAAATGTTTAGTTTATAAGACTATATTTAAAAGTCAGAGAGGGTATCACACATCATATATTGTTTGTAAAATATTTTGTAAGAAAAAATTGTTAAAAAATCATAGGCCAGAGAAAGAAAACTAAACTTCATTCAAACAGAGAAATTACTCATTTAAATGCAAATAAACAAAAGGGATTTAGACAAAATAAACTTGAGATCAAGCCATATAATTGCACATACCATTTACAAAGATTTTAATAAATTATATTCAGAATTATAAATAAAAATGAAAATGACTAAACTCAGAAATTTAGACATGGGAGTCATATATTCCAGAATAATGTTTCAGAATACAACTAATTCAGTTAATTACAAGAAAATAAGGGAATATAAACCTTTTTAATACAATATAAGATTATTAATATTAAATATAACTGATAAAATGGCTGAAGTTACATAATAACAGGAAGTAAATTTTGGAGATGTTTTGACTTTTCAGAGAGTACCCAAAATGAAAGTAAAATTACTAATTTTGGACAGAAAACACTATAAAACGGCATTATTTAATCTGAAATTAAGCCGAATGAACTGAAAGATTAATTTAAATAACATCTAGTGAATAAAATTGATAAATAACCAAAGTTTAGGCAATCATATAGTGAATTATTATATATGCACAGGATATGAAAATATATTTGAACAATGTTAAGAATAATATTATATTGGCTAAGAGTTTAATTGAAACTGAAGGAAATAAGATAGTTGATTATTGGTATTTGAACGGTTAACATGACGAGCGTTTAGTGTCGAATCTAACCTAACTTACAACGGTAATGACAAGCGAGTGAATAGTACGTTTTTGTGAAATCGCGAGTGACTTATAAAATACTTCTAGAACACTCACATTATAACAGAAACAATCAAGAAACACTAAATAACACTGAACAATACATATCTACTCCGAAAAACACCACAAAACACCAGAAAACTGAATAATACAATAACCATATTAGTGTCGGAATAGGGAAAAGTGTTTGAACTTATATTTACACAGATACACAAAATACAACCCAGAAACATTACACCAGGCACTACACAACATTTAACAAGAGATTTGCAGACACCAGAACAGGAATACTGCCAGAAAATACATCATTCGGAACGTATCAGAATCGAGCAACATTTGGACCAGTTTGACGGCAGCCATCTTTCTTTGACAATTCCAATGCCTTCTCCGTGATCAACGTCAGCTGTTGGTGAAAACAATTATATGATTTTCAAATTTATTATTCAATGTTTGTATTTAGTAATAATTAATAATTTGTTGTAACGTTATACTTTTTAAATATTAGCCCGATTTCTCTGACTTTGATAATAATTGGCTGTTTAAAGAACCCTGTATGAATTTTATATAATATACTTTGTAACTTTTTCGATATCCTGAGAGTCGATATTAATCGATAAGAGTCAATATTGCCATTAACTAATAAAACATTAATACTTTTCAACACTAAATAGTTCTTTATTTCATAAATATTCCTAATTACCACTAATATAATTCTAATTAACAATCTACCAGGACTTTACCACCTATAAGTGAAGATAACCTAAAAAACATAAAAGGTAAACAAGTATCGACTGTCCTGGAGACAATCTTATGAGTGGTGGTAGTTTATTTAAAATATACCAGAACTTCAATAAAATTTTTCAGAAGAGTGTTACACTTTTTAAAACCTCGCAGCACTCTATTAATTAATTGATTATAATTAAATAATTAATAAAATTATAATTTTTTTTTAAATTATAATTTTTTTTTTAAACACATATTTTTTTTTTATTTTTCTTCAAAACAACAATTTTTGTTTTGAAACTTTTGGTGGAGCTGAACATATATTTCTTCATCAACATTACGCTACTCGACCGGTCTTGCTACCATTGGGACTCGACCAGCTGGGAAACTTAAGGAAGTGTTTCAGGCCAGTAAGACGTCGAGAGCCACACCACTTAACAATACACACACCTATTATTATTTTATTACAAATCGACTAGCCCAAACAGTGGGGCTTGATTACATCAGAGTCTCATACTCACAGACTCAATCTTTTTATTATTATTACAATGTTCATGTTATTGTCGATGTTTTTATATGTGTGGTTTGCTTCAATGAGGTGGTTTGCGAAGGTAGATTCTGTAGTGGTGTGGAGTGCTTTTGTGTGTTCAATGTATCTCTGTTTGAAGCTACGTCCTGTCTGGCCTATGTAGAATTTATTGCAATTTGAACAATTTAGTTTATATACACCGGGTAGATCGAATTTGTTTTGTGCTTTGGGCATGTGTTTTGATAGTGTGTGTTCTGTTTTGTTAGTAGTTTTGTAAGCGATTCTGTATCCTGCTTTTTTGAATTTGTGGGCAATTTTTTCTGTTTGTTTGTTGATGTATGTTAGTGTTATGAATTTGTAGTTTTCTGTCTTTGTCTGTTGTTTGTTTTGTGTTTTGTGTAGGAGTTTACTGACTATTGTTCTGTCATAACCGTTAGATTCTGCTAGATATTTTATCGTGTTTAATTCGTCTTTGTAGTCTATATCATCTAAGGGGATGTTGTTAAGTCTATGTACCATGGTTCTAAAAGCAGCTAGTTTGTGTTGTATTGGGTGATTGGAGGTGTTGTGTATTAGTGTGTCAGTTGTAGTTGGTTTTCTGTATATACTGAATTTGTGCCTGTGTTCTAGTTTTGTGATGGAGAGGTCTAAGAAGTTTATGGTATTGTTGTGTTACTGTAATTGTTATTGTTAGAATGTCATCAACGTTCTAATACTATACAGGGGAAACAAAAGACAATGCGAACAGTTACTAACGCACATAAACAAAATACATAAAAACATAACCTTCACTGCCGAATACGAACACAACAATACCATAAACTTCTTAGACCTCTCCATCACAAAACTAGAACACAGGCACACATTCAGTATATACAGAAAACCAACTACAACTGACACACTAATACACAACACCTCCAATCACCCAATACAACACAAACTAGCTGCTTTTAGAACCATGATACATAGACTTAACAACATCCCCTTAGATGAAATAGACTACAAAGACGAACTAAACACGATAAAATATCTAGCAGAATCTATCGGTTATGACAGAACAATAGTCAGTAAACTCCTACACAAAACACAAAACAAACAACAGACAAAGACAGAAAACAACAAATTCATAACACTAACATACATCAACAAACAAACTGAAAAAATCGCCCACAAATTCAAAAAAGCAGGATACAGAATCGCTTACAAAACTACCAACAAAACAGAACACACACTATCAAAACACATGCCCAAAGCACAAAACAAATTCGATCTACCTGGTGTATACAAGAAGCTAAATTGCTCAGATTGCAATAAATTCTACATAGGCCAGACAGGACGTAGCTTCAAACAGAGATACATTGAACACACAAAAGCACTCCACACCACTACAGAATCTACCTTTGCAAACCACCTCATTGAAGCAAACCACACATAAAAACATCGATAATAACATGAACATTCTACACGTACACACAAAAGGCCGAAAACTAGACACTCTAGAACAATTAGAAATATACAAACACACAAAAACAAATAAAAACGACATCCTAAACGAACAGATACAATTCAAATCGCACGCATTATTCGAACACATCTCACCACAAACACACAGCTTCAATCTTTCGGATAACTATCCCGTCGCCAACAACAAGACAGACAACGCTACCTATGGCAGCCTCTGATGAAGCCTTCTAAAGGTGAAAGCCGGTTTAGGCTGTAAGGTAAAACTTTACGTTTTTACTTATAAAAAAATTAGTGTTCCGAGTCGTCAATATTATAGTGATATTTACAAAAAAGGTATTTAAGATTGACTGAGAATAGGTCCAGCAATCAAAATAACAGAGCAGAGATGATGTTCCTCTGGTCTCAGAAAAATGGATAGTAGTGGAAGAAACCAGCTACTAAAAAGTTAGGGAAAAAATTATATAGAAGGGAGAATGCACTAATGTAAATAAGTAAAAACAGATCTAAATAAAAAGGAGTGGAATAAGTAAGAAGACAAACAAGAAAGAAGAAATAAACAAGAAGAAAAAGGAAAAAATGTATAACTGATAATTTCATAAAAAATTATATAGTGTTTTACCAAAATGATCAATTTTGAAGGAGAGGCATTATGTTACAACACAAATAAGCCACCCCAATACCAGGGATAAAAATGATGAATCAACTACATAAAATGTTTAAACTAATGAAAATAAAATGACAATGACGCGACAAATGACGACATGACCTAACCCAAGTGATTGACCAAATAAAAGGAAACCAAAGGAGAAGTGGAAAACCAAAATCAAATGAGAAAGTGACTGAATGAAGTGCTTGACTCAATACAAACAAATAAAATAAAAGCAAATGAGAAGGGGAAAACCAAAATAAAAGGAAATTAAAAGAAAAGAAAATGAAATCGAAGAAGAAGGAAAATGAAAATGAAACAAAACACGTATAAAGGAAATAAAATGAAAACAATTGATAAGACAAAAACAAATAATATAGAATAGAAAAAGGAGAAATGATACACTCAAATATAATAATGGAAACTAAACCAATAACTAACAAATGTAAAAGATAGTTATTATTATCGATTAAATGATAAATGTAAATGATAATTGATAAAACCCAATAAAGTAATGTGAAAAATAAAAGTACACTAACCAAAGAAATAGAGTTTAAATTCTTGGACTCTTGCACTCCACACCACTACAGAATCCACCTTTGCAAACCACCTCATTGAAGCAAACCACACATATAAAAACATCGACAATAACATGAACATTCTACACGTACACACAAAAGGCCGAAAACTAGACACTCTAGAACAATTAGAAATATACAAACAAACAAAAACAAATAAAAACGACATCTTAAACGAACAGACTCAATTCAAATCGCATGCATTATTCGAACACATCTCACCACACACACACAGCATCGATCTTTCGAAAAACTATCCCGTCTCCAACAACAAGACGGACAGCGCTACCTACGGCAGCCTCTGATGAAACCTTCTAAAGGTGAAAGCCAGTTTAGGCTGTAAGGTAAATCTTTACGATTTTACTTATAAAAAACTTAGTGTTCCGAGTCGTCAAACAATAGTGATATTTAGACGCCTTCACAGTCCAGTCATTACAGTTGATCTGTTTATTGACACACAAGACTATGGTGAATGTTCGTCTTCAATTTGAGTTGTTACAGAAGAGTGTGTGTGTGTTCACCAGTTGTGTGCTTACAGAAGAGAGTGTTGTTCACCGGTTTAGTGCTAACAGAAGAGTGTGTGTTCACAGGTTGAGTGCTAACAGAAGAGTGTCTGTGTTCAGCCCGAAACCAATGGTTCTTCAAAATTTTTAGAATGATATGATTGGCTGAAACACTCTCTCTTCTACTTGAAATTCAGTCACCTCATTCTGTGAGAACGAAAAATAATTCCCACAGTTCGAGAATTGTTATTATTTTTAATATTCTGAAATACACCGGATTCAATTGTCGGTCAGACGTCCGGTTGCAATTTGTATTGCGATTATCTTGGCTGAAAGCCAAGTTATGCTTATTCTAACATATACATTTGCTTAGTAATTTTACTTCCATATTTTCCTTAAGGAATGGAAGTATGGTGATGGCAAAAAAAATCGTGTTCGAGATTATTGCAGATTCTGATTCTACTACACTCAAAACATGAAAAAAGTCGTTTTCCGAAAAGTGTCTGTGTGTGTGTGTGTGTGTGTGTGTGTGTGTGTGTGTGTGTGTGTGTGTGTGTGTGTGTGTGTGTGTGTGTGTGTGTGTGTGTGTGTGTGTGTGTGTGTGTGTGTGTGTCTGTAGATTTTTTTTCTATGGCAAACGATAACTGCCGCAAATTCAAACAGAATCAAATAATTTTTTGCATACAGCCCTGATTTGTAGAGGACTCGCGACCTATTGTTTTTGGTGAAGATCGGTTGATGGAAAGGGGTAGTTTACCTGCAACGGTTTTTTTTATCAAGGGAAATTTTTTTTTTTTGGCAAACGATAACAGCCGCAAATTCAAACAGAATCAAATAATGTTTCGTATACAGCCCTGAATTGTAGAGTTCTCAAGACCTTTTGTTTTTGGTGAAGATCGGTTAAGGGAAAGGGGTAGTTTACTTGTAACGTTTTATGTTTTAACAAGGGTATTTCTTATGGCAAACGATAACAGCCGCAAATTCAAACAGAATCAAAAGATTATTTGCATACAGCCCTAAATTGTAGAGTTCTCAAGACCTATTGCTTTTGGTGAAGATCGGTTAAGGGAAAGGGGTAGTTTACCTACAACGTTTTTTTAACAAGGGTATTTTCTATGGCAAACGATAACAGCCGCAAATTCAAACAGAATCAAATAATCTTCTGCATACAGCCCTGATTTGTAGAGTACTCAAGACCTATTGTTTTTGGTGAAGATCGGTTGAGGGGAAGGGGTAGTTTACCTGCAACGTTTTTTATCAAGCGTATTTTCTATGGCAAACGATAACTGCCGCAAATTCAAACAGAATCAAATAATTTTTTGCATACAGCCCTGATTTGTAAAGTACTCGCGACCTATTGTTTTTGGTGAAGATCGGTTGAGGGGAAGGGGTAGTTTACCTGCAACGGTTTTTTTTATCAAGGGAAATTTTTTTTTGGCAAACGATAACAGCCGCAAATTCAAACAGACTTAAATAATGTTTCGTATACAGCCCTGAATTGTAGAGTTTTCACGACCTATTGTTTTTGGTGAAGATCGGTTAAGGGAAAGGGGTAGTTTACTTGTAACGTTTTATGTTTTAACAAGGGTATTTCCTATGGCAAACGATAACAGCCGCAAATTCAAACAGAATCAAAAGATTATTTGCATACAGCCCTAAATTGTAGAGTTCTCAAGACCTATTGTTTTTGGTGAAGATCGGTTAAGGGAAAGGGGTAGTTTACCTACAACGTTTTTTTAACAAGGGTATTTTCTATGGCAAACGATAACAGCCGCAAATTCAAACAGAATCAAATAATCTTCTGCATACAGCCCTGATTTGTAGAGTACTCAAGACCTATTGTTTTTGGTGAAGATCGGTTGAGGGGAAGGGGTAGTTTACCTGCAACGTTTTTTATCAAGCGTATTTTCTATGGCAAACGATAACTGCCGCAAATTCAAACAGAATCAAATAATTTTTTGCATACAGCCCTGATTTGTAAAGTACTCGCGACCTATTGTTTTTGGTGAAGATCGGTTGAGGGGAAGGGGTAGTTTACCTGCAACGGTTTTTTTATCAAGGGAAATTTTTTTTTTGGCAATCGATAACAGCCGCAAATTCAAACAGACTTAAATAATGTTTCGTATACAGCCCTGAATTGTAGAGTTTTCACGACCTATTGTTTTTGGTGAAGATCGGTTAAGGGAAAGGGGTAGTTTACTTGTAACGTTTTATGTTTTAACAAGGGTATTTCCTATGGCAAACGATAACAGCCGCAAATTCAAACAGAATCAAAAGATTATTTGCATACAGCCCTAAATTGTAGAGTTCTCAAGACCTATTGTTTTTGGTGAAGATCGGTTAAGGGAAAGGGGTAGTTTACCTACAACGTTTTTTTAACAAGGGTATTTTCTATGGCAAACGATAACAGCCGCAAATTCAAACAGAATCAAATAATCTTCTGCATACAGCCCTGATTTGTAGAGTACTCAAGACCTATTGTTTTTGGTGAAGATCGGTTGAGGGGAAGGGGTAGTTTACCTGCAACGTTTTTTATCAAGCGTATTTTCTATGGCAAACGATAACTGCCGCAAATTCAAACAGAATCAAATAATTTTTTGCATACAGCCCTGATTTGTAAAGTACTCGCGACCTATTGTTTTTGGTGAAGATCGGTTGAGGGGAAGGGGTAGTTTACCTGCAACGGTTTTTTTTATCAAGGGAAATTTTTTTTTTGGCAATCGATAACAGCCGCAAATTCAAACAGACTTAAATAATGTTTCGTATACAGCCCTGAATTGTAGAGTTTTCACGACCTATTGTTTTTGGTGAAGATCGGTTAAGGGAAAGGGGTAGTTTACCTGTAACGTTTTATGTTTTAACAAGGGTATTTCCTATGGCAAACGATAACAGCCGCAAATTCAAACAGAATCAAACGATTATTTGCATACAGCCCTAAATTGTAGAGTTCTCAAGACCTATTGTTTTTGGTGAAGATCGGTTGAGGGAAAGGGGTAGTTTACCTGCAACCTTTTACGTTTTAACAAGAGTAAAGTACTTGCAAATTTATTTAAACTTTTTGAAACAATGGTAATTGTTAAAAATAAAATAATTTTGTTGCCAGGCAATAAAATTAAAATTTTTTAATTTTAATGTAATATAATATTTTTCATTTAATACGGCAATAAAAAGGCAGGTAAGACACAAACACACAATTCACGTTATTTCTGGCCTCACTCATGTTTATTTTCTTACGTTTGCACGCTTTTTAAATGGAAAGTGCCGAAACCCACACCAACATAACGCGTGCAAGCCGAAAAAATGGACATCAATTTGCTTACTGGCGAAGCTAGTAGTTAATGAATGGATAGGCAAAAATCTTATCTTAAATTTTTTTTAAGGAATCACTAAAAGGACGGTGGGTCAAATCGGACGCTGAGGTAGAGTTGCTGTAACCGAATGGTTCCACAAACAGCCGTAAGAATTTTACTAGCAGGGAATCTACAGGTTAGCGCAACAGTGGAACTCATGTCTTAATGTTATTGGAGACTTCTTTTAAAATCGTTGAATAAAAAATGCTTTACAGCTCTATACGTGTGTCTATTGAACAATCCTTGTATTAGTCATACACAATAATACAACTGATTGAACTTCAAATTTTTAAACTTGATTAGTTTCTATATATATGTTTAATGTTACAAATAATTCAAATAACAATCTTGATCATCTGTTAGTTCAGCGGAATAACAGTGACACTTTTAATAACCGCATAAAATAAACACATAGAAACAACACAGGCGCTTTAACTTAACTGTTTGGACCACAGAAGTGAGGCATGCCTCAACGCTCTATGTGTACAGCGCGGGACAATCCCCCCTCCCTACACTTCCCTATCACACCACTACATTGCTTACATACGATGTATACAAAAAACGCTGAGGCAAGTTCAGGTTGCCTCATTCGCTTTAAACGAACTATGCCGAATCTCACCTGTCACCATCTAGCGGTCGCTCAATAAAGCACGTTTCGGTTTAATAAATTTGACAGTCCCAGTAACAATGTATAATCTTTACGTTATGTAGTTCATACGTACTTATAATTTTTATTCTACAGAATTTGTTAGGGTAGGCATTGCCTCAATTGCCTCCATGTAACTTCGCCACTGATATATATGTGTACAACGTTATCGGCAACAAAGAAGTAGTTTTTGTTAAAATTCCTTCCCGGGATATTTGGCCGTAGTCCAATGTTTTCTACAAAACCAGACGTTTCGGCAATGCCATCGACTTCCATCATCAGTGAAAATCGAGTGCGATAACGTGAGGTGGTATACGTTAGTGACCACAGTACTGTGGTTAAGGCTGAAGCAGTAAGTAGAAAGAAGTAGTTTCTATGGTAATATTTCATTTCGAAAATGATTTTAAATATAAATCTTAGAATATGGAAGTCATGTATGGTTCTCCATACCGATATTTTATAATTATAACATATTCAAATCCGAACTCCCTAGCTCACTCACAATGGAAGTTATTTAAATAAAATGAATTATCTCATTAACTCTTTAATTATATTTATTGAAATTTGCACACCCTATTCTTAATATTTCGGCAAACATTTTGGCTATCTTGGTTTTTGCCTATATTTATTCGTTTCCAAAATATTAATGATTTAAAGTTAGGGCTTGTCCCTAATTTATAACGGTGTGTGTGTGTGCTTACGTAACGCCACCGGACATACCCGCTGCGCGTTTTACAATTGTTTTGAGTGCTCGCTACAGCGCGAGACATGGTTCTATCGATTTAAATTTATTTTATATTTGATTTTTGAAACCTTCTACATATAACCCCAAATCTATGGGATTTGGTACATTATAATATATATATATATATATATATTGTAACGTTACATAACCCCTTGCCCAAATATGATAACATAATCACCATAGTTAAAACCAGTAATCACCCATTTTTAAAAGTCAGAAATGGGGATTATGTACCAAGCTATAAAAAACTTTGTACTCCAAAAACACTGTAAACAATAATAATAAAAGTGCAGTGTACAAAGTTGAACATAGTGTACTCGGTGAAAGTGTAAACCTTTAAAAAGAGCATCTCACAGATTTGTGCTGGAGATAAAAAACAATCAATATGGACTATATTGCTGCTGACAAGTTTTGTATTTTTTTGTATTTTTTGTAATTTTGTATTGTGTAGGCCACAAAGGTCTTGTACCTAGGAATAATATTTGTGTTTAATATAATGATTTTGTTTAAATATAAGATAATCCAGGGTTATATATAAAATGATAATAATATATCAAATAATACTATGTTAGCAAGATGGCATGTAAAAAATAGTTTAGAGTAAGGATACATTAAGTGAATGATAAATCATATATAAATCAAAATAAAAGGGAATAAAATATAAAATACCAGTGTACAAGTTTAAGGAAAAATATAAAGAAAAACCTTATATAAATTAAATTTGATTATAAATAAAATCTAAAAAGGATTATTTTTCTAAAAAGAAGAAATGAAATTATAATAATTATTAATAGCCTATATACTAAAAGGTATATAGATTAACCAATAAAAAACCATAAAAATTCTTGGTTACTAAGAGTAACTAACTAACAAGAATTGAATTAATTGTTAAAAGATATTGGAAGTGAGCAGTTTAAAAAAAATTGTAATGTCTAAAAAAATTTAAGAAATTAATAAATACCATTCGAAATAATCAGTGTAAAATTAATAAAATTAACGAGTGATGTCCACTACATCTCAGACCTCCTTCAAATAGAATAATTCACGCCCGCAATTTGATGAAAACTTGAAAAATCAACCTTCGATTTCCAAGCCCAGCCTAACGAAATTCGACTTGGTTGGTGAGATCGTTTACAATAAAATCTAACTAAATTACATCTCAACTATAAACTTATAACACTAGAAACAGCACAATTTCATTAAATACTTCTGGAAAAGAGGTGAACATAAACTTTATTATTTTGTTAACCCAAAAAACAGCAAAACGTAGTTTTGTCCCTAACATTCCAGCAGCCATGTTTATAATTTGTTGTCATCTGTGAAGGAACGTAATCTGCGCTCTAGCGGTCAACAAATCAACTGCATAATATAAATAGTACAAAATTTAAACATTTATTTATGTAAAGCTTGGTATTAACCCATATTCATTTCTGACTTTCTCATAGTACAAAGAACTCTAAAATAACCCTGGGAAATTAATTCATTATTTCTTTCTTGGTATTAATATTGAAATAAAAATATTTGTTATATGCTATATGTTTGAAAAATAAGATCGAACTAATTCTGTGTTTCCAGTAAGAATTGATTATCCCTTTATGTTTTGGGAGACTATAAAAAAAATGCTAAATAAATTCAAGGAATGCCTTGTTGTTTGAATAAAAATGGGTATTAATTTCAGTAGATGGTAGTTCGTTACAGATTGTCAGAAGACTGAGAAGAGAAAGGACATCCAGAATTATTTCGTACCATTTGGAGTTAATTTAACCTCAAATGTGTTCGTAAACGTAGCAGTCAGCTGGTACCATGAGCAGAAAAATTTGAAATAATTAATTGTATACTAAGAGAGTCATTCTCTTTGCACTCTCTCTTCTGACTACTGTCAAACAACGGTATTGATTTCACATAAATAAAATCTAAGAAAATATTTTCATAATCACACACACTCGATTTTGAAAGCATCGAACATAAAATATAACAAATTCTGTGACTCGTTTAATAAAGCAAGATTTTTGAAGAGTACAAATAGACGTAAAAATACTATATACTAAGAGAGGACACACGCGAGACGTTACAAGATGACGTACAAACGTGAGGCTTAATTAGGAAAGCTAAATGAGGATTATAAAAATACGTAAAGTGACTCGGAGATACCCGCGAGACGTTACAATATATATATTGTTACAACACAAATAAGCCACCGCAATACCACGGATAAAAATGATGAAAATTAAATGACAATGCCACGACAAACGACGACATGACCTAACCCAAGTGATTGATCAAATAAAAGGAAACCAAGGGAGAAGGGGAAAACCGAAACCAAATGAGAAAGTGATTGAATGAAGTGCTTGACTCAATACAACCAAATAAAATAAAACCAAATGAGAAGGGGAAAACCAAAATAAAAGGAAATTAAAAGAAAATAAAATGAAATCGAAGAAGGAAAATGAAAATGAAACAAAACAAGTATAAAGGAAATAAAATGAAAACAAATGATAAGACACAAACAAATAATATAGAATAGAAAAAGGAGAAATGATACACTCAAATATAATAATGGAAACGAAACCAATAACTAACAAATGTAAAAGGTAATTAATATTATCGATTAAATGATAAATGTAAATGATAATTGATAAAACCCAATAAAGTAATGTGAAACATAAAAGTATACTAACCAAAAAAATAGAGTTTAAATGTAATAAAGAACTCTACAAAGACATGAACTTATTAATCGTATAAATAACATTTGTAAAGAGAGAGATAGTGAGATAGTGAGAAAGTAAACATAACTAAGTGACAAAGAGAATGTAATGTTAGGGATTACCCACTAATAACACTTAAAATAAAATTTAAGAAGTGCAAAAGTGAAAGTGTAAAACCCCAAAATAATGAGAAACCCTATTGATAGGTGTAAACACTTAATAATCTGTGATAAACACTAAATGATTAATAGTGAACAATATTATTTAATAAGAATCTTGTTATTGATAGCATTAAGTTTAATTGTAAGTACGGGATACAATAGTATTCAAAGCGGGAATCCCATGGAAGGTTAATAGTTAGGTAAATATCACTATAATATTGACGACTCGGAACACTAAGTTTTTTATAAGTAAAAAAGTAAAGTTTTACCTTACAGCCTAAACCGGCTTTCACCTATAGAAGGCTTCATCAGAAGCTGAGCCTCTGATGAAGCCTTCTATAGGTGAAAGCCGGTTTAGGCTGTAAGGTAAAACTTTACGTTTTTACTTATAAAAAACTTAGTGTTCCGAGTCGTCAATATTATAGTGATATTTAGGTAAGTAACGGACACGTCATGGACAACGAAATCCAATAATAGTTAGGGTTACCATGGCTAGAAGGTAAAGTTTGTATAAGAAACAATATAATAAAGAAAATAAGAGCAAAATAAAATAAACACCCCATGTTCTAAGGGATAATCAATTAAGTAAATTTAAATGGTGTAATGATGTTTATCACCCAAAAGATAAGTAAGAATGAAACGAATTGTAAGCAAACGTTGCATAATAACTGTTAAAAAATTGTTTGATTTAATCTATGAATAGGATATGGCTGAAGGAATTATACAGACTATAGGCCTAGATGTTATGTTTTATGTAATAGAGAATAGTAAGTAATAGCATAGTTATAAACAATGGCAAAATAAGTAAACAGAAAGAATACACATCTAATAACACTGGAAAATCAGTTAGGAAATAATTAACAAACTGTAATATAGAAACTAATGGGAACATATAATTATTATAAAAACAGAACCAAAACACATCAATAAGTAAACAAATCATTTATAATATCAAAACAAAACATGTATGAGGGTAAAGTAAAACGTAATTTGTATAAACAAAAATATTAGCAAATCCAAGGCAAGCAACTAGTCAAGGATAATTTGTGAATCAGATTAAAAGATAAATGTTAGAATAATGACTTAAAATAAAAAAGAAATGTAATTAACAAATATCAAACTAATTGTCCAAACATAATACATTAGAAAACCCAACCTTATGGGATGTCAAAATGATCTTTGAAAGAAAATACGAACAGTAGTGATAATATTTAATAAGTAGGGAGGAAGACGGAAGAATAATAGCAATCAGAAGATATACAGTAATTTTGAATAAAAATTCAAATGTGATAACAATGGTCTTAAGTCAAGCTAAGCCAATCAGAATTTATCAGTTCCCATGACAACGGAACGTTGGTTACGAATTTTCCGTTAAATCGTATTATTCAATAAGTGATGCTCACCCAGAATAGACGCCAGGACGTGAATGACCAAAATTTTAATATAAAAAGTTTAAAAAGTAATCAAAATTCAAAAAGATGAAAACATAAGAAGCAGACGAAGGACGAGAACATTTAACTGATGCCAAGGACCAATTTAAATAAATTTTAAATGAATAAATCTCTACAACTAACATGAAAAAGATGCCAGACGTACTTAGGCCCCAAGATACTTGAAAATTGACGACTATTGAAGCCCCATTCCATTTCGACTGAATGACAGTTCACATCAGGTCGAATGATTTGATAAGTATTGTTAAATTACCCGAATTTCTGAAATAAATTCACTTTAAATTTTCTCACAGCAATCTGAACTCTCACTATAAACTGAATATTATTTCTTTCAAAGATTAATTAAAAAAATAAAACACTGAAATTTTGTTAACTAGAAAAATAACCTGTATGAAAATTAAGAACTTTTCAAACACACTTTACCACACTTCAGGAACAAATTATAATTACACATTATATTATTTAAGTACAAATAATGTAAGGTAGTGTACTTTATTGTAATCATTATTAATATCTTTTTCGTAATCACAAGAATCCAGAGTTATTGAACGACAAATTGTAAAAAGTAAACATTGTTCTTTAGATGCCATGTCGAATTAACTAACATCGTTCAAAATCGATTTTCGCCAACCTTGAGATATTTGTTTTATAATAATTGTCGGTGCAAATTTGTTGAATACTCAAATATAATTTTGTGTCAAATTGAGTAATTACCAATCACCAATAAATAAACTAGTACAGAGTGTAACCACTGTTTTATTATTCCATAGGAAAGTATATTATAAATTGTGTATTATTTAGCAAAGAGCGGAGATGACGGTAAGCGTTCACGTCACAAACTCGGCGAACTACTGCTCGATTAAGAAGGTCGAACGAAGGCGGTAGTAAATTTGAATACTCCATACCGTCATAGCGAAGAACGCTCAATCATACTATTTGTTAATTTAATTGTTTTAATTAAACAATTTGGTGCCACCTGGGATTTATGAACACCTAACGAAGAACAGGTAAGGTTTCCACTCGTGTTGTACTGGTAATTGAAGGATCGCTACGGACATCGTTAGCGCAACATATAAGTCACGACAACAGTGTGAGGCGAACACACTATACTTACACATTTTCAGAGTACGTAAGAATCTTATCGTTACAGATTGGCGCCCCACGTGGGGCTTAAACAAGACGGACATCATCCAGTCGTTACAGATTGGCGACCAACTAGTGAGGCTAGAATTGAAGACTAGCGACGATTACGGAAAAATATGAAACATTCCATGGTTACAAGGTATAAAGCTAAGAAAGGAACTGAAGGTACCGACGAAGAAGAAATGGAAATGATTGAAGAAATGATCGGGGAAATGATCGATGAAGATGCCCAAGGGGACCAACCAGAAAACTCAAACCAACCAACACCAGAAATGGAAATAGTAGTTGACGTCCAACCAGACAAACCAACCCAATCAATGGACACCAATTTCCAAGAAATGATGAGGATTATGGTGGAACAAGTAAACAGAAACACGGAGGAAATAAAGGAAGAAACTATTGGAAAAATAGACCAGATGAAAGGAGAAATCAACGAAAATTTCGATGAGAAAATAAACAAAATGGAGAAAAAACTTAATGAAAATTCGAGGAGACAGATTGAGATTTTAAGAGAAGATATTGAAACGTTGAACAAGAAAAGTGAGGAACACAGTAATACCTTAAGGAAGAACCAAGATTCACTACAACAATGATTAACGGAGGACATCCAAAAAAGAAATGAAGAACTGAAGGAAGAATTGAGGGGACAATTGAAGGAGGACCATGAGAAGAATAAAGAAGAGTTAAGATATCAATTAGAACAACAGTTAGAGGGATACTGTGAAGATATCAAAAAGAAGGTCTCCGAAACTAATGAGAAAATAAAAACAACCAGTGAAATGGTAGCGAAGGCTCAGGAAGACATATTAAGCAAAATTAAAGCAGTCGAGGATGACGGCAAGAACAGAATAGAAGAACTCCAAATAATAACAACAGTAGAATGCACAAGAAACAAACAGGAGGTGCTCAAGAAGCTGGAGGAGAGGCACAAGGAAATACAAACAGATATAAGTGAACGTGAGGAAAGGGTATACACCAACATTAACAAAGTACATGGACAGACCCAAGAGAACAAGGAGAAGATCCAGGGAATCAGCCAAAGGGAAAGGTAGCTGCAGGAAGAGCTGGACGCACTGAGGGAGAAACCCTGTCACAACACCCACATCATCACCAGCGAGAACAGGGAAATAATAAACTTTCATAGTTACCGGCGGAAACCCATGGAATTCCTCAAAAGAGCAGAGGAATTAATCGAAAAGAATAGGGAAACAAGATGGACAACAGTAAGAAGCCTCATTGATGAAATATTCAAAGACACCCACGACAACTGGTGGACGGCCACTCGACCGGAGATAAAATGTACACAGGAATTTAAGACACAATTCCGAGAAAAATACTGGTCCGAGTCCACCCAAAACGTAGTCAGGAACGACATCAGCAATGGGCGGTATGAACCGCAAGCAGGACACACCCTAATGTCTTACTTTCTAGGGAAGGTATGCTTGGCGAGGAACCTAGAACCAAGGATACCTGAGGAATCGCTAGTGATACAGCTGGGGTACCACTACGAGGACGCAGTACAAAAGGCAAGAAGACAGGGCCAAATAAAAACCATTCAAGGTATGGCAAATTTGTTGGAGGACCATGAAAATGATGGACAATATCGACGCAACCGAATGGTCAACTGGAGGTACAACCATTGGGAGGAAAACCAAAACCCACCAAATTACAATTCGTCCAATAATAGACCCCAAAGCAATAACCAAAATAACCCGAACCGGAATGATAATAACTATCAATATCGGGGTAATCGCCCAAATTATAATCAGGGCAATCCACCGTTTAACGGAAACTATCAAAATAATAACAATTACAGGGGCAATGGACCAAACCAGCGTCCAAACGGCCACCCCAACAATAATAATTATTACGGGAACAACAATAACCAAAATAACCCGAATAATAATAATAGGGGGAACGGAGATAACCGTAATCGCAACAATCAGCCCAAAGTACACTTTATATGAGGGAGCACCTGAAACAATCAGGGGAGGCGCTACCAGAGACCACCACCAAACTAACGCAACAATAATAACGCCCAGAGCGATAACCAGCACCCAAGGGAAGAGAATACTGAAAATGTACAACGGGTTAATAATATTGAAGGAGTCAGATCCGGAAGCGATAACCAGAGAAGGGACGCACCATCCGGAAGTAACCAGCCAGAAGAAGAAAATATGACTGGATACCTTTCAGCAACAATCCTGCAGAGAATTTCAGAATAGCGTACAATAAACGTAACCCACCAGAACTCTGGATTCCCTCAAGAAGCAATGGAAACCAATCCAACACACCTCAGGGAGGGAGACAAGAAATACATGAAGAAGAGGAAACGGCCGACCGATGGAAACCAAAACAATAATGAAAAAAAATATATATATATATATATATATATATATATTGTAAGTAAACGTAAACTGGGATGGTTAAAATACAATTTAATTATGTGTAAAATATTATTTAGGAATATATTAAAGTTTGTAGTGGTTGAAAATTGAAGGTTACTGACTTTCAAAAGCGATTTAAAATGTAACATTCGAGGTTACCCAAAGTGTGTTTACAATTGTAGAATTATAATTATCTGAAAAGAATTCCCTCAGATAAAACAAATAAAATAGTTGTGTTAATATTATTTAAATACTAGCTTTGCTTAAGGTTAATAGTAAAGTATAATAGTTGGTCGCTTGATGATGCTGATTGTCTTGTTGATACTAGCTGTGAAACTTCTCCTCCAGGTCGATAATAGTCTAAGTACGTTACGTCTAGTAATGTTTGGACAATAGAATAAATATAATATATCTTCACGTACCTGGTCGTGTTTTCTAGAAGTTCAATAAGCTGTCAAAACGGTTTACAAAAAACCAACTCACTTTAGCTACAAGGTTAAGTTGCCTTGTTTAATCGTGGGCGCCACACGGATTTATTTTGGGAAAATCCCGTGGAAAACCAATGAATAGAATTAATTAATGATTTTAAAAAAATTAAAATAATTGTTTATTACCTTTATGGCAATGCAATTCAAAATATTTAATCACAACTGAAGGGAAGCTCTACTAAATACAGGATTTCTTGGAACTGTGTAGAGTGGGATCAGTGGAGTAACTTGTGGAGGGGGGTTATCAGGGGATCAATTCCCCTCCAGAACTATTCGAAATTTCAGCAGAATTCCATAATTTCCTAAGTAGACCCATTTCTAAGCCAGTTTTGTTTGTACAAAGTAATACTTATAAATAATTATAGAAATAAAAGTAATTACAATATTGTAACGTTATGTTTTCCCCTTACATAAAATAGGCCCCAACTTAAACCATTTCATGACCATGATACATGAAGAACAAAATACTAAGTCATTAACTAAATTGTATACTATAAATATTGTCTGAGATACGGTAATAAAAAGAGATAACCCGAATAATGTAATGAAACTGATAAGAACATTATCAATAAGAAGATTTTACTCCAGTAAACTGCATTAAAAATTGTTAAAAAAGATAAAACTAATGAAAGTTAAAAATAAAGCTAATGAGTTATTCTTAGATGACATCATTAATCTTATTGGTAATGGTGTAAAAGCCTTCCCACAGCGGTTGCAGGTTTGGGCTGATTTATTTCTTCCTTATCATGTTATAGAACTAGGCCTGGCAGCAGGTGTGAGCCTTGAAGAAATTGCAACCAGTCTTCATCTTTGTATTTGCCAAAATAAAGTTGTTCTGAGCCAGGTCATGTAAATTCAGGTTAGGCCAAGTTGCTCATTAGACTTTGTCTAAATTTTAAAGATATAAAGTGTTGATAAAGATTTTAGGACCATACATTAAAAACATTGTTTGCACATATGAGTAGGAAGCAGATGTATTAATATAATGTTACCCAACAAGATACAGGAACAATTATGTATATTTAATTAAGTAGTTAGTGGACTTAAAAACCTGCAGTAGAAACTCCAGTTTTTATAAAACAAATAGGGAGAGAATTGAAGATTTGATGTTTGTAAATGTTATATCTATTTTCTTCTAAGTAACTAATGGCTGGTTATTTGTAATCACGTTTTCTCATAATGTATGTTGTTAATGACCTTTTTTTAAGGGTATGAAAAACAACAACAGATATTGGTATTTGAAAAAAGGTGAATTTTATTGGTACATACTAAAGTATAGAGTCGAATTTGTTTCTATTCATTAACAAAGGTCCGTACTGTAATAATTTTGTGTGTAATATACAAGCATTCTTTAATATGTTTACGAGATTCTCCCAATTTTATTTGCATTAATTCAGACCGTAGTAACATTAAATTCCACTGTAACCCATTATTAATACTTAATCATTTGCATGTTAACAGAAACTACACATTGCTTATTATTGCATTATGTTGAAAAAAGGATTTTAATGTACTTGTTTGGTTATACATTAGATTGTACTAGGTTCTAAATTGGAAGTACGTTTTAATTCCGGTACTTTGAATAAAGACAGCCTTTAATGTTATATACAGCCTTTGAATGTACACTAACTAAGGAAATGTCTGTTAAGTCTAATTAATTTTAAAAATCTAAAAGGTTAAGTTAAATAATTAAACATAGCCACAACCTGCCAAAATCGTCTCTGTACCGTAATTATGTGCGATAAACTAATTTCTGTACTTCCAATAAATACACCCTTTTAATGTACACGAACAAAGTAAATTTTATTTAAGTTACATTGTCGTACATAACCTCCATAAGCTGGCATTACTTACTTCGAATAAATACAGCCGTTAATGTTATATACAGCCTTTTGTCCATACAATAAATACAGCCTTTGAATGTACACTAACTAAGGAAACGTCTGTTAAGTCTAATTAATTTTAAAAATCTAAAAGGTTAAGTTAAATAATTAAACGTAGCCACAACCTGCCAAAATCGTCTCTGTACCGTAATTATGTGCGATAAATGTAAACTAATTTCTGTACTTCCAATAAATACACCCTTTTAATGTACACGAACAAAGTAAATTTTATTTAAGTTACATTGTCGTACATAACCTCCATAAGCTGGCATTACTTACTTCGAATAAATACAGCCGTTAATGTTATATACAGCCTTTTATCCATACAATAAATACAGCCTTTGAATGTACACTAACTAAGGAAACGTTTGTTAAGTCTAATTAATTTTTCAAAATGTAAAAGGTTAAGTTATATTGTTAAACGTAGCAACAACCTCCCAAAATCGTCTCTGTACCGTAATTATGTGCGATAAATGTAAACTAATTTCTGTACTTCCAATAAATACACCCTTTTAATGTACAGTGACAAAGTAAATTTTATTTAAGTTACATTGTCGTACATAACCTCCATAAGCTGGCATTAGTTACTTGTGAAGAAAACAGTTGGATGTACACATCGGACACCGAAATATAGTACACGCGCGGCGCCGGAAGTTACCTTTGGCCGCTGAATATTCCCCAAGACCCGAGAATTCACACAAATATAATTAAAAACATACAATGATATACAATTGTAAATAAGTTGTCACAAACCCTATAAGGCTTGCTCAGAGCATAAGCGATAAATCTGGTTAAGTCCAGATATTTCTTTTTACTTTAAACATTAATCTTTATTTAAATCTCAGGTGTAAGTTCTTTGAGACACAAAAAGAAAGTTTATGCCTACACAATAGCTAATGAATTTTTGATATAAGATAGACTAGTAATATCTTTGATATTACTATTACAAATAAAAAATAAAAATAACCTATTTCATAGGTTATGCGTTCGTCACGCTTGATTTATGATTTACAACGTTATATTTTGAGAACACTTATAACTAACATTCAGCTTAACTAACATTGACAAATTCATAAAATAAATTTAGACATGGTGTAACATAAAAAATGTTTCAGTGTTTTTGCATCAGTACAGATCAGTGTATTAAAACATACAGGTTATGGCGCTCGTAGTAAAAAATGAAAAAATGTTTACACTGTTACCTGGTGTTTTAATCTTTCGATTAAAATTTCAATTAACACCTCGATAATCGGATTATAATGATTATCGTTATTCACTATACACGCACAAGAACAGAGAATTTCGATCCACTTCTAACTTAAAGGATCATAAATAATACTATTTAATTCTTTCTGCTGTTCATTATTTTTTCCCGCACTAAAATGAAATAATACTGCACATAATCACAACGATTCTTTGTAGAATATCTTGAAGTAGTTGTATGTTGTTGTCAAACTGTTTCCTTTGATGTGCTATGGTAATGACGCTGTCAGTAATTAAAAATTTTGAGATGGTCAGCGCACGTTTCACGCCGAATGAGATTAAGAAGTGTCTGCTGAAAATCAGTTCCAGCTCTTTTTATACCCGATACCTTTATCGGCTCTAGGCAACATTGTTAATTACTAAGCAATTTTGTCATTGGTTTAGACAGGTGTGATGAACGTGACGTATTGTCTTTTCAACCGTTAAAAACGGTTTCCCAACCGCCAAACGCTAAGATGATTGACAGCTGTCGATGTTATTAGTGTTGATAATCAAATTTCTTAAACATATTTTGTAAATGATGCTAACGCCTTTCACGCACTTAATATAGTTGCGATTGGGGCTGTATCGCCATCAAATTAAAGAATATTTTGTCCTCTTTAATTTGATATAGTTTGATACCGAGTTAGTTTCACTTTTACTGACATTGCTACATAAACAATGTTCAGGTACACTATTTCGCACTGTCGTCTGTTTATCAAAATCGGCGATTATACACTTTGACTAATATTGTTTGTGTTCTACATCGCGTTTTATCACTCAAACGTTTATGTGAGAACACTATTAATTCTGTACTGATGTTTAATTACTGTACATTATGAATAAACCTTAACTTTAGACATTGTAATGAACTGTTCTTACATACTATGATATTCCGTTTCACATTAATTTGCTCTATTCTACTAACTAACAATTGAATTATAAATCATATCATTTTAATAATGCTTATTGCTATGTTTGAGCATAACAATTGTTAAGTGTAGGTGACCTACATTTATATTACTTCCTAATAATCATCTCATTGATGATCGTTTGGTCTAGGCCTTGTTAAGGCATACCGTCTATACTGGAATTCTGCCTTAAAAGCTTTTATTAGTTCACAATTCGGTAATTTTGCTGAGGTAGCTTATTGGTATAAGATTCCCTCTTACAAACGTGTTTATTTGTCATAAGTATATTTGAGATTGAAATATAGCTTCATTTTCATTTTGTGGCCATTGCTAATTTTAGTTCTTGGCCTCAATAATTCCTAGTCATATTTAATTTATTATCACCCAAATGCTGATTCTGATCTCACATTATTCAGATTCTTATTTAATCATTTTTTTAGTAACATATCATATTCTGTTTACATTATTCACCGACTCGCTTGACAGCTTAAAGTGAATTTAAATTTGTCCATCAGTTTGTGTCAGTTATAGTCTGGTTGTAGTGTCAAACAGTATTTGGGTTTACTGTTTCTTGTGGCACTTCTGCTTCTTTCTTCTTCCATGATTCCTCTCTTCTTGGTTATTCTTATCATGACCTTATCTATTTATATTATCATTATGCATTTATTAAACCTGATAGTATATGTTTAGGTTATGTAACATCTGTTTATGTTACATATACTCCCCCCTCAAAATTGATAATTTGAGAAAAAATTTCATCTTTTGATAAAATTATCATTTCATGTCAGTTTCTTGCATATTACTACTGTTTTTTGTCTTGTACTCTTTACATTGATCTTTAATATACTATTCGTGTGTTACACTAGCTTGATTGCTTGTCTAGTGATATAATTCTTAGTTTACTAGTATTCTTTTCAAGTTGCTTACATTTTAAGTCATCTAATTACAATAGGTCTTATTTCTTAAATTAACAATTTCCTGTCTCATCATATTACATTTTTCTTTCTTATTACATATCTTTACCTTTGTGATTATTTCAATGGTTCTTATATTTTATACCTCATAGATTTTTTTTCATAATAGCCCTTGATACATTACAATATAACTCCCTAACTTTTGTAGTGGGTTCGGAATCAGAGTGGCTCACTGTGGCTTACATTCTCTGCCGTTCCTCAATACACATACTCAGATTCAGAGGCATACTCTTCTCTGTCTGAGAAAAAAATAAACATTGCACCTGGCAATAGTTGCACTATCACAACACATAAAATATAATACATATCATTCGTTTTCAATAATATAATATCTTCAATATAATATTCAAGGTATCAGAGGTTTTCATTTGTATCACATCTCCTTCTTTTATACTTTATAACATACTTCCTTTTCACAGGTAATTATTTCTTTTCAGACTTGACATTCTCGACTATGCTTTTTTATTAGCCGTATCGTTACTTTTTATACTAGTTGACAATTGTTTTAGTTTACTTGAGTATTCTTAAAATTACAAACTTACATTGATGCTTATATAATTATGCGGTTGTTTTTCACATATAGAGTCTATAATATTTTATTTTTCACAATAGTTTACAAGTTTTTCTTTCTCTCGCTAGTAATTTATACTTATCCTGAATTATCAGGTTTTACCATATTCATATATAAAATGTTCTTGGTTAGATGTTCTCTGACATATTTTGCTACATACAATATTTGATAATTACAACACAATGTGATAATATAATAACAATATATTGATATCTAATTTTATAGACATTCTTGGGGTTACATGGTTCATTTAATAAACATTTTTCTCTCTCTTTACTTTCCATAATAATATCCTTCTTTCATGTTACACTCTTTGTTATTCTTCTTCTCTACTCCTTCAAGTGATGGTGGTTTTCACTTATTCTGGATGATTTTAATTCTCATTTACGATGTGATAATATAATAACAATATATTGATATCTAATTTTATATAGACATTCTTGGGGTTACATGGTTCATTTAATAAACATTTTTCTCTCTCTTTACTTTCCATAATAATATCCTTCTTTCATGTTACACTCTTTGTTATTCTTCTTCTCTACTCCTTCAAGTGATGGTGGTTTTCACTTATTCTGGATGATTTTAATTCTCTTTTATGGAGTATACAAATATTTGATAATTACTAAACATTTGGTTACTTATACTATTCATTTAGTAAACATTTGGTTATTATTTTTTTTTCTTCAAACATAGCATAGTAATTTTAGTTATAAAATAGTAGTAGCTCCTCTTTAAATTAATCTAACATAGGAGTATGAAAGTGATTTTATGTCATTGTCCTAGGTATATTTTTGTTATATGCCACCTTTGACTCTCTATGATATAATAGATGTCTTTTTTCTCATTAAATTATTTAGTTTACAATACATATTTTTCTATCCTTTAGTGTGATAGATCTGGTTCTTTTTTAACAAATAACAAATAGTTTGGCCTATATCTTAATCCTACACACTTTTTGTAACACAATAGGGCAAATAGGTTTGCTATAGACAATCAGTTACCTTCAATAATTTGGGCATAATACGTGATCCTTCTAATCACTAAATGAGTTCGTTTATAGTAATCATTTTTAAAACATATTTTTTCCTTTTTATACTCTAAATATTCTGATGATAAATGTCGCCTACCACTATAACTTATCTGCTTTTAACAATAGTCATTTTTATGGTCTATATACATGGTGTTATTTTGTGCTTTTCCACTCTATTGGGTTCATTATTGGGGACAATTATGATATTATGGGTATTCTTTTTCATCTTCCACCTTGCGGCTACCAGATAGTCATTGGCTTCCCGTTTTCTTGCCTTCTTCTTCTCATCATTTTTAGTATCCACGTGTCCGGTGCACTCCTGGTCTTTGTTATTATTTGCGTCCAGTATCTCTTCCAATTCGGGTTGACCGTCATTAGTTTCCTGATTGGATTTTTCCATTGATTGGTCCCTCTCCTTCCGCAATTCCTTGATTCTTTGGGCATACCCTTCAATGATCCGGTCCAGTTGTTCTTGATAACCTTTTCTTTTCTTAGAATGCCTTATTCTCCCTTTGGAAATATCTGCTTTAAGTATGTTATTGGTTATAGTTTTCCTCGTGGTAGTACATTTCTTCTCTTCGTTCATTCCCATGAAGCTCCTTCGATACTCCTTCCTATAGACTCCTTCTTCACGGTTGGTGACTGGGAAATAAATCATATCAACTAGACCGCTTCGAGTCATTTCGATTAATTCTTTTGTTACCCTAGTCTTCTTTGGGCGTATTATTCTTCTTATCTTCACCTCCTTTTCTTCCGTTTTCTTAATTATTTCGTTCCTTTCTTCATGAATTTTAATTTTTAAATTCACTTGTTCGGTGTTTTTACTTCTGGGTAATTCTTGTGTTTCCACTTGATCATTACACATGGGCAGATTATTTTGTTCTAAGTCTTCATTCTCGGCTATTAACTCTTCCGTTTCTTCAATTACCTGAGTCTTCTCCATACTTCCGGTATCGATCTCCTTATATTGAATATCTTCCTGGTGTCTGTCAAACTCATTTTCAGACGATGATGTATTTGAGTCTCCTTCATTCTCAGCTTGTTCGACCTCATCTTCAGGTTGCAATTCTTCTGTGGTTTCATCATTTGGTACTTCTTCTATCGCTGGTTTGTCATCGTCCTTTCTTTCTTCATTATCCTCAGGCACTGGACTCATTTGTTCCATGTTTTTGTCTTCGGATACCTTCAGTTCTTCTCTCCACTTCCGGTTATTCATTTCATCCATTTTCTGGCTAATTTTCTTTAATGTGGTGTTCAGCTCTTCTCTTATGGCCCTGCTACTGTCATCTATTTTACTGTTTAGCATGTCCATGGATTTATGGGTATTGTCTATCTTTTTATTCAAGTCTTCTTTCAGTGACTCCATATTTTTACTAATAGACTCCATATTTTTATTTAATAACTCAACATTCTTTTGATTCTCCGCCCGGGATTTCTTACCATCTTCTTTCATTAATTCGAAGTTTTTATTATTTTCCACAATCGCCCTCATTATGTCTTGTAGGCTTATGTCCCCTGACGTCGCGGGTCTCTCAGGTTGCTTGGGTTGGTTGTTGACCCTCACTTCTACTTCCGGTTCTACATGGGGTGTTTCGTCGGTACGAGTTTCTACATTATTAATGGTAATGACTTCCATTTCGTGTATGGGTTGTGCTTCGTATGTCTCTGTATCTAGCTGTCCTTCTCCTACCCGACTGTCCTTATACCTCGTATCATATTGATGGGTGTGTGGCATGTTTATTCTTTTGTGTCTACCGGGCTGTTTATCAATATATAAAATATTTTTATTTAATATTTTTAAGCCACACTAGTTGGTGCGCCAATTTGTAAGTAAACGTAAACTGGGATGGTTAAAATACAATTTAATTATGTGTAAAATATTATTTAGGAATATATTAAAGTTTGTAGTGGTTGAAAATTGAAGGTTACTGACTTTCAAAAGTGATTTAAAATGTAACATTCGAGGTTACCCAAAGTGTGTTTACAATTGTAGAATTATAATTATCTGAAAAGAATTCCCTCAGATAAAACAAATAAAATAGTTGTGTTAATATTATTTAAATACTAGCTTTGCTTAAGGTTAATAGTAAAGTATAATAGTTGGTCGCTTGATGATGCTAATTGTCTTGTTGATACTAGCTGTGAAACTTCTCCTCCAGGTCGATAATAGTCTAAGTACGTTACGTCTAGTAATGTCTGGACAATAGAATAAATATAATATATCTTCACGTACCTGGTCGTGTTTTCTAGAAGTTCAATAAGCTGTCAAAACGGTTTACAAAAAACCAACTCACTTTAGCTACAAGGTTAAGTTGCCTTGTTTAATCGTGGGCGCCACACGGATTTATTTTGGGAAAATCCCGTGGAAAACCAATGAATAGAATTAATTAATGATTTTAAAAAAATTAAAATAATTGTTTATTACCTTTATGGCAATGCAATTCAAAATATTTAATCACAACTGAAGGTTGTTTTGAACTTTTTCTGAATATTTTATTTAGTTATTTTTTAGAAATAAATTAAGTCGAGTTATGCTGTTAATAATGGGTTTTTATTCATACCCTTGATAGAGAATTCAAACAAATACAATTAAAAACATACAATGATATACAATTGTAAATAAGTTGTTACAAACCCTATAAGGCTTGCTCAGAGCATAAGCGATAAATCTGGTTAAGTCCAGATATTTCTTTTTACTTTAAACATTAATCTTTATTTAAATCTCAGGTGTAAGTTCTTTGAGACACAAAAAGAAAGTTTATGCCTACACAATAGCTAATGAATTTTTGATATAAGATAGACTAGTAATATCTTTGATATTACTATTACAAATAAAAAATAAAAATAACCTATTTCATAGGTTATGCGTTCGTCACGCTTGATTTATGATTTACAACGTTATATTTTGAGAACACTTATAACTAACATTCAGCTTAACTAACATTGACAAATTCATAAAATAAATTTAGACATGGTGTAACATAAAAAATGTTTCAGTGTTTTTGCGTCAGTACAGATCAGTGTATTAAAACGTACAGGTTATGGCGCTCGTAGTAAAAAATGAAAAAATGTTTACACTGTTACCTGGTGTTTTAATCTTTCGATTAAAATTTCAATTAACACCTCGATAATCGGATTATAATGATTATCGTTATTCACTACACACGCACAAGAACAGAGAATTTCGATCCACTTCTAACTTAAAGGATCATAAATAATACTATTTAATTCTTTCTGCTGTTCATTATTTTTTCCCGCACTAAAATGAAATAATACTGCACATAATCACAACGATTCTTTGTAGAATATCTTGAAGTAGTTGTATGTTGTTGTCAAACTGTTTCCTTTGATGTGCTATGGTAATGACGCTGTCAGTAATTAAAAATTTTGAGATGGTCAGCGCACGTTTCACGCCGAATGAGATTAAGAAGTGTCTGCTGAAAATCAGTTCCAGCTCTTTTTATACCCGATACCTTGATCGGCTCTAGGCAACATTGTTAATTACTAAGCAATTTTGTCATTGGTTTAGACAGGTGTGATGAACGTGACGTATTGTCTTTTCAACCGTTAAAAACGGTTTCCCAACCGCCAAACGCTAAGATGATTGACAGCTGTCGATGTTATTAGTGTTGATAATCAAATTTCTTAAACATATTTTGTAAATGATGCTAACGCCTTTCACGCACTTAATATAGTTGCGATTGGGGCTGTATCGCCATCAAATTAAAGAATATTTTGTCCTCTTTAATTTGATATAGTTTGATACCGAGTTAGTTTCACTTTTACTGACATTGCTACATAAACAATGTTCAGGTACACTATTTCGCACTGTCGTCTGTTTATCAAAATCGGCGATTATACACTTTGACTAATATTGTTTGTGTTCTACATCGCGTTTTATCACTCAAACGTTTATGTGAGAACACTATTAATTCTGTACTGATGTTTAATTACTGTACATTATGAATAAACCTTAACTTTAGACATTGTAATGAACTGTTCTTACATACTATGATATTCCGTTTCACATTAATTTGCTCTATTCTACTAACTAACAATTGAATTATAAATCATATCATTTTAATAATGCTTATTGCTATGTTTGAGCATAACAATTGTTAAGTGTAGGTGACCTACATTTATATTACTTCCTAATAATCATCTCATTGATGATCGTTTGGTCTAGGCCTTGTTAAGGCATACCGTCTATACTGGAATTCTGCCTTAAAAGCTTTTATTAGTTCACAATTCGGTAATTTTGCTGAGGTAGCTTATTGGTATAAGATTCCCTCTTACAAACGTGTTTATTTGTCATAAGTATATTTGAGATTGAAATATAGCTTCATTTTCATTTTGTGGCCATTGCTAATTTTAGTTCTTGGCCTCAATAATACCTAGTCATATTTAATTTATTATCACCCAAATGCTGATTCTGATCTCACATTATTCAGATTCTTATTTAATCATTTTTTTAGTAACATATCATATTCTGTTTACATTATTCACCGACTCGCTTGACAGCTTAAAGTGAATTTAAATTTGTCCATCAGTTTGTGTCAGTTATAGTCTGGTTGTAGTGTCAAACAGTATTTGGGTTTACTGTTTCTTGTGGCACTTCTGCTTCTTTCTTCTTCCATGATTCCTCTCTTCTTGGTTATTCTTATCATGACCTTATCTATTTATATTATCATTATGCATTTATTACACCTGATAGTATATGTTTAGGTTATGTAACATCTGGTTATGTTACTATATATATATATATATATATATATATATATATATTGTAACGCAACATAGTTGAGGTTCCCCAACGTTACATAAAAGACTGAATGAAATATGGTCAAAGACCATACCCTGACTTAAGGTTGTTCGATAGTTCATATGTTTGAGAAGGACCTCAAGTAAAAAGGAGGCAATGACTAATATTAAATGTAAAAGAGCCAGACCAATGAATGATTGGATGTAATGAAATATTTGTTTTGTACTGTGACATGTTAAGGTCTACAGAATATTTATATTGTATGTTGAATGTGTTAAAAATGAAATGATGTTGTTTGATAATAATACTTACTCAATAATTATGTTTATATTTTATATTAGATTTGTTTTTATACAGCACAGTATAGTTACCAATGTTAGGCATTGTACTAAGTTGTCAGTATTGTATAAAATTGAAAGATACTGTTGTTCTAATTAATGTTTATAAACTGGATCAGGAGTGTGACCAGTGTTTCAAGTCTAACAAGTAGTTCTGACAATTATGTCATAAATTAATAAAGAGTTCCAGAACCAATTGATTAATGTAAAAACAGCTAACCACCAGTAAATTAAAATTCATGTAATTAACTATGTAATCAATAATTAATTGTACAGTAGGTCAGGTAAAAAGAAAATTAAGTTACAAACCAAATAATGTTATAATGGTTGTAAATGAATCTATAGGCCTAAATTCCATATTAGTGAAAGGAAATTAATACCTTTTTAGTAAACCCAGTCCAACGAAACTCTAGTAAAACATTTACTGTTTAATAAGGAAGGTTAGGGGAGAATTTTATGTGATTCAATATTAATCCAAGCATGGAGTATTTTATTGGAAAGGAGTAGTAATATTCTATAATGCCGGCTCAAGGATATATAGAAAACATGGTTGTTAAGGCAACTGATTTTTAATAAGTTGTTGATTTTGAATAGATGGTACTGATTGTTACAAGCTATTAGGTTGAGATGAACCAATATATTTAAAATATATGAATAAATATAAAGAAAATATATATCCAAATTGAAAAAGCATTTTTGCAAAACAATTATACTGGAATGTCAATGAATCATACAAATTAAATAACCCTCTAAATTATCAATGAATACAATAAAAAAGAACTGAAAGCGTCTCACCTCATTCACTAAATAATTCCGCTGAATTTGGTATCAAACCAATTCATGCTATAAATTGAAGACCAATAAAGAGTTGAAGCCTGAATTAACGGAAATATTTGGAAATACAGAAGATTCGATTGACGAAATAACCTTCATTGACAGCGTAAGCTGAGATCCTGATTCCAGTTCGTTGGGACCAAGAATTGTGAAGACGCAAAAGAAGAATCGAAGCACAAGCGTTCCTGTGGGGTTATCATCATCCATTCATTGAAGACCAGAGCAGTTTTACTGGGTGAAGACGATATAAACTGCATTTTGACCGTTGTTGACAAACATTCACCGCCTAATGAAGCTTTCGCCGCTTGGGTAAAAAAAAAACAAATTATTTTCATATCATTGTATTTTAAGTAAATAATTTTATTCTTTTTGTAAATTGAACAACCTTAATTATGCGTTTTACCTGGCCTTACTAATGGTTCAAAGAACTACACGAACCCTGGTATAAGAATTATTTGTCATTATTTTCAAAGTATATATGTTTTTTTTTAGAGTTCGAATAATTAAGAATCGATATATGTTGGGATAGTCGATTGGATCGTCTTATTGTTTGTCTGAGACAACGTAACTTGTTAAATACCAGAGAAAAATAAATAAAGTACATTTGTTGTATGAGATAACGTTTTAATCATTGCAGAGAAAATACTATATGTAATTGGCGTAATAATTTATTAACAGATTGATACAAACACTCAGAATAACTAACCTATACGTACACTTATTTCTAATAATAGCGCTCCAAGTTTACAGCTGGTGGGACGGGAGATTGCTGAACTAACGGGTTTTGCCATACTAAATTTGAATGAAATTTTTATCGTTGAGGGACTAGGGTTGAGACAAAAACCACTTACATTCAGTAAATACTCCATATATATTGCTCATATTAAACAACCACTGAGAATTAAATTAAGTCTACAGAATACTACCATTATAAATTCAGGAATATAATTCTAAGTTGGTGGACTTAATAATCTGTGTTCTGAGGGTTTCACTGGTCACAACCGCAAGGTATATTAGTTAATAACATATTAATTAAACCAGGTAACAGCACTTTAATTGTTACGAATCGCCACCTACAACGTATTACTTGGCGTTTGTTACACCGGAGTATCTTATAACTAATTACACTCATAGACAAGATTTCTTTATAATTTGACGTCTCCAGCTGGTATCATACATTATAACATACGTCCTCACATAATTAACAAGCAGTTCGTTACTAAATTGATTACAACAGTGGGGTTTTCAAACGTCCTCATAGGTGATCTTTATTTCTTTCTTTACAAATTGACGCTCACAACGTGAGGCATCATCGTCGCATCTTAACACACACATAATTAGTCTCTTTACAAATTGGCGCATAACAACGTGGAACTTATTTAAACACGTACTCAACACATTCTATATATTTTCACCTCTTTACAAATTGGCCAGCCCAACAGTGGGGCTTTAAGGAGAGGATATTATATTTCCTATCTTTACAATATATATATATATATATATATATATATATATATATATATATATATAAGAAAGAGAATTATCAAATTCAAAAGATGTAAGATCAACTTACAATAATTGTCTTGATTATTCATCTCTTCTTTCACAGCACTAACACTTATCTAAAAATGAACTTTTTCTTGTGAAAACTTACTTTTTTCGTTGGACGCGTTTCGGCATACATATCCGCCTTCTTCAGCTTTGAGTCAGACTGCCATCATTTCGTAACGGTTGTTGTGTGGAAGGTGTAGTGGGAGTGGTGTGTGGAGGAAGGGGATTGGCGCGGGGATTCAACTTGATGTTTGTTTTTTGTAAAATTGTGTCAAAAAGTGTGTGATTTATATTGTAATTGATCGTTAAGTATGTTGTTTGGTTGTGTTGTGTGGTGTTTATATATTTCGTATTGTTCAGTTGTGTTGAGTTTTCGACCTTTAGGTAAGTAATGTAAAATTTCAAGATTAGTGTCTATGTTGGTGTAACTGTGGTTTTCTGTGTGTATGTGTGTGGCAAATGCGGAGTCACAAATACGCATTTGCCACACACATACACACAGAAAACCACAGTTACACCAACATAGACACTAATCTTGAAATTTTATATTACTTACCTAAAGGTCGAAAACTCAACACAACTGAACAATACGAAATATATAAACACCACACAACACAACCAAACAACATACTTAACGATCAATTACAATATAAATCACATACACTTTTTGACACAATTTTACAAAAAACAAACATCAAGTTGAATCCCCGTGCCAATCCCCTTCCTCCACACACCAACCCCCACTACACCTTCCACACAACAACCGTTACGAAATGATGGCAGTCTGACTCAAAGCTGAAGAAGGCGGATACGTACGCCGAAACGCGTCCAACGAAAAAAGTAAGTTTTCACAAGAAAAAGTTCATTTTTAGATAAGTTACAATAATTGTTAGATGACATATGAGGTATAATATAAAATATAAAATAAAGGAATAAGTTACAAAAATTCCTACAAAGTAAGATCACATTACAATAATATTTCAATATCATATAAAGAAAAATAAATGAAAAAAAAAAGAAAAAAGAAATGTATAAAATAAAGGAATAAGTTACAAAAATTCCTATAAAGTAAGAACAACAAACTTACAAAAATCATTTAGAATAATATTTGAGACAAAACAAAAATAAAATCAAGCAAGAACTGCTAAAACAAATACCTAAAATTATAAAGAATATAGTATTCAAAGGAAAAAAAAAAATGAACTCGTATAAGAAAAAAAAAAATGTATCAAGCAAATATACAGCAAATGGCTAAAGCAAAATAATAATAATCAACCAAGAAAAAAGAAAAAAGATGTTTAAGATAATTAAAATGATCACAAGAAGAGAAAAACAAACTAATTAAAAGTTAGAAATAATGAAGTTTACAACTAAATAAATAAAAAAACAACCAACTGTATGAGTAGATAACAGTATATAGCAAAGGTACAGCGGAAGGAAGAATGAGTAAAAGGTTAAAATGATCTAAAAAACCATAAAGTGGACAATCCCCAACAAATATTATTATTAATGCAAGTCACAAGATGACAAAAAAGGTATTTAAGATTGACTGAGAATAGGTCCAGCAATCAAAATAACAGAGCAGAGATGATGTTCCTCTGGTCTCAGAAAAATGGATAGTAGTGGAAGAAACCAGCTACTAAAAAGTTAGGGAAAAAATTATATAGAAGGGAGAACGCACTAATAGAAATAAGTAAAAACAGATCTAAATAAAAAGGAGTGGAATAAGTAAGAAGAGAAACAAGAAAGAAGAAATAAACAAGAAGAAAAAGGAAAAAATGTATAACTGATAATTTCATAAAAAACTAACTAGTGTTTTACCAAAATGATCAATTTTGAAGGAGAGGCATTATGTTACAACACAAATAAGCCACCCCAATACCAGGGATAAAAATGATGAATCAACTACATAAAATGTTTAAACTAATGAAAATAAAATGACAATGACGCGACAAATGACGACATGCCCTAACCCAAGTGATTGACCAAATAAAAGGAAACCAAAGGAGAAGTGGAAAACCAAAATCAAATGAGAAAGTGATTGAATGAAGTGCTTGACTCAATACAAACAAATAAAATAAAACCAAATGAGAAGGGGAAAACCAAAATAAAAGGAAATTAAAAGAAAATAAAATGAAATCGAAGAAGAAGGAAAATGAAAATGAAACAAAACAAGTATAAAGGAAATAAAATGAAAACAATTGATAAGACACAAACAAATAATATAGAATAGAAAAAGGAGAAATGATACAGTCATATATAATAATGGAAACTAAACCAATAACTAACAAATGTAAAAGAT